>JARQOC010000002.1:621371086-621971086 GCA_033576535.1 Allobates femoralis
AAGAAATGTGTTTTTTAATCCAGATTAAAAAAATGTGGGAGCTAGGCATTAGTCTGATTATCTGGGGTAGTGCGTTCCAGGAAACTGGTGCAGCATGAGAGAAGTGTTGGGGATGGAAGTGAGAGGTTTGAATTATGGAGGATGTTAGTCTTGGATCAGTTGCAGAATGGGAAAGATGAGTATGGTAGCTGTATACAGCCATCCTATACAGTGACTATACTTTATTAATGTACATTATTTTACAAAGTACATACACACATGATAATATTGGTTTACAAAGGAAATGTTGGTAAATGGATTAATTTTTTTTCCTGGCTGCAGAAGGCAAATGCAATGAAACGTTTTACCTCTGCAAAAACGGCAAGTGTATCCCAGAACATCTTATGTGTGACAACAACAATGACTGCGGAGATGGCTCAGATGAGCTCAACTGCTTCATCAATGAGTGTCAGAACAAGAGACTGAGCGGCTGTACTCAGGAGTGTGAGGACCTCAAGATTGGCTACAAGGTACACGTCAAGTCAAGGAAAAAGAGGGAAAAAAGTATTTTTGTTTTTAACATGTAATAAAAATACAAACTTTGAAATTATGAGACTACATCTAATCTGTAGTTCATGATTTCTAAAGAGACACTTCTTCTTTTACATTGTGGGTCTTTGGTGCTAAGATATTATGACCCCACATACCTACCAAGACTTGTATACAATCATCAGGTCTCGTACACATGTTCTGTTCATTAGAATAGGACAGGTGAATGATACATCAAGTTGCCTGGGTTGTAAGGTCACTGGCACCGCTCACCTCCAAAGTGCATGTGAGCAGAGCCAGACAACCCCTTTAACTTTGTTGCATGTGTTATGCCAAATGTTGAACAAACCCTGCTTAATATTCATAAGATTATATTATTTTTATGTGACTGGTGTGCATTTTCAACCTTAGACCACTAGGGACCCAGATTCTTCCCATTCAATGGCTTTGTAATGCAAAAAAATCCAATACCTCCTCCCCCATCAGTCACACAGAGGTAGCTGCACTCAGCGAGTGGTCTTAATTTGTGCTTTAAAAAGTAAAGGCCCCTTTACACGCTGAAACTTTCCAGCGATCTGACCTGGCCAGGATCGCTGGAAAGTCTCTATGCAGTCGATGGTGAGCTGTCAAACAGGCAGACTCAGCAGCAACATCGCTGGTAACCAGGGTAAACACCAGGTAACTAAGCAGCGCGCACTGCTGGTGTTTACCCTGGTTACCAGTGCCCAGCATCTAATGTGCGGCGCTGGGCATTGGCTGGGAGGTAGCTGATCGTTGGTCTCTCGCTGTCACACGCAGCGATGTGTGCTGACCAGCGGGAGACCAAGGACCGAAAAATGGTCCTGAACGACGTGCAGCGATCGCGACCTCACAGCAGGGTCCAGGTCGCTGATGTGTCACACACTGCAACATCGCTGGAGAGGTCGCTGTTACGTCACAAAACCTGTGACGTTTCAGCAACATCGCTAGTGATGTAGCAGTGTGTGAAGTACCCTTTATAAGCAGTTTTACTTGGTTCATAATTAAATATAGATTTAAAAAGCATTCTAAGGGAATAGGGTCACTTTGAGTATGAAAACCCTTTTTAAATGTTTGAATGGGTATTCCCATCTTGTAAATTCATGGCATGTAACTAGAAAGAAGCTCTAACCATATGATCAGCGGGGGTACTTCCTTTGGGCTCTTCGGTGATACAAGGCATGTAGGGGCCACAGTGACATGTTCATTTCATTGTTGTTTTTCGCACTCTTGGGTGAGTAAGACGTCACAATGTCAGAAAAACTACAGTTCCTTCACTCTCAAGATCAAGAGTGTCTCAAGAGTTTGACCCACAAGTCATACATTAAGGAATAACTAAGCAATAGCCCTTCAGAGTTTAGTCTCCTCTACACATACTGAAGCTTATAAATGGGATAGAGTCAATCATCTGTCCTTACAATAGTCATATGATTGAAAAAGGTCCCAAGTCAATAAATACAATCTAAATTGTGTTAAAATCACAAATACTTATGCAAAAAATGTCAAAGAACAACAAAGCACACAAATATATATACATATATATATTTCTCCTTCGCCTCATTGGGGGACACAGACCGTGGGTGTTATGCTGCTGTCCACTAGGAGGCGACACTAGGCAAATCTGCAAAAGAATTCAGAGACTCCTCCTCTGCAGCATATACACCCTAGAGCAGGAAGTGATTCCCCAGTTTTTGCTTAGTGTCGATAGGAGGTAGACATGGTCCATAGGACCACTCCAAATTAAATAGTTAGATATTTTTTACTTAGATTTTTTACTCTTTTTTACCAAGAATATGAGAGGGCGACGGTATCTCCGCATACCGATCTCCCAAAACCAGCAACAGGCGGGAACGCGGGGTGTTACCTCCACGTATCCCCTCCTGCCACGATGGATAGGGAGCAAGGCGACGGTTCCATTGCGTTCCGATCTCCTTGTTTTTCTCCCATGGCCGGCGCTTCCACATTTTCCCCTGTCCCCACTGGGAACTTCAGGGTGACTTCTGCAGGCTTGCAGAGAATCGCAGCAATGACAGAGCTGATCCTGCGGGGCACATCAGGACGCCAGGCCAGGCACAGCCTTCCCCATCTCCCTTCTGGGTTATGGGTCGAGCAAGCAAGCCCAAGATGCCCTCCCCATTCCCTGTTAGGGTCTGGGTTGAGGAGCCTACTCAGGTAATCAGGGCTCCCCTGGGACCCTGCATGTTTTTCTTTATTTGTCCCCCCTGAGCCGCCCAGCCGCAGTACCTGTAAGCTGCACGCCACGAGCCCTACTGTGAGGGTCTCTGAGAGCAGGCTCCCCCACCTCGGGGCCCCCCTCCTCCGTACTGTTCATGCTGCGCCCGCTCCCCTGGAAGGGAGCACAGCAGCGGCGGCTCATATCGGGCCCTGGGTGCCGATGGGGCGCTGCCCCACCATGGTCGCAGTCTCCGGTGCCAGGCGCCGTGCTCCCAGTTCCGGCCCCGGACCTCCGCGCCAACCCTCCGCCATTCCCGGGCCCGCGTTTTACGCGAGGCCCCGGCTTCGGCCTAGCCGCACGTCACAGTCCCGCCCACCGGCTCGCCCCATTGGACGGGAGCTCGCCAGCGTCAGCACGGGGCGGGACAGGTCTGGAAAGGGCGCCATCCAGGCTCTCTGCGCGCTATCGCGCTGGCTCCGCCCCCTTCTTCATGGCACCGCAGCCATTGCAGCCCCGGCGCTGACACCGCTGTATAACAGCGGCGAACAGCACTTGGGCATCAGGGGACTCAGGCTGACCAGGCCATCTGTGGCTACGGTCAGATGGTTGGATTAGCCCCTACAACCACTGGGGTTGCACCCAGGACTCTGCTCTGGGCAGATGGCAGCAGGCTCATGCTTGCCTCCGCTGAGGCGTCCCTTGGTCCCTATCCTCCCAGGTGGAGGTAATAGGGATACACAGATCAGCTCAGATTATTGTGCCACATTACAGGGACCCAACACAGCACTACTAACACGGCTTCGCTGTGCGCCAGTCTCTGATAGTTGCTGACGGGCAGTCAGCAGTGGCGTAACTACAATAGGTGCAGAAGTTGCGATCGCACCCGGACCCTGCAGCCTAGGGGGCCCCAAAAGTCCCTTTGGCCTATAGAAAAAGACTAATGCTGTTAAACATTTGCAATAATTAGGGGTCCCATTGGAGCCTTCACATCGGGGTCCCGGGGCCTGGTGTTACGCCACTGGCAGCCAGCTTGGTACAGCCTGCCTCAACGTGTACTCCTCCCCCCTCCCTGTACACCGACCATGTGACAGTAATGCTACCCCTGTACTCTGTGACACAGTAACATCACATTACTAGGAATACTGCTAATTCCCAGAGCAGTACAGCCAGAGTCCCTCTTCCAGCACAGACCAATTATAGTTGTTCCTACCACCGTGCCTGATGCAGGTACCTGTTGGTACACCTTTCCGATCTGATAGCCTTACCCGGAGAGGGTAGCTATGTTTAAGTGATATACCGACATGCCCTCCTCCTCGGTTCCCCTCAACGGTGGGAACCCTGTTGATATTCAGACATCAAATACTCATCCATCGGACCCCTTCCCAGGCCCCTACACAGTTGAGAGAACTAGGTTGCGGTGAAATTACGGCGAGTCTAACTCACAGGTTTCTTCCTGGGTCCTCCATTAAAGGAGAGTCCAGTTGAAGTTGACGTAACCTACACTTATCTGACAACTGCAAGGGTCCTAGGATTGTTACTAATTTTTTCCAATCCCACAATAGGAGCCGTGGTGTAGTGGTAAACACTACTGCCTACCAATGCAAATGTGCCCAGTTCGAGCCCCGCTGCAAACACTTTTCTGCTAGAGTTCCGGTTTGCAGGGATGACGGTCAAGTCCTTCAAAACACAGGATGAACTCCATGATCAGCCATGCTCGAGTGGTTTAGCGCGGGTCTCTGGAACCGAAGACCCATAACATACTTCCTCCTCAGCTCCCCACTGTCGGAGGCGCTGGGTTGTAGCCGATATGTTATATGCCAAGCTTCTTCCTCGACTCTCCGCTGGGGATTCGGGTTGAAGCTGCGAAGGCATGAGGCCTGGCCGGCCTCCATCACCTGGCTACAAAGACAAAACTCGGGGTAGCACGACGTGGAATACGAATTCTGTTGCCAATCTCCTCACTGGACCTATATGGGTATTTGGCTTAAGATGACACGTGCGAGTACTCTGCACAGCCTGCCTCGAGATGGGACCTTGCGGCCCCTGACCGCATTAATCCAATGAATGGGCCCTTCTTGCCCCGTGAGACCATGGCCCGAGCCTTCTTCCACGCACTCTGTCCCTTCTCGATTCAGGAGTCACCAGTGGGATAGTGTTCGCGGTGTGCAGCACAGGACACCAGCGTCCGAACGGTCGTGATCACAGGCTCCGGTTCTTTTTCTGCCAGCACTGCTCTTGTCTTCTGGTTTTCTCCGGACCTCCGCGACGGGCCTCTGCGGTTCCCGAGCCCCGCGTTTTTTAGCAGGGCCCGATTTCGGCCTAGCCGTGACATCTCTGCTTTCCCGCCCGTTCTCAGCCCGCCTTCTGCCCGCCCTCCACACTGCCGTCGGAGCTCCGACCCTCAGCTCAGGGGGTGGGGCGAAGCTGAAGGGACTGAAGCGAAAAGATTACATAGTTTTTTCCCCCGCCTGGAATTGGCAACGTATATACTGCTTTTCAGCAGTCTTCCATCTCCGGATGGCTCTTTTATCAATCCATGCCTTTCAGAGACTGCGAACAGTGACATTTGCACCGTGCTCATTAAACAGACTCCGTGGGATCGACCTTCCTCAGGTCTACCCAAACTCCAAGGCGCGTGCTGCAACACAGCACATATATCCAGGAGCCCCTGCTCCGCTGCGTGCCCTTGACGCCCGATGATGCAGCGTCACGTATGGAGTCTCAGCCATATGGGACGCACAGCATCGCATGATCATGGTTGCCGTTAGTTGCAACGCATTTACAGCTCTAGTCAGTTTCCCAGACAAAGCACAGATTCTTCATCTTGGACTCCGCAGCTTTCGTCAGGGTTTTCCTCAATCCTTCACAGCTTATCTAAGAGTCCTGGTCAGCATAGTAGCCAGTTCCATTGCCTCAGCGGAATCGCCGGCCTTTGCAATTATCCATGCTCAGGCGTTGCACGAATACTGCATGGGGGGCGATGTGCCCCCCCTCACAATGCTCAGGGTAGTAGTCTTACCCTGTCACGAACATACCCCTAAATCTACGCACATTCAGTAGTATCTCTAGGACTGTAATCGTTCAGTCATCTTCTGGCCTTCAGACACATCAGGATGCAGTCAGACAATGCCAAAGCCGTGGCATATGTCATCAACCAGTGTGGAACCCGCAGTCTCTAAGTGATGTCAAGTTCGCCACATCCTTCACTAGGTGAAATCCTACAACACGGTACTGCCAGCTGTTCTCATACCAGGTGTATTCTTCTGGGTGGCGTTTTCCTTTTTCCTAGATTCGCCAAGGCATGGACTCAGGGTGCCCAGCCCCTTCTCCTACGCGTCCTCCGTCGAAACGCCGACGCCAGGTACCCACAGATATGGAGCTGACGGAGTCACACCTCAATGCCTCGGTCCCGGCCTTCCTGGCCTGGTCTCAGGATCCGCAGTCAGTGGGACAGACTCACTAGTTCAAGCCTGGACCGGTACCCGCCTTTCCTACATTTCTTCCCCTCTAATAGTCGGGAATATCACAACGAGAATGTCGCCGGGTCATCTTTCTGGTCTCAGACTGATTCACTCGCCCTTGGCGCGCTCGCTTGTCCAATTTATAGCTGCAGTACCAGTACGTCTAACGGACAGTTCGGACCTGTTCGCTCACGGCCAGTTCTTCCTCAGAACTCTTCACATCTGAGGTTAATACCGTAGCCTTCAGACCTAGAATTTAACCCAAGAGGTTTTTTTCCCAGGATATTGTAACGAGCGTAGTCACAGAGGAGGACACCAGCTTTATCAGCGATATCCAATCACACACGTTTACTCATTTTGGTTTTTTTGCTGGGACTCCTTTAGGAGTCATTCCCCTTGGCCCTACTTCTTACTGGGGACTCTCCGTCTTCCACTCAGACCTAGACTCAGGGCTTTCCTTTGGGTCTCTCACACAGCAGGTTTTTCACCCTCTTACCAGCACGTCTTGCCACCAGACTCTGTGAAACCATTCCTCGACGGGTCTGCTATTTCTGGTCCCCATACAACAAGACTACATCCCTGGGGAACTGTCCTTGATACTCGCGGCCGGCAAGGATCCCGTTTTCAGCCATGAGGGCATATTACCTATAGCATCCTCATTCACATAGCGGTATGGTTCGGTGGCATTTTATTTGTCTCTGCAGAAGTATCGTGACTTGCAGCGGTTTCGCGTAATCCATCTTTTTTTTTCTAGTCTTTCATCAGAACAAGACTTTTCTATGGCTGTTTCCTTTCTTCTTCCAGGATAGGTTTACTCTTTCCACCTACATGACGACGTCTCTCTGCCATCACTACGCCCGACTTCAGTTCGTCCGGTCGCGAGGGACTTACATGTGCGGGACCTGGTCTGGGCCCTACGCATCTAGATGTCAGTGCCCTCCTCAGAGGTCGTTTTCTCTTTTCTTTCCTCATTCTTCCAATGGGCAGAACTACGAACACGTCAGCCTCTAAGGCTCCTCTAACCATCCAGGACGCTTATTCCATCGATGACTCATCCCTTCTAGAAGGTCATGGTAAATTCTACTCGGCCAGGAAGGCCTCCTGGACAGTTCGGTAACAGGCTTTGGCGCAACAAGTGTATAGGCAGCCAATAGGCCAGCCTACACCCATACCCAAGCCGCTATAGCGCTTGCACTCAGTCCGCAACAAACGCAGGTCTGGGTACACGTGTCCTCCAGGCGGCAGCTCGCCTGTTGGCTCATTGTTCTTCACTGACCATGCTCAGTGTCACTAGTTCCTGGGGCATGGTTCTTCTCTGACCTTGCTCAGTATATCTAGTTCCTTTGTTCTTTCCCACCCAGGGACTGCTTTGGGACGTCCACCGGTCTGTGTCCCCCAATGAGGCGAAGGAGAAAAGGAGATTTTTGTGTACTCACCGTAAAATCCTTTTCTCTTAGCCTCTAATTGGGGGACACAGCACCCACCCTATTGATCTTCTGGGCCTTTTCTTCAGTTCTTACATTTCATGGTTAACTTGTTTACCATGTTTGCCTATTCTCACTCTGTTGGTTGTTGGCTGTTTAACCTTGTGCCTGTTTAGCTCAGGCCTTGTAGTACTATGACCCTCTTTAATTTCAGGTCTTGTTATACGATCATATGCTTCGTTAACTCTTCATTTCCACATGCGCCTGCTGAGTTACGGGCCTTGTGGTACTAATATTCCTCTGCTAATTCTTAACTGTTTCCACACGTGCCTGTTCGGTTTCAAGCCGTGTTCCACTATTATTACCTTGTTAACTATATTGTTTACACGGGTTGACTGTGTGTACTTCCTGTGTCACTGTTATTTGTTGACTCTCCTACTGCTTTAGCACAAAACTGGGGAATCACTTCCTGCTCTAGGGTGTATATGCTGCAGAGGAGGAGTCTCTGAATTCTTTTGCAGATTTGCCTAGTGTCGCCTCCTAGTGGACAGCAGCATAACACCCACGGTCTGTGTCCCCCAATTAGAGGCTAAGAGAAAAGGATTTTACGGTGAGTACACAAAAATCTCCTTTTCTCCTTCGCCTCATTGGGGGACACAGACCGTGGGTGTTATGCTGCTGTCCACTAGGAGGCGACACTAGGCAAATCTGCAAAAGAGTTAAGTGGCTCTTCCTCTGCAGTATACACCCCTGGAGCAGGAAGTGCTTCTCCAGTGTTTGCTTAGTGTCGTTAGGAGGTAGACATGGTCCATAGGACCACTCCAAATTACATAGTTAGATATTTTTTACTTAGATTTTTTGTTCTTTTTTTACCAAGGATATGAGAAGGCGACGGTATCTCCGCATACTGATTTCCCAAAAACAGCAACAGGCAGGAACGTGGGGTGTCACCTCCACGTATCCCCTCCTGCCACGATGGATAGGGAGCAAGGCGACGGTTCCATTGCGTTCCGATCTCCTTGTCTTTCTTCCATGGCCGGCGCTCCCACATTTTCCTCTGTCCCCACTGGGAACCTCAGGGTGACTTCTGCAGGCTTGCAGAGAATTCACAGCATGAAAGAGATCCTGCTGGGCACATCAGGATGCCAGGCTAGGCACGGACACCCTCCCCATCTCCCTTCTGGGTTATGGGTCGAGCAAGCCCAAGATGCCCTCCCCATTCCCTGCTAAGGGTCTGGGTTGAGGAGCCTACACAGGTAATCGGGGTTCCCCTGGGACCCTGCATGTTTTCTTTCTTTTTTTTCCCCCCCTGAGCCGACCAGCTGCAGCATCTGTAAGCTGCAGAACGCCACAAGCCTCACTATAAGGGTCCCTAAGAAGCAGGCTCTCCCACCTCAGGTCCCCCCCTCCCCGTACTATTCATGCTGCGCCCGCTCCCCTGGAAGGGAACACAGCAGCGCGACGGCACATAGCAGACCCTGGGAGCCGACGGGGCATCTGCCCCACCGGGGCGCAGCCTTCGGTGCGTGGCGCCGTTGCCTCCAGTTCCGGCCCCGGACCTCCGCGCCAGGCCTCCGCCATACCCGGGCCCGCGTTTTACGCAAGGCCCCGGCTTTGGCCTAGCCGCGCATCACCGCCCCTTTTTTCCCGCCCACCGGCTCGCCCCCCACTGGACGGGAGCCTTGCAGCGTCAGCACGGGGGCGGGACAGGGCTAAAAAGGGCGCCATCCAGTTTCTCTGTGCGCCTCGCGCTGGCTCTGCCCCCCTACTTCATGGCACCACTGCCATTGCAGCCCTGGCACTGACACCGCTGTATAACAGCGGCGAACAAGCGCTTAGGCATTAGGGGACTCAGGCTGACCAGGCCATCCGTGGCTAAAAGGGTCAGATGTTTGGACAAGACCCTACAACCACCCTGGGGTTGCACCTAGGACTGTACTGGGTGAAATGCCTGCAGGGGCACCCACTAACGGGGCAGAGGGCAGCAGGCTCATGCTTGCCTCTGCTGCGGCATCCCCTTAATCCCTATCCTCCTTGCTGGAGGTAATGGGGATATACAAATTCAGCTCAGATCCTTATACAGCATTTCAGCAAGTATCACAGCATCCACTGTGCAAGGTACACAGGGACCCAATACAGCACAATTAACACAGCTTCGCTGTGCAGCAGTCTCCGACAGTTACGGAAGGGCAGCCAGCTTGGTACAGCCTGCTACAAACTGTCCTCCTCCCCCTTCCCTGTACACCATGCATGGAACATGTAATGCTACCCCCTGTACACTGTGTAAAATGCTATGGAATCAATAGCGCTATATAAATGAATGAATACAGAGTAATATCACATTATAAGGAATACGGCTAATTCCCAGAGCCATACAGCCAGAGTCCCTCTGTCCAGCACACGGACCAATTACAGTTGTTCCTACCACCGTGCCAGATGCAAGTACCTGTTGGTACACCTATCCGATCTGATAGCCTTACCCAGGAGGGTAGCTATATTTAAGTCATATACCGACTTGCCCTTCTCCTCGGTTCCCCCCAACGTTGGGGAACCCTGTTGATATTCAAACATCAAATACTCATCCATTAACCCTTTCCTCCACTGTTGAGAGAACTATGTTGCGGTGGAATTACTGCGAGTTTACCACACAGGCTCTTCCTCGGCCCTCCATTGTTGGAGAGCCCAGTTGAAATTGACGTAACCTACAATTATCTGACAACTGCAAGGGTCCGAGGACTGTTGCCAATCCTCTCCAAATCCCACAGCTGGAGTTCTGGTTGGCAGGGATGACGGTCAATTCCTTCAAGACGCAGGATGAAACTCCGAGATCCGCACCTGCACGAGTAATTTAGCTACGGGTCTCTGGAACCTAAGATCCATAACCCCCCCTCAGCTCCCCACTGTTGGAGACGCTGGGTCGTAGCCGAGATTGCTATATGCCAAGCTCCTTCCTCGACTCTCCACTGGGGACTCGGGTTGAAGCTGCAAGGGCACAAGGCCTGACCGGCCTCCGTCACCTGACTACAAAGGCGGAACTCTGGGTAGCACAACGTGGAATACGAATTCTGTGGCCAATCTCCTCACTAGACCTATATTGGTGTTTGGGCTAAGATGACACGTGCGAGTACTCTGCACAGCCTGCTTCAGACAGGACCTCGTGGCCCCCCGACCGCATTAACCCAATGGATGGGCCCTTTTGGACCCCGTCGGACCGTGGCCCGAGGCTTCTTCCACGCAATCTGTCCCTTCTCAACTCAAGAGTCAACGGTGGGATAGCGCTCGCTGTGTGCAGCGCGGGACACCGGCGACTGAACTGTCGCAGACACAACCTCCGGTTCTTTTTTTCAGCCAGCGCTGCTCTTGTCTTCCGGCTCCCTCCGGACCTCCCTCTGCCGTTCTCGGGCCCCGCGTTTTTCGCGAGGGCCCGGCTTCGGCCTACCCGTGACATCATTGGCTTACCCGTCCGTCCTCAGCCCGCCTTCTGCCCGCCCTCCGTCTGACGTCGGAGCCTCCGAACCGTCGGCACGGGGGTGGAGTGGGGCGAGGTGGAAAGGACTAAAGCAAAAAGATTACAAAGCTTTTTCCCAGCCTGAAAATGGCAATGTCTATACTGCTTTTCAGCAGTCTCCCATATCTGGATGACTTTTTTATCAATGCATGACTTTCAAGGACTGTGAACACAGTGGCATTTGCACCGTGTCCGTTAAGAAGACTCGGTGGGATCGACCTCCACAGGTCTACCCAAACTCCTCGGCTCATGCTGCAACTCAGCACACACTTTCCAGGAGTCCCTGCTCCACTGTGTACTCTTGACGGCCCTAGGCTGCAGCATCACGTGTAGAGTCTCAGCCATATTCGACGCACAGCATCGCATGATCACGGCCGCCATTAGTTGCAACGCATTTACAGTTCTAGTCAAAGTTTCCCAGACAACGCACAGATTCTTCGTCTTGGAATCCGCAGCCTCCGTCAGAGGTTTCCTCAATCCTTCACAGCTGCTATAAAAGTCCTAGTCAGCATAGTAGCAGCTTCGGAGTCAGTTCCATTGGCTCAGCGGAATCACCGGCCTTTGCAATTATCCATGCTCAGGCATTGCACGAATACTGCATGGGGGGCGATGTGCCCCCCTCACAATGCTCATGGCAGTAGTCTTGCCCTGTCTCGAACTGTCCCCTCAATCTACGCACATTCATGTAGTATCTCTAGGACTGTAATCTTTCAGTCACCCTCTAGCATTTGGACAAGTCAGGATGCAGTCAGACGATGCCACAGCCGTGGCATATGTCAACCACCAGCGTGGAACCCGTGGTCTCTAAGCGATGACAAGTTCGCACCATCCTTCACTAGGTGAAATCCTAGAACACGGTACTGCCAGCTGTTCTCATACCAGGCATACTCATCTGGGAGGCGTTTTTTTCCTAATTCGCCAAGGGATGGACTCAGGGGGACGGGCCACTCCATCTACACGTCCTCCGTCGAAACGCCGACGCCAGGTAACCTCGGATATGGATCTGACGGAGTTATGCCTCAATGCTGCGGTCCCGGCCTTCCTGGCCTGGTCTCAGGATCCACAGTCAGTGGGACAGACTCACTAGTCCAAACCTGGACTGGTACCCGTCTCTCCTATATTCCTTCTCCACTAACAGATAGTCTGGAATATCAAACGAGAATGTTACCGGGTCATTTTCATGGTCTCAGACTGATCCACTCGCACTTGGCGCGCATTCTCGTCCAATTTATAGCAGCAGTACCAGGACGTCTAACAGACAGGTCACACCTGTTTGCTCACGGCCATTTCTTCCTCAGAACTCTTCACACCTGAGGTTAATGGCGTAGCCTTTCAGACCTAGAATTTAACCCAAGAGGTTTTTTTCCCAGGATATTGTAACGACCGTAGTCACAGAGAGGACACCAGCTTTATCAGCAATATACCATCACACATGTATGTGTGAAATCGTTTTGTTTTTTTGCTAGGGACACCTCTAGAAGTCATTCCCCTTGGCCCTACGTCATACTAGGGACTCTCCGTCTTCCACTCAGACCTAGACTCAGGTCTATCCTTTGGGTCTCTCACACAGCAGGTTTTTCACCCTCTCACAAGCACATCTTGCCACCAGACTTCTATGAACCCCGTCCTCGAAGGGTCGGCTATTTCTGGTCCCCACACAACAAGACTACATCCGTGGGGAACTGAACTTGGTCCTCGCGGCACTGCAAGAATCGCGTTTTCATCCTCGATGGAATATTACCTATAGCATCCTCATCCAAATAGTAGTATGGTTCGGTGGCATTTTATTTGTCTCTGCAGAAGTATCGGTACTTGCAGCGGTCTCACGTAATCCATCTCTTTTTCTAGTCTTCCATCTGGACAAGATTTTCCTATGGCCGTTTCCTTTCTTCTTCCAGGGTAGGTTAACTCTTTCCACCTACCTGTGGAAGTCTCTCTGCCATCACTACGCCCGACTCCAGTCCGTCTGGTCGCGAAGGACCTACATATGCGGGACCTTGTCAGGGCCCTATGCGTCTAGATGTCCAAGTCAGTGCCCTCCTGAGAGGTCGGATTCTCTTTTCTCATTCTTCCAAGGGGCAGAACTAGGAACACTTCAGCCTATAAGGCTCCTCTAACCATCCAGGACGCTTATTCCATCGATGACTCATCCCTTCCAGAAGGTCACGGCACATTCTACTAGGCCATGAAGGCCTCCTGGACAGTTCGGTAACAGGCATTGGCGCAACAAGTGTATAGGCAGCCAATAGGTCAGCCTACACCCATACCCAAGCCGCTATAGTGCTTGCACTCAGTCCTCAACAAACGCAGGTCTGGGTACACGTGTCCTCCAGGCAGCAGCTCGCCTGTTGGCTCATTGTTCTTCACTGACCATGCTCAGTGTCACTAGTTCCTGGTGCATGGTTCTTCTCTGACCATGCTCAGTGTATCTAGTTCCTTTGTTCTTTCCCACCCAGGGACTGCTTTGGGACGTCCCACGGTCTGTGTCCCCCAATGAGGCAAAGGAGAAAAGGAGATTTTTGTGTACTCACCGTAAAATCCTTTTCTCTTAGCCTCTAATTGGGGGACACAGCACCCACCCTATTACTCTTATGGGGTTTTTCTTCAGTTCTCACATAGCTTCTCAGCTGTTTCATGGTTAACATGTTTACCATGTTTGCCTATTATCACTCTGTTAGTTGTTGACAGTTTAAACTTGTGCCTGTTTAGTTTCAGGCCTTGTAGTACTATGAGCCTGTTTAATTACAGGTCTTGTTATACGATTTTATGCTTCGTTAACTCTTCACTGTTTTCCACATGCGCCTGCTTAGTTACAGGCCTTGTGGTACTAATATTACTCTGCTAATTCTTAACTGTTTACACACGTGCCTGTTCGGTTTCAAGCCTTGTTCCACTATTATTACCTTGTTAACTATATTGTTTACACAGGTTGCCTGTGTGTACTTCCTGTGTCACTGTTATCTGCTAACTCTCCTACTGCTTTAGCACAAAACTGGAGAAGCACTTCCTGCTCCAGAGGTGTATACTGCAGAGGAGGAGCCACTTAACTCTTTTGCAGATTTGCCTAGTGTCGCCTCCTAGTGGACAGCAGCATAACACCCACGGTCTGTGTCCCCCAATTAGAGGCTAAGAGAAAAGGATTTTATGGTGAGTACACAAAAATCTCTCTCTCTCTCTCTCTCTCTCTCTCTCTCTCTCTCTCTCTCTCTCTCTCTCTATATATATATATATATATATATATATATATATATATATATATATATATATATATATATATATATATATAAAACTAGAAAAAGTTCTCTGCAGCACTCAGTTACCACCAATGGCGTACAAATGCTAACAAGCTATATGTATATGAGAAAAAAGTTTAAAAACTTAAGTTTTTTCAAAAAACTCAAAAATCTTATCTTTTTATTTCTGAAGTTCTTGGTACATACATTGGCCAATGTCTGCTTGCTCATCAACTGCGACAAAGTGACTTCAGGTCTGATGAGTCCTATCGCTGACATCCCTGTCCTCCTTGTCCACCCCCCACCTCTCAGTGGGCGGACTCCATCTTGACCCTAGATCACCTGTGGTCAATGAGGGTGCAATTGCAGCATGGAGCCAGCATCTCCATATGATACAAAAAAGAGAAAAAAGCTGCACAGCACTCACAGACTAAATGTGAACTGGTGCCAGCAGGGACGCTGGGTCAAATAACTAGAAAAAGTTCTCTGCAGCACTCAGTTACCACCAATGGCACCCTCATTGACCACAGGTGATCTAGGGTCAAGATGGAGTCTGCCCACTGAGAGGTGGGGGGTGGACAAGGAGGACAGGGATGTCAGCGATAGGACTCATCAGACCTGAAGTCACTTTGTCGCAGTTGATGAGCAAGCAGACATTGGCCAATGTATGTACCAAGAACTTCAGAAATAAAAAGATAAGATTTTTGAGTTTTTTGAAAAAACGTAAGTTTTGTAAACTTTTTTCTCATATACATATAGCTTGTTAGCATTTGTACGCCATTGGTGGTAACTGAGTGCTGCAGAGAACTTTTTCTAGTTATTTGACCCAGCGTCCCTGCTGGCACCAGTTCACATTTAGTCTGTGAGTGCTGTGCAGCTTTTTTCTCTCTTTTATATATATATATAGAGAGAGAGAGAGAGAGAGAGAGAGAGAGAGAGAGAGAGATTTTTGTGTACTCACCATAAAATCCTTTTCTCTTAGCCTCTAATTGGGGAACACAGACCGTGGGTGTTATGCTGCTATATATATAAGGAAACACACTAAATCAGTAATGAAACATAATTTCACTTCCTTTTGGAGAACTAGTTCCCAAGATTATAAATCTACAAAGCCTCACTTGTAACGATACATCTTCCCAGGTCTCCTCCACGTAAATGTTTGTTAACCTTATCTTTAAAGTGAACCTGACCTCACAAACTGACCCCCCCCCCCCGCATCTTTAGACCTGTCCCTGCACCCCCTCTTATCATTTCTAGCCATCCCTTTTGCAGAAAAAAATCGATTTTGTAAAGTAGAGAAAAGTTTATATTTACCTCGTCCTGTGTGAGTTCTCTGTTTCTGAGGAAGCCGCAATAGGAGGGGCCTGTCTGCTGCTGCCTTGTAATTATGCAGATGGAGTCCATGGAGCCTCGGTTAAGAGTCTACAACATGGACACCAGCCAGTTATCCCACCAGGGAAGGACCTAGCCCAGGGTATTAGTAGCCCTTAAGTCACTATCCAGCCTTTGCGAGCTTGAAGATATGGCCAGGGGTTTACCATGGACTAGGTATCCAACCACAGACAGCTGTTTCGGGTTGTTGCCCCTCATCAGTGTGGCGCAGGATTCTGGCTGGGTGGGAGCAATGCTTGATAGACCAACATCACAAAGCAACCACTGACCTTGTGGAGACCAGTGGAGGATAACACTGCGGGCACCAGTTAAAGCACTCAAACACAGTGAAACCCAAGGTGCATTGCTCCACTGGTCTCCACAAGGTCAGTGGTTGCTTTGTGATGTCGGTCTATCAAGCATTGCTCCCACCCAGCCAGAATCCTGCGCCACACTGATGAGGGGCAACAACCCCGAAACAGCTGTCTGTGGTTGGATACCTAGTCCATGGTAAACCCTGGCCATATCTTCAAGCTCGCAAGGGCTGGATAGTGACTTAAGGGCTACTAATACCCTGGGCTAGGTCCTTCCCTGGTGGGATAACTGGCTGGTGTCCATGTTGTAGACTCTTAACCGAGGCTCCATGGACTTCATCTGCATATTCAAATTCTAGGGAGCAATGCACCTTGGGTTTCACTGTGTTTGAGTGCTTTAACTGGTGCCCGCAGTGTTATCCTCCACTGGTCTCCACAAGGTCAGTGGTTGCTTTGTGATGCCTTGTAATTATGCACGCCCCTCTCTGCTTGCTAAGAGCCTGGGCGCTCATGAAAGGGGGCGGGGCTCCGGTATGACGCGATTTTAGCCCCGTCCCTTTCATGATGCGGCCAGGCTCTTAGCAAACAGAGAGGGGCGTGTATAATTACAAGGGAGCAGCAGACAGGCCTGCCTATTGTGGCTTCCTCAGAAACAGAGAACTCACACAGGACGAGATAAATATAAACTTTTCTCTACTTTACAAAATTGATTTTTTTCTGCAAAAGGGATGGCTAGAAATGATAAGAGGGGGTGCAGGGACAGGTCTAAAGATGTGGGGGGGGTCAGTTTGTGGGTTCAGGATCACTTGAACAGAAACTTGAAATGAAGAGATGACATGTAATAAAGTGTTTTGCCGCAGATGAAACAGTGCTGTTAATGGGGTTGTCTGGTCTAAACTTATAAGTCTGCAGTCTCTCTATGTGACTGCAGACTTATTAGTCCTCTGTGCCCATACTGTGCGCTTCGAGGATTTGCTGGTTTCTAAGCCGGAAAAGGACTGCAATTTTGTGGTATTCATGTTCCTGACCCGAACCCCTATAAATATGCTTCCGTATGTGTAAACGAGGCCAAGGTCTGATTAGGATTGCAGAAGTATGATAGAAACACATCACTTTTTCCCCTCTGACATGGCTCTTTCAAATATCTATTGAGTGCCATGGGGTTTTACCCATATAGAAATACAGTTTATTGGAGTTCTATACTGTGAAGTTTTCTTTGTTATATGTTGCACCTGTTTAATCAGACCAGAGTTCATTGCACCTAGGGCTTATTGAACTGAATTTGGTGAGCTGGCTGCATTGCTTTTGTATTTAATTAGTTTTCTTACAGCTCTTAATTATTTTTGTCACCCGTACAGTGCAGATGCCGTCCTGGTTTTTGGTTGAAGGATGATGGTAAAACTTGTGTAGACATTGATGAGTGCACCACCACTTACCCTTGTAGCCAAAGGTGTGTCAATACCATCGGAAGCTTCCGCTGTTTGTGTATCGAAGGCTATGAAGTGCGAACAAACGACAGTACGAGCTGCAAGGTGGTCGGTTCTGCTGAAAGTGAGCAAATCTAACTTCTCCTCAGCTGGAAGTTTCTCTATGTTGTCTCGTATTTAATTTACCTGTCTGAAATGTCAAAGTTAACTTGAATGAAGCAGGTTTCAGCTATTCTCTTTCACTACAGAGGACTCGTGAGTTTTAAAATAGGTGGTAAAAAGGGATTATCCTCATTTTGAGGACATTTCTTTTCTTAAAGGCAATCTCTGTCAGCAGGATTTTACTATATAAACTGAGGATAGCATGATGTAAGAGTTAAAAATAAAAATAAACAAAACTGTGATTCTCTAATCATTGTGCCTGCCATTATTTGCCTAAACTAAAGGGTTTATTACCCTTTGATTGGCATTACAGGACTAGAAACTCATGCACATTGCAGTCCGACACGCTCCCTGCTGTGATTGACACATCATAGTGAATGCACAATCTCTGTTGAGAGCCTGGTGTGGGTGTGGGAAGCTCTCCCAGCCTTGCTATATGCTTAAATCTTAATGCTTTTGTCGCAAATATGTATCGCAGGGTCTGGACACAGACCAGTGAGGGGTTAAATATCCTGCCATCCAGGAGAGGTCAGGACCGGATACACAACACACACACCACCAGTCCCACTGACTCTGGTCTCCCCAGGGAGCCATGATGGGAACAGCAGAGGGTGACAGAAATCACACACAGAGGAAGCTTCAAAGGGAAGATCAGATAAGATCATAGATGACAGAGACCATCTCAGATAGCAGCTTCAAACAGACCCACAGAATTGGAGGGAAATCAGAGACAAAGAACATTTTTTAAAAACATAATGTATGCAGGGCTAAATGAGTGATCGTCCAATCATAGGCCAAGAATTAGAATTCTAAACTAGAAGGCCGGTCTAGGGTCTGACCCCCCCCGGCTGGGTCTATATCTGGGCTCGCACAGCCGCTGCTGTGTTGTCACAGTGATGGGTCAGTGAAAGCTGCTGTGAACATCCTACCATCTATTCCTGCCCTCCCCATCGGGCAAACAGAAGAAAGTGTAGTTTTCTGTAAGTTTCTCCTTTTTATTTCATTGTTTGCATATGTGTATGTCATTTTATTATTTCTATTTTTATATCTTTTTATGTAAGCACTGTACCTTTTATATTAAAGCTTAACACTTTAATAAGCTGAAACCTTGTTTGTTCTAAAAGGATTCATAGCCTAAGAAGTGTGTGATCCTGTGATTGACTGACAGTATTATTCCAGGGACTTACCCCCTGTATGTTGGTAAGTGGTGGCAGTGAGTGTGAAGCGGGGTGCACAGTGTGAGTCGGGGTGTGATTGATGCTCCCTTTCAGCATAGGACAGAGGTCGAGTGCTGGATTGAGTGAGAGGAGATAGATTAACCCTTGCAGGTGCAACCCCAAGTCACGTGCTGAGAAGTGTGTACTTGACAAATTGGTGGCAGCGGTGGGATAGAATTTATTTCTATTAGAGCATTAGTGCATGGTTTAAGAAATTATTCCCTGTACTAAAGAATTGGTGTCCTTGCGAGTGCACCAGTTCTACAAGGTTCAGCTCGGTGCTTACTTAGACATACTTGCAAACAGTTTCCCTCCCCCGTTTTTCTTTCTATTTTTTATTTGGCAAAGGCTGTTCATTGACATGGCAGCCCAATACAAGAAGAAGAACCTGCAGACTCTGATCAACCTCTGCGAGCAAAGAGGGATAGAGACTGCCGACAAGTCCAAGGATATGCTGGCTCACGCATTGGCGGAGCACGACTTGGCGCAGACTGATGAAGCACCTGAACACAGACAGAGTCCACCTCTGACAGGCCAAGTAATGCCAGTTCTTGCACCGGAGATGCCCTCTGGAGGTGCCAGCAATGCCGGTTCTGAGGAGTCTATGGACTTGTCTTTACAAATGGCCTTACAACAGCTGGGAGCAGGCGATCCCAATCAGCGCCGGCAGCTTATTGTTCAGTTCCAGCAGGCTGAGAGAGAGGCTGCTGAACGCCGGGCTGAGAGAGAGGCTGCTGAACGCCAGGCCGAGAGAGAGGCTGCCCAGGCTGAGAGAGAGGCTGCCGAACGCCGGGCTGAGAGAGAGGCTGCTGCCGCCGAACGCCAGGCCGAGAGAGAGGCTGCTGCTGCAGAACGCCAGGCCGAGAGAGCGTTCAAGCTTCAGATGGCCCAAGTAGAGAGGGGTATCAATCCTCAGACAACCCCCTCCCAGGACATAAATCTAAGGAGACCGCGTTTGGAAAACTTCCCTGTGATGGAGAAGGACACGGACTTAGATGCTTTCCTTCGGGGGTTTGAGAAAACCTGCAGACAATACAATCTACCCCGTGTGCAGTGGGCATTGTACCTAGCCCCAGGACTGAGAGGCAAAGCTGCGGAGGCGTTTGCTGACCTCCCACCAGACCTAGATGGTAACTATGATGCAATCAAAGAGGCTCTGATCAGGAAATACAACCTGACTCCTGAGGTGTACCGTAGAAAGTTCCGGAACCTCCAGCGTGGACCACACGACAGCTATGGTGATGTGGTCCACGGGCTCAGAACCAACTTTGAACGGTGGATCCAAGGACTGGACGTGACCACCTTCGAGGAGATAAAGGATCTGATGGTAAAGGACCAGTTCCTGCATCTTTGTCCCTCTGAGGTGCGACAGTTCGTGATGGATCGGGAGCCACCAGATGCGAACAAAGCAGCGCAGATCGCGGACACCTACGAGGCCAATCGGAGACCGGAGGTGCGGAAGTCGATCATCACCAACGGGAAAGGGGGTAAGCCGATGACCACCATCCCTGCCCCTGCCAGCCGACCTTCCGGAGGTCCTGTCCCCGCTGCCAGCACTTGGCTGACAGCCGACGCACGCAGGTGCTTTATCTGTGGACAACCGGGACATGTGAGTGCCACGTGTCCGGAGAGGCAGAAGAGGAGCCCCTCATCTGAGGCCCCAGGGCCTAGTGCTGCTATTTTGTTTGTGGGTGGTACGGGTGGGAGTTCAAGGGAGAACTTGCAGTCGGTCACGGTGGGTAACACCATCACTGTGGGGCTCAGGGACTCTGGCGCAGAACGAACTCTCATCCGCCCCGAATACGTGTATCCCCATGAACTTATCCCTGGAAAGACACTGACTGTCACCGGTATCGGGGGTGAGCGCCGATATTTGCCCATGGCCCGAGTTTATCTGGACTGGGGTGTGGGAAGAGGGTGGAGGGAGGTTGGGGTCACCAAGAATCTCCCCGCCAACGTGTTATTGGGAATAGATTTGGGGCGGTTGGTAGCACATTATGTCCCTGATAACCCTCCTAGGTCTGACATGTCAGGTAATGTCCAGGTGAATAATGTGCAGGATAATGTCAATCGTGATAATGTGAAGGGTGATGTCAATGTGAATAATGTTGATGATGATGTTGATGATTATGTTGATGTGCCAAGAACTGTCAATGTTGATGATGGGCAGGGAAATGTCAATGTGTTGCCTGTTCATAAAGTGAACCCTGATGTCAGGGAACTCAGTGATATCACACTGCAGGTTGCTATTACTGAGGATCCCAGGAATGTAGCAGGAATCAGCACTAAGGTAGATGGAGGCAGGCAGGACAACCCCAAGAGCGGTGGTTGTGTGCCACCTGCCAAGGTCACGACAGACTGTGACATGGCGGGTGCTAGCTGCTCCATGGTAAGTGCTGATCCGGAGGCCTCACAGCGTGATGGACCTCGTGGTGGAGGAGAACTCAGTGATGTCACGCCACAAGCTGGCATCGCCGAGGGTTTCCTCCACGGTGCAACATTGGTTGCTAAGGTAGATGGTGGCAGGCATGAGGACCCTGGGGAACATGGCCTCATGCAGCGTGCCAGTGTCACGATGGACTGTGGCACGGACGTGGGTAGCTGCCCCATGGTAAGTGCTGGTCCTGAGGCATCACATCGTGATGGGCCTCAGGGTGGAGGAGGACTTAGCCATGCCACGCCACGAGGTGGCATCGCTGAGGGTCCCCTCCAGGTAGTAGATCTCGTGGCTAAGGGAGATGGAGGCGGGCATGGTAACCACAAGAGCAGTGGTTACATGCCACCTGCCAGTGTTACAGCAGACTGTGACATGGCGGGTGCGAGCTGCTCCATCCTTAGCCGGGATCCCGAGGGATCACCACAAAAGGGAAATGTGCTTTCTCCAACTGGGCACGAGGATGGGAACACAGAGCCCATAATCTGTCCGGTTGGTGGGAAAGCTGGGTTCACTACCTGCCAGGGTGATGGAGGAGCAGCCTCCATGTCCTGTCAGTGTAGAGGAAGACCACCCTCCACAGTCGGCCTAGACGATGGGGAGATCGGGCCCATGGTTTATCCGACTGATGGGAAGACGGGTCTCCCTGCCGTTCAGGACCATGGGAAAGAGGTACTCCTGGCTTGTCCGGATGGGAGACTGGTACGCTTGGTCCGCCAGGAAGATGGAAGAGCAAACCCCCTCTCCTGTCAGAAAGGCGTAATGGCAGTCCCAACAGCCTGTCAAGTTAAGGGACTGTCACAGTCCACAGCTTGTCAGGGTGATGGGAAAGCTGGGAGGCTGGCCAGCCAGGCAACTGAGAGAGTGACGTTATTTCCCGGGGAGATGGCCTTCCGAGGTGCTCTTACCCACAGATTGAGTACTGGGAATGCAGAGACCGCACTGCCTTCTGGGTCCTCAACCTGTAGAGGAATAACCAGACCACCGGCCGACCCAGAGCAGGTCCAAGATGGTTCCTGTGAGGTCGGGGCTTCCACGCCCCTTCTGGCTATCTCTAGCCAGGGGATTCAGACGGTCATAGCAGAAAATGACCGTCCTGAGGTGCTGGAAGGCCCCGCAGAGACCTCGGTCTCTGAACCTGAATGTATGAATCTTGCTTCTGATTTCACCATTCAACCCAAGAAAGGGATTGACAACGCAGATGGCTTATCACGGCAAGGTGGGCCGAACCAGGTACGTGCTAGGGAGCCGACCTGTGAGTCAGCCCCCATGCACGTTCATAAGGAGGGAGGTGTCGCAAATATGTATCGCAGGGTCTGGACACAGACCAGTGAGGGGTTAAATCTCCTGCCATCCAGGAGAGGTCAGGACCGGATACACAAACACACACCACCAGTCCCACTGACTCTGGTCTCCCCAGGGAGCCATGATGGGAACAGCAGAGGGTGACAGAAATCACACACAGAGGAAGCTTCAAAGGGAAGATCAGATAAGATCATAGATGACCGAGACCATCTCAGATAGCAGCTTCAAACAGACCCACAGAATTGGAGGGAAATCAGAGACAAAGAACATTTTTTAAAAACATAATGTATGCAGGGCTAAATGAGTGATCGTCCAATCATAGGCCAAGAATTAGAATTCTAAACTAGAAGGCCGGTCTAGGGTCTGACCCCCCCGGCTGGGTCTATATCTGGGCTCGCACAGCCGCTGCTGTGTTGTCACAGTGATGGGTCAGTGAAAGCTGCTGTGAACATCCTACCATCTATTCCTGCCCTCCCCATCGGGCAAACAGAAGAAAGTGTAGTTTTCTGTAAGTTTCTCCTTTTTATTTCATTGTTTGCATATGTGTATGTCATTTTATTATTTCTATTTTTATATCTTTTTATGTAAGCACTGTACCTTTTATATTAAAGCTTAACACTTTAATAAGCTGAAACCTTGTTTGTTCTAAAAGGATTCATAGCCTAAGAAGTGTGTGATCCTGTGATTGACTGACAGTATTATTCCAGGGACTTACCCCCTGTATGTTGGTAAGTGGTGGCAGTGAGTGTGAAGCGGGGTGCACAGTGTGAGTCGGGGTGTGATTGATGCTCCCTTTCAGCATAGGACAGAGGTCGAGTGCTGGATTGAGTGAGAGGAGATAGATTAACCCTTGCAGGTGCAACCCCAAGTCACGTGCTGAGAAGTGTGTACGTGACAGCTTTGTTTGTGACAGAAGGGCTGCACCCAGTAATCTATGTGATACACCATTAGATTCAGAATCTCTTTGCCTACATTACATTGCATTCAGATGAGGTAGCAAAAACCTGCTGACAGATTCTCTTTAAAGGTATGTAAATGTAGTTAAAAATACTTTTTTGTAATGTTTCATTAAAAATGTTACACGCTTTGTTTTCTATAACCAATGTGTTGCGCGGTGTATTACTAGCTGCAGAGTGAGTTAACCAAGTCTGCCAGGTCGGTCTGTTGGGGTTGGCGGTGTGAGTGGTTGTATGTATTTTATTTGTCTTTTATGAGCTCCTCAGCTGATTTGTGACCACTGGCTTGAAGAGCGTAGAATGTGCAGAAAAGCCAAATGTGGCAAACATTTTATCGAAAACGAATTGCAAAAATTATTTTTCTCCTTCGGGACACAGGACTGTGGGTGTTATGCTGCTGTCCACTAGGAGGCGACACTAAGCAGAATCTACAAAAGAGTTACAGTGGCTTCTCCTTTACAGTATACACCCCTGGAGCAGGCACTGCCTCCCCAGCTTTTGCTTAGTGTCGTTAGGAGGCACACCAAAAAATTTTTTACTTATATTTTTTACATTCCTCGGCTCCCCAATGTTGGGGCGCTGGGTTAAAGTTGAGATATATTTGCATATGCCGCCCTCCTTCTTTGGCATCCCACTGTTGGGGTGCTGGGTTGAAGTTGAGATATCCTAGCATAACATCCTCCTTCCTCTATTCCCCAATGTTGGGGACCTGGGTAGAAGTTGAGGCTCCATATCATTGTCCTTTATCAAGCAGCAAGTTTCTACAGCCCTGGGCAGGAAAGAAACCACCAGCAGACGTCCCCCTAATCACCCTTGGGTTTTTAGGTTGAGGCACCACAGGTACCAGCAGCACAAACAGCTGCACTAAGCTGCAGGGCACCGCATTGTCCTGAGTGCCCCCAGCGCAGATAACAGTATCACATTCGGTTGCACTAGCCTGCAGGGCACCGACAGAATGCCCCTAGCGATTGGACCGGTGTGTTTTTTGCAGAGAGGACACCAAGAGTCTGGTAGGGTCCGGGTCTATTCGGGTCTCTTGCCCGTACCTCCACGCTGGCCCTCCACCGTTTTCGAGGTCTGCATCTAAGCGAGGCCTTGGCTTTAGGCCTAGCGCCTATGCCACTTCCCCTGCGCAGCCCTCATTCCGCCCACTGGATGACGCTGATGCACGTCATAGTGGGGACGGAGCGGTCACTAGAGGTCACTTCCCGCTCATACAGCGCGCCTCTTTAACAGCTCCTCCTCCTCCTTCCTCTCCGTCGCCGTCGCCATTAAGCTGCACATGGAGACCTTTACCGCATCTGCTACTCGGTATCTCTGAGGGACGCAAGAATCGTGGGCTGCTACTGGGGAGCGCTTCTGGTGGTAAGACCTCTGCAGAGGGCTTTCTCTGCAGAGGTTTCTTTTATCCCTGCACTTTCTCTGCCCAGGCACTGTCTGCACACAACAGGGGATATCTATTTAAGGGATCTAATCTGTATGTACTCAGAAAGGTTTTCAATACAGCGGTTCTATTCACACTGCCTGGCTCTAAGGCTGGCTTCAGACTTGCAGATGCATCTGCAGCGTTTTGCAGATGCATCTGCAAGCATCTGCATGCAGACCGCGGCCCCTATGTTTATAATGGTGCGCACGGCGGTCTGCAGATGCTTGCGGACCGCCGTGCGCTCTCATTGCCCGCCATTAGTGACCTGTGCGCACGCGGATGCCTGCGCACAAATCACACACTCCCGCCCGCACCATGGACGCGAGATGTCGCGTCCATGGTGCGAGCGGGAGTGTGTGATTTGTGCGCAGGCATCCGCGTGCGCACAGATCACTAATGGCGGGCAATGAGAGCGCACGGCGGTCCGCAAGCATCTGCAGACCGCCGTGCGCACCATTATAAACATAGGGGCCGCGGTCTGCATGCAGATGCTTGCAGATGCATCTGCAAAACTCTGCAGATGCATCTGCAAGTCTGAAGGCAGCCTAAGAGCAAGAAAACCACCAGGGCATTTCATACTTATTATGCCACCTGTACAGCTTGCAAGGTTTCTCTTCACATTGTCAGAACTGCACCCAAAATATGGTCGCAGAACCCCCAATTACCCTGGCATCTACCAGTGCACCTTATACTGCGTCAGATTGGGCCATTATTATGTCCCAATCTATGTCCCAATCTATGTCTCAATCTATTGAAATATTGTCCTCGACATTGCTCCAGGCTCTGCAGACTCACTCTTCCCCCTGTTCCACTGCCCAGACACCTACAACTCAGGGCGAAGCCTCGGACCACGGGCGGTCTACTGACCCTATTCTATCTACCTCTAGTTTCGGACGCAAGAGGGTCCAGAGAACACCCTCTCCGGCGTCCTCTCACAGCTCTAGTCGGAGGGTCCCTATGGTCCTGCTTCAGACTTGGACTTCGATATCTCCCTAGACCTAGACCCACCAGACACAGTGGCTCTGGTTGAGGACTTAATTACATCCATTAATCAGGTACTGAATGTTGCAGACCCGCCGACGGATGCCCCAGAGTATAAGGTCTCTTTTAAAAGAGCCAAGAGACCACATAAATATTTTTCGGATCATCCTGAGTTTCAGGAGGTCCTACAAAAACATTGGTTACATCCCGAAAAAAGATTTGGCAACTGCAAGACCCTTGAGGCATGTTACCCTTTCTTGCCTACAGTAACCCAGGATTGGGCTCCGCCCCGATATCACAACTTGCTGCAAGGACACTTGTCTCCTTACCAGACAGTTCATTAATTAAAGACGCAACTGACTGCCAGGTGGAGCAGATGGCTAAATCCATCTTTGATGCCTCAGGATCCTCACTGGCCCCAGCGTTTGCCTCAATTTGGCCAGCCAAATCCATTATGACTTGGGCCGGTAACTTACATACTTCATTACAATCTTCAGAAGCTGATCCAGCTCTATTAGATCAAGCAGCTCAAATTTCAGTCACTGCGGATTACTTAATGCGTGCAGCTCTAGACTCAGCAAATTGCGTAGCAGCCTCCAACGCTATCACAATTAGACGCGCCCTTTGGTTGCGGGAATGGAAGGCAGACGAAGCTTCTAAGAAGTCTATCACAAGCCTCCCCTACCTTAGTGGCCGTCTCTTTGGTGAACAGTTAGACAAACTAATCTTGGATGCTACAGGGGTAAGAGTACCTCTCTCCCCCAACGCAAACTAAACAGGCCCTTCAATCGCCGACAGCAAACACGATTCCGGTCCTTTCGGAATTCTTTCGGCTGGTCAACCTCAAGGCCAGCGCAGACCAGCAACCATTCTCCACCCCAGGAGTGTTCTCAGACTACCAAAAATCCAGCTCGAGCTAGCAGTCTCAATCTCGCCAGTCTAAACCTAAGGGATCAAAATCCCATAGATTTTCTTCCTCCTGACTCTTCTCCTTCGGAAGACACCTTACAAGTAGGCGGCTGACTTTTACGCTTTTGTCGATTCACTGTTAAAAACAGGAGTCATTATACCGGTTCCTCCGGCTGAGCGCTTCCACGGGTTTTACTCGAACCTGTTCGTGGTACCCAAGAAAGGAGGTATGGCCCAGCCCATCCTGGGCCTAAAACAGCTAAACAAATTCATCCACGTACGTCATTTACACATGGAGTCTCTTCGCTCCATCATATCGTCCATGGAGGAGGGCGAATTCCTCTCCTCCATTGATTTACAAGATGCCCACCTCCACATCCAGATATCCTCAGCCCACCAAAGATTCCTACGATTTGCAATCAATCAAAACCACTACCAGTTTGTGGCTCTCCTGTTCTGACTTGCCACAGCTCCCAGAGTGTTCACCAAGGTTATGGCGGCGGTCATGACCATACTTCACTCGAGAGGAGTAGTCATCCTTCCGTACTTGGACGATCTGCTCATAAAAGCTCCTACACTCCGGGATTGCGAGCAAAGCGTCTCCATCACAGTGGACACCCTACATCGCCTGGGCTGGTTAGTCAACCTTCAAAAGTCGTCGCTAGTACCAAGGCAGTCACTAACGTTTCTGGCAATGCAGTTCAACACCTCCAAAAGTCTGGTTCTCCTTCCCCAGGAAAGAGCACAGGCTCTCCGCCAAGGAGTCCGCACCCTCCTTCCGTCACCTCGATCATTTCGCTTTGCCATGAGAGTCCTAGGCAGGATGGTCGCCTCTATGGAAGCAGTCCCTTTCGCCCAGCTTCACCTCACACCTCTCCAACTGGCAATACTGGCGTCCTGAGACAAGAGTCCCTTTTCCCTGGACAGGAAGTTCCAGCTGTCAACTGCAATCAGACACTCCCTCCATTGGTGGCTCAGACCAGCTTCTCTCACATGGGGGAAGTCCTTTCTTCCAATTCACTGGAAATTCCTCACCACCGACGCAAGCCTGACAGGTTGGGGTGCGGTATACCTGCACCACAGAGCACAAGGAACATGGTCCCCAGTGGAATCATCTAAACCCATCAACCTCCTATAGATCCGCACCATATTCCTGGCACTGAAAGCCTTCCATCGTTTCCTGGCAGGGAGCCACGTCCGAATTCAATCCGGCAATGCCATGGCCGTGGCGTATGTCAATCACCAGGGTGGGACCCGCAGTGTCCAGGTGATGCAAGAAGTCCAGAACATTCTGCAATGGGCGGAATCGACCGCATCGGTGCTATCGGCGGTGCACATACCGGGAAATGGGAATCGGATTTCCTCAGTCGGCAAGGCATGGACTCAGGAGAGTGGTCCCTGAATCCCGATGTCTTCCAACAAATATGCCATTGCTGGGGAACCAAGGATGTGGACCTGATGGCATCACGGTTCAATGCCAAGGTCCCCGCCTTTATGGCCAGGTCACATGACCTGCGATCTCTCGGAGCAGAAGCCTTGGTTCAATATTGGAAGCAATTCCACCTTCCTTAAATATTAACGCCTCTGTCACTAATACCCAGATTCGTACGGAAGATCAAGCAGGAGGACATTCCAGTCATTCTTATAGCCCTAGACTGGCCTAGACGAGCATGGTATGCTAACCTCGTCCAACTTACGGCAGACGTGCCCTGGCTTCTCAATGACCGTCCAGACCTTCTCTATCGGGGTCCGTTTTGCCATCAGAATTCAGGGGCTGAATTTGACGGCGTGGCCCTTGAGATCTGGGTTTTGACCCAGGCGGGGTTTTCCCCTGCTGTGATGGGGACTATGATCAGAGTACAAAAACCGGCCTCCACTCGGATCTACCATCGCACCTGGAAGGCCTTCTTTGCCTGGTGCTCCTCCCGAGCTTCCTCTCCATTCCCCTATTCCTTGCCATTAGTTTTTGGTTTCCTTCAGTCGGGGCTGGAGTCCGGTCTGTCCCTAAGTTCTCTTAAGGGCCAGGCATTGGCTCTTTCAGTTCTTTTTCAGTGTTGCCTTACCATCAAACCAGAGGTCAAGACCTTTCTCCAGGAAGTTTGTTGACTTTTTCCCCCTTACAGGAGACCACTACATGATCAAACCTTAACTTGGTCCTAACTGCGCTACAGAAACTGCCTTTTGAGCCTCTTAGAGCCATTTCTCTCTGCCTACTAACTCAGAAAGTGGTTTTTCTAGTGGCAATCATTTCTCTACGCAGAGTGTGAGAACTATCAGCACTCTCTTGCAGGCTGCCCTTCCTAGTGTTTTATCAGGATAAGATTGTCCTCCGTCCTGTTCCATCCTTTCTCCCAAGGTGGTGTCCTCTTTTCACCTTAATGAGGAGATTTCCTTGACATCCTTTTGCCTGGCACCAGTTCATCGGATTGAGAAGGCTCTGCATACTCTGGACCTTGTCAGGGCGCTTCACAATTACGTGTCCAGGACTGCATCTTCCTGTCTCTTCATCCCTCCTAAAGGCAGCCGCAAAGGCACGCCGGCTTCTAAAGCTATTCTGGCTACATGGATCAGATCCACTATTCAGATGCCTACTGGACAAAAACAATTGCCACTTCCAGCCGGTATCGAGGCACACTCTACACGTGCCGTGGGGGCTTCATGGGCCATTCAGCACCAAGCCTCAGCACTACAAGAGTGTAAGGTGGCCACCTGGTCGAGCTTACACACGTTCACTAAACACTGTACTGTTCACACCCAGTCCTCAGCAGATGCGAGCCTGGGTAGGTACATCCTCCAGGTGGCAGTAGCCCACCTGTTGGTGTCTTTACTGTTAAAGTTCCATTGTTCTTTACCACCCAGGGACTGCTTCGGGACGTTCCACGGTCCAGTGTCCCCCAATGAGGCGAAGGAGAAAAGGAGATTTTAGTGTACTCACCGTAAAATCCTTTTCTCTTAGCCTCTAATTGGGGGACACAGCACCCACCCTGTTGCCCATTTCAGGCTTTTACTGGTTTCTCATGTTGCTCTTGAGCTATTTCATTGTTGCCTCTTTACAGGCTTTGTTGTATTAACCTTGTTCTTTTCAACTGGGGAGGCAGTGCCTGCTCCAGGGTATAGACTGCAGAGGAGGAGCCACTTAACCCTTTTGCAGATTTGCCGAGTGTCGCCTTCCTAGTGGACAGCAGCATAACACCCACGGTCTGTGCCCCCCAATTAGAGGCTAAGAGAAAAGGATTTTATGGTGAGTACACAAAAATCTCCTTTTAACCCCAAACTAAAGGGAATTTGTCACCACATTTGACCTATCTAAACTATTAATAAGGGCATACAGATTATATAATGCTGAAAACAGATTATATAATGCTGTCATATCAGATTCCTTGTTCTGGATAAACAATCCTTTATCACTTTATGTAAATGAGCTGTTCCAGGCAATGGGGCAGATGCTGCCTAGCAGATAACTCTGCCTTCAGATCATATTATAAATAGAAGGAGGTGTTACCGGTGTAATGAGTGATGTCTGATTCCTGCCCTTCTGATCTCACTATAGACTTCTGTGTGATTATAACTGGCACATCTGCAGATTCCTCTCATCATCAGCCTCTATTTCCCAGGCAGACAGTGCGGCAACATTACTACAATACAGCAGAGCTGCAAACGTGTTTGCAAGAAGACAAATTTAATTTCTCCTGTTCTGTGTCAGTGACTTGTCTCACACTGATAACCCCGCCTCCAGAAATTATTAGAAAGAATGGAGGAGTTATCTTCCAGGCAGCATCTGCCCCTTAGCCTGGCACAGCTCTTTTATATGAAGTGATAAAGTGATGTGGATAAATCATGGTTTATCACTTTATAGCAATGACCATTTCCAGGCTATGGGGCAGATGCAGCCTGGAAGATAACCCCGTCTCCAGAGATTAATATAAAATGAAGGAGGTGTTACCAGTGTGATATGTGATGGTGGGTTTACACGTTGCGATATCGGCGTCCAACTTCGACCCAACTCCGACCAAAAGTCACGTGGTTCGCGAGTTGGAGCCGATATCGTTTGCGCGTTGTACAGTGTGAACGTACAACGCGATGCAGGAACGATGGCAAAACGATATCGGGGGTCAAATGAGCATGCTATTCAACCGCCCGATATCGGATGCCAGTTGTAGCCGCATCGTACCATCTGACAGCCCAACTCCGATGTGTACTGCCACGTCACCCATTCACTCCCATGTTAAATGGTCGTTCATGGGTTGGGGGGTGTACACATCGTCGGGACGTTGTATCCCGATATCGGGCTGTCTAAACCGGCGATGAGATGCAGGGAAAAGCGCGCTCCCGCGTCGTTGGCTACGATATCGGCCCGATATCGGGACGTGTAAACCCACCATCTGTAGACTTTTGTGTGATTATAACTGACACATCTGCAGATTCCTCTCACCTTCATCTTCCATCTCACAAGCAGACAGGGTGCACCATTGTTATGATACAGCAGAGCTCAGAGAGCTGCAAAAAATGTGTTTGCAAGAAATCAAATATCAGTTCTCCTGTTCTGTGTCAGAAAGGCTGCTTTCACATCTGCATTTATTACAATTCCGGCAGATCAGTCAATTCTGAACTTTTGAACTTCAGGTTTGCCTAATATACAGTTTTGCAAATCTGGCAAAATTCTGCCTTTTTTGCAGAACGGAGAAGCGCCCCACTTGCGGCACACTTGCACCAAGGTTGCGCTTCTGCTAATGCATTGTGAAAGGACCTCCGGACATGTGCGGAGACTCACATTTTCCCCATGACTCTGCACTTCCGGCGCCAGACAAAAACCGGTTTTCATCCGGTGCTGGATCGCAGTCAAAACTGCAAACCTCCGCATATGTCCGGAGGTCCCTTAACAATGCATTAGCGCAAGCGCAACCTTGGCGCAAGTGTGTCGCATTGCGTTTTTGCTGTCGGATTTGCAAAAATGCAGATGTGAAAGCAGCCTTACTTGTCTCGCACTGATAGCACCCTGTTTTATATAATTCAATCTCCAGAGGCGGAGTTATCTTCCAGGCAGCATGCGCCCCATAGCCTTGAACAGCTTATTTATATAAAGTGAAAAAAGATAATTTATCCACAAGTCATGAGGCAGAGGGGGAGGACATTTTTCAGCATTCTATAACCTGTGAGCTCATATTAATAATTTGCATCGGTCAAATGTGGTGACAGATTCCCTTTAAGGGTGCTTTCACACTACGATTTTTAGGGAGCCGATGCTGTCCGATATAAATCGGACAGCATCGGCTCCCTTCTGATGCCTGGAATCGGATGCCAAATAGGCACCCGATTCCGGCATAAAATCGTAGCCAGAGGCTGAAAAAAAGGAAAAAAAAAAAAGTTCATGCTCACCTTCCCCCGAGCCCCCGCCGTCTCCTGCCATCTTCCTGGAGGTTCCCGGTGGCTCCCGCAGGCTCCCGGTATCTGCAGAGGTCGTCTTCTGCTGTACACAGGACCTGCGGTGATGTCACAGTCATGTGACCGCGGGTTACCATGGTGAAGCCGCGGTCACATGACTGTGACATCACCGCAGGTCCTGAACTGCAGAAGACCTCTGCAGATACCGGGAGCCTGCGGGAGCCACCGGGAACCTCCAGGAAGATGGCGGGAGACGGCAGGGCTCGGGGGAGGTGAGCATGAACTTTTTTTTTTTTTTTTTTTAACCCCTGCGCTCCTAGTTGAGCAGTTTTACTGCACTGAGCATGCTCAGTACAGTAAAATAGGGTCCGAGGAGACATCAGATGTTTCCTCGGACCCTTCTCCATAGGGCCCCATGTTAGGGATCGGGTCAGATCGGATGTGCACTAAATGCCATCCGATTTGGTCCGATCCGAGTCTGTCAGATTTTGTAATCGGATGAAAAAATCGTTGCAGGCAACGATTTTTTCACCTGAAAAAAATCGGCAAAAATCGGACAGAATCGGATCGGACCAAATCGGATGGCATTTAGTGCACATCCGATTCGGTCCGATCCCCATAGGGATGCATGGGGTCCGAAAATCGGTCCGATGCTGTCCGATTTTTATCGGACAGCATCGGAAATGAAGAAATCGTAGTGTGAAAGCACCCTAAGAAAAAAAAAAGTCCCCAGAGATGGACACCAACTTTGATTCAACATGCAAACTTTTTTAAGAAATCTGAGGAAATAGCAATACATATAAGGAAGTTCCCAGAGGACAGCACCACGCCGTTATGCTCCTATGTAGACTGGCATTCTTGCCTGTTATACGAAGAACGGCTGCCATGTTTTTATATACTATATATTCCGGAGAGCTGGTAGGAGAAGTTTTCATTGTTTTGTTGCTACAGGTTTCTATTTTAGAATTGATTTAATCATAAAACTTGTTCATACCCTTGTGGTCAGGTTTTAAATTCAGGCTCTTGTCTTTTTTTAATAGTGGAGGAGCCATTCTTAATTTTTGCCAACAGATACTATTTGAGAAAACTGAGTTTGGGAGGCACCAATTACACCCTACTGAAGCAGGTGAGTGTATGATACCTGTCACAGGACATTCTCAAAGGACTGGATCACCTATTAAATGTCCCCTCTAAATAGTGCCACCGAGCAGGCCATAGTATGAGGGTTGTGCACTAAAAGTTCAAGTGCTGCGGAATATGTTGGCACTATATAAGAAATGCGTAATAAAAGTTATTAGGCGCATCTCTTTCTACTAATTGGCTGACAAGGGTCCTTCAGCTATCTCATTATTTCACTGATGCAGATTTACTAAGCTAAGGCCCCTTTCACATCAGCGGTTTTTTGAAATCGCGGCAGATGCGGTGACAAAACCGCATCTGCCGCGATTACCGCATAACCGCGACACTTGCAGCACAGTTGCGGCAAGCCCCATGCAATGTCTATGGGGCTTGCGGTAGGTGTGCGGCAGGTGCGGTTTCGGCACTTGGCGCAGGTGCGGCCGTGAAAAAAAAACTCTGTCAGCCGCGTTTTTTTTGCGGCCGCACCTGCCACAAGTGCCGATACCGCACTTGCCGCACCTGCCGCAAGTCCGCATAGACATTGCATGGGGCTTGCCGCAACTGTGCTTCAAGTGTCGCGGTTATGTGGTAATCGCGGCAGATGCAGTTTTTTCACCGCATCTGCCGCGATTTAAAAAAAACGCTGATGTGAATGGGGCCTAAATTATCTAGAATGATGGGTTATCTTGCTACAAAAAGTGTTTCACATGCCATGCATCATATTTATTATGCTTATGACAATTCTGAAAATGTGAAGAGGGGACATGACCTAGGAGAAGTTAGGCATGGACTGCTGTGTAAAGGGGCTTGGTCTAAATTGTAACGCTAAAATCTGATACTAGATATTAAAAAAAGTATCTGTACAGTGGTGTAAACTGACAAATATAAACTTATCCGCCGGCATAAACCACTTTGGTAACTTTGGCATATTTTAAGACCATATCGTTTAAGTTTGCATTGTCTAAAAGTTAATAAATCAGCCCTGCTATGTGCAAGCGTAGGTGTGATGATACCCCGCCAATCATCTGGAATGGTTCATTACATTCAGTTGTACTCATAGGCGCAATTTCAGTGGGAAATGTAATAAATGTCTCTTAAACATCACCTAAATGACAGCTTTTCGAGGTATTAAGCTTTGTACTGATTTACCATTGTTAGGCCCCTTTCACACTGGTGTTTTTTTTTAAATGCGGCAGATCCAGCAGATTTACCTCATCTGCCACGTAACGGCCGCACTTGTGGCACACTTGCGGCAAGCCCCATGCATTTTCTACGGGGCTTGCGGCAAGTGTGGTTTTGCCAGTTGCAGCAGATGCGGCAGTTGTGGCCGCGAAAAAAAACACGTTTTTTTTCGCAGCCGGCGAAACCGCACTTACCGCACCCATAAGCAAGCCCTATAGACAATGCATGGGGCTTGCCAGATCGGTGCTGCAAGTGCGGCCGTTAGGTGGCAGATGCGGTAAATCTGCCGCATTTGAAAATAAACGCCAGTGTGAAAGTAACCTTATATTTGTAGCTGAAAGTGAACCTGGCACCAGATTTTTCCTGTATAAATTGTGGCCATTACTAGTAAGGCCTTATGTACAGCATTCTGGAATACTGTATATGGGTTCCCAAGCCAATCTGTAGAACATAAGAGAAAGCTTTTATTATACTCTCCTACTGATGTCCGCTGGGCATCTCTGGTCTTGATCTGGTGCCTCCTTTCCTTCTGCTTTGTATGGATGATGTGTCCCACATCATTCCCACACTGTCCTCCATTGTGCTCCTGTACACACATACTTCTGTCTGCCCTTGTAAGGATAGAGCATAGTACTGTAATGCACAGGCATCGAGAAAAGGTCAAAGAGCCCCTGTACAAGCACACTGCAATACTTTTCCCTGCCCTTCTTAGAGTAGAGCAAAGTGTGCGTGTGCAGGAGTGCAATGGAGGACAGTGGGTGGATGACATGACGTAGGATGTATCTTCCATACAAACCAAGAAAAGAGGAGGTGCTGGATCAAGATCAGTGACACCCATCGGATTGGACCTCCCCATAGGTGAGTATAATAAACGCTCTTTTTTTATGTTATACAGATCGGCCTGGGGAATTATATACATTATTCCAGAATGCTGTATATAAGAAATTATTGGTGGTGACTGCAGCTTATAGGGAAAAAACCTGATGACAGATTTCCTTTAACTATATGGTGCAAGATGAGGCTTGCTTCACACATCCGGGGTCCTTTATCTAATTATAGATCACAATAGATGGACCACTCATGGGTCTTCTGAATTAAACTCAAGAGCACCATATATGCCAATAATGCTATTGAGTTTAGCCGGTCCATACATTGGGGTCCGTACTCTGCCACTCACAGTTACCGTGCAGGTATTACCTGGCTGACCAGCCTGGGCACATAACACAATGTAATTTCAGCGTGGGTGGCCGGTTACTCACATCACACATACAGATTGAAGCCTTCAGGCCTTATTTTTATTTTTTTCACACAAAAATCTAGCTTAACTTTCATTGTTCTTGGCAATGTTAAGCAATCATATCAGACAGAATTGGCAGGCGCTCACTATGTGTGTGTCCAGCATCGAAATTACCGTACATTAAAGTAGACAAGTGATATGAAATGAAACACTTGTTTCTATTGTTTACAGGGCAGGGACTATTACTATGCAGAAAGCATTGCTTTTCTGATATTTCACTTATTATCCCCACATTTAATCCACTGCAGAACTTGAAGAATTGATCTGCTTTTGCAATATATTGAGATGATAAATATAAAATACAAGAAATAAGCGCAAAATCACCAATGTCTGTGTTTCTTGTACTTTTAGTGCTACTTAAAGTGTTAAAAAAAACAGTCAATGGAATAACAGAAATCCTTTAGTATCAGAAAAGAGCTACACAATAAAAACAGATATTACAATAAGACATGATTGTTAGTCCAAAGTGGAGGGGAACAGACGTAAGCATAGTAAATCATAGAAAGGTAGAGTTTTCCTCCTCCTGGGTCATCTGATCCAACCTCCTGCTCAAAGCAGAATTCACTAAGTCCTTGAAGACTTCCATTGAAGGAGAACTCCCCACCTCTCGTAGCCGCCTGTTCCACTCGTTGATCACCCTCACTGTCAAAAAGTTATTTTTTTCCCAATAGTAGATGTTATAAGTCACCTGGATATCAGTAATGTGAAAAAATTACAGAAACACAGGTATGCACTCTGAGAAGGGCAAGTTATAGGAAAAGAATATGTGATTTTTCCAAATACTGGTCAATAATGAAGAAATCACACTGCGTTGGCACATACAATGGAATTAATAAGGGCTTACCAGCAATAATATGCAGTTTATTGACATGCCTAATAGTGAATACAAACCAGGGTGCCTGTTTTGACAGCTTGTTCTTCCTGTTCGTTTCGCCGAGTTGCTCCTTCAAGGACTGTGGAGGTAGTCTTTAAATAGCAATGAAAATGCAGCTTCACTAATTATAAAAGAGGGCATGTTATCTTACCGGCTGCACAATGAGGCACATTCCGAGCTGGGAGGAGGGTGGTATTGCTGATGTCAGGGAAGTGTTTACAATCATTGAGCTGATGCCACACATCTCACACCTAAGCATGCACATCCTGCCAAGTTGCCATATTGGTAAGAGGCAAGAGGACCTACATAGTGCAAGTTTGATGTGATTAATTTATGATATATATGTGCCCCAAAACCTAGAAATCGAGATAATAATATTACTATTAGCATATATCTTGTAGATTTGCCTTAACAGTTTTTAACTTGATGTGTAATTAAGTTGTCTTGTTATTTATGTAGATTTCTTTAAATGTCTCAATGATTTTGTTCTTCAGGGCCTGAATAATGCAGTTGCATTAGATTTTGATTATCGAGAGCAGATGATTTACTGGACTGATGTCACCACTCAGGGCAGCATGATCCGTCGTATGCACATCAACGGGAGCAATGTTCAGGTATTAAACAACAACCAAACTCCAGCAGCTTGTGAGCTTGCAAATGTAGCACCCAGATATGCTTGGAAATTGACCATATGTATGTGTATATATTGTATTTTTCTGACTTTAAGAAGCAAACCAAGCTCAAACAACAATAAAATAGGAAAAAATACAATATATGGACAAAAGTACTGGGATTCATCTATTAAAAATATAAATAAGATATTTCATTATATCATTATCTACTTATATAATCGGGAGTTGGGCACTGTAGCCCAATCCCAACATGCTTTGCGCGGGACTGCGAGTGATGACGCGCAGCGTCATCACGAGCCGCAGACCCGCACTACTCTAAAAAAAAAAAAATCCTCACCTCTACCCGAGCCCGCGCTGTCTCCCGCCCTCTCCCGCCGTCTTCTGCCGTGTTCCGCTAGGCTCCCGGTGGCTGTGCAGGCTCCCGGTGCCTCCAGTGATCTTCTATCTACTGAGACTGAAGGACCTGTGGTGATGTCAGAGTCACGTGACACCAGCTTACTCCAGGCAAATCGCGGGTCACGTGACTCTGACATCACCACAGGTCCTTCACTCTCAGTAGATAGAAGATCACTCCAGGCACCGGGAGCCTGCACAGCCACCGGGAGCCTAGCGGAACACGCCAGAAGACGGCGGAACACGGCAGAAGACGGCGGGGGCTCGGGGTGAGGTGAGCATAATCTTTTTTTATTTTTTTTAACCCCTGCCTTGCACGAGCGCACCACAGACACCTGTATACTCCACCACCACACACGCCTCTACACTCTGCCACCACCACACACGCCTGTATACTCCACCACCACACACGCCTGTATACTCTGCCACCACACACGCCTGTACACTCTGCCACCACACACGCCTGTACACTCTGCCGCCACCACCACACACGCCTGTACACTCTGCCGCCACCACACACACCTGTACACTCTGCCGCCACCACACGCCTGTACACTCCACCACACACGCCTGTACACTCTGCCGCCACCACCACACACGCCTGTACACTCTGCCACCACCACACACGCCTGTACACTCTGCCGCCACCACACACGCCTGTACACTCTGCCGCCACCACCACACACGCCTGTACACTCTGCCGCCACCACACACGCCTGTACACTCTGCCGCCACCACACACGCCTGTACACTCCACCACACACGCCTGTACACTCTGCCGCCACCACCACACACGCCTGTACACTCTGCCACCACCACACACGCCTGTACACTCTGCCGCCACCACACACGCCTCTACACTCTGCCGCCACCACACACGCCTCTACACTCTGCCGCCACCACACACGCCTGTACACTCTGCCGCCACCACACACGCCTGTACACTCTGCCGCCACCACACACGCCTCTACACTCTGCCACCACCACACACGCCTCTACACTCTGCCGCCACCACACCCGCCTGTATACTCTGCCACCACCACACACGCCTGTACACTCTGCCACACCACCACACACGCCTGTACACTCTGCCACCACCACACACGCCTGTATACTCTGCCACCACCACACACACCTGTACACTCTGCCACCACCACAGACGCCTGTATACTCTGCCGCCACCACCACACCTGCCTGTATACTCTTCCACCACCACACACGCCTGTACACTCTGCCACCACCACACACGCCTGTACACTCTGCCACCACCACACACGCCTGTACACTCTGCCGCCACCACCACACATGCCTGTACACTCTTCCGCCACCACCACACACGCCTGTACACTCTGCCGCCACCACCACACCCGCCTGTATACTGTGCCGCCACCACCACACACGCCTGTATACTCTGCCGCCACCACCACACACGCCTGTACACTCTGCCACCACCACACACGCCTGTATACTCTGCCGCCACCACCACAGACACCTGTATACTCTGCCACCACACAGATGCCTGTATACTATGCCACCACAGACACCTATATACTCTGCCACCACCACCACACACACCTGTATACTCTGCCACCACCACCACACACGCCTGTATACTCCACTACCCACAGACCCACCTGTATACTCTGCTACCCACAGAGCCGCCTGTATACTTTACTACCCACAGAGTCACCTGTATAATCTCCTACCCTCAGAGCCGTCTGTATACTCTGCTACCCACAGAGCCCCCTGTATACTCTGCTACCCACTGGCCCGCCTGTATACACACAATTCATTTCACCCTGCTCCCGATGCAATTGCATCGGGCCTTTTTACTAGTATAGTATAAAATCCAGTTTGGCTTTAAGAACAATTATTAAAAAAAAAAAAGTCACTCTAAAGAGATCTTGACTTTGAGCATTGACCTGTAATAGGAGTCATCATTGTAACAAGCCAGCTCGTGACATTTCTTCCCTCCTAATATTCCACTGTTAACTGTTAGTGATATTATTGGAGAGTGAAAGCATTTATGAACCATAGAAACTCAGTCACGAAATGGCAGACCGCTGAAAGGTATAGAGTGAGGTTGCCTAATGCGGAGATGCCTAGGGCAAAAAAATCATTAACGCTGACTCAATAAGTGCAGAGTCCAAACCTCCTCTGTTACTGACATCAGCACAGTAGCTGCATGGGAGCTTCATGGCATGGGTTATCATAGCCGAACAATTGCATGTAAGCCTTACATCACCAAGCCCAATGCCAAAATGTTGGGTAAAGTGATGTAAAGCTGCCGCTACTGGGCTTTCGAGCAGTGAAAATGTTTCCTGTGGAATGACTAATCATTCTTCTCTAGCTGGCACACTGATGGATTAGTGGCAAATACCAGGAGAACTTCACCTGAGTGATTTGCATTGTTCCAGCAGTAAAGTTTGGTGGAGGAGGCATAATACTATGGGATTATTTTTCAGGGTCGACCTTGACCCCATGGTTTAAAGAAAATCTGCAGGCAAATACAGCATACCAAGACAATATAGACAATTGTAGCTTCGGGAAGGCCATCTTGTCTTCCATCACGACTGTGGAAAAAGGCATGGATGGTGTGTAAGAACATGACCGGCCCCACAGAACTCTGACTGCAACCTCATTGAACACCTTTGGGATGAACTAGAATAAAATTGGGAGACAGTCCTCCATCAGTGTCTGACCTCACCAATGGTCTGAAGGATGAAAGGTTTAAAACTCCCCACAGACACACTACAAAATCTCCGCAAGGGTTCTATCCCAGGGCTAGGTCCTTCCCTGGAGGGATATCTGTCTAGTCCTGTGTTTGAGACTCTTAATCGAGGCTCCACGGACTCCATTTGGATTAAGAATAGGATGTCATGAGGAGTTGGAGGATTGTGTCCCAATTCTTTTGTCCACATAGCGTATTTCTTTGGTGGTCTTCGTTAGTGAAGGGGATAAGACACAAATGGTCTAGGGTAGTGAAGGTGTTTGATTCCTTGATGGTTTAATTCAATGCCCTCTTTCTTGCTCTAAACTAGAAGATCCTTTGTTGTTGTTTTTTTTTGGTCCTCTGAAGTTTTCGAGCAACATTGCTCTTTTTGATAGTCTAGGGCAGGGTTCTTCAACGCCAGTTCTCAAGAGCCACCAACAGGTCATGTTTTCAGGATTTCCTTACCATTGCAGAGGTAATAATTTAATTACCCTCACAGGTGACGAATCCAACAACTTTGCAATGTCAAGAAAATCCTGAAGACATGCACTATTGGTGGCTCCCGAGGACTGGAGTTAGGGAACACTTACAGGTTACAAGGCAGGCATTAATATCTAGTGTTCTAGTGTACAAAACTGGACTAATACCTAGAAGTCGGGTGCTTTACTCCCTCACCCCAGGTCCTAGTGATGTGTCCCACAGGAAGTCTAATATCATATGCATATTGCATAAACATTTTCTTTCTGCCATGATTTGCCTGTATCACAGCCAGATAGGAATAGAGAGGACTTCACGCATCCAAACAGCTGCACATTTCTCTTTTTGATCCCTATGAGTGATCTGCCAAAATATTTAAGACTCAGGCTCTGGCAGCACGAGTTTCCTTAATTTTTCTGATAAAAATTCAGTAAATTTAGTATTCCATAATTAGTAAATTCAGTAAATGTATTATTTTTTAATTTAAAGTCCCTGTTATAGTCTGTAAAATGGCTCATGCATACAGACCATACCTCACACCCATTGCCTTAAATCTAGACCAGGGGTGGCTCAAAGCTTCAAGGCTCTGATCCAAAAACTCTACAATCAACCCTTAGTTAACATGGAGAAATGGTTTTGGGCCCTCTAAATTTCCAAGGAATAGTGCAGTTGTGTCCTCCTCTCCCCTATTTTAGTCTTTGTTTTTTTAACTGTATTAATAAAATGCTGTAAAATCCCAATAACCTGATTTTTTTTTTTTACAATTTGTTTATTTCTATAAATTGAGAATAACATGTGTTGCCCATACAAAAGTGTACAACAATAAAAAATAAAACTAATCGGTATCGCTATCCTAGGTTCTTCATCGTACCGGGCTTAGTAACCCTGACGGACTGGCTGTAGACTGGGTTGGAGGGAATCTGTATTGGTGTGACAAAGGAAGAGATACAATTGAGGTTTCCAAGCTGAATGGTGCTTACCGCACAGTGCTGGTGAACTCTGGACTGAGGGAGCCTCGTGCTTTAGTGGTCGATGTGAAACACGGGTAAGAGTCCATTACATGTTTTTTGTTTCCTCATGCCAGTTCATGTTCTTGACTTTTTGAGCAGACATATCATTTGGGACCTGATCCCGTGCTTTTTTTTCTTTTTATAGTTATTTATATTGGACAGACTGGGGAGACAATTCTTTGATTGGTAAGATTGGTATGGATGGCACCAACCGCAGCGTCATTGTGGACAGCAAAATAACATGGCCAAATGGTCTGACACTGGATTACGTCAATAGCAGAATATATTGGGCTGATGCTAGAGAGGATTACATTCAGTTTGCCAACCTAGATGGGACCCACCGACACACAGGTGAGATCCTATGCCTATCTTTGATATCCCCAACACTCATCAGACCAGGACCCCAATACACATTAGCCAACGATACCTGTGGGTTTGGCTGACATTGATCTATTATAATACGTATTACAATATCTGCTTAACAAGCGTTTGTCCTGGAGTTGTTAGAGAGACTGGCAGACAAACTCAAGTTTTCGTGCTTTTGTTTGTACATTTTTGTTTCTGTGCAAAAATCTGTATATTTGGGTGTTATGGGTTTTCAGTCTTAGATTCCAGAGCTTGCAGTAAATCCATAATTTTGCATGTTTGTCACAGTAACATGTGCTTGATAAAGCTCTAAAACTTTCCTGAGCTTTGTTCAAGAGTCATTGAGAACCCCCATTAAATAAAACTTTAACCTTTCTCTTACGGTATAGATATTTGGCAAGGAGTCTCTTTTTGATGTTAGAATTGCTCTTCTTTTCCTCTCCACAGTGCTTAGCCAAGACATCCCACACATCTTTGCTCTGACACTCTTTGAAGACTATATATATTGGACTGACTGGGAAACTAAATCAATCAATCGAGCGCACAAAACCACTGGGGTCAACAAGACAATGCTGATCAGCACACTCCACCGACCCATGGACATACACATCTATCATCTGTATCGACAGCCTGACGGTGAGTACAGCTTGATGTAGATAGAAACTGCAGTTATATTGTACATTACGTTTACTAAAGTGCTCCATTGCATCACATGCTTTGGGTTGGGCCACCCCTTTTTATGTTTCTTACAGCCTTCTGTTTATTCCTTACACCCTTGTTTGTGCTGGTTTTTCCATTGTGTGTATTATGTGTACAGCACATTTGTACTTTATGGATTTTGTTATTGATCATGGGTTATGATCTAACTATTGTTTCATAACTTTCTATGTTACTTGGGTAACATATATACATTACAACCGGGGGCTAGTCTGAATTTCCAAGTGGCCGCCATTACAGGGTATTTATTTGGCACTGCTTGTGTGAGATATGCCAATCTTGGTCTGTTATCTTCTTTTTTTAGTTCCCGAACATCCCTGTAAAATGAACAATGCTGGCTGCAGCAACCTGTGTCTCCTTGCTCCTGGCGGAAATTATAAATGCGCTTGTCCCTCAAATTTCTACCTTGGCGCAGACGGCAAAAACTGTGTATCCAATTGCACGGCTAGTCAGGTGAGGTTGTATATATGTGTTAAGTAAGTTGGTGCAAAGTATTAATGATTGAAATCTAGGCGATGACTTGCCTTGTAATTGATGCTTTAGAAAAGAAGATGTGCCCCATGCCTGAGCGGCAGCAGACGTGTGTTTCAGTAGGGTTTCTTAATACCTGATGTACAATGAAATGCGCTGCTCGAACCCCTATCCTAACTTTTTCTATGTATGTTTAGTTTGTCTGCAAAAATGACAAATGCATCCCATTCTGGTGGAAGTGTGACACAGAAGACGACTGTGGAGACCGGTCTGACGAGCCATCTGATTGCCGTATGTAGCCACACTGCTTTTATTAACATCTTTTGTCCCACTTATTTTTATCACTTTTGTATTGATCTGGTGCTTCAGGTTATACAAAACCTGTCCAAATCTGATAATATCCAGTTGCCAAGGTGTCTGAGAGTGACTCTCCATATTAATAAAGTATAACCATGCCGGCTTAGCCTAGCTTGTAATGGAATCTGGAGCATTGGTCCTACAGATACACATTTGTATGGTCCGCTTTGGAAGTGTATAGAGTATATTCTCCTAGACCGGTAGGGTGAACATAATGAAAAATCAAAAAATCTAAAAATAATATTAAGACTGATAATTGCAAGTTGTTGTTTTTTTAAATGAGGACCCTCCCTGAATTTTTTTATTACAAATTACAACTAAATACCTTATCCAGTTGGTGCTGCTGCACTGATGCCGGAACCATTTTTCTTTTTCTTCTGTACTCTGTTTCAAAGTTATATCCCTCCAGAAAAATGGTGCAGGTTTTTTCTTCAACAACTGGGTGATTACCACAACACTTGTCTGTGGGCGTTTGGTTTTTCTCCTCTGATGCCAATCAAACAAAACACAGCTGCACCCACTGATACACGCCCAGTTGGTTTAATGTAAAATATTCCCCTTTCTTACTAGGGAGCATAACTTTGGGATGAAGGGCCACAGAAGAAAAAACTGATCCAGAATTAGTGGAGCAGTGACAATTGGATGAAGTGCTCTGTTTAAAGGGAATCTGTCAGGTCAAAAATCCATATGTAACTGATATAATTTTCTAATTCCTCTAAGGTCTCTATATTTATGTATTTCTAGTATTTATCCTTCATCCTATCCTGTGTAAACTTCAAAATAAAAGATACATTCCATCTGTCAGTCACAGTGAGTGATCACTTGCTTTTCTGCTGCTCACTCCCCAAGGAATAAATATTCATGCATCACTGCACTGCCTTGCTCTCCTCTGATCTGTATGATGTGTGTGGTCAACTGTCTAGGTGCAGGGACTCATTGCAGACAGAGAAAAAAGGAGGCGGGAGGAGGTGTGTGCTCTTGCAGATGCAGCTCTGACATCTTCTTTGTGTGTATCTGAGATGTGTGTTGTGTGTGCTCTGAGATATTGTTTTGTGTTTATATGAATGTTTGATCATTTGTTCAGCAGATACATAGTATACATGTATGCAGGAAAACAAATGTTCATATAAACAGAAATCTCTCACAGGCTAGTGATGTTACTACAAGAGTTGTAACACAAACACCTCCCCCTCTAACCCCCTCCCTAGCAGCCTGCAGAAGCCTAGATTCAGTGTGACTTCAGCAGAGGGGAGGGACAGAATGCCAGCTTGGATAGGCGTGGATATTTAAATAACCTTTACATACTGTGACTCTTAGGAGTCAGGTCATTTACTTTTACAGCTGCCTGTATGCTGTGAAGATGCTTATAGCAAGAGAACTACAAAGAGTACATTAATGATTTTTACACTATTCCTAATGGACTGCCTGTGCACTATTCAAGGTTACTATTAGTATTATACTGAAAGATGACCTGACAGAGTCCCTTTAAATTAAAAAAATCCAATGAAAGGTGCTCTGTAAAGGGAATTGGTTTCGATAACAATATTCAATGCAGATATAGGGTTAATCTGCAAGTCAATTGCGTTAGAAGGTGTCTGGACACAATATTGAAAGTTCAGCTGCTGAAGAAAATGAACTTTATTCCTCCTAGGAGTCACTGGCTTTCATTCACAGCCCTGACAGCACCTCTTCAGTTACTGCTTATAGAAAGCCTCAGCCCTTTGACTAAGGGTACGGACACACTGGCGTGAAAAATGGACGAGTGCAATGCAAGAAAATCTCGCATTTCACTCGGACCAATGTTATTTAATGACTCAGAACAGATTAGCGTGTGCTGGATGCTTTTTTTCTCATCCAGAATCTGGATGAGAAAAAAGTTGCAACATGCTGCAACACTATGCGAGTCACGGCCAAGACTCGCCAATGCAAGACAATGGGTTCGACAAACTCACGGACAGCACACAGACCATCCGAGAGGCATCTGTTTTTTTCACTGATACTTTACACTGGGGAACACAATTTTTTAGGAGTTTGGTCAGACAACTGTCCTTAATTAATTTTTGGATGCTGAATCCAGAAATGATCTCAGTTTTTCTCTATCACGTCAAGTTTTTGAACTATAGGATTTTTGTCTTCTCAAATATATGTAAACTACTGTACCTAAAAAGTGTGTTTTTTTTTTTTTTTTAAATAGTACAAATATGAACAAAAGATGAAGTATATAAGAAATAGGCATGACAAATATGTTTTTTAACACTACAAGTTGCCACGTAGCTCTATATGAGTCGAATTGTAATCAGATAACAAGTCTTATTACAGTTATCAGTGCAATTGTGCTTCTCTGGCAGGTAAGTTGTGGAGGAAAAACTTGACGTGCTAGAAAAAAACTGACTACATTTTTGGAATCAGCATGACAATTTTAGTATAAATCAGCTCAAAAACCTAACTCAACAGAACATTTTTTTCAAATTGTTCCCCAGTGTTATCATTCTGTAGCTCAGACAACTGTAAAATGTTCCTGAAACAGATTATACAGTAAATAGCTGCTGAGAAAAAAAAACGGATTTCATACGGATCAAAAAATGGATGTCACTCGGCCAACTCTCCTGGATGAGAATCTGACCATTTTTTTTCACGCCAGTGTTTCCACCCTAACAGCTGAGACTGCCATGCTTCAATGCAAGAGTTTTGGGATCAATAGGTGTGCTACAGTCCGCGCTGCCCGGTCATCCAAGGAGTCACACGGGAAACAGTGTTCCAAGTAAAAGTTTCTTTATTCTTCAAAAACCGACGCGTTTCGGCGCCCAATCCTGGCACCGTCCTCAGGGTAATACCCTGAGGACGGTGCCAGGATTGGGCGCCGAAACGCGTCGGTTTTTGAAGAATAAAGAAACTTTTACTTGGAACACTGTTTCCCGTGTGACTCCTTGGATGACCGGGCAGCGCGGACTGTAGCACACCTATTGATCCCAAAACTCTTGAAGTACTCATCATCTTGTGGAGGTGGAAGTCCAGCGGCAGCCTACAAATACAAAAACCAACGCCTTTATTCCAGTTGTGGGAGTCACAACTGGATCAGGTTAGTGCAATCTGTTTACACCTATAAGACCCTATTCTTACTGAGTGATAGGGCACTATTGCGCCTCTGTTGTCTCCCCTTATATTTTATATATATGCTTCAATGCAGAGACGGCTGTCAGTCAAAGTGCAGGAGTCCACCCCAGGGTTAGGTTGTTCCCTTGAGGGATATCTGTCTAATCCCATGTTTGAGACTCTTAAACGGGGCTCCACAGACTCCATTTGCATAGTCAAAGTGCAGGGGCACTTACAGCCATCTCTAACTTTGACTCTAGCCACACCGGCACGCCTGTATGACTGAAAGCCGTTGGCTCCTAGGAGGACTAAAATTAATTTTCTCCCAGGAGCCACACTTTCAGTGTGGTGGTTGGACACCTTACTAACTCTACTTACCCTCTATCTGCAGGTAATCTGATGCGAATGGTTCCCTTTAAGTACAGTAATTCAGAAGTCACTGGAATCTGAGAGTTTCCTCCTCGACTTCATCCATTTGTGCTCATTTCCTTCTATATTTTTCCTATTACAGCTGACTTTAAGTGTCGCCCAGGGCAGTTCCAATGTTCCACAGGAATATGTACCAATCCTGCATTCATCTGTGATGGGGACAACGACTGCCAGGACAACTCAGATGAACTCAACTGCGGTTAGTACATCACTGGGTACTTCTGTATTTTTGGGCTTGAGGCATTTGTAGTTGTTTATTTTTTTAATAGTTTGAAGCAGAGATGTGTTGACATGTTATTATTGTAGATGTTCCTCTTCTGTTGAAGACACAGTAACCTAAAAAAAACTAAGTCTGTTTGTATGGACCTTTCTTATTGTCTTTTGCTGTCAGGCATTACTTGTATCTTCAGATCTGCCCCTTCCTTTCCATGTCTGGCTATAATCAGCTCAAAGTGATGAGTGACTAACAACATCACATTTCTCATGCCCATACTGGTTACAGCCTGGATTACATCGCACTGCTCGTAATGTCTCTTCTGCATGCTGACAAACTCAGACTATAGTCTAGACTACTGATGCGATGTATTGTAGTACAGTACAACCAAAGGATGTTGAAGTAGCAGTTGCACCTGCACTTTGGTGTCTGGAGGCATGTGTACAATAGAAGACATCAGCATATAAGTGGCATGAAGTAGGTAGGGCATTGTCACAGATTTATCACTAATGTCCTGGAGCATGAAGTTATGCTCACCTATGAGTTAGCAGAGACTCCACAAGCACTAGTGTGTCTATAGATAGCGGGCAAGGGAACACTCATGTGACCAATGGTTATCTTGCTACTTTTCTGTTCATGTGCATGTTTTGCTTGCCAAGTATGCATTTTTTTCAGTCAGTAGAATGGACTAAGTTAAAAAAATGTTTGCACAGTGTTAGCCTGCAGATAGAAATATATTGGAATCTGAGAGTCCTCAGTGGGAGACCTTATAATGGCTAACTGAAAAGATGGTAAGCATAGCAAGCTTTCCAGACACTATGGTCTCTTCTTCTGGCTTAATAATGACACATTCTTAGCAAAAAAAAAAAAAAAAAAAAAAAAATATATATATATATATATATATATATATATATATATATATATATATATACACATACAGGGTTGAATAAGCAGGGTGTAGTGGTCTGTGTTGGTAGGGGGAAGAGGAAGAGCATCTGGGCAATAAATAACAGAGTTCAGAGACAATACGTGAGATAGTTTGTTGTCCTTTGATTAGTGGTCCAAGGTTTGAAATTTTCTCAATTGACGTAAAAATATATAAATCCATGTGATGTATTCATTCCTTTTCTGATTGTGTCATAGGTCAACATTAGTTTATATTCCCAGACTTTTCTTATTCTTTGAGATTTGAAGTTACCTTTCAAAACTAATATTTGCATATCCATTATGATGTGATCAGAGCTGCAGAAGTGTTTAGGCACAGGCTGATCTGGATTCAACATATTCTGGACATTGGTGACTTGGTAATAGCCTACCTCCCAGAGAAATAAAAGGATTGAACATTCATGATCCTTCTTCTCCTGACACCATCTGTTTGGGGAGTCATGTGGCCCTCATATACACTTTATTATTGACCAGTTGGCTGGTTTGGGATTATTTTAGGCTGCTTTCACATTACGTATTTTTGAATTCTGATGCTGTCCGATAAAAATCGGACAGCATTGGACCGATTTTGGACCCCATGCAGCCCTATGGGCATCGGACCGAAACGGATGTGCACTAAATGCCATCCGATTTGGTCCGATCCGATTCTGTCCGATTTTTTATCGGTGCAAAAATCGGAGCATGCTCCGATTTTTGCACCGAAAATAAAATTGGACAAACTTGGATCGAACCAAATCGGATGGCATTTAGTTCACATCCGATCCGATCAATTTGACATGGGGCCCTATGAAGCAGGGTCCGAGGAGACATCTGATGTGTCCTCGGACCCGATTTTAGTGTACTGAGCATGCTCAGTACACTAAAATAGCTCCTAAAAGTAAATTAAGGGGTTAAATTAAAAAAAAAAAAAAAAGCTATGCTCACCTGTCCACGAGGCCTCCGGCGTCTCCCGCGCGTCTCCCGTTTCTCCAGGTGTCTTGCTGTCTGTGCTGACAGGACCTGCCGTGATGTCACAATCACATGACTGCCAGTAACCAATAACCGGCAGTCATGTGATTGTGACTTCACGCGAGGTCCTGTCAGCACAGAACAGCAAGACATCGGGAGACGCGCGGGACTGTGCAGGAGTCGTGGACAGGTGAGAAAAGATTGGGGGAGAAGGGGGGAGTGCAATTGAGGACCGGGGGAGAAGGGGGGAGCACAATTGAGGACCGGGGGAGAAGGGGGGAGCGCAATGGAGGACCGGGGGAGAAGGGAGGAGCGCTATGGAGGAGTGGGGGAGAAGAGGGGAGGACGGGGGACCACATTGGAGGACCTGGGGAGAGACAGCTGATGACAGCTGACCGGGAGCGAGGTGAGGGCGGGCATCCGATAAAATGTCGGAATCGGACGCCTATTTGGCATCTGATTCCAGGCATGAGAAGAATCTGATGCTGTCCGATTTATATCGGACAGCATTGGATTTTAGAAAAATCGTTGTGTGAAGGTAGCCTAATAGGAACCTTCCAGTCCTCTCCAGATCGGTACACAATAGGTGAAGCTTTTTACAATGTTCCTTCCACAAAGGCACCTTCCAATGTGTGCCATGTATACTAGTCATCAGAAATAATCCTATGAACTTTAGGTTTTAAAACTGGAAGTAGGAACCTGCTTATTGACTTTTAGATTTCATCTTTTTCCAGAGCAATACATCATATCTGTATGGTAAGAGGTGAAGGAAGAGTTATTACTTCAGAGAAATGATTGTATATGTAACTGCTTATTATTTCAGATGTTCATGTGTGCCTTCCAAGTCAGTTCAAGTGCACCAACACAAATCGCTGCATCCCTGGCATCTTCCGCTGCAACGGTCAAGATAACTGTGGTGATGGAGAAGATGAGAAGGATTGCCGTGAGTGTTTTCACCTTCATAAAAAGCAGAGTTGTTCTACTTTCCACTAGAATCTGTATGACTGCACTCACCTGTAACATTGTCTGGCCCAGATATCTTTTTCTGTTGAGTTGTCTCTGCCCATTGCTTTTTGTACTATGGATTTGGCTCATTATTGTGCTTCTCTCCTCGTTTCAGCTGAAGTTACCTGTGCTCCAAATCAATTCCAGTGTGCGATTAACAAACGATGTATCCCCCGGGTCTGGGTGTGTGACCGAGACAACGACTGTGTGGACGCATCTGATGAGCCACATAATTGCAGTATGTGTTTGCTCATTTGTGTAACATCTTTGTCTTCAGTTCGTTTATTCTGCAGTTTCTTTTGTGACGTTCATGAAACGTCTCCTAAAGGCAATCATTTAGAACTTCCACAGTGTAATTGGGCACTCGGCACTACTATTCTGCCTTATTACATTGAATCAACAATAAACAGCTTCACCATTGGATCACTTGTTCTTGCAGTCAATTACCACTATATTTTATAGCAGGTGACAAAGCCACAAAGCAAATGTACCTGCCAGTTAGGGTGGGTTTATGTTTATTGTTGGGCATTAAACTGTCTGATTTTTTAGAATTTTCTGGGCAATACTATTTGTGTAGATCAGGGTTCCCCAACCTGTAGCTCGCAGGCCCATGATGCTCACGGCTGTCTGTCTGCTTGGTACATAAGCACCAGGTCTAGCAGACAGCTATGAAGAGCAGGTGTACAGATGGTGACTTATGTGAGTAGCCCCATATAGTAGAGGAGATCTGAATGGGGGTAAGGTAGGAACCCCTGGATCTTGGTATATTGCCTTGGTGTGATCTCTGGGGAAAATCTTTGCCATTATACCGGTAATACAAGAAGAAACTGTAAGTAATATAAAACGCAAATAGGGTCTTATTGTGGTGACAACATATGAAACAGGCGTATTGGCTCATTCACCTTGCAGGGTTATATGACACACAACCAGCTGTAATCGCATAAAACAATTGCCGCAGAAATCCACAAGTCAAGAGGCAATAGAGAACACCGGAAACTGGATATAGAAAGTGGATAAACGTCTGCACTGCTGTATGGTTAAAGATGGACTAACAGTGTCTAAATCATGCAGGGATTTTTTTTTTCACGCTTTTCAAAGTGTTTTTCCACTTCTTCAGGAAACCAACTAATACTGGAAGAAATGAGGAAAACCCTTAGAAATGCACAGACTTTCATCCACTTCCTATATCCCATTTCCTATATTATACCGGTAATGGGGGCTCTGGGTGTGTCGGAGCTGGATGTCGCTCATGACGCTCTTTCACAGATGAATGTGGCTCTCAAGGTCACAAAGGTTGGGGACCTCTGGTCTAGATCATAATAGTAGATCACTTAAGCTGCATTTTCTTGAAAGATGTTGATTGAAAAAGAACATAATAATAAATCCTTTTTGAATAACCTATGATCATTAACCATAACAGTAGAAATATAAAAAGTTACAGTTGTGTTAGTTTTCCTTTGAGTAAAGTGCAGCTAATTGATTTAGCCGTGTTGTTCTGCAGCTCAGATGACTTGTGGGGTGGATGAATTCCGCTGTAAGGACTCTGGACGATGCACCCCAGCACGCTGGAAATGTGATGGAGAAGATGACTGTGGGGATAGTTCTGATGAGCCCAAAGAAGAATGCGGTATGGAAAGCCATCTTTATTATTTACAGTGGCCTCTATATATAAAGCGCCCTTCCATCTGCAGTGGTCTCATGGAATGGAGTGGCAGTCAAGCATGTGTACAGCTGCTCTATTCATTGTGTATGGGACTGCTGGAGATGGCAGAGTGCACAACTCTGTGTCTGACAGTCCCATGGACAGTGAAGGGAACAGCGGTGCACAGGCTCAACCACCACTTATGTCAATTAGGGTGCACCTTGTGGAGAACCCCACCATAAATTAGTGAGCCTTGTGATCAAAAAATGATCACCTGTAATAGTATTCCAAGTACAATCCAAAAATGACAGATGATCCAGCATTTCATAAAAATAGATTTTTATTTGGAGGATTAAAACATGTCCAACATGGCACAATCGGATGTAAAACGTCTCACAGGAAAGACTTTTGTGGTTGACGCGTTTCACACTTTTGACACTCCTCCGTCAGTCATAACCTAAGAAGATTAAGAAGTGTTACTTGGAAACCATAACAGTCTTTCACGGTAAGTTTTTCCTTACTGCTATGTTATGTTTTAATGCTCCCAATAATAATCTGTTTTTATGGAAATGCTGGATTATCTGCCATTTTTGGATTGCACTTGGATTATTATTATCATGGAGCCTGGATCTGTGCATTCAGCGGAGCGGTGAGCTGGTTGTCTTTCTCTTAAGGGGATGTCACACGCGTCGATATCGCTGTCAATGTCGCTCATACGTCACGGATTTTCAGTCGCTCAGCGACGTAAAAGTGACGCAGGAGCGACATTGAAGCGTGTGACCAAGCGATGCAACCAGCAACATGTCGCTGATCGCCGATCGCAGGTTTCACTGCCAGACGTAAAACCTGTCACTCATCGCTCAGTAGACCTTGTGCATCGCTGCTGTGACACTAAACTCAGTGACGTATTTTCTATTTTGACAACGTATAAGCGACTAAATAAAATCGCTCGCTGGATTGTCCGCAAGATGGCGACATCACCGCATCGCTGGGTCATATTGACGCTTGTGACATCTTACCTTCGATAATTCCACATCGCTCAGGCGATTAATAATTTGTGACGCATGAGCGATATCGCGGGCGACATTGACACGCGTGACAGACCCTTTACATTTACAAATGACCACCTGGCCTGTGGATAGGTGATAACTTGTGACATGTCCAGTGATCACTCATCACAATGGATGCAGCCGCAGTCAGCTGACCTAAAACTTGTGCATAAACCAATTTTTCGTCCACCAAAAAATAACACTTCTCACCATCTTTGAGCTACTGTCTGATATTGAATCTGTTGATTGTACTGGTTGTGGACTCCTTGGCACAGACGTGGTCTCCTATAGAAGCTGGAAGCTCCAGATGTCTTGGATGGGTGCTGCAAGCCAAATTATACATGGACAAAAAAGTTCTGTTAGCACAACTTTTTCTCCCACAGATTGCTGCTGGATCTGATTTAATGGATGATTTGTGGACATATGAACATAGCCTATGGGAACAATAGCTTTACACTTGAACTTGAAAGACATAGTGATAGGATGTTTAGATTGTGTGCCCCAATGGGGACAGTGTTACAAATGTATGTAAAGCGCTATGGAATTAATAGCGCTATATAAAATCAATACAATGAATTGATCGCATCTCTGTACTATGCTCATCATTTTTCTTGACCTTTTGTCTTTCTGACCTTAGATGAGAGAACATGTGAACCCTATCAGTTCCGCTGTAAGAACAACCGCTGTGTGCCCGGACGCTGGCAGTGTGACTATGACAATGACTGCGGGGATAACTCTGATGAAGAGAGTTGCAGTATGTGCATTTTCTACTCCACGCACTTCTAACTTTTAGTATCCACTGTACACATCTAGCATGGAGGATGGTGCAAGTCATCGGTGACTGGAGCACACATATAGGAACATGTCTAATAATCTGTGATACCCTTTTGCTGCACATGAATTAGGAATATTGGGCTCTATGGAGGCATGTAGAACAGCCTGATTAGGGGAATAATTGCCTAGTCTTTGTCAGCCAATCTGATCACTATGAGGTTTGGTTGCCTTGGGCTGCTTATTCCCCTTCATTGGATCAATATAATGAATGTGCCCCGTGAGCCTCATTTTACTGGCAGCTTGTGTTGGTCTTGTAATGTTCCTCTCCCGCTCTGGGGTTCTGTTTGCTGTTCCTTGGCACTATATTCTCCTTTTTACATCTTTTCCTTCTAATCAGTCATTTTGGGACAATTCATCCATCTTGACCCTTTTCATCTGTTCGAGGCCCAGAGTTTCCGTCCAGCATAGCCGCTCACCTCTTGTTCTCACATGTTGTGTATTTGTGTTGGTATCATTTCACCTCATGTTATGTTTTTCTCCATTTTAACACTGTCGTCCCTGGGGCATCCAGAGGTAGGTGCAGAATGATCTCTACATATAACACCAACTAACCATGCTGCTCCCCTGTACCCCTTGCTGTGTGCTTCCTGCCCTTTTCTCTTTCCTTAGTGTGGTGTGACCTTAACAGTGTAAAACCCAAGCATGCCTCCTGAAAAACCTAAAAAAGTAACCAAGAAACAGTACTGGGGGAAGGTTTATAAAACGAGTGTAAAGGTAAGGTTCTTCAGTTGCCTGTGTCAACCACAAGGGCAACAGCACAACCTCAGCCTTTCACCAGTTTTCATAAATCTCTCCCATAGTTTTGCAAGACAATGGACTGTTTTACTTGTGATATACAGCAACTACCATCTTAATCATCACAACATGGAGGGTTACTGAACAAAATAACACAAAGTATGTAGAACCTACACTACAGTATTAAAGAGGTTGTCGTCTACCAGGACAACCTCTTCATAAATGCAATAGTCTGCAATAGGAAACCACATGGGCGTCATTCCAGCGATGGGACATTGTTTTCCCATTTGAGCATTGAAGCCTATCAGCATCCGCTGATGGTCTGCAGCGCTCATATGGTGGAACAACAAGGTTAACAAACTTTTAACAATTAACCCCTCACCATCTGCTGCCCTCAACACTATTTTCCTTTACACTTCACAAATATTTGCTACTTTGTTGCTATATCACATAAAAATCCCAATCATATAAATTGAAGTTTGTGGGTGTAACATGAAAAAGTTAACAAGGCATGAATACATTTTCAAGGCCCTGTTAATATACTTAGTGTGTTTTACTAGTGCGCCCTTTCCTGTTTTGAAGCCATATTGGATTAGTTTAAACACTTTATCGCCTTATGGAGGTTTGCCTTTCTCTAGTTCAATATGATAGGGTTGAACTAGGCAGGCTCATGTCTACCTCCATCCTTAAAACCTTCAATCTGAAAACCTATCAAACTTTGTAACATATAGACATAAGACCAAGTTCCATTCTTCTCTTAATATTTTATTAAAAGCAAATGGCCGTACCATTGGTTACAACATTGAATATGTCTGTCTGTCTGTCTGTCTATCTATCTATATATCTGTCATCTCTCTCTATCATCTATCTATCCTATCTATCCATCATTTCTCTTATTATCTATCCTCTCTATCATCTATCTATCCATCCATCCATCTATGTATCTATCTATTATGTATTCGCAGCTATTTTGAGACTTAGGCCTGGTTTCACACTACTGGTTTTTACAATCAGGCAAGATCAGGTTTTTCAACAAAAACCTCATCCTTTCAGGATCCAGCTTTTTCCCATTTTAATAGTGTCAGGTAGAATGCTGTTGCTCAGGTTGCCACTTGACACCGTTAAAGTGAATGGGCAAAAAACTGGATCCTGAAAGGATGAGTTTTTTTGCTGAAAAACCTGATCATGCCAGATTTGAAAAACACAGTAGTGTGAAACTAGCCTGAAAGGGATTTTCCCACAAAGTTAATTTTAAGCTTAATTTTAATCAATAGATTTTGGAATAGTAATAATCTTCACAATTAGATGAGTTTAAGAATGTTTTCCTGTGCTGAGATAATCTTATATATGTGTCCCTGCTATGTACTGTGTAATGGATGTGTCTGACTGTACAGGAACATGGTCTGATCATACCACATCTCCTGGGCTGATATAATTCTATATATGTCTCCAGCTATGCACTGTGTAATGGATGTGTCTGACCCTACAGGGACATGGTCTGATCATAACACTTCTCCTGTGCTGAGATAATTTTATATATGTGTCCTTGCTATGTACTGTGTAATGGATGTGTCTGACCGTACAGGGACATGGTCTGATCATACCACATCTCCTGTGCTGAGATTATCTTATATGTGTGCCACTGCTATGTACTGTGTAATGGATGTGTCTGACCATACAGGGACATGGTCTGATCATACCACAGCTCCTGGGCTGAGATAATCTTATATATGTGTCCCTGCTATGTACTGTGTAATGGATGTGTCTGACCATACAGGGACATGGTCTGATCATACCACAGCTCCTGGGCTGGGAGGAAGCAAAAAAGGGATACAGGCATTACTGTACAGGATTACAATTAATTATTTCTTTGAGGTTAAATATTGCTTACAAACAAGCATGAGAATGTTTCACCTTACAAAAAGAATCAGCTTTGATGTCTGAATAATCTTTAGCATCCTCTCCTGCCCAGGAGTTGTGGTATGATCAGACCATGTCCCTGTACGGTCAGACACAGTCATTACACAGTACATAGCAGGGACACCTATATAAGATTATCTCAGCACAGGAGATGTGGTATGATCAGATCATGTCTCTGTACAGTCAGACACATCCATTACACAGTACATAGCAGGGACACATATATAAGATTATCTCAGCACAGGAGATGTGGTATGATCAGACCATGTGTCTGTACAGTCAGACACATCCATTACACAGTACATAGCAGGGACACATATATAAGATTATCTCAGCCCAGGAGCTGTGGTATGATCAGACCATGTCCCTGTATGGTCAGACACATCCATTACACAGTACATAGCAGGGACACATATATAAGATTATCTCAGCCCAGGAGCTGTGGTATGATCAGACCATGTCCCTGTATGGTCAACACATCCATTACACAGTACATAGCAGGGACACATATTTAAGATTATCTCAGTACAGGAACAGTTTTTTTTTTTTCTTTTAAACATCAATTGTGAAAACTATTATTTTTCCAAGATCTATTGATTAAAATCCACTTTAAATGAATTTTTCAGGGAAAGCCCATTTTAGGCTTTCTCCAATGTAGTATTTTCCCACATGAATTATGTATCTGATTTATGTCATATTTACAGTAAGACATGTGCCCAGGTTTAGTGGAATCAGTCATTCCCTATAACATTGTCGTCTTGTTTATATTTATGACGGTGAGGAATTTGTTATGTTGCTTATAAAATGAACTGCAGGACCATGGCCTTCTGTGTTGATGTCATCAGATGGGTGCCAGCACCTTTTCATGTCCAGTGATGCGTCATTTATTGATATATTCAGTGGTGCAGGCACACCGGTGTCAATATGATGCACAGGATTGTGGTACAATGGCAGTGGGTTGATGAACATTTTATAGCAGTTGTCCACTTTAGACCAACCTGTCTCCCCCATGAGAAATGATCATTTTGAAGTGACGTAGCATTCTGCCTATTACAAGAGCAGGACAGTCCGTATTGTAGTATTGCTGATTGGGTGACACCATTATCAGCTTCATAGACACTTGTAAGACATTTAACAATAAGATGTCTTAAACCAGTCTGCTCCAAAATGTTTTTCCCGGAGCCTTCATGCATTATTTGTTACTGTATGTGAATTGATATATTGGGCTCTGAAGCTGTAAGAACAACCATAATGCATGACGCATGCTGAAAACCTCCTGTGCAGTTCCCCGTCTTCACTTTATTCCTAGTCTAATGTCTGTTGACTTGTGTGAAGGAGTTTCCAGTAAACAGAAAATTGTCCAGTTGTCCTGATGATGAGATACACGGTATGCTCCGGTCCTAGGTATCAGCCCAGTTCTGTAAAGTAGCCAAGCCAGTCCCCTTCTCTGTAACCACTGATGCTTACAGAAAGCTGGAAAAGAAAATGGCGCTACATTGGGTTTACCCGCTAAACTTATCATTAAAAAAGTGAGTTTGTATGGCTCACCTTGTATGGTTGTGGGAATCACAACCACTTCAAAAGCCTGTGATTTTCCCTTGATATCCTGGTGGTGATGGTCTGCAGCAGTCTTCCACGATGTTAAATGCAAAGGTAACTCAGAAGAAGAAAGTGGAACTTTGACCGTGCTACCATCCGAACAACTGATACTTGTAATAAAGATGATTATGATTGTGATTTTAATTTCTACACTTTTCAGGGCGCCCAGGCCCCTTTCTCAGGAAAATCTCAATGTGGTACATCTGAGGAAGGGGTCTGAGCGCTCTGAAACGTGTAGAAATTAAAATCACAATCATTATAATCTTTATTACAAGTGTCATTTGTTCGGATGGTAGCACGGTCGAAGTTCCACTTTCTTCTTTGTGTTGTGTTACCACTGATGCTTACACAGAAGAGGCTGGGTTAGCTATGGAAATGAATAGTCAGCCCGAGCCCCTTTACACACCATACTGGTCATAGCTGCCACAGGAAACATCCTTCCATATTGATCACAGGAACAGGATTGGAGCTTCCATACTCAGATTGAGCAGATGCCTGGTAATCGGGACCCCTGACATAATTAAATGATATTAAATAACGTGCCTTTTTAGGAACATTTCTGTGCCTTTTATTTTAAACTGAACATCCCCTTTAAAAAAAGAAAAACCTCAACATTGGATAAGATAACACCAGTGTGCATGAACCCTGAGTCTGATTGTGTCCACTTGGAGAATAGGTAGTTACTTTTTCTGTTCATTAGGGTTAGTATCTTATGTTATAGGCATATAGATTTCTGGTAACTTTTATAGATCAAACTATACTTTCTTATTTTTTATAGCACCAAGGCCATGTTCAGAAAGTGAATTTTCTTGTGCCAATGGGCGTTGTATTGCTGGTCGTTGGAAGTGTGATGGAGATCATGACTGTATTGATGGATCAGATGAGGTAAGAACTTACACATGAGGTATATAGCCTTCATACATACCACAAAGCTGCCCTCAAGTAATGTCAATATACCCTGTCTTAGTCATAGAGAAACGAGACAAGCTAAATATCTAATAAGCTTGTCCAGAATTTAACAATTGACGACCTGTCTGTAGTATTGGAGAGTGGTACGGGTACAAAGATCAGCCCCTGGACCTATCTCATATCTGCTCTGACAGCACCCGGTATAGGCAACCCCATACATTAGTGGCTGCTGCCGAGTGCTGCACTTTACCTACCCTTCACCGTCTCTTATTGTTGATCTTTTCTATGGATAGGTCATCAGCTGTAAAGTCTTGCACCATTCCTTTAATTAGGGGAATTAATCTATTCCAAATTGATCTCTTCCAACATTTTCAAAAAAAAGTCTAGTACACTTAAAGGAAATACTCTTATGGTCCCAGAATTAGCTGGTGTTTATATTCGTTTTCACCCAAGTTTTTTGTTTTATTCAAACAGAAAGGTTGTCAAGTACGGTGCGAGCTAGACCAATTCCAGTGCTTAAATGGCCACTGCATCCCACACCGCTGGAGATGTGATGCTGATGCTGACTGTATGGATGAAAGTGACGAAATGAACTGTAGCACTAGAGGTAAGGCCGTACTGAGGGAATCTTATATATGTGCACCAAGTATGTACTGTGTAATGGCCATGTCTGACCATACAGGGACATGGTCTGATCATAAAATATCTACTGTGCTGAGATACTCTTATATACAGTACAGACCAAAAGTTTGGACACACCTTCTCATTCAAAGAGTTTTCTTTATTTTCATGACTATGAAAATTGTAGATTCACACTGAAGGCATCAAAACTATGAATTAACACGTGAATTATATACTTAAATTGTGAAACAACGGAAAATATGTCTTATATTTTAGGTTCTTCAAAGTAGCCACCTTTTGCTGTGATTACTGCTTTGCGCACTCTTGGCATTCTCTTGATGAACTTCAAGAGGTAGTCGCCGGAAATGGTTTTCACTTCACAGGTTTGTACTGTCAGGTTAATAAGTGGGATTTCTCGCCTTATAAATGGGGTTGGGACCATCAGTTGTGTTGTGCAGAAGTCTGGTGGATACACAGCTGATAGTCCTGCTAAATAGACTGTTAGCTGCTTTTTTGTTGCCATAATACAAATTCTAAGTAAAGAAAAACGAGTGGCATCATTACTTTAAGAAACGGAGGTCAGTCAGTCCGAAAAATTGGGAAAACTTTGAAAGTGTCCCCAAGTGCAGTTTCAAAAACCATCAAGCGCCCCAGGAAAGGAAGTCCAAGAGTCAACTCTGCTGCGGAGGATAAAGTTCATCCGAGTCACCAGCCTCAGAAATCGCAGGTTAACCGCAGCTCAGATTAGAGACCAGATCAATGCCACACACAGTTCTAGCAGCAGACACATCTCTATAACTGTTAAGAGGAGAATTTGTGCAGCAAGCCTTCATGGTAAAATAGCTGCGAGGAAACCACTGCTAAGGACAGGCAAGAAGCAGAAGAGACTTGTTTGGGCTAAAGAACACAGGGAATGGACATTAGACCAGTGGAAATTTGTGCTTTGGTCTGATGAGTCCAAATTTGAGATCTTTGGTTCCAACCACCATGTTTTTGTGCGACGCAGAAAAGGGGAAAAGATGGACTCTACATGCCTGGTTCCCACCGTGAAGCATGGAGGAGGTATGATGGTGATGGGGTGCTAGAAGACCTGGCCTCCTCAGTCACCAGACCTGAACCCAATCAAGATGGTTTGGGGTGAGCTGGACCGCAGAGTGAAGGCAAAAGGGCCAACAAGTTCTATGCATCTCTGGGAACTCCTTCAAAACTGTTGGAAGACCATTTCTGGTGACTACCTCTTGAAGCTCATCAAGAGAATGTCAAGAGTGTGCAAGGCAGTAATCAAAGCAAAGGTGGCTACTTTGAAGAAACCTAGAATATAACACATATTTCTCCTTCGCCTCATTGGGGGACACAGGACCATGGGTGTTATGCTGCTGTCCACTAGGAGGCGACACTAGGCAGAATCTGGAAAAGATTACCAGTGGCTCCTCCTCTGCAGTATGCATCCCTGGAGTAGGCACTGCCTTAACCAGTTTTTGCTTAGTGTTGTTAGGAGGAGCACTTAAATAAAATTTTTCTTAAAATTTTTTACTTTTTGATTTTTTCTTTAAACATGAAAATAAGTGGCTCTCTGGGGAGACTCTTGGCATTCTCCTTCCTCGTCCCCCACTTTTGGCGGTGCCTTGTTGAAGTTGAGAGGTCGCACCATGTGCCGCTCCCTCCTTGGCATCCCACTGTTCGGGTGCTGGGTTGAGGTTGAGACGATGCTCCTCCCTCCCCGGGTCTCCACTGTTGGGGTCTCTGGGTTGAGGTTGAGGCGGAACAGGAGCCCTCGGGATGTGTACAGCAGCAACAAGAGGTACAGCAGTTGGGGCACCAACACAGCAGTAGCCCTAGCGGGTAGAAAGCTGCTCAGGCACAGCAGCCGGCAGCACGCACGACTGCAGCTGCCCCAGGACACACAGTGTTGCTGTGTGGACCTGATGGGGCCATGGAGGCTACATGGGGGACAGCTCTGCATGTGCCTCTGCAGCACAGGCAAGGTGGCAGTGTTACAGGGTCCCAAGGACTAGGGGTACCCTGCAGGGGGCCATCCATTACACCTGATAGCGATTCAGGACGGTTGGTGGGGTCCCCAGATGGCTCGAATGGCGCGGCCAGGGTCATAAAGGGGGGAACTGAGCCTACAGCGCACAGTGTAAGATGTGGCATTCTATTGTGCAGCTACCTCCGCCCCTCGCCTTCCGCCCTTATTCTGCCGCACCCATTCCTCTTCCTGCGGCCATTTTAGACTGCAGCTGTATATACCACAAGACTAGGAACGCCAGCAGTCTCCGGGGGACACAGGACGCTGCACATTGAGAGTGCACACGCCAGAAGACTGGGTAAGACACAAACAGTGGTTTTCTCCTTCGCCTCATTGGGGGACACAGACCGTGGGTGTTATGCTGCTGTCCACTAGGAGGCGACACTAGGCAGAATCTGCAAAAGAGTTTAGAAACTCCTCCTCTGTAGCATATACACCCTGTAGCAGGAAGTGCGTCTCCAGTTTTTGCTTAGTGTCTTGTAGGAGGCACACCTAAAGGTTATTTCCTATGGAATTTTTTCGCTTTTTGGATTTTTTAATTCAAGAAGAAGAAAAGTGGGTCTCTGTGAGACTCCCGGCATGCTCCCTCCTCGGCCCACCACTGTTGGGGGTGCCTGGTTGAGGTTGAGACCCTTATTCCACATGCCGCTCCCTCCTCGGCCACCCAATGTTGGGGCGCTGGGTTAAGGTTGAGACGACGGTCCTCCCTCCCCATTTCCCCACTGTTGGGGTTACTGGGTTGAGGTCGAGGTTCCGAAGGGGCCCTCTGATGGTGGACGCAATCCCTCCCTAAACACCCTTCAGGGGTCCCTTTAGGTTGAGACACCTCAGGTAGGGCCAGAAGGTGCAGCACCTCTGAGCACCCCAGGAGCCTCAGCTCTGCTGAGTCACTCCATTGGAACAGGCTGCAGCACGGACTGCTGCAGCATACCCAGGAGACACAGCTTGCTGTGTTCTCCGGATGGGGCCGGGGGATCAACTACGGGGCAGTCATAGCACTATCAGGGGCACAGACTGCCTGTGCCCCTGCAGCAGCCAGCATCACAGCTGCACAGCGGCCGGATGCAAGAGGACCCAGCGCTCTGGGTCCTCTGTGGGAGCTCCACCATGCCGCCGCTATAATGCCCAGGGGGTCCGGCGAGGTCCGGGTCAGTTCCGGACCTCTCCCCGGACCTCCGCGCCGCTCTGGAGCCCTTTTCGGGCGCAGGAATCTAATTTAGGCCGCGGCTTCGGCCTAGCTCGAAGCCGCCGCCTTTTTCCACGCCCCCCCGGCCCGCCCCCTGGATGACGAGGATGACGCTGCCAGCGTCACAGCAGGGGGCGGACCGGAGCAGAGAGGGCGCGTTTTTTTACATAGGACGCGCTCTTTTTCTCTGCGCCCAGCCCCCCTGCTTCCTCAACCAACTCAGGCAGCCAGTCTCCGGGGGCACAGGATGAGGATGACCCCTCTCCTCTAAGCTGCGGTGGCCATTAAGGGATTCAGGCACTGCTCCTGTCACCGCAGCTGCCAGCCTTGAGGCCCCGCACACAGTAGCCACATATAAGGGCTAGTCTGTGTGCAGACAATGTGCACAACACATGTAACAGCTGACACATGTAATAAACACACACATGTAGGTCAGCTGTCCTGTGAGCGGACAACCACGTGCCCACGACCTTGCTGGCACAGTGGCACATAGGCACAGCCAGCAGGGGATACAACGAGCACTAGGCCCCTTTTCAAAGACGGGGAGCCCAACAGTGCTTCCTCCCTGCCGTGGTCTTCAAGGCACACTAGTGCAGCCAGGGGCCTTGTTTTTTAGGAGTCCTACAGTGCCTGCCCCCTCCTCCCGGCCTCAATAACAGGAACAGGGACATACAGCAGAGCCTGCCATGCCATATAGGTACGGCCGGTCTGCACTGCCCCCCATCATTTTCTGGCTTCTCCAACAGCCATGGCTCAGCATCCGCTATGCAGGGGTACAGCAAGCACAGCACTGCGAGGGCGCACACGCAGCGACTGGAGTATACCTTGCGCTCAGCTTCGCTGGGCAGCAGTCTCCCAACAAAAACGGCAAGACAACCAGCAGCGATGTCTCCTGCTCCAGCTTGTCCATCCCTCAGGACACCGTGTAAAGAGCAATAACATACTACGAGGACCAGTGTAACTTCCTCTACAGTAGTAATCAGCGCACGGGCCACCGCACGTATTGTTTTTCCTAACACCGTGCCAAATGCATGTACCTGTTGGTACAGTTGTCCAACCTTATTGCCCTGGGGGAGCTGGGTTGCAGTGAGCCACCGACATGCGTATTCCTTGGTCCCCCAATGTTGGCGGAGCCCAGTTACTATTCAAACGGCTCAAAATACTCGTCCATCAGACCCCTTCCCACACACAGTTGAGACAACTAGGTTGTGGTGGAATTACTACGAGCTTAACTCGCAGGTTCTTTCCTCGGCCCTCCATTGTTGGAGAGCCCAGCTGAAGTTGATGTAATCTACAATTACCTGACAACTGCAAGGGTCCCAGGACCGTTTGCCAAATCCTCTCCAAAAGGGCTGGAGGTCTGGTTGGCGGTGATGACGGTCAAGTCTCACAAGACGCAGGCTGAAACACCGTAATTCGCAACTGCACGAGTAATTTAGCTACTGGTCTCTGAGACCTAAGACCCATTGCATACTCCCTCCTCAGCTCCCCACTGTTGGAGGTGCTGGGTCATAGCCGAGATTGCTATATACCATACTCCTTCCTCGACTCCCCACTGTTGGGGACTCGGGTTGAAACTGTGACGGCACAAGGCCTGGCCGGCCTCCGTCCCCAAACTACAAAAACAAAACTCTGGGTCGCAGAAATACGAGCCCTGTTGCCAATCTCCTCACTATACCTATATTAGGTACTTGGGTTGAGATCACAAGTGTGAGCACTCTGCGCAGCCCACTTCAAAGCAGGACATCGCAGACCCCCAACCGCATTAACCCGATGGATGGGCCCCTTCTGGACCCCGTATGATTGTGGCCTGAACATTCTTCCACGCAATCTGTCCCTTCTCAACTCATGAGTCCAATAGGAGAATGCTCATGGTGGGATAGCGCTCGCTGTATGCAGCGCAGGACAACGGCGACTGGACTATCGTGACGCAGCCTCCGGTTTCGGCCAGCGCTGATCCTGACTTCCGGCTCCCTCTGGACCTCCGCGTCGGACCTCTACCGTTCCCGGGCCCCTCGATTTACGCAAGGCCCTGGCTTCAGCCTAGCCGTGACGGCACTGGCTTGCCCGCCCGCCATGCCCGCTCTCTTCCTGACGTCGGGGCCTCCGAAGCGTCAGCACAGGGAGTGGGGCGAGGCCAAAAAGGACTGAAGCACAATGGATACAAAGCTTTTTCCCACCCTGAAGTTGGCAAGGTCTATACTACGATTCAGCAGTCTCCCATATCTGGATGACTCTTTTATCAATGCATGTCTTTCAAGGACTGTGAACACAGTGGCATTTACACCGTGCTCGCTAAGAAGATTCAGTAGGATCGACCTCCACAGGTCTACCGCAATTCCAAGGCACATGCTGCAGCACAGCGCACACATTCCAGGAGTCCCTGCTCCGCTGCGTACTCCTGACGGCCACATGCTACAGCATCACGTATGGAGTCTCAGCCATACTGGACGCACAGCACCGCATGAACACGGCCGCCTTTAGTTGCACCACCACAGCTCTAGTCAAATTTCCCCAGACAAGGCACAGATTCTTCATCTGGGAATCCGCAGCCTCCGTGAGAGGTCTCCTCAATCCTTCACAGCTGCTATAAGAGTCCTAGACAGCATAGTAGCAGCTTGAAATTCAGTTCCATTGGCTCAGCTGAATCGCCGGCCTTGGCAATTGTCCATGCTCAGGTGTTGCACAAAAACAGGATGGGGTGCGATATACCCCCATCAAATTGCACATGGCAGTAGTCTTGCCCTGTCTCGAAGATGCTCCTTACTTTACGAACATTCGTGCAGTATCTCTAGTACTGAAATCTTTCAGTCACCTGGCATTTGAACATGTCAGGATGCAGTCAGACAATGTCACAGCCGTGGCATATGTCAACCACCAGGGTGGAACCTGCAGTCTCTAAGCGATGACAAGTTCGCACATCCTTTCCTAGGGGGAATCCTTGGAACACTGTACTGCCAGCTGTTCTCATACCAGGTGTACACATCTGGGAGGCGGATTTCCTAATCCACCAAAGGATGGACTCAGGACTAGCTCCTTCATCTAGAAGTCCTCCGTCGAAACACCAACGCCAGGACACCACAGATCTGGACCTGACGGAGTCACAATGTCACGGTCTCGGCCTTCCTGGCCTGGTCTCAGGATCCACAGTCAGTGGGACAGACGCCTAGTCCAAGCCTGGCCCGGTATCCGTCTCTCCTATATTCTTTTCCCACTACCAGTCTGGGATATCAAACGAGAATGTCGCGGGACCATTTTCGCGGTCTCAGACTGACCCACACGCGCTTGGTGCGCACACTTGTCCAATTTAGAGCAGCGGTACCAGGACGTCTCAAGACTGTCCAGACCTGCTCGATCATGGCCAGTTCTCCCTCAGAATTCCTTACATCTGAGTTTAATGGTGTAGCTTTTGAAACCTAGAGGTTAACCCAAGTGGTTTTTTTCCCAGGATATTGTAATGACCGTAGTCACAGTGAGGACACCAGCCTTATCAGCGATATCCCATCACGCGTGTTATCGTTTTGTTTTTGTTTTTTTGCTTGGGGCACCTCTAGAGGTCATTCCCCTTGGCCCTACTTCATGCCAGGGACTCTCCGTTTTCTTTCTCTCAGACCTAGACTCAGGTCTGTCCTTAGGGTCTCTTGTACAGCAGGTTTTCAGCCGTTTTTCACCCTATTACAAACACGTCTTGCCACCAGACGTCTATAAAATCCTTCCTTCGAAGGGTCTGCTATTTCAGGTCTCCATACAACAAGACTACACCCGTGGGGACCTGAACTTGGTCCTCACGGCACTACAAGAACCATCTTTTCAGCCTCGATGGGATGTTACCTTAGCATACTCATCCACATAGTAGTATGGTTCGGCGGCATTTATTTGTCTCCGCAGAAGTATCGGTACTTATTTTAATCAACTGAGTTTTATATGGACAGTAAGAATCATATAATTGGACTCTCCTATATTCAATTTCATACATAGTTTCCGGAGGCAGAGAGTTTTCAACCAAAAGATAATAATTGCAAAAAACAAGCCTGTTCTATCTCAATGCTCTTTATTATAAAGTAATGCACACGATAAAAACAAGCTACATATTGCACATAAGTGATAAAAAGATGTAATATAGTCTGGTATCTTAGAGACGGGTTAATGGCCTTTTACTACCAGCAAACAGTGACATTGGGGTACAAACATATCACCAGACAGGTTATAGTGGGAATATTTATAGAGGTTAGGTCAGAAGATCAGGGGAAAGGTAACTATCTGCCACATAGTCACTATATCCTCCGTGATTCACATGCCCTGCATGGTATTTAAACAACCAGTTCCCCTCCTATCCCACTATATGTACCCAGGAGTAGTTTCTTGCTTACCCATAGCCACAGCTGGAGGTAGATGGCACTCTGGTACTTGCAGCAGTTTACTGTAATCCATCTTTTTCTAGTCTTCCTCTGGACAAGATTGTCCTATGGCTGGTTCCATTCTTCTTCTACGGTAGGTTTACTCCTTCCACCTACATGAAGAAATCTCTCTGCCATCGCCGTGCCCGACTCCAGTCTGTCCGGTCGCGAAGGACCTACGTATGTGGGACCTTGTCGGGGCCCTACGCGTCTAGGTATCCAGGACAGTGCCCTTCTAAGAGGTCGGATTCTCCTTATCCTTCTTCCAAAGGGCAGACATAATGACACATCAGCCTCTAAGGCTCCCCTAACGAGGTGGATTCCTCTAACCATCCAAGACGCTTATACCTTCGAAACCTCATTCCTTCCGGCAGGTCACGGCACATTCTACTACGGCCGTGAAAGCCTCCTGGACAGTTCGGTAAGGGGTATCGGCGCAACAAGTGTATAGGCAGCCAAAGGGTCAGCCTACACCCATACCCAAGCCACTATAGTGCTTGCACTCGGTCCTCGACAAACGCAGGTCTGGGTATACGTGCCCTCCAGGCGGCAGCAGCCCGCCTGTCGGTGCATAGTTCTTCACTGACCATGCTCAGTGTCACTAGTTCCATTGTTCTTTCCCATCCAGGGACTGCTTTGGGACGTCCCACGGTCTGTGTCCCCCAATGAGGCGAAGGAGAAAAGGAGATTTTTGTGTACTCACCGTAAAATCCTTTTCTCTTAGCCTCTAATTGGGGGACACAGCACCCACCCTATTGCCCTTGTGGGTTTTTTTCTACAGTTCTCACATAGCTTCTCAGCTGTTACATGGTTAACATGTTTACATATGTTTGCCTATTATCACTCTGTTAACTGTTGACTGTTTAAACTTGTGCCTGTTTAGTTCCAGGCCTTATAGTACTGTGAGCCTGTTTAGTTCCAGGCCTTATAGTACTGTGAGCCTGTTTAGTTCCAGGCCTTATAGTACTGTGAGCCTGTTTAGTTCCAGGCCTTATAGTACTGTGAGCCTGTTTAGTTACAGGCCTTGCTATACGATTATTACTTCGTTAACTCTTCACTGTTTTTCCACATGCGCCTGATCAATTTCAGGACTTGTGGTACTAGCATTACTCTGCTAACTTTTAACTGTTTACACACGTGCCTGTTTGGTTTCAGGCCATGTTACACTGTTATTACTTTGTTAACTATATTTGTTTACACAGGTCGCCTGCGTAGACTTCCTGTGTCACTGTTATTATCTGTTAACTCTCCTACTGCTTTAGCACAAAACTGGAGACGCACTTCCTGCTACAGGGTGTATATGCTACAGAGGAGGAGTTTCTAAACTCTTTTGCAGATTCTGCCTAGTGTCGCCTCCTAGTGGACAGCAGCATAACACCCACGGTCTGTGTCCCCAATTAGAGGCTAAGAGAAAAGGATTTTACGGTGAGTACACAAAAATCTCCTTTTCCCCCTCTACGGTGGCCCTTTGTCTCTAAGCCAGCCTGTCTTGGGTTAACTATGCCAGGCCCCAGAACTAAGAGGACCAGGGCGTATAGCTCTTATTATGCCTCATGCACAGCTTGCAGGATCTCGCTCCCCAGTGGATGCACATCCCCACACTGCCAGGACTGCACTCAAGCCAGTGAGTCAGAGTCCCCAATAGCAATGGCGAATGCAGATGCGCCTGTTACTGTTCCGGAATGGGCCATGGTGATGTCCCAAACATTGTCACAAACTGTGTCGCAGTCCATAAACAAACTGTCCTCTACATTGCTCCTGGTTTTGCAGGGTTGTTCTGCTTCCATGCCAGCGGCATCACCAGTGCAGTAAGATATTCGCGCGGTCCAGGGCTCGGCTGACCCAGGTCCGTCCACGGCCAGAACTGGACGCAAGCGAACGCATAGGTCGCAATCCCCAGCGTCCTCTCACAGTTACAGGTCATCCCCAACCAGGGACAGGCATTGACCCTCAGGGCTCTTAGGCCATCTGTGATTCAGATTTAGAGCTGGATCAAGAGACATCCATAGATCTGGACGATCCAGACACCGCAACATTGGTGGAGCATGTAATTACGTCCATCAATCAGGTGTTGGAGATATCTGATCCGAAACAGGATGCTCCAGAGCATAAAATAACCTTTCAAAGGGCCAGAAAACCACATAAATGTTTTTCTGATCATCCTGAATTCGAAGCAATTATTCAAAAACATCACTTATGTCCAGAAAATAAATTTGGCAACCGCAAATCACTGGAGGCACATTACTTGTTTTTACAGGAGGTCACCAAAAATGGGCTGACACACCTGAAGTAGATCCCCCAGTTTCTAGACTGGCAGCCCAGACGCTGCTGTTGCTGTCGGACAGTTCATCCATCAAGAATGCAACAGATCGCCGGGTAGAACAGATGGCCCATTCCATTTTTGAGGCATCAGGGTCATCTTTAGCATCGGCATTCTCGTCAGTCTGGACAGCCAAGGCCATCATGACCTGGGCGACCCAATTACATACCACCCTCCGATCAACAGATGTTGAGCTAGCGGATCAGGCGCTACAAATATCTGTTGGAGGAAATTATATGATGCATGCGGCTCTGGATTCCGCAAATTGTGCGGCGGTAGTGGCTTCGAACACTATCATAATCAGGCGTGCACTTTGGTTACGAGAATGGAAAGCTGATGCAGTCTCCAAAAAGTCCCTCACACATCTGCCGTATCTCAGTGGACGGCTGTTCGGGGAGAAATTGGATACGCTGATATCGAATGCCACTGGGGGTACGAGCACGTCTCTTCCCCAATAAAAATCAAAACGCAGTTTTAATCAACGTCAGCAAATACGATCTCGGCCCATTCGAAATTAGTCCGGCTGGTCCGCGTCGCGACCGCAGCAGCCACTGAGCCTCTCACCGCACAGAGACATGTCACGCTCAAACCAGTGATCGGACAAAGTCTGGCAGTCAAGGTCGCGTCAGGCAAAACCTGGGTTTAAGCCCAATAGGTCTTCCTCAGCATGACTCTTTAGTCTCGGACGACGCCTCGCGGGTAGGCGGAAGATTTTTGCGCTTTGAGCGACTTTAGCTTCCTATTATAGAAGACAAGTGGGTCAAGGAACTAGTGTCTTCCGGCTACAAGATAGAGTTTACATCCCTACCGCCAAATATTTTTTTTCTCTCAGTGCCACCACAAGCGTCAGCCAAATTCCGCTCGTTTTTTTCATGTGGTCGACTCGCTGTTACGAACAGAAGTCATTGTACTGGTTCCATTGGGCGAACGGTCTCAAGGATTCTACTCCAATCTGTTCATAGACCCCAAAAAAGGCGGCCGGGTAAGACCCGCACTGGACCTGAAGCAACTGAACAAATTTGTTTGCATACGACGATTCCGCATGGAGTCTCTCCGGTCCATAATAGCATCCATGTAACGAGAAGAGTTTCTTGCGTCCATAAACATACAAGATGCTTACCTGCATATACCAATCGCGTCCGTGCATCAAACGTTTCTGCGCTTCGCAATAGGTCAGGATCACTACCAGTTCGTGGCTCTGCCCTTTGGACTTGGCATGGCTCCCAGAGTGTTCACCAAAGTCATGGCGGCAGTAATGACCATTCTACACTCCGGGGGGATAGTCGTCCTCCCATACCTGGACGATCTACTCGTCAAAACTCAGACATTCAAGAATTCCATGTGCAGGATGGGGCGCAGTGTACCTACATCACAGAGCTCAGGGAAAGTGGTCGCCAGACGAAACGATACTGCCGATCAACATTCTGGAGATGCGAGCCATATACCTAGCATTACAAGCGTTCCATCGATACCTGGCGTGGCTCACACCGGAGTTCGAGCAGACAATACCACGGCCGTGGCAATGTCAATCACCAAGGCGGACCCCGCAGTATCCAGGCAATGCAAGAAGTACGACACATCCTTCATAGGGAGCAATCGATCGGATCAATCCTGTCAGCGGTACACATTCCAGGAGTGGACAATTGTGAAATAGACTACCTCAGTCGCCAGGGCGTAGATTCAGGAGCGTGGTCCCTGCATCCTGACGTATTTCAACAAATTTGCGAGCGCTGGGGGAATCTGGATGTGGACCTCATGGCATCACGGCTCAACACAAAAGTCCCCGCCTTCATTGCCAGGTCGCAAGATCCACAGTCGATAGGGGCGGATGCTCTAGTGCAGGATTGGACACAGTTCCATCTGCAATACATATTCCCGCCTCTGCCACTGATCCCCAGGGTGGTGCGGAATATCAGACAAGAAGGGGTGCCCGTCATGCTCGTCGCGCCAGACTGGCCAAGACGCGCTTGGTACCCAGACATCGTGCAGCTCACAGCAGATGTGCCGGGGCGGCTGCCAGATCATCCGGATCTTCTGTCTCAAGGCTCGTTCTTCCACCAGAATTCAAGGGCACTGAATTTGATGGTGTGGCCCTCGAAACCTGGATTTTAATTAAGACGGGTTTCTCGCAGGAGCTAATTCGTACCATGAGCAGAGCGCAAAAGTCTACCTCAGCTAGGATTTACTACCGGACCTGGAAAGCGTTCTTTTCCTGGTGCGCATTGCAAAATCAGGAGCCACTACCATTTTCACTACCTAGGGTACTTGTTTTTTTTGCAGTCGGGCTTAGATAACAAACTGTCTCTAGGTTCGCTAAAGAGCCAGGTCTCAGCTCTTTCATTGCTGTTTCAGCAACGCCTAGCTGCGAAGACAGCAGGTGAAGACATTTCTTCAAGGGGTCTCCCGGTTGATCCCCCCCATACAGAAGACCGCTGGATACGTGGGATCTCATCTTAGTGTTGTCAGCATTGCAAAGACCACCGTTTGAACCAATTAGCGAGATTGCGCTCCGTCTGCTATCCCAGAAGGTGGTGTTTCTGGTTGCAATCACATCCCTCCGCAGAGTGTCAGAACTGTCGGCACTCTCCTGCAGATCACCTTTTCTGGTGTTTCACCAGGATAAAGTCGTGCTACGTACAGTTCCAGCCTTCCTTCCAAAGATGGTGTCCTCTTTCCACATCAATGAGGAAATTACCTTGCCATCACTGTATCCAGCGCCTCTGCATCGGATTTAAAAGGCGCCACATACTCTGGACCTCGTCAGGGCACTGCCTATATATGTGTCTAGAACAGCGCCATTTAGGAAGTCGGATTCTCTTTTCATTCTGACAGAAGGCAGCCGCAGAGGCATGCCAGCTGCAAGGGCTACTTTAGCTAGGTGGATCAAATCCACTATTCAGGATGCCTACAGGCTCAAAAAGGTACCTATTCCTGACGGTATCAAGGCACTCTCTACCCATGCGGTAGGGGCCTCCTGGGCTATTCGCCACCGGGCATCGGCTCAACAAGTGTTTAAGGCGGCCACTTGGACTAGCCTACACACGTTTACAAAACACTACAGAGTCCATACCCAGTCATCAGCAGATGCAAGCCTGGGTAGACGGGTCCTGCAAGCGGCAGTAGCCCACCTGTAGAGGCCTACCTTTAATCAAGGTTCGTTCCATTGCTATTCCCACCCAGGGACTGCTTTAGGACTTCCCATGGTCCTGTGTCCCCCAATGAGGTGAAGGAGAAAAGGAGATTTTTGTGTACTCACCGTAAAATCCTTTTCTCTTAGCCTCAAATTGGGGGACACAGCTCCCGCCCTGTTGCCTGTTTCGGGCCGTGTGTGAGCTCTCAAAGTATTCTTGAGTTTGGACATGATTACCTCAGGGCAAGCATTGTTGTATATAGTTGCCTTAAAACAGGCGTTCTTAAGCTGTTATCAATGCTATGTTACTCCTACTGCTTTAGCACAAAACTGGTTAAGGCAGTGCCTGCTCCAGGGGTGTGTATACTGGAGAGGAGGAGCCACTGTTAATCTTTTCCAGATTCTGCCTAGTGTCGCCTCCTAGTGGATAGCAGCATAACATCCGTGGTCCTGTTTCCCCCAATTTGAGGCTAAGAAAAAAAGATTTTACGGTGAGTACACAAAAATCTCTTTTTTCAGTTTTTTCACACTTTTGTTGTTGCGTATATAATTTCACATGTGTTCATAGTTTTGATGCCTTGGTTTTGATGCCTTCAGTGTGATTCTACAATTTTCATAGTCATGAAAATACAGAAAACTCTTTGAATGAGAAGGTGTGTCCAAACTTTTGGTCTGTACTGTATGTGTCCCTGCTATGTACTGTGTAATGGATGTGTCTGACTGTACAGGGGACATGGTCTGATTATTCCACATCTCCTGTGCTGAGATAATCTTATATATTTGTCCCTGCTGTGTACTGTGTAATGCATGTGTCTGGCCGTACAGGGACATGGTCTGATCATACCACATCTCCTGTGCTGAGATAATCTTATATATGTGTCCCTACTATGTACTGTGTAATGGATGTGTCTGACTATACAGTTACATGGTCTGGTCATACCACATCTCCTTTGCTGAGATAATCTTATATATGTGCCCCTGCTATGTACTGTGTAATGGCCATGTCTGATCGTGGTCTGATCTTTTACCATCAGGGTTTCATCAGTAATATTTAGATATGAAAAAGTATATAAATTACAAATTTCTTTTATCCTCTGCAATGTCACTCATGGACATCGCACAGATTTTACACTAAATTTTACTTCTGTGTGCCACCTGTGATGTTCAAACTCCTAGGCTTCTGTTAGTACTTTTCATTCATTGATAAATCTACGTGATTTTTGCATGGGGACTCGGTCCTGACATGGGAACAGCCCCTGAAATTATAATGGGTACGAGTTCTATCTGTGAAATCCTCCAATAGATCATGTGTATGAAACATGGACATCTGAATGAGACCTAAAAAAGCAACTTTGGCTGCAATAAATGGCTGGTACTTAAGAAGTCTCCTTTCTTCAGTAGTGCGAACCTGCCCCCTGGATGAGTTTCAGTGTAACAACACTCTGTGCAAACCTTTGGCTTGGAGATGTGACGGAGAGGACGATTGTGGGGACAATTCGGATGAAAAACCAGAAGAGTGCTGTGAGTAATGTGATGTCACACGAGGGGTTTATATGATGCACTATGATGATGTATCTATATGGTTAGGACAGTGACCTACAACTTGACTTTTACTGATGCCAAGCATAACTGTTTTGTCTCCATTGTTAAAGTAAAAATAAAAAAAATGTTATCAAGGTTGGGATTGTATAGGGATAATTAGCCATTTCCTCAACTTTGGGAAATAATTATTCTTGTGTTTTTTTTCTCTTTTTTTTTTTTTTTTTTTTTATCAGTGAAGTTCATTTGTCCTCCGTACAGACAGTTCCGCTGCAGGAACGACCGTGTCTGTCTGAGTCTTACTCGTGTCTGTGATGGAATTGACAACTGTGGGGATGGCACGGATGAAGAGAATTGTGGTGAGTACAAGGTTAAGGAAACAAACCCTGTTGTAGGCTTGCCAAATAAGAGATATGACTTAAAGTGTTAAAAAGTAGAGAGGTTGTGAGGTTTTCTGCTAAACTATACAAAACAAAGTATGTTTCCCTTGTTATGTTAACCAAAATTATGTGTTTTCCCCAATTATTGCTTTGACCATTGTAGCCAAATATATTGCTGAATGGTGCAAAAAATGAGGTCTTCATAGACCAGGGGTCTGAAACACGTGGGCTGCAAGTGGCCCCTGGGGCTTCGCGGTGTGGCCCGCAGAACCATGGACAACTTCAACATGCCGCGGAATTGACAAGCTCTGCCGCTTAGCAATATGAATGCAAGCCGCCAGCCAATGAGAGGCCTGCAGCTGCCTTCGGCATATAACGTCACCTGCGGGCCTCTCATTGGCTGTCGGCTTGCATTGATCTGGGTGAGTGGCTGAGCTTGTCAGTCCCACGGCCGGAAGTCATAACAAAGCGGGAACCATGGGAACCGAAAATGCAATGTACCGCCGGCATATTGAAGGTTAGAAAACTAACCTGTGAGAGATTGTGTTAGTGTGTGTGAGAGTGTGTGTTTGTGAGAGTGTGTGTTTGTGACTGTGAGTGACTGTGTGTGTGTGAGAAAGAATGTTTGAGAATGTGTGTGTGTGTGTGAGTGTGTGTGTTTGTGAGAGTGACTGACTGTGTGTGAGTGTGAGAGTATGTCTGTGTGTGTGAAAGGATATTTGAGGGTGGGAGTGTGAGTGTATGAGAGATTGTGTGAGTGTGCGACTGTGTATGTGAGAATGAGTGTGAGAATGTGTGTGAGAGAGTGAGTGTTTGAGTGAGACTGAGTGTGTATGTGAGACTGAGAATGTGAGTATGAGGAGTGTGTGTGAGAGAATGTGTGTATGTGAGAGTGTGAGAGAATGTGTGTGTGTGTGTGTGTGTGTGTGTGTGTGTGTGTGAGAAAAGAAGGTAGACCAGGTTGGGGACATCAGTACAAAAGGGGTCCAGGATGGGGGACACCACTACAAAAGCGGACCAGGATGGAGGACATCCGTACAAAAGGGGATCAGTATGGGGATCATCACTACAAAAGGGTCCAGGATTGGGGATATCGCTAGAAAAAGGGGACCAGGATGGGGACATTACTACAAAAGGGGATCAGGATGGAGGACATTCCTACAAAAAGGGCATCAGTATCGGCATACTACTACAAAAGAGGACCAGGATGGGGGACATTACTACAAAAAGGGGATCAGTATGGGGACGTTACTACAAAAGGGGATCTGGATGGAGGACAACACTACAAAAGGGGACCAGGATGGGGGACATTACTACAAAAGGAGATCAGTATGGGGGACATTACTACAATATGGGGACCAGGATGGGGGAACATTACTACAAGAAGAGGGCCAGGAAAGAAGACATTTCTACAAAAAGGGATCTGGATGGGGCATTGCTACAATGTGAGGACCAGGAATGGGGACATTGCTACAATAAGGGACCAGGATGGGGGACACTACTACAAAAAGGGGATCAGTATGGGGGACATTACTACAATATGAGGACCAGGATGGGTGCATTACTACTATATGTGGATCAGGATGTGGTGAAATTACTACAAGAAGAGGGCCAGGAAAGGGGACATTTATGCAAAAGGGGATCAGGATGGGGCATTTACTACAATATGAGGAGCAGGATGAGGGCATTACTACAAGAAGAGAACCAGGATGGGGACATTACTACATGAGGGCCAGGGTGGGGAACATTAATACAATATGGGGACCAGGATGGGGACATTACTACAAGATGAAGTTCAGGGAGAGAGCATTATTACAAGAAGGGGACTAGAATGGGGCATTACTACATGATGACAAGGATGGGGACATTACTACATAATGAGGACCACAATGGAGACATTACTACATAATGAGGACCAGGATGGTGACATTACTACATGATGAGGACCAGGATGGGGACATTACTACATGATGAGGACCAGGATGGGGATATTACTACAAGATGGGGATCAGGATGGGGACATTATTACAATATTGGGACCAGGATGTGGGACATTACTACAAGGGTAGCAGGATGGAGACATTACTACAAGAGGAGGAGCAGGATGGGAACATTACTACAAGAAGGGGAGCAGGGTGTGGATATTACTAAAAGAAGATCAGGATTTGGACATTACTACATTGAGCAAAAAAAATGCTGGTAAAAATGTCACTTAGTCCTACAAACAATGTGGCCCCCCGATATCAATTTTTTCTGTGTGCAGCCCACCAACCCAGCCGAGTTTGAGACCCCTGCCATAGGCAAAGCTTATCATTGTAACAGGTCTTGCTGAAGAACTCAATAATTTTGATGGGATCACTATTTCTCTACATAGAGGGGTTGTCTGGTTATAAGTTATATACTATTCACAGGATGGACGATAACCTCTTAATCAGTGGGGCCTCAACCACTGGGACCCGCACCAATTGGCACAACATGGAACTTTTATCCTCATTAGAATGGACATCCAACCCGTCGCACAACTTTGTAACAGGGATAAAAGTTCCTCCTTTCAGTCGATTGGTGTAAGTTCCAGAGATCGGACATCTACATATCGGCAAAGTACAGATAGGTGATAGAGGACAATGCATTACCCTTTATAGGTGATAACTTGTTTTCAATGGACAACACCTTTGAATTCCTAAACAGAGAAGCTTCCCTGGTCGTCCATGTAGTTGTTAGAAATCAATAATATCTAGGATTGTTGTCAGTACTCACCAGACCTGTGACTGTGTAAGAAGCTGAAGTTTGTATGGTGTATATTTTATGTTCTGGATTCTAATGACCCCCATTCACATTGGATGTCTTGACAGCCGACTCTTCCAGCACTCGTTTGGCCAAGTGTGGCCATGCATGAGAAAGTCGACAGTTTATCTTGGACAGAACAATGTGATCATCAATCGGAAATAGGACATGAACGAATGATATCAGTCTGCCAGCAACCCCATACACGTTAGTCTGTTGGCCAAACCTTTCAATATCAGTGGGTTTGGCCGACATTAGTCTAAAGTGAATTTTTATTTTTTGAATCAATATTACACATGAAAATAAGCAGCTTTGTAATGTATCTTATCAGACATATTTGCTTCTTTCTCCTCCTGGACTGACCTTTTATTCTCAAAATTCTCAATGCAAAATCTGTCTTCAGATTTTTATTTTACTATGATAACTGTTGGCAGTTGAAACTGACAAGATTCTATGGTAGAAGGGGGGGGCGCAGGAAGAAGCAAGAGGCAGAAGGTGGAGCTAGAGGCAGAGGGTGGAGCTAGATGCAGGGCTCCTCCTACCCACTCTTTTTTTTTTTTTTCTGAATAAAATCTTATAAAAACCAACTGCCATTTCCTATCTCGGTAATATAAAAATCTGTATTCACTGAAGGCAGATTTTAGGGCCCTTTCACATCAGCGTTTTTTTCAAATCGCGGCAGATGCGGTGAAAAAACCGCATCTGCCGCGATTACCGCATACCGGCTGCACTTGCGGCACAGTTGCGGTAAACGCAATGCAAAGTATAGGCGGACTTGCGGCAGGTGCGGCAAGTGCGGTTTTGCACTTGCGGCAGGTGCGGCCGCGAAAAAAACCGCAGTAAGCCGCGGTTTTTTTTCGCGGCCGCACCTGCCGCAAGTGCAAAACTGCACTTGCCGCACCTGCCGCAAGTCCGCCTATACTTTGCATTGCGTTTACCGCAACCGTGCCGCAAGTGCAGCCGGTATGCGGTAATCGCGGCAGATGCGGTTTTTTCACCGCATCTGCCGCGATTTGAAAAAAACGCTGATGTGAAAGGGCCCTTACTCAGCAATTGAGAATTTTGATTTCTCCTTCGCCTCATTGGGGGACACAGGACCAAGGGTGTTATGCTGCTGTCCACTAGAGGCGACACTAGGCAGAATCTACAAAAGGTTAACAGTGGCTCCTTCTCTGCAGTATACACCCCTGGACAGGCACTGTCCTGACCAGTTTTTGCTTAGTGTCTTAGGAGGCACACACAAATTTTTAGTGCTCCTAAAAAATTTTCTTTTTTGAATTTTTTCTTCAAGAAGAAGAAAAGTGGGTCTCTGACAAGACTCCTGGCATGATCCTTCCTCGGCCCCCACTGTTGGGGGAGCCTGCTGAGGTTGACTGTTTCCCCTAACATGCCGCTCCCTCCTCGGCCCCCCAATGTTGGGGGCGCTTTGTTGAGGTTGAGACGACGATCCTCCATCCCCATTTACCCACTGTTGGGGTTACTGGGTTGAGGTAGAGGCGATGGACAAGGCCCTTGATGGTGGAGCAGCATCCCTCCCTAAATACCCCTTTGGGGTTCATTTAGGTTGAGACGCCACAGGTAGAGCCTCTGGTGCAGCAGGCACCCAGGAGTCCTCAGTCCTGCTGACAACTCCTTACCCTTCTGCGGCAGCCTACTCGCCGCGGTACTTCCAGTGCACACAGCTTTGCTGTGTACTCCTGACTGGGGTCAGGGGACCAACGAGGGGCAGCCAGCACTTGCAGGGACACAGCTTGCTGGTGTCCCTGCAGCAGCCAACACTAAGGCTGCACTTAGGTGGTTTCAGAGGACCCAACACTGTCTGGGCCACCTCACGCTGCCTGCCCAGGGGTCCGGCAGGGTCCAGATTAGTTCCGGATTGCCCCCCCCCCCCCGGACCTCTGCGCCGCCCTGGAGCCATTTACGGCGGCAGGTATCTAATTTAGGCCGCGGCTTCAGCCTACACCGGAGCCCCGCCTTCTCCACGCCCAACGTCATAGCAGGGGGCGGACCGCAGCACTGAGAGCGCTCTCTCTGAGCATATCGAGCTCTTTCCTACCGCTCCGCCCCCTCCTTCCTCCTCTCTCCCATCTCCGGCAGCCATTACAAGCCTCGTGGAAGGGAGGCAGAGCAGCAGCAGCGCTGATTCAGATAAACAGTCTCCGGGGGCACAGGACAAAGGACGCTGGACACTGGTGGCACACAGAGGTGGGGTAAGTTTCCAGCAGAGGGTTTTCTGTCTCCTCTGCTGGGGCTACTTCTCTGCAGGGCACCCCCGGCACAGGCACCTCTCCTACTATACCGGGCTCAAAGAGCAAGAGGACTAGGCCCTCACACCTTTTACTATGCCTTATGCACAGCCTGCAGGAACCCTCTGCCATGCGGCTATAAGTCCCCGCACTGCCAGGACTGCGCCCAGACTACTGTGCCTCAGCCCCCAGTGACACCGCGGCAGTTACAGATGCGTCCCCTACCGTGCCGGAATGGGCCATAATCATGGCCCAATCCATATCTCAATCTATGGCACAATCCATAGAGAAGCTGTCCTCTACATTGCTCCAAGCTCTGCAGAGTCACCCTCTTTCCCTGGCCGCTTATCAGCAAGGCAGACGCGCGGACCGGGACCGTACTGACACAGACCCATCCACTTCTAGGTCAGGACGTAAGCGAACCCCATATGTCACGATCCACAGTGCCTTCGCATACTTCACTGTCACCCTCCAGGGAGAGTCGCCGTGCCTCCAGGTCGTCAGTCGTCCCCTGCCAGGGAAAGTCACATGTGGTCCAGGTCATCCCCTACTAGAGAAGACCACAGCGATACGCAGGAGTCCGAAGGCCTCTGTGGCTCCAGCTCAGATCTGGATCCAAACAGGTCCTTAACCTAAACCAACCAGACGCCAATGCATTGGTTGAGGACGTAATCACGTCCATCAACCAGGTGTTGAATATATCTGACACAAATTTTCAGAAGAAAAAGGGCACCAAGGCTGATTTATGAAGCCTATTTCAGTGGAGCCTGGCGTTAAAGTCCATTTATAATTCAGCATCACCCTTGGTGCTCAATCCATTAGACCAAGTACGATCAATAGCAAGAAATGAAAAGATGGCACTCACTAGGATGAATTGCTGCGGTGCTTTATTTACAAGTTCACAGGAACATCGTGCAGGGAGGGGGTGCCTGAGTGGAAATATATATCTGACCCACCTCCAGATGCCCAAGAGCACGCGATTGCTTTTCAAAGGGCTAAGAAGCCGCCTAAATATTTCTCTGATCACCCCGAGTTCAGAGCGATTCTTAAAAATCATCGCTCACACCCGGAGAAAAGATTTGGCAATCGTAAGGCACTAGAGAGGCGTTACCCCTTTTTGCAAGAGGTAACACAGACCTGGGCAGATACGCCCGTAGTGGACCCCCCGGTCTCTAGACTCGCGGCACAGATGCTTCTCTCCCTGCCAGATAGTTCCTCCATCAAGGACGTGACAGAACGACAGGTGGAACACATTGGCCCGATTAATTTTCGAGGCCACAGGGTCCTCCCTAGCACCAGCATTCTCTACAGTCTGGGCAGCCAAGGCTGTCGCGGCCTGGACGACCAACTTACATGCTGACCTCCGTTCAATTGACTCCGAGCTAGTGGACCAGGCAGTACAAGCTTCCGTCGTGGCTGACTATATTCTACACGCAACTATCGATGCCGCAAATTGTGCGGCAGTGGCTGCGTCGAAAGCCATCATTATCAGGCGTGCCCTCTGGCTACGTGAATGGAAGGCTGATGCAGTCTCTAAAAATGTACTTACTCACTTCCATATCTTAGCGGACGTCTTTTCGGTGAAGAGTTGGATAAATTAATATCTAATGCTACAGGGGGAAAGAGTGCTTCCCTACCTCAACAAAAGCCAAAACGCACCTATAACCGCCGTAACCAAGCACGATTGCGTTCCTTTTGGAATTTGTCCGGCTGGTCCGTCTCCCCGCGTAGCGCAGACCCGTAGTCGTTCGCCACGCAGGGAGGGTTCGAGGTCTTCGCAAAGATCAAACAAAAACTGGCAGTCAAAATCTGGCCAGTCCAAATCTAAGGGATCCAAATCCCACAAATTCTCCTCCTCATGACTCCTTCATCAGTTTGTATAATGTTTACTATCTGATTGTATAAGCACTAGTCACTTTACGGCGGTTTTGGGTATAATTAACCTCTAACGGTACCTTATTATTCTGAAGCAATTTTTGCCTGTGGGTACCAAGTATGGTGGGGTGAAGTGTACCTGATACTGCACGTGTCTAATTTATACATATGGCGTTAACCCTGTGAGGAACTGTTTTTTATATTTAACCCTATGCCATATGTGAAAATATACTCATTGTCAGGTTGCTATCAGACTTTAACTGGAAATCTGTACAATTTAATTGTATGTTGTCATTTATCAGGGGTCTTGTATTCTTGAGCACTTTACACTACCTTCCCTGTCCTGTGTCTTGTACAAATAATATTCTTATAAGTATGTAAAATGAAGCCTTTACTCAATTTTTATGTTATAATTCGATCATGAGTAGCTTCTATGAGGTAGGGCCCATGAATCTTGTGTGCCTTACTTCATTTTCGATGGGAATTCTTGTACTAACATTCCAGAGGCGTAGTTGTCATCCCATACCTGGACGATCTCCTTATCAAGGCTCCCACCTTCAAGGATTGCGAACTCAGGGTCACCATCACGGTAGACACACTAAGTCGCCTGGGCTGGTTGGTCAACCTAAAAAAGTAATCTCCAGTCAGTCCCTGATTTTTCTGGGCATGCAATTCCACACTTCCAAGGGTCTGGTGCTCCTTCCCAAAGAGAAGGCACATGCTTTCCGGCTGGAAGTTAGCACCCTTCTTCAGCCATCACCTCGATCCTTTCGATTTGCCATGAGCGTTCTGGGCAGGATGGTCACTGCGATAGAAGCAGTTCCCTTCGCGCAGCTTCACCTCAGGCCTCTCCAACTGGCCATACTCAAGTCCTGGGACAAGAGTCCTTTTTCCCTGGACAGGATGTTTCGAATGTCCTTAACAGTCAATCAATCTCTATACTGGTGGCTCAAACCAATCTCTCTCTCCAAGGGGAGTTCTTTTCTAACGGGTCACTGGGAAGATTCGGACCACTGATGCCAGACTAACAGGATGGGGCGCGGTGTACCGACATCACAGAGCACAGGGGAAATGGTCTCCCATCGGAATCTACCATGCCCATCAACATCCTGGAGATTCGAGCAATCTTCCTGGCTTTGCGGGCCTTCCAGCGCTTCCTGGCGGCTTCTCACGTCAGGATACAATCAGACAGTGCCACGGCCGTGGCATACGTCAATCACCAGGGTGGAACCCGCAGTGCCCAGACAATGCGAGAGGTAACACATATCCTTCACTGGGCGGAAACAACGGGATCAACCCTGTCTGCTGTGCACTTCCCAGGAGTAGACAACTGGGAAGCAAACTTTCTCAGTCACCAGGGCATAGACTCAGGAGAGTGGTCCCTGCATCCCGAAGTCTTTCAGCAAATTTGTCATCGCTGGGGGACTCCGGATGTGGATCTAATGGCATCACACCTCAATGCCAAGGTTCCCAATTTCATGGCCAGAACACGCGACCCCCGGTCCATTGGAGCGGACGCCCTAGTTCAAGACTGGACTCAATTCCAACTCCTATACATCTTCCCACCCCTGCCTCTAATCTCCAGAGTAGTGCGGAAAATCAGACAGGAAGGGATCCCAGTCATCCTCATCGCCCCAGACTGGCACAAACGCGCATGGTATGACGACATGGTCCAACTCACGGCAGTCGCCCCATGGCGTCTCCCAGATCGGCCAGACCTTCTATCTCAGGGCCCGTTCTACCCCCAGAATTCAGAAGCCCTGAATTTGATGGCGTGGCTCTTGAGACCTGGATTATGACACAAGCAGGGTTATCACAGGACGCCAGCCGCACCATGATCAGTGCGAGAAAACCAGCCTCTGCTAGGATTTATTACCGCACCTGGAAATCCTTTTTTGCCTGGTGCGCATCTCGGGATCAGGCTCCGTTACCCTATTCACTACCTAGGATACTTGGTTTCCTACAATCAGGTCTGGAGGCCAGACTGTCCCTTGGCTCTCTTAAGAGCCAAGTCTCAGCTCTCTCAGTGCTTTTTCAGCGGAGACTTGCAACGAAACCGCAAGTCAAGACGTTTGTTCAAAGGGTTTCCCGCATGGTTCCCCCCCTACAGGCGACCGCTGGAGCCATGGGATCTCAACTTGGTGTTGACAGCATTACAAGAACAACCCTTTGAGCCCCTTAAGGAAATCTCACTCCGCCTTCTATCCCAGAAGGTGGTTTTTCTGGTGGCAATCACCTCTCTTCGCAGAGTGTCTGAACTCACAGCGCTCTCCTGCAGGCCGCCATTCCTAGTTTTTCACCAGGACAAGGTCATTCTCCGTACGGTCTCTTCTTTCCTTCCGAAGGTGGTCTCCTCCTTCTGCATCAACGAGAAAATTTCCTTGCCATCCCTTTGTCCGGCACCGGTTCATAGGTTTGAGAAGGCTCTGCATACGCTGGACCTTGTAAGGGCATTGCGTATCTATGTATCTAGAACGGCGCCTTTTCGGAAGTTGGACTCTCTTTCCTTCTTCCGGAAGGCAGCCGCAAAGGCTTGCCAGCTTCAAAAGCTACGCTTGCTGGATGGATCAGATCCACCATTCAAGATGCCTATAGGCTCAAAAACTCGCCACTTCCGGCTGGTATCAGAGCGTACTGTACCCGTGCGGTAGGGGCGTCCAGGGCCATTTCGTCAACAGGTGTCGGCACGACAAGTGTGTAAAGCAGCCACCTGGACTAGTTTACACAGTTCACAAAACATTAGAGTCCATACCCAGTGGACGCGAGCCTGGGTAGACACTTCCTGCAGGCAGCAGTAGCCCACCTGTAGGATACTGTCTTTACACAATATTCATTCCATTGCCTTTCCCACCCAGGGACTGCTTTGGGACAACCCATGGTCCTGTGTCCCCCAATGAGGCGTAGGAGAAAAGATTTTTGTGTACTCACTGTAAAATCCTTTTCTCTTAGCCTCTAATTGGGGGACACAGGACCATGGGTGTTATGCTGCTGTCCAGTAGGAGGCAACACTAGGCAGAATCTGCAAAAGATTAACAGTGGCTCCTCCTCTGCAGTATACACCCCTGGACAGGCACTGTCCTGACCAGTTTTGTGCTAAAGCAGTAGGAGGAATGTAATAGTGATAACACATGTAACTATGCCTGTAAGAAGGCAACTATGCACTAGCTCAAAAAAACAATATGAGAACTCAAAACAAACGGCCCACAACGGGCAACAGGGCGGGAGCTGTGTCCCCCAATTAGAGGCTAAGACAAAAGGATTTTACGGTGAGTACACAAAAATCTCCTTTTTGAGAATGAATGGTCTGATTTGTCTGATAAGATATATTACAAATTAAAATAAATAAATAAAATGACGGTCACACTTTAAGTCTTAGTTCTGTGACCCAGATATCACCCCTTTAGCTGTTCTTTAGGAGCATCATGAATTGGGCTCTGTGAGCGATCACAACTCTGAGATCTCCTTCCATGGCAGCTTTCCACACATTACCAATAAATTGGACAGTGATAATCACACTGGCACTGGCACAGTGCCGTAATGGATCAACCATCTTCTGACATTCATTGTCAACCATTCTATCTTCTCACTGTAAACAACTCTTAATATCTGTGGCTGTGCCATAAAATAGCTGCCACTTACTGCCTGCTGTCAGTGATGTCGGTAGCGCCGGTCACCACCTACTGTCTAACAATGGTAGGATCTCTCCAGTGGTAGGTGGCTGCAGTGTCGGACTGAGCTGCCAGTGGGCCCACCAGTTACACTGACTGACGCCCACTGTTCACCTACATGCCAATACTACTTTAGCCTCATTCACACATTTATCTGAACTTCTATGTAATGATGCACTGGGTAGTTTGTTGAGTGACTGATAAGATGATACTTTTTTTTAGTACATAGCATAGTGTATCTAATGTAATAGGGCCATATACTGCTCATATTGGGGGTAAGAGGCTAATTCAAGCACAGAGGCCCATTGGGGGATTCCCCTGTTCCCTTGTGGGACAGTCCAAGCCTGGGTGTCGGTCTCTGGTTAGTAAAGGATTAGTCTTTTTGTTCAAAATATTATCCCCTTTCTCTGTATAAGAAGCTTTGCTGCAAATATGGTATTCAATATTTCTAATTATATTGGTGCATTCAGTCTTCAATGGTACTATATGGATTTTACCTCTACCCTTTTTATACTTGACCTTGTGTGATAAAATGGTAATGATGTGCCTTTTTTAATGCAGTCCTTAGTATCTATTATTCTATCTCCTGTTTTGATTGCTCTTTCAGACTTCCATAAGCCCAAGAGTTGTGACTTGGATAAGCAAGAGTTCCAGTGTAATAATAGCAAGTGCGTCAGCTCCAATCTGCTATGTGACCTCTTCGATGATTGTGGAGATGGTTCGGATGAAGGACACTGTCCTCATAGTAAGTGGGTCACCTACATCCTATGTGCATCATTGTGTCTACTAAAAGGTATACCCTACATTTAAAATGATCACCTATCCAAGGATGGGTGATTATTTGTATGCGTACTGTCGTTCCATTCATTGGCTATTGGACTGCTGTAGGAGCTTGAACTCCGTACTCTGGTCTGACCATTGATTCATTGTAAATAGATGTTTCAGAGTCTTGTTCTCTTGATAAGAGGGAGTCCGACCAATATCAATCTACAAGTTATAACTTATCATATGCATACAATAACGTTATGTGTTGGGAATTACCCTATGAGCCCATCTCACAATATTAGGGAATGTACATCACCTTGTACAGATCATGGCACAAATAATCTAAGACTTAGTCCTACTTTTGAATAAATGAATCCTGTATAGGAAATATATGATTCTGGATGGCACCAGTAACCGCATGGCCATGATATATATTTAGGAATTTTTATACAGAGACATTACTGCTATATAGTGTAAACAAGGCCCATATTAGTCTTTCCTTATTCTCTTGGTTCTCTCTTGTACTCATTTAGTCATATAGAATAAATGTAGTTTCTATTCTTGAAGCCAAAATAAGAACATCTAATATCATATTATTTGATAGATGCGAAAAACTATGCCTGCAATAGTGATAGCAACATCTGCGGAGAGGAGATGAATTGTGTCCAGACATCAACCAGTGTATACTGCACATGTAAAGATGGATTCCAGAAGATCCCAGGCAGCAATACATGCAGAGGTAAGACTAGCGGGCCATTTCATTTGTGTATATGAGCTCTCCACACATCTTCTTACATCACAGAATAGACCTGTGACAACACTCAGGAAAAATTGGGTGATTGTCATTACTGCTAGAAAAATTCCATAGCTAGGATTAAAGCCCACTTAGCTGTCGGCCGGTGGCAATCGCGCCTGACCCTTCTATAGATGAGAGATCCTGTGTTCTCTGTGAGAGAGCCACTGCCAAACATATGTATCAGCAGCTTATCTTAACTGGGAACACAAGGATCGGGAAGTCTGAATTCATATCAGCTCCCTATTCCCGTGACTTCATCTGTCTGAGTACAGTCGAGGACGCCTTATACATAAAACTAACAGCAGAGCCCATCCATATCAGCAGGTTTGGCTCATGTTAGTAATGTGTATGGGGGCCTTTATATATTTTGGTAAAGGGCTATTCACACCTGCCTTTAGTTACGGTTGCAGCGCTGTTTCAGTGCTAAGCTTATTCTCCTTCAGATGCTGTGTTTACCTGCTATTCAGCAAAGTTCAAGAAACTATATTCAAACAGTCTGTGTACAGGACATATCCTATCTGAGCCACACTGCTCCTCCACTCCTCAGACAGGAGAATCCCTGTACTCTGTTACAATACAGTGCAGTGGTAGTAGAAGGTGATTGGAGCTTATGAGCGTGATCTGGAAATTGAGACATCACAGCTACTGGGATTTGGGAGAGCAAGAAGCACAACAGGGTAATAAGAAGGTTACCGAAACTCCTAACTATGCAATGTCTAGAGAATAAGGAAACAGTGAAATAATAATACGGTAATCTTTTATTCTTAAGTACTCGTTTAGGCTGCTTTCACATCAGTCGTTTTTGCCATTCACGGCAAATCCTGCAGTTTTGCTACATTTCCTGCCTAACGGTTCGCTTGCAGCAAGCCTGCATTCAGCCCAATTCATTCCCTATGGGACTTGCGGTCATGTGTGGCACTTGTGGCTTCGCCGCGATCCGGCAAATCTGGCACTTGCGGCAACAGGGAGAGACACCGTAGCTCCGTGCCACTCTTTATCCTCAGTGTAGCATTGTTCTTTAATGAATGACAACAAAAAAAATTCTCCTACCTATTAATCAGTAATAAAATGGCAGCATATGTATGAAACTCAGATGCCATACATTTGATATCACTTTATTTCACGAAGCCATTGATTTGCATTGAAAAGTTTGTTTCCCATAATAAAATCTGCAAATATATGTTCAGAGAGGAAGTAGACTTAAACTCTAGTGCCGCCTTTTGGAAGTAGCAATCCTAAGAGTCAAAAGCAAAAAGAAGTAGTTGTACTCTGTAATCTAATCACGAACACATGAATGTGGGAAACAGAACTGAGGAAACATGAAAAAGGAAAATAGGGACACTTAGGATACACAAACTGCCATTGGTATATACGCCCAGTAGCCATGCCGAGGCGTGTCTCCTTACTGGGTCCTTTTACTATTATTTTTCTGTCTAAAAGTCAAAACTGACCTTTTAACAAGTCTTATCCTATGATTTATGGTTTACACCAGATCAGAATTTCAATTTGCAGACAGTGTGTAATTGCCCTCGTCAGTGGAAAGTATGAGATCTGATATGGCTGTATGAGTGGCTGTGGGGTCCAAGGGGAAAGATTTTCTCATTATGGAGATTGACACAGCAATCCTTCATACCAGTAATGAGGAGACTTTGGAGCCGTAATACTCCTCTGGGTACTTAAATAAACAAATGTCTCTTCATTTCCCAGAGAGGCATTGTGACTCTAAATTCTCCTCATTACTGACATGCCAGATTGGTGTATCACTCCCCATAAGGAGAAAAGCTTACCCCTTTCCCATAGTGACACAGATGTGTGAACAGACCACAGAGTATAACAGGTATGTGTGTGACATGACAGATGTCTGAATTTTTATAATCTAGTAGCACTATTTTCATCTCGGTACATGCACATCTTCATGACTCCTTTATGACGTTTCTTCCCAGTTGATATCTCTTACCCATTGTTCTCTTGCAGATGTGAATGAGTGTCTGGCATTCGGTACTTGCTCGCAGGTCTGTAACAATACCAAGGGCTCCTACTTGTGTATCTGTGCAAAGAACTTTATAAAGTCAAATCACACCTGTAAAGCGGATGGTAAGTGGGGAAAATGTTTTCTACAGGCCTCCGGTCTCCTATTTGTGCGCTCCAGGGTTGTACTTGGTTTCCTTTCATCCAGCTGATTGCCGTCTGTTGTCTTGTCCACAGGCGCTAATCAGGTCCTTTATATCGCGGATGATAATGAGATCAGAAGCTTGTACCCATTTAATCCCAACTCTGCATATGAACAGACATTTAGAGGTGATGAAAATGTGCGCATTGATGCCATGGATGTGTATGTGAAGGGCAACAAGATCTACTGGAGCAATTGGCACACCGGGAAGATCTCCTACAGAGAGCTCCATAGCCCCTCTTCAGCTACAAATTCCAACCGCAACAAGCGTCAGATTGACGTGGGGGTGACGGACCTGGATGTAAGTATGGGTTGTGCTATATGTCCTGCAGTTGTTTTCTTTGGGAATCTTAAAAGCATGGCCTCTTTCCTCTCTGCAGATCCCAGGTCTTAAGATGCCCAGAGGCATTGCCATTGACTGGGTAGCAGGAAACATTTACTGGACTGATTCGGGCCGGGATGTAATTGAGGTGGCTCAGATGAAGGGAGAACATAGGAAAACTTTAATCTCTGGAATGATCGATGAACCACATGCCATAGTGGTGGATCCAATACGGGGGTAATGTATAGAACAGCCTTTCATTGAACGCAATTCAGAAAAAAAAGTGTCACCAACACAAAGCAATAATGATGTGTATTTAATCATGTCTTTCATACAGAACTATGTATTGGTCGGACTGGGGAAACCACCCAAAAATTGAAACTGCAGCAATGGATGGCACTATGAGGGAAACTCTGGTGCATGAGAACATTCAGTGGCCTACAGGTATGTGATGAACGATTTATTAGAAAGTCTTCTGTATGTTACCATCTAGTATTGAAATGGTGATATAAATATTAGACAGTGGGGAAAATTGCTAATATATTTACTAAGGTTATTGCTTTTTTTTAGGCCTAGCTGTGGATTACTACAATGAGCGCCTTTATTGGGCCGACGCCAAGTTATCCATTATAAGCAGCATCCGTCTCAATGGAACAGATCCTGTGGTTGTCATCAGTAACAAGAAAGGTAAATCCAAGGCATCCTGAACATGTAAACATGAACCTTATGATTAATAGGTTTTAGATAAATGATTGTCTCTACTTCTTGAAGACATAACTGGATTCGGTAAAACACTAGAAAAGAAACCTCCATTTCTGAATAACATGCCACAGTTAAAATCTGAAAAATCAAAAGCTGAATAACGTACTAAATCTTTTGCTTCATTCATCTCATACTGAGATGTTTTCCTTTCCATCCATATCTGAAGCAAAGTCCATATTTTTGCAAAGCACACCAGCACAGTGAAGCTAACAGCAGAACTTCTGTAAAAGAGAAAAGCACATATAATCTGATAACAGAGGAAATCGAATCAGCAATGAAGTCCATATCTTGACTTATGTTGTCTTGTCCTGTTACGCATGCAGAGCCCTGTCATCGCCAATGAGATAATACCCGGATCTTGTTATTCTGGTGATTTACATTTCTATTGGCAATTAGTGGTGGGGGTGGGGTTGCACAGATTAGCTGGACAGCTGTGCACATGAGACTAAAGGGCCTGTCACACGCGTCAATGTCGTCAGTGAGATGATCGCTGACGACATTGACGGCTGATCGCTGGTGAGCTGTCACACAGGCAGACTCACCAGCGATCAATGGACCAGAGACATCGTGGAAACGATTTAAATATCGTTTCCACGATGTCTTGCTCCCGCTGCCAGCCTGCTGGAAGCGGGAGCAGGCTGGTCTCCAAGGTAAACTGCGGGTATCTAGGCAGCGCGCGCTGCCTAGATACCCGACGTGTACCTTAGTTACCAGCCTCCTCCGCTCACCGGCTGGTATCTAAGGTACACAGCGGGTAACTAGGGACCCTAGTTACCCGCTGTGTACCACCTCGGATGACCCTCATACATTGTTAATATGTGCCCCTGCAGCCTAGTAAACCATTAGCAGCACTGCTTTTGTGTGAAAAGTGGCTGCAGTAGAAGTGAGATAATGATTTTATACACTTACATGCCTGCGTACTTGAGGGCGTCTCCCTGTGTGTGCTGGCACTTGTGGGCTGTGCTCATCATGTCTGCTCTCCCCCTCCCTTATGCACGCCCCCTCTCAGCCTGCTATAGTGATGTGAGGCTGATTGCGTCATAAAGGGGCGGGGCTACCGGGATGCCGCGATTTAGCCCCGCCCCTTTATGACGCAATCAGCCTCACATCACTATAGCAGGCTGAGAGGGGGCGTGCATAAGGGAGGGGGAGAGCAGACATGATGAGCACAGCCCACAAGTGCCAGCACACACAGGGAGACGCCCAGAAATACGCAGGCATGTAAGTGTATAAAATCATTATCTCACTTCTACTGCAGCCACTTTTCACACAAAAGCAGTGCTGCAAATGGTTTACTAGGCTGCAGGGGCACATATTAACAATGTATGAGGGTCATCCGAGGTGGTACACAGCGGGTAACTAGGGTCCCTAGTTACCCGCTGTGTACCTTAGATACCACCCGGTGAGCGGAGGAGGCTGGTAACTAAGGTACACGTCGGGTATCTAGGCAGCGCGCGCTGCCTAGATACCCGCAGTGTACCTTGGATACCAGCTCCCAGCGCTTGTGAGAGGCGCTGGGAGCTGGAATATCGCTACTCCCGGTGTCACACGCAGCGATGCTGCGTGTCCACCGGGCGACAATCGCCAGGTTTTAGGACTGATTCTGAAACCTGGCGATCATCAACCAGCGATTTATCGCTGGTTGATTCAGTATGTCACACGCGTCAATATCGCTGCAACGTCACGTGCAGCCGAGATCGTGCAGGCGATATTGACGCGTGTGACAGGCCCTTAAGGGTCCTGTCACACTTGGCGACGTTCCAGCGATCCCGACAACGATACGACCTGGTAAGGATCGCTGGAATGTCGCTACGTGGTCGCTGTTGAGATGTCAAACAGTCAACTCTACTCAACGACGCAGCAACGATACAGTAACCTGTATAAAGACCTCGGCGGTTGTTGGACCCTGTCACACAGCAGCTAGTCTGACGACTCAGACCTATGTGGCTGAGTTCTGAGCCGCCAACAAGGTCATTGTTAAGGCATCAAACACACCGATGCATGCTGGCCAGCGGGAGCCCGACAATCAAAAAATTGTCCAGAAAATACTGACATGATTGACGATGTCACAGCGAGGGCACGGTCGCTGCTACGTGTCAAGCATAGCGAGATCACTGATGAGGTCGCTGTTGTGTCACATGGTCTCATGATAATCTACATCTGAGCACTGCAGTTTTATCTGCATTTGCTGATAGGTTGCTGCATTCATGTGACATACCGATATGACATCATTGACATTGCAGGAACAGTGTCGGTTCAGGACGGGGCTATTATGTGTTTTTTTTGTATTTTTATGGAGCAATTTAACATTTAAGACAACATTTTTAAGTAGTGGTCAGCTCCTTAAAGTAAATAATGTATTGTGATATAGGTCTTTATTTAGAGATAATTAGACTATACTGTGGCTTTAGTCTGAAAGTTCTGATTTTTGTTGTAGGTCTCACTCATCCATTCAGCATTGATATATTTGAAGATTATATCTATGGAGTCACGTACATTAACAACCTCATCTTTAAAGTGCACAAATTCGGACATGGCCCTGTGACCAATCTTACTTGGGGAATTAACCACGTCACTGATGTTGTTCTGCATCACCAGCATAAGCAACCTGAAGGTAAATCTACAAGTTATGGCAGAATACTAAAACTGGCTCATTCTTAATGCCACGTTACACACACTGATATCTGTTCAGATATTGGTCACAGATCTCTGGTTGCAGTGAAATCATGGACACATTGTTCCATTGTACACAGCCACAAAATGTAACAATGTGTCCATGATTTCACTGCAACCAGAGATCTGTGACCAATATCTGAACAGATATCTGTGTGTGTGACGTGGCCTTTAGTCTTTGTTCACTTCTGTGTTATGGTTGTTATCATAAATCTGATTGGTAGTCCAAAATTGGACAAACCCAATTGACATCTCCCCTTGCGTAGTTGTCCATTGCCCGCTTACTCATTAGACTGATGTAGGCGGGTTCAGCCAAAATTTTTCTTATGTGTATAGGGCCTTTACATTTTGGGTGCATGTTCACTGGCCGATTATCAAGAACACACTTTTCCTGAAAAAGGGACATTGTACATTAAATATGTTAAGGGGGGTCGTCTGGAAAAAATGAATATGTACCTGGTGCCCTGGTATATTAAAAAATAAGCAATGTAATACTCACCTACTGACACTTGCCTCTCTCTAGCACGGTACACTTTGTGGTTTGCATGTGCATCGGAAGGGAGATGTCCTGTCCCAGCAGCAGGACTCTAAGGCCTGTGATTAGCTGCTGTAGTCAGCTAGTTTCCTGATAATTAGGACATGTGCACAGGCTGTCAATCAAGGAAAATGTGTCTTCCGCTTGCTTGTTATAGTAAATGTGTCAGCAGAAAATGATCTATTGTTTAGGCTACGTGCACACACAGCATATTTTGCGCTTTTTTTGGCGCAAGCGTTTTTTCCCACGTTTTGCGGCCGCGGTTTATAGCGTTGGTAAAAAACACGGTGCGTTCACATGCCACTTTTTTTTACGGACACAGTTTTCCCCCAAAAGTGCAGGAGGAAGTGATGTCACATGGGGGCAGGAGTAACCCATGTTATATGTGTACTTTTGCTTTAGCATTGTATGTATATACACTGCTATAGTGAAATAAAAGAAAGCAATGCTAATAAAAATAAAATACCTCTCCGCAGATTATCCTGGGATGCAAGGCATCCACATCCAATCGCTGGAAGGACCTGAAACCCGAGCGGTAAACTGATCAACTAATGCGTCACCTGACAGCATCAGCTGATCGTTTAAACCACCCAGGTTAAATGATCAGCTAATGGTGTCAGGTTACACATCAGTTGATCGGTTTACCACCCAGTCAGCTGATTCAGGTCCTTACAGCAATTGGACGCCTTCCCGGGACAGTCTGCGGAGAGTTGAGGATTTTATTTATTAAACCATTGCTTTCTTTTATTTCTATTTAGCAGTGTATGTACATACCCTGCTAAAGCGAAAGTGCACGCATGTCACATAAGAACAGGATTATTCCTGCCCCCCGTGTGAAATCACTTCCTCCTGTGCCCTCGCTTATAAGCGCTGGATCAGTTCACTGTGTGAACGACAATGTACGCATTCCAGTGCCTGTGGAGAGAAGCGCTTGCTATTAAGCGAAAAAAAAATTAACAGGTTCATTCTTTCTCTTTCGCCTCATTGGGGGACACAGGACCATTGGTGTTATGCTGCTGTCCACTAGGAGGCGACACTATGCAGAATCTGAAAACGATTAACAGTGGCTCCTCCTCTACAGTATACAACCCTGGCCGGCCACAGCCTTAACCAGTTTTTGCTTAGTGTTGCATAGGAGGCACACCTAAATTTTTTTCTTCACAGATTTTTCTTTTTTTTTTTTTTTTTTTTTTTGCAAAATGGGACTACAGAAGAAGCAAAGTGGGTCTCTTTTGAGATTCCCAGCATGGCTCCTTCCTCGACCACCCATTACGGGGGTGCCTGGTTAAAGTAGAGACCACCACCCCCCATGCCGCTCCTTCCTCAGCATCTCGGGGTGCTGGGTTGAGGTCGAAACGAGCACCTCCCTCCCCAGTTCCTCTGGGTTGAGGTCGAGGCAATGTAGAAGCCCTCCGATGGTGACATCAGCACCCCTCTCTAATCACCCCTCCTGGAGGCATTAGGATGAGACACCTCCAGGTAGGGCCGACAGAAGCAGCACGCAGCAGCACCCCAATGGATGCTGACAGAGGCGAACAGCTCACTGCTGCATCATCCAGGAGTCACTGCTTAGCTGCAGGCTCCTGATGGGACCGGGGGCAGTGCTCAGGCAGGCATGGCACCATACAGAGGCATAGGCTCCCTGTGCCTGTATACCAGCGGCAGTACCAGTTCCCAGGGAGACCCACCAAGGGCCCCCCTTCCGGCTCATAGCTCCACCGCCACCCTGCCTCAGGACCTGGAGGGATCCAGATCAAATCCGGTCCCTACCCGGTCCTCCGCGCCAGCCTGGAGCCGTTTTGGGCATCAGCCTTCTACTTTAGGCCGCGTTTTCGGCCTACACCGAAGCCGGCGCTTTTTCTCCGCTCCCCCAGCCTGCCCCCTGGATAACTAAAATGACACTGCACAGTGTCACAGAGGGGGTGGATCGCAGCTGAAAGGGCGCAATTCTGCACAGCCTGGTGCCCTTTACAGCTCCCGCTCCCCTCCCTCATCAACCCCTGCAGCCATTACTGCTGCAGCTCCCAGTCAGCAGCCTCAGGATTCAGGCCAGCCAGTCTCCAGGGGGCACAGGACACTGGACTTCGGCGCTGGACACTAGAGGGGCAACTTGGTGTGGTAAGATCACAGTTGAGACCCATACCTCGGCTGTGACTCCATTTTACTCTATAGGCTGCTCTGCATAGACACCCAGTGCGCTATGCCGGGCTCAAAGTCCAAGAGAACCAGGGTGTAGGACCCTTACTATTCATGCTGCATAGCCTGAGCCTGCAGGAACCCCCTGCCCAGCGGCAGTACGTACCTGCACTGCCAGGACTGAATCCAGGCTAATGTGCCAGAGCCCCAAGAAGCCCGAACTTATCCCAATAACCCTAATGCCACGCCGGAATGGGCCACTCAGATATCCCAATCCATGTCGCAGTCCATAGATAAGCTTGCCTCCACATTGCTTCAGGCTCTGCAGAGTCACGCCTCGTCCGTGGCTGCTGCTTAACAAAGAGAGAGCTCGGACCAGGGACATGATACCTGAGCACATCCACGTCTAGAACGGGACGCAAGCGGACCCATGGGTCACGTTCATCAGCGTCATCACATAGCTCGCGATCACCCCCTTCCAGGGAGAGACACCGTAGCTCCAGGACATCAAGGATGTCCCCTGCCAGGGACAGACATCACAGTTCTAGGTCCCCGCGGCTGTCCCCGGCCAGAGAGGGCCACCGTCCCAGCTCTCCTAACAGGGGACATCATAGTGATACACAGGATTCTGAAGGCCTCTGTGATTCCGACTCAGATCAGGACGCAGAAAGGTCTCTTGACCCAAACCCCCCTTAGCACTGCAGGCTAGTTGACGATATAATCTCTTCCATCAATCGGTAGTGGACATCTCTGATCCACCCCCGGATGCTCCAGAACACAAGATCTCTTTTCAAGAGGTTCAGAGGCCGCCTAACTTCTTCTCCAATCACCAGAGTTTAAAGGCGATCCTTAAAAAGCATCGCTCACAACCTGAGAAGAAATTTGCCAATTGCAAATATCTGGAGACATGTTACCCTTTCCTACAGGACGTGACCCAGGAGTGGACAGATCCACCAGAAGTTGATCCCCCAGTCTCTAGGCTAGCAGCACAGTCACTTCTTTCTCTGCCAGATAGCTCATCTCTCAGGGATACATGGCCCGATCAATTTATGAGGCCGCAGGGTCCTTCCTGGCACCCGCGTTGGCTTCAGTCTAGGCTGCCAAGGCCATTCTGGCTTGGGCCAAAAACTTACAGGCTGGCCTCCGCTCATCTGACCCTGAGCTGTCGGACCAAGCTGTTCAAATTTCAGTTGTAGCAGACTATATGCTTCACGCAGCTCCAGACTCTGCAAACTGTGTAGCGGGGATAGCATCAAACGCCATCATAATCCGCCGTGTACTCTGGCTGCGGGAATGGAAGGCGGACGCAGTTTCTAAAAAGTCTCTCACACACCTGCCGTACCTCAGTAGTCGACTTTTCGGTGAGAAGCTCGACACGATGATTTCTGACGCCACAGGGGGCAAGAGTATCTCTCTTCCCCAACTGAAACCCAAACGCACGTTCAAGAGGCCTAATCAAACTCGATTCTGATCCTTTCGGAACTCATCAAGCTGGTCCGTCTTTCGACTGGCACAAACTCGCAGCAGTTCCCCACATAGGGACAGCTCGCGGTCAACACAAAAATCAGACAAGGCTTGGCAGTCAAAAGCAAGCCAGTCAAAACCTAAGGGAGCCAAATCCCAGAGGTTCTCGTCGTCATGACTCACTGACTCCGGAAGACACCCCACCCAATAGAGTTTACTTCCAACCCACCAAGACTGTTTTTTCTCTCCGCTCCCCCAAAACCACCAGCCAAGGCTCACACCTTCTTTCAAGCAGTCACCTCACTTCTTCAAGCAGGAGTCATCGTGTCGGTCCCCTCGGCCAAGCACTTCCATGGGTTCTACTCCAATCTATTCGTAGTCCCCAAAAAAGGAGGCAGTGAAGGCCTATACTGGACCTCAAACAGCTAAACAAATATGTACGGGTACGTCAATTCCGCATGGAGTCCCTCCCATCCATCGTGGACTCAGGAGTGTGGTCCTTACATCCCGAAGTCTTTCAAGAAATCTGCCATCGCTGGGGGACTGTGGACATGGACCTAATGGTATCACATCTCAATGCCAAGGTTCCCAACTTCATGGCCAGAACACACTATCCGCGGTCGCTGGGAGCAGATGCCATAGTCCAGGGCTGGACCCAGTTCCAGCTCCTGTACATCTTTCCACCTTTCCCTCTTGATTCCCAGAGTGGTGAGGAAAATCAAGCAAGAGGGAGTTCCAGCCATCCTAATTGCCCCAGACTGGCCAAGACGTACATGGTACGCCGACATCGTACAGCTCACAGCAGACGCCCCCTGAAGTCTCCCAAACCGGCCAAATCTTCTATCACAGGGCCCGTTCTACCACCAGAATTGGCCCTTGAGACCTGGGTTTTAACCCAGGCAGGGTTTTTGCCGGACGTCATTGGGACCATGATCAGGGCGAGGAAACCAGCCTCTGCCAAGATTTACTATCATACCTGGAAGGCCTCCTTTACCTGGTGTGAATCTCGTGGCCATTGCCCTATTCCCTTCTCAGGGTACTCTGCTTTCTCCAATCAAGTCTGGAGGCCAGACTGTCCCTGGGCTCTCTTAAGAGCCAGGTGTCAGCTCTCTGTTCTTTTTCAGAGACACATTGCTAATAAACTGCAAGACGTTTCTTCAGGGGGTCTCCCGGTTGGTTCCCCCTACAAATGACCACTGGAGACGTGGGATCTCAACCTGGTGCTGATAGCATTGCAGGAACCACCTTTTGAGTCCCTTAGGGAAATCCCACTCCGCCTTCTATCCCAGAAGGTGGCCTTTCTGGTGGCAATCACCTCGCTACGCAGAGTGTCAGAACTGACAGCACTCTCCTGAAGACAACCCTTCCTGGTTTTTCACCTGGACAAGGTAGTTCTCCGTACGGTACCTATCCTTCCTCCCGAAGGTTGTATCTACCTTCCATCTCAACGAGAAAATCTACTTGCCATCCCTTTGTCCAACTCCAGTTCATAGGGTGGAGAAGGCTCTGCATACGCTGGACCTTGTCAGGGAATTGCGTATCTATGTGTCTAGGACTGCGCCCGGAAGTCTGATTCTCTCTTCCTTCTTCTGGAAGACAGCCGCAAGGTTATGCCAGCTTCCAAAGCTACCCTCGCTAGGTGGATCAAATCCACCATACAGGAGCCCTTCAGGCTTAAAAATTCACCTCTTCCGGCTGGTATTATGGCGCACTCTACCAGTGCGGTAGGGGCCACCTGTGCCGTTAGGCACCAGGTCTCGGTACAACAAGTGTGTAAGGCGGCCACCTGGTCTAGCCTACACACGTTTACCAAACACTACAGGGTTCATACCCAGTCCTCAGCAGATGCGGGCCTGGGTAGATGTGTCCTGCAGGCAGCAGTACCCCAACTGTTGGGGACTGTCTGCACAATATTCGTTCCATTGCTTCCTACCCAGGGACTGCTTTGGGACTTAACATGGTCCTGTGTCCCCCATTGAGAAGATTTTTGTGTACTCACCGTAAAATCTTTCTCATAGCCTCTAATTGGGGGACACAGCTCCCGTCCTGTTGCCCCTTTCGGACCGTTTTTATATTGAGTTCTCATACTGTTCTTGAGCTCGTACATAGTTGCCTTTTTATAGGCATGGTTATGTTATCTGTTACGTTCCTCCTACTTCTTTAGCACAAAACTGGTTAAGGCTGTGACCGGCGAGGGGTGTATACTGCAGAGGAGGAGCCACTGTTAATCTTTTTCAGATTGTGCACAGTGTCGCCCCCTAGTGGACAGCAGCATAACACCAATGGTCCTGTGTCCCCCAATTAGAGGCTAAGAGAAAGAGATTTACGGTGAGTACACAAAAATCTCCTTTTTTATGCGCGCGCTTACAGCTATATCTCCATTTCTTTTGATGAGCCCCATTACATAGGAAGGGGTGAAACCCATCAAGCGACTGGAGAATTCATCTATCTAAATTTGGGAACCACTGTGAACCGGCTGGCAGTCCCCTAAAAAATACAAGCTGTTCTTGGACTTATAAGTTAAGTTTGAATCAGGATCACCCTTTTCTCCAATCCCTTTCTTTGTCAAAAGGGCGAATTTGGGGTAAGCCACCGGTGGGTGGGGGCCCCACAATTTAGGGTGCGTAAACTCTCCACTGTCAGGCAGGAGTAAGAGGTAGGGCTATTTAGGAGATCCTGTATCTGGTTAAAACAGTGTGTTCCCCTTGCTATATCTTGTGTTTTTTATTGTCTGTCAAATTGCAGGTCAGTGGACCTTTTTAAGAGAATTGTACTTGCCTACTTGTGTCCGAGGGTGTCTGCTTTTACGGACCCCCTTCAGTTTGCGTATCGGCAGAGTCTGGGGGTGGACGATGCTGTAGCGTATCTGCTACAAACAATACATTCCTTTTTGGACAATGATGGAACCACTGTGCGTGCCATGTTCTTCGATTTCTCCAGTGCATTCAATACCTTACAGCCACTATTATTACGTAAAAAGCTGGTTGAAATGGCGGTTGATGAGAGACTAGTGAATTGGATCATTGATTACCTGTCGGACAGGCCACAGTTCGTAAGGTTGGGGGCGGCCGTATCGGACAGTGTTCGGAGTAGTGTTGGAGCCCCTCAGGGAACGGTGCTGTCGCCATTCCTTTTTACGTTATACACAGCTGATTTTCAGTATAAATCAGACCTTTGTCACCTTCAGAAGTACTCTGATGACTCAGTGATAGTCGGAGGTATTGAGAGAGGCCGGGGGGAGGAGGAATACAGAAGGGTGGTCTCGGACTTTGTTGACTGGTGCCAGGCTAACCATTTAGAACTCAACGTAAAGAAAACCAGGGAGTTGGTGTTGAGTTATGGAAGGTGCAGGAAGGATTGCTTACCTATCACTATTGATGGTCAGGATGTGGAGATGGTGGAGAATTTCAAATATTTGGGGGTTCACCTGGACAGCAAGCTTGATTGGAGGTGCCATATGGAGAAGGTTTGCAAGAAAGGGATGAGTAGACTTTACTTCCTAAGGAAATTAAGGTCGTTTAATGTGTGTAACAAAATGCTTGAAATGTTCTACCAATCTATTGTGGCGAGTGCAATCTTTGCTGCAATAATATGCTGGGGTAGTAGTGTGCGCACAGCTGACGCTAATAAGCTGAATAAACTTATCAAGAAGGCTAGTGTGGCAGTGGGTCTACAACTTATGACTTTCGAGGAGGTATTAGAGGATAGAATGAATAAGAAATGCAAGGCTATAATGAGCAACAATACACACCCGCTCTCTGAACTGTTTGCGAAGCAGAAGACCACATTCAGCAAGTGTCTAATCCAACTAATGTGTAAAAAGGAAAGATACAGAAAATCATTTGTTCCGACTGCTGTGAGGATGTTTAACAAATGTATAAGTGTAAAGCATCCCAAGACTAAGTGAAGTTCTATGTGTATGGGGGGAATAGGTGAGGTACATGTACCAGTCTACCCACATCTGCTGTCCATATAGACTTATTTTGTAAAGTGTGAAATGTTCTTGATCTTTGTTCTGCTGCTGTAATACTGTAATTTCGTCCGGGATCAATAAAGTTTATCTTATCTTAACTTTTTGTAAAAAGAAGTAAAACCTTTTATGTAAACAAAGTTGGTAATCTCATAACTACTTGAAAAAAACAAATATTACCTCCCTATAATGGTTAAGGATGTTCTTGAAAACAATGACACTTTGGGCACTATTTGGCCATTTTTACTTAGGGGTGTGCTCACTTTTGTTGCCATCAGTTTGTACATTAATGGCTGTGTGTTGAGTTATTCAGGGGGCATTCCGAATTTACAATGCTATACTAGCTGGACACTGACTACTTTACATTGTATCAAAGTGTCATATCTACAGTGTTTGTCCTATGAAAAGATATACTAAAATATTTACATAAATGTGAGGGGTGCACTCACTTTTATGCGCTACTACATATTTTCGTGATCATGTTGAGTAGCAATTGGAGCTCTGGAACCAGGATATATTCATGATTATCAAAAAATGTTTTTCTTCTCTTATTCGATCACATTTTTTTTTGTACAGTAAGACGGACATGTTTGTACAATAATTTATTAATTCATGAATCCAAAATAATTAGTAATACTTGAGGGATGTGGTCATTGAGGATTTCCATTTCAGATATCATTCTGTGTAAACACAGTTCATGATGTTCGATGTGACGACATAGCAATCACTGCTCATATATTTCGTGACCCTCGTTCTGTGTAAACACTTGTCTGACATTGTTTTCTAATTGTGAGTTACAATCGCTTTGTTCATAATATAATTGGTTATCTAACCCTCAGTTCCGGGCAATATGGAGCAGTCATTATCTGTTTGTGTCTTTAGTAACAAATCCATGTGACCGGAAGAAGTGTGAATGGCTGTGTCTGCTGAGTCCCAGTGGATCAGTCTGTACATGTCCAAATGGAAGAAGACTGGACAATGGAACGTGTGTGCTTGTTCCATCCCCCACTCAGTCTCCTGATGGTAAGTGTGGAGATAAGTGAATAACCCTTTACCTGGTATTAGTTTCAGTTTGGTTTGAATTTCTAATTTTTACCTTTTTACTTAGAACCCACTCCAGATACTTGCAATATAGAGTGTTTGAATGGAGGTCAGTGCTTCCTAAATGCCAGAAAGCAAGCCAAGTGCCGCTGTTCACCAAGTTATCACGGAGAAAGGTGTGAAGTAGACCAGTGCAAAGATTACTGTAAGAACGGAGGAAAATGTACCCCATCACACACAGGTAAGCTGAAATTGTTAGTTGAGCATTACATACATTGCATAAATCCTAGATTCTCAGCCTGTGATATATGTACCCCAGTTGGTATGTGTCATTTGTTCAGGCTATTAATATGCAGTACATTGTTTGGTCATACTAGCGTAGTTTATTTTCTTGGCTTTGTAACATTAAGTAACACTGACCTAAAGGTAGTCTGTTACCACCAAATTACATATTAAACCATTTAAAAAGCCGTGTAGGGGACTTAATCCCTAAAAGAATCATACTTATAGTTCAGATTTCACTACTTAAGGATGTTTTCTCCTTCGCCTCATTGGGGGACAAAGACCGTGGGTGTTATGCTGCTGTCCACTAGGAGGCGACACTAGGCAGAATCTGCAAAAGAGTTATAGACTCCTCCTCTGCAGCATTACACCCCTGAAGCAGGAAGTGCTTCTCCAGTTTTTGCTTAGTGTCGTTAGGAGGTAGACATGGTCCAAAGGACCACACTAATTACATAGTTAGATATTTTTAATCTTAGATTTTTATTATTTTTTACCAAGAATACGAGAGGGCGACGGTATCTCCGCATACCGATTTCCCAAAACCAGCAACAGGCGGGAACGCGGGGTGTTACCTCCACGTATCCCCTCCTGCCACGATGGATAGGGAGCAAGGCGACGGTTCCATTGCGTTCCGATCTCCTTGTCTTTCTCCCATGGCCGGCGCTCCCACATTCTCCCCTGTCCCCACTGGGAATCTCAGGGGGACTTCTGCAGGCTTGCAGAGAATCACAGCAGGAAAGCGCAGGATCCTGCTGGGCACATCAGGACGCCAGGCCAGGCACGGACACCCTCCCCATCTCCCCTCTGGGTTATGGGTCGAGCAAGCCCAAGATGCCCTCCCCATTCCCTGCCTAGGGTCTGGGTTGAGGAGCCTACACAGGTAATCAGGGCTCCCTTGGGACCCTGCATGGCTCCTTTCCTTCTTCGCCCCCTGCTTCCCCCTGAGCTGACCAGGCTGGGCTCATTTAATACCCTGTGCTCCTGCCAGCTGCGGACACAATCACAGCCTGCAGCATACTCTAGGCTGCAGCACACTTGCAGGGGCACCCCTGGAGCCCGGGGCCTCACATTTCCATGATGTTACCCCGCATGCAGCCATAAATCAGCCACATGGCTTTATGCCGAAGGCAGTGGCGTCTCTAGGAGCGGGTCCCGCATACTATTCATGCTGCGCCATTTCCCCGGGAGGGAGCACAGCAGCAGCAGCTCACTCAGCGGGCTCTGGGTGCCGCCGGAGCATCTGCCCTATCGTGGGCGCAGCCTCCGGTGCCTGGCGGCATTGTCCCCAGTTCCGGCCTTGACATCCGCGCCAGGCCTCCGCCGTTCCCGGGCCCCGATTTACGCGAGGCCCCGGCTTCGGCCTAGCCGGACGTCACCGCCCTTGTCCCTGCCCATACGCCCGCCTCCCCACCGGACGTCGGAGCCTTGCGGCGTCAGCAAGGGAGGCGGGACAGGACTAAAAAAGGCGCACTCCAGCTTCTCTGCGCGCTCTCGCTCTGACTCCGCCCCCTTCCTTCTTGCCACCGCCGCCATTACAGCCCCGGCGCTGACGCCGCTGTATAACAGCGGTGTCAGCGCTTGGGTATTAGGGGGCACAGGCTGACCAAGCCATCAGGCACGGCTAGGTCTCAGATGTATGGGCTAGAAGCCCAGCGGGTTTTTCAGCCCTAGGGTTGAACCTAGGACTTAGTACTGGGCGGAATGTCTGCAGGGGCACCCACTAAGGGGCAGATGGCAGCAGGCTCATGCTTGCCACCGCTGCGGTAGCACTTTGTCCCCATCCTCCCAGCTGGAGGTAATGGGGATATAGGGATTCTTCTCAGGATCCTTGCACATTACAGCAATTCCAGCTTCCGCTGTGCGGTGTACACAGAGACCCAACACAGTACAATTAGCACAGCTTCGCTGTGCTGCGGTCTCCGGTAGTTACTGAAGGGCAGCCAGCAGGATATAGCCGGCTGCAATCTGTCGTCCTCCCCCCTCCCTGTACACCATGCATGGAACATGTAATACTACCCTCTGCACACCGGGTATAGAGTACTATCATACTACGAGGAATACTGCTAATTCCCAGAGCAGTACAGGCAGAGTCCCTCTATCCAGCGCACGATCCGATTACAACGGTTCCTTCCATCGTGCCAGATACAGGTACCTGTTGGTACCCTGTCCGACCTAAGGGGGGTAGCTAGGTTTAAGCGATATATCAGCACGCCCTTTTTTATCCTCGGTCCCCCAACTTTGGCGGAGCCCTGTTAATATTCAAACATCAAATACTCATCCATCAGACCACTTCCAGGCACCTACACAGTTCAGAGAACCAGGTTGTGGTGGAATTGCTACGAGTTTAATTCACACATTTCTTCCTCGGCCCCTACATTGCGGGAGAGTCCAGTTAGAGTGGTGTAATCTACAATTACCTGACAGCCGCAAGGTCCCAGGACCGTTTGCCAATCCTCCCCACAGCCCACAGCTGCAGTTCTGGTTGGCGGTGATGACAGTCCAGTCTCACGAGACGCAGGATGAAACACCGTAATCCGCAGCTGCAATATGAATTTAGCTGCTGGTCTCTGGAACCTAAGACCCATAGCATACTCCCTCCTCAGCTCTCCGCTGTTGGAGGCGCTGGGTAGTAGCCAGGTTTGGCTAGTTGCCTTACCCCTGTCTCAACTTCCCACTGTTGGAGCTTTGGTTGAAGCTATGACTGCTCAAGGCCTGGCCGGCCCCCGTCCCAGGAGCTCTGTTGCTCATCGCCTCACTATACCTATATTAGGTATTTGGGTTGAGGTGACATGGGCGAGCTCTTTGCACAGCCCGCTTCAAAGCAGGACCTCGCAGACCCTCGACCGCACACACAACAAGACTACTCCCATGACGGATGGGCCCTTCTGGACCCCGTATGTCCGTGGCCCAAACCTTCTTCACCGCAATCTGTCCCTTCTCGACTCAAAAGTCAAAAAAAAAAAACAAAACAGAATTCTCACGGTGGGATAGTGTTCACTGTGTGCAGCGCAGGACACCAGCGACTGAACTATCGTGGGCACAGCCTCTGGTTTTCAGCCAACGCTACTCCTGACTTCCGGCTACTTCCGGACCTCTGCGTCGGGCGTCTGCCGTTACCGAGCCCTGCGATTCGCGAGCCCCCACTTTGGCCTAGCCGGACATCTCTAGCTTGCCCGCCCGCCTCCTGCTCGCCATACACACCCTCCACATGACATCGGAGCCTCCGACGCGTCAGCACAGGGGGTGGGGCAAGGCTAAAAGGACTGAAGCACAAAGAATACAAAGACCTTTCCCAGCCTAACGTTGGCAATGTTTATACTGCATTCAGCAGTCCACCGTATCTGGATGACTCTTTTATGGATGCATGACTTTCAAGGACTGCGAACACAATGGCATTTACACCGTGCTCGTTAAGAAGATTCGGTACGATCGACCTCCATAGGTCTACCGCAATTCCATGGCACGTGTTGCAACACAGCACACACATTCCGGGAGTCCCAGCTCCGCTGCGTACTCCTGACGGCCACATGCTATAGCATCACGTATGGAGTCTCAGCCATATGGAAGGCACAGCATCGCATGAACACAGCGGCCTTTAATTGCAACACTTCCACAGCTCTAGTCAAATTTCCCCAGACAAGGCACGGATTCTTCGTCTTGGAATCCGCAGCCTCCGTCGGAAGTCCCTTCAATCCTTCACACCTGCTATAAGAGTCCTAGACCGTATAGTGGCAGCTTGAGAGTCAGTTCCATTGACTCAGCTTAACCGCCGGCCTTTGCAATTATCCATGCTCAGGCGTTGCACGGGAACAGGATGGGGTGCGACGTGCCCCATCACAATGCACATGGCAGTAGTCTTGCCCTGTCTCGAAAATGCCCCTCAATCTACAAACATTCATGCAGTATCTCTAGTACTGAACATCTTTCAGTCACCTTCTGGCATTTGAACATGTCAGAATACAGTCAAACAATGCTACAGCTGTGGCATGGGTCAACCACCAGGGTGGAACCCGCAGTCCCTAAGCGATGACAAGTTCGCCACATCCTTCACTAGATGGAATCCTGGAACACTGTACTGCCAACTGTTTTCACTCCAGATGTACTCATCTAAGAGGCGTTTTTTCCTAATCCACCAAGGGAAGGACTCAGGGGTCCGACGCCTTCGTCTCAAAGTTCTCCGTCGAAACGCCAATGCCAGGAAACCACAGTTATGGACCTGACGGAGTCACGCCTCAATGCCACGGTCCCGGCCTTCCTTTCCTGGTCTCAGGATCCACAGTCAGTGGGACAGACGCACTTGTCCAAGCCTGGACCGGTATCCGTCTCTCCTATATTCTTTCCCCACTAAAAGATAGTCTTGAATATCAAACAATAAGGTTGCCGGATTATCTTCGTGGTCTCAGACTGACCCACACGCGCTTGGTCCGCAGACTCGTCCAATTTATAGCAGCAGTACCAGGACGTCTATCAGAAGGTCCAGACCTGCTAGTTCACAGCCAGTTCTTCCTCAGACTTCCTCACTTCCGAGGTTAATGGCGTAGTTTTTGAGACCTAGAACTTAACCCAAGAGGTTTTTTCCCCAGGATATTGTAACGACCTTAGTCACAGAGAGGACACCAGCTTTATCAGCGATATCCCATCACACGTGTAACTGTTGGGGGGGGGGGGGGGGTTGCCTTTGACACCTCCAGAGGTCCTTCCCCTTGGCCCTACTTCATACCAGGGACTGTCCGTTTCTCCCACTCAGACCTAGACTCAGGTCTGTCCTTAGGGTCTCTCACACAGCAGGTTTTCAGTCGTTTTTCACCATCTTACAAATACGTCTTGCCACCAGATGTCTATGACATCCTTCCTTCGAAGGGTCGGCTATTTAGGGTCTCCATACAACAAGACTACACCCATGAGGACCTAACTTGGTCCTCACAGCACTACAAGAGTCACCTTTTCGGCCTCGATGGGGTATTACCTTGAGCATCTTCATCCAAATAGTAGTATGGTTTGGTGGCATTTCTTTGTCTCTGCAGAAGTATCGGTACTTGCAGCGGTCTCATGTAATCCATCCTCTTCTGTCTTCCATCTGGACAAGTTTGTCCTGTGGCTGGTTCCATTCTTCTAAGATAGGTTTACTCCTTCCACCTACATGAAGACATCTCTCTGCCATCACCGCGCCCGACTCCAGTCCGGCCGGTCGCGAAGGACCTACATATGCGGGACCTTGTCAGGGCCCTACGCTTCTACATTTCCAAGACAGTGCCCTCCTAAGAGGTCGGATTCTCCTTTATCCTTCTTCCAATGGGCAGAAATAAAGACACGTCAGCCTCTAGGCTCTTCTAACCAGATGGTTTCCTCTAACCATCCAAGACGCTTATGCCATCGAAATCTCATCTCTTCCGGCAGGTCACGGCACATTTTACTACGGCCGTGGAAGCCTTCTGGACAGTTCGGTAACAGGTATTGGTGCAACAAGTGTATAGGCAACCTAGGGTCGGCCTACACCCATGCCCAAGCCGCTATAGTGCTTGCACTCAGTCCTCGACAAACGCAGGTCTGGGTACACGTGTGCCCTCCAGGCGGCAGCAGCCCACCTGTCGGTACATAGTTCTTCACTGACCATGCTCGGTGTCACTAGTTCCATTGTTCTTTCCCACCCAGGGACTGCTTTGGGACGTCCCACGGTCTGTGTCCCCCAATGAGGCGAAGGAGAAAAGGAGATTTTTGTGTACTCACCGTAAAATCCTTTTCTCTTAGCCTCTAATTGGGGGACACAGCACCCACCCTATTGCCCTTATGGGCCATTTTTTTCTACAGTTCTCACATAGCTTCTCAGCTGTTACATGGTTAACACGTTTACACATGTTTGTCTATTATATTATCACTCTGTTAACTGTTGACTGTTTAGACTTGGCCTGTTTAGTTCCAGGCCTTGTTGTGAGCCTGTTTAGTTACAGGCCTCGTTATACGATTATAGGCTTCGTTCAATCTTCACTGTTTTCCACATGCGCCTGCCTAATTACAGGCCTTGTGGTACTAGCATTACTCTGCTAAGTCTTAACTGTTTACACACGTGCCTGTTTGATTTCAGGCCTTGTTACACTGTTATTACCTCGTTAACTATATTTATTACGCAGGTTGACTGCATAGACTTTGTGTCACTGTTATTATCTGGTAACTCTCCTACTGCTTTAGCACAAACTGGAGAAGCACTTCCTGCTTCAGGGGTGTAATGCTGCAGAGGAGGAGTCTATAACTCTTTTGCAGATTCTGCCTAGTGTCGCCTCCTAGTGGACAGCAGCATAACACCCACGGTCTGTGTCCCCCAATTAGAGGCTAAGAGAAAAGGATTTTACGGTGAGTACACAAAAATCTCCTTTTTCACTACTAAGGTCACCTCCTTTCTTTTGTTCCAACTCTTCCTAACTAACACTTTCCGAATGTACACCTACTACCTGTCCTGCTCCTGTAATCTTATTTTTTTGAGGCTCATAAATACCTTTATTGATTTTCTAGCTCTGATTCTTCCAGTCTGGGAACTAGAATCGGACAAACTGAGCAGGGCACGTCACTTGTGGTGGTAGGCCTGTCTCTCTATGAGAGACAGCAGTCTGGCCAGGCATACCCATATCAGACTTCACTCTCATCTCAGCATGGTTTACAATGTGGTGCATTTATCTGACAAGTGCTGCAATGTTTTCATTATTAGATAGTATTTCACAAGCCCAGCGATATACTATCTAATTATCGGCACATCGCAACGCTTGTCAGTGACATGCCCAGACTGCTGTCACTCACAGAGAGGCAGCCCTGCCCTCACTAGTGACATGCCAAGACTGCTGTCACTCACAGAGAGACAGCCCTGCCCCCAGCAGTGACAAGCCCAGAGTGTTGTCACTCATAGAGAGGCAGCCCCGCCCTCACCAGTGACATGCTCAGACTGTTGTTGCTCACAGAAAGACAGCCACGCCCCCAGCAGTGACATGCCCAGACTGCTGTCACTCACAGAGAGGCAGCCCTGCCCTCACCAGTCACATGCCAAGACTGCTGTCATTCACAGATAGGCAGCCCCGCCCCAAGCAGTGATGTGCCCAGAGTGTTGTCACTCACAGAGAGGCAGCCCCGCCCTCAGCAGTGACATGCCCAGACTGCTGTCACTCACAGGCAGCCCCGCCCTCACCAGTGACATGCCCAGACTGCTGTCACTCACAGGCAGCCCCACCCCCAGCAGTGACATTCCCAGACTGCTGTCACTCACAGGCAGCCCCGCCCTCAGCAGTGACATGCCCAGACTGCTGTCACTCACAGAGAGGCAGCCCCACCCCCAGCAGTGACATGCCCAGACTGCTGTCACTCACAGGCAGCCCCGCCCTCAGCAGTGACATGCCCAGACTGCTGTCACTCACAGGCAGCCCCGCCCTCACCAGTGACATGCCCAGACTGCTGTCACTCACAGGCAGCCCCACCCCCAGCAGTGACGTACCCTGCTCAATTTGTCCGATTTCGATTCCAGAACAGGATAGTTAATAGAAGTATATTGGGAAAGTTTTAGGAATAGTTAGGACAAATGAGGTGACATTAGTAGTTGAAAACCTCTTTCAGTTTTACATAACAAAAATTTACATAAAAAAAAACAGAATAACAAAAAAAACTGTTTTAGTACAGATGCAAATGAAAGTTCCTTGGTGCTCCCATGGCGGGCTAAGTCCACTCTAACAGCCTCTCAGTCACTACAGGTAGGATTTGTATAGGAGTCCACTACATACACCAAAGTGCCTTCATTTAAGTTTTGCAGGTGGCAATGTCCATGTTAGAAGGATGATCTCAGACATGTATGGCATGTCAACTTGCTTGTCAATTTTTCACATTTTCTAGTATTTAATGTAGTAGTGGCGTGGCCATTTATATGTGATCACGTCTCTATTCCCGGTGGTACAAGATGGAGCCCTGTGGTTAGAGGTTCTCACAATAATCAGGCGTGTATGGCATGTTAATGTTTGAAATGGGAAATCCGCTTTAAGACACTTATCACATGCATTATAAAGATTATACAGATCTTTCTTTTACCTTCTGTTAATTTCTGACTTTCTTCCTTTTCACCATTCTACTTTTTTGAATACTAACCTTTCCTTACGAAGTGTAACCAGTACACACATAACTACTCTTCTGTATCTGTTTATGAAGTGATGCAATCCCAATATTTAATAGTATCATTACTAACTGTATAATCTTGATACATAACTGCATTCAACTCTGCTCTTGCCAACTCTCCTTCCTAGGTGTACCAACATGTCACTGCTCTAATGGGTTCACTGGTTCCACCTGCCAGGATCAAGTCTGCACTAAGGACTACTGTCTAAACAACGCCACCTGTACTGTCAACAAGGGCAACCAACCAATCTGCCACTGCCTTGCTGATTACATTGGGGACAAGTGTCAATACCGTAAGTGGCCATCAAACATTATCGCTCCCATGGGGTATTGGTCAGCATGAAAACCCAATTACATTAAGCTTGGTTTCCAGACCCACATCCAGGTGACATTGCATCTGTTTCTCCTGCGTCAAGATTGAATACAGAGTCCGAAGAAGAATTAAAATATAATGCGAGATGGTTAAGAATGAATATCACTTTAAAAAATAAATATAGTAGTGCATCTCAGTGAATTGGAATATCATCAAAAAGTCAATTTATTGCAGTAATTCAATACAAAATGCGAAACATATATAGTCATTACACAGTGATCAATTTCAAGAGTTTATTCTGTAATGTTGATGATAATGAAAACCCAATGGTCATTATCTCAGAAAATAAAAGTAGGGTGGATGAAAGGTTAAAAACCGCGCTGCCGTATTCCATGAGACATCAAAGGGTGAATATAATAGTTATTTATTAGTCAATATGTTTCGCAGCTCCCAGAAACACCCTGAAACATGGCAATATTACATAGATTTTTGATGATATTCTAATTCATTGACATGCACTAGTATTTTCGTAGCATGTAAGAATTTTTTTTAGGTCTCAAAGAATTTTGACATTTCTATATATACTTATTGATAACATAATTTATTCCCATTTCCGAAGAGCTTTATATACATTTTTTGCCTTTTTATGTTAATAGAAAATTATTGCCAATAACACACCTAGATAATCAGCATTGGTTTACAGTCTGCTCCAAGAATATGTTCTGTACAAACCAGTGTCCATTCACATCATACACTAGATGCAAATATAGGACACATAATATAACAAAATGTGTTTGCAAAAGGGAACATATCGAACATGTCAACCACTGGGTCTTAGGCTACAATATGTGACCATAGAGTCAAGAGTATTGGGCACTGTCCTTGGACGTTACAGATTCGCAGATTTGTGAACATGTTTACAAATCTATCGATGGTCGCCGGCTAGACACGCCTGTATGACAGCTCACCAGGGATGTGAACGATGCTGTTAGCGATCTCGCTTGACTGAGATCGCTAACAACAAATTGATGCGTGTGACGACCCCTTTTGTGTGACGGGGGCTAAAGGCTCAGCCAATGATCAGCTCCAGGATGATCAGAGACAGTCTCAAGTTACCTGTGAGGACTGTGACGGTTAGAAGACATCTGTGTGAAGCTAATTATTAGCAAGAAGTCCCTGCAAAGTCCCACATTTAAAAAAAAAAAAAAAAAAAAGACATGAACTGAAGCAGACACAATTTGCCATAGAACACATCAAGTGGTCTAATGAGAAATGGAGAAACATTTTGTAGACTGATGAAAGTAAAATTGTTCTTTTTGGGGCCAATGGCAGCAGACAGTTTGTCAAACGACCCCCAAACTCTGAATTCAAGCCCAGTACATTCTGAAGACAGTGAAGTGTGGTGGTGCAACCATCATATGGGCATGTTTCTCTTACTATGGTACCCGGCTTATTTACCGCATACCAGAGATCATGGACCAGTTTGTATATATCAAAATACTTGAAGAGGTCATGTTGCCTCACACTGAGTAGGAGATGTCCTTGCAATGGGTGTATCAACAAGACAACAACCCTAAACATACCAGTAAATGAGCATTGGTTTTAGTTCAACAAAACTGAGGTTATGGAGTGGCCAATTAATTTGGAAAAATAACTCCAAAAGTGTAGATAATTTCACAAAGCTTTATTTAGACAGTAACACAAACACACCTCAAAACCAATGTGATTCTACCCAAACTCAATAAACAGAATAAAAAAATCAGATAAAATGTCAGTGTGGTGAAATCGCGACCACCGAACCTGGCAGCTCCACAGCGCCTCCTGTTAAACCCAGGTCAGTCAGAGAACTGCCTGAGGATAAAGAAGGGCCGCAGCTGCCTTGCCTGTGCTGGCTTATTAAGGCACCTCTCAGTGAGTGTGGTATATGCCTTCTAGCCCGCAGCCAGAAGCACATATAATCTCCTCCACCCCGTCACTGCCAGAGGCCTGAATAACCCCAAGCACGAATGCTGCCAACCAGCTTCTAGTTTAATATAAGTCCGGTCTGTGGTTGGGCTTATATTGGGTCAGAAACCAACCCAGGTAGCATTATATGAGCACACGGACGTGGGAATCGTGATCAAGATAGAAAGAGCAACTCAAGATTAAATTTATATATTTAATCACCCTAATGGTACACTAGATATTAATATTTACAATTATTATTCAGATGTTACAAATATTACAGTCAGATATGCCAATAAAAGGAGGAATGGAATACACAGAATTACACACACATGTGAGCAGTTACCTTAGTGCTGATGGCACCACAAGGGCGGCGTGATGCCAATCTGTTCCTTGGGTATTCTCTGGCCTTGGTGGAAAAATGCCCATTCAGAAGAAATACAAGGTGGAGATGGGGCAGATGAGTTTTATACATTATGGGCTAACCCCTGTCTCCACCCATCTCACACCTCTGGGATGTCTCACAATTCCCTGAGGGGAGATATGGACCCAGATTCCATAAGCTGACCTAGCCGTGTCCATGGGCATCGCAGACGGAAGACAATACTTTCATATTTTTAGTTATGATTTTATCTTCGTCTGGATATGAAACATGCTACTCTGGTAGCAGCCTAGTAGCCAATATCCTGTTTAGATGGCTTACAGTCGTCCTACATTCATGTCAATACCAGCCTTGTCACCGTCTAGATATGTAGAGTTCATTTTTATATTCGATAGCATCACAGGGTGGACGGCTTATGGGATATTAATGTTATAGTCACGGCCCCGTCCAGTCTGCCTGGGAAGAAAGAGACTTATATAGGACGTGTCACCTTTTGGCAAAACCCCAGTTCTGAGGAAGCTCCATACACCTACCTGATTACCACATCAAAGTTGAGGGAGAGTGTCTTTGTGTTGCCTGTTGGCTTCCATCTACATACTAATTACTCTACCATTTGTCAGAGGTGAAGGACTTCTGCCTTCCAAGGGTTGGGGCTTATCTCTTTATGAGTGAGATGTGCCTTATCAACTGCTTTCTGGGAGGAATGGAATATGGCGGAATATGGCAATATTCCTTACCAATATTCATCACAGTCAGTAATGGTTTTTATCCTACCAACATGGGCCTTATAACATTCTTTCCCTTTTGCGGTGAGTACAGTGCGGCTGCGGCCACCCGCGGCTTCCCTCAGGACCGGAGGAGCTGCGTCCAACACCCAACTCCTCCGGACCGTGTGCACATACCCTAATGGACGTCAGGAGCAGTGTAGAAACTCTGTGGTGGACCTGAAGAGGAGACGTAAAGCTCAATTAGTTCTTTTAAAACTGCAGACAAGGGACAGTGAGTTTCTGAAATTGGAAAACACCTTTAATCTCAAGACTTGCAAGAATCCCAAAGATCATGTCTAAAAGGCTTTAATGAATGGAAGTATTATAGATTTCCCTGTCTAATTATTATTTGAGTGTGTTCATGTAATCCTTTAGCTTCTTTAAATCCTCCATAATTTTGAATGAGACACTTGTTTTTCTTGCAGGAATATGTAGCGGGTACTGTGAGAATAATGGAATATGCTATACCGCCAATGGAACGAAGCAGTGCCGCTGCACGTCTATGTATGAAGGCAGTCGCTGTGAGAAGAACAGATGTGATCGATGTAAAGATGGAACATGCAACTTAAACAGCGGGGAATTTCTCTGCACGTAAGTCTGTGGTGTTTGGGAAACACATCACTTACCGACTGGGTCAATGTAAGACTGAACTTTGTAATGGTGAGAAAGAGTCTTTACAGTCAAAGCAGAGATTATTTTAGATTTATGATCTATCTCATGTTTTGTCAAAGGTGCAAGGATGGACGCATCGCAAAGTCTTGTCTGACGTGTGAAAATTACTGTAAGAATGGAGGAACTTGCACAATAAGTCGAATAACAGAGATGCCAGACTGCCAGTAAGAGATGCCAGGCTTGGGATGAAAAGGGATTGTGATTAATATGGCATCATTTGGTAAAAATGTCTTGTTGTGTGGCACAAAAATCTAAGGGCTGCTTTAGTAATATGATTCTGATAATGAATCAAGAGGGTTTTTCGTCACTTTGTGAAAGAATATGTGAAGCTCATAGTCCACAGGGAAGGCTTTCTTACAGATGATGGGGGATATTAATTATTGGCTCTGAACTAATATTCTGGTGTAAATAAAGGTCACACGTTTTAGTATTTGCCATATTTTGTCTTCTGGACAGTTCTAAAAAATGGTCACTGTGATTTAATGAGACAAGTAGTACTGTCATAGATATTACATTTATATAGACATCTGCCAGAAATTGGAGCAAACTGTCAGTATGAACATGCTATAGAAATGAAGAATGAATTAAGGCATGCAGATACAGTTCAACTACGCTGAATGTGGAACTGTCACCAGATCACAAATCACCAGTTTTTGCTCTTGTTTGATTCCTGACGATCCCCAGAATATTCCACTTTTTGTTATTTATAAAGGGACACTGTCAGGTTATTTTTCAGTATAATACTAATATTACCCTTGAATAGTACTGGGCGGACATTTTAGAAACATGTAAAATCATTATTCTACCCTTTGTAGTTTCCATGTTATTAGCATTGTCAGACCCTGCAGAGAGCTGCTACATTAGTCCTGTTCATCATAAGCAAAGAGGATTAGTCCTGGCTGTATAAACTGTCATGTAATTATGCACTCCCTCTCAGCAGCTCGCAGCTCTCTCCTCCCACCTCCTCTGCTCTTCGGGCACTGTGGTTTCACTTATAGGAGATTTATTCTGTTGAGGACACAGGGAGAGAGCGATTACAGGTCTGCCTTATCTTATCTAGACTCCATTTGTGTCTGTAAGCAGGCATCCAGCTGTGACAGTTTCTGTGTTGTACTTGACCTCTTTCCTGGCTGCAGACACAGAGAGCAGAGAGGAGAATACAGCCCTTTTCCCCCCGCACTGATGTCCTGTGCAGTGATGTGACATGCATATTCATCCTATGGGGAGTGGATAGCAGAAAACTAAGTGGATCACTCACTGTAATTAACAGATGCAGTGCATATCTTTATTTGAAGTGTATAGAAGATAGGAGGGGAATATAAATAAGAGAAATACATCAATAGAGAGAGTTTAAGGAAAGGAATTAGAAAATGATAGCAGTTATATATGGATTTTTGACCTGACAGATTTCCTTTAAATTCGCCATACAATCCCAGAGATATGGGCCTTTTTATTTAATATTCATTTGTATGGTCTCGGCTGTGGAGATGTGGCTAACAGGATAATTATGCAAAACAGCCTAAAGTCATGTCCCCTGAGAATTCTCTGAGCCACACCCATTTAGAAAAGTATGCAGATCTCTGGAATCATATGGTGGATTTAAAGAGGACAAAAAAAGCAGAATACTCAAAGGAACTGCGGGAATAAAATAAGGGTCACTTCCGACCTGGTGAAAAGTATATCTGCCCCACTTAGTGTTCACTATGAAGTGTTGTTTAGTGAGCCTCTGTAGTGCTACGCTCCTCACGATCCTTCTCTGCACTATAGAGATCATATATATGTCCTGTATCCAAAGCCTTATCCTCCAAATGCTGAAGAGATACCTTTAGTTTCCACATAATAATTAAATTTTCTTTACTAGGTGCACATCAGAGATGACTGGTCCAACATGTGAAATGTTTGTAGGCCAAACACAGCCAACATCTCGTAAGTAGATTCTGTCTCTGACTTTTTAAGGACATGGTATACTTTACCTCATGACATTCCGTTGAACGTATGCTCTTGGCATTGTCCAAAATAAATGACAAATTAAAATTAGTACTACATTTTTTCTAAACTTTCTAAAAATAACACCCTATAACAAACCTTACTGGTTGGTGTTCCTTTAGGTTTTGTAGTGGAAGCCAGTATTGGGTAGTGTGTCATGGAGGGGGTCAGTCAGATAATTTTGTGGTGTTGCTTCTACACCCTTGGTGGTGCTAATCACAAGACTATGTTGGTAATGCTGCCACCTAAATGGAATTGCCTGCAGATTATGGGCCCAATCATTTCAGTCCAAATAGGTGATGTGGAGAGAATGGAAAAAAGACAAACGGACAGAGACTTTATTCTAGTGATTGGTGGTGTCTTGACTCAAAACTACTCCCCACCACATTGTGTAAATATCTAAAACTAATAAAGTTGACATTTATTGAATGCACTTTATTATAGACAGACATTTTTATCATTGATCTGAATCTTTTGCAGAAACTGCCTCCATTATCATTCCAATCGTCTTGATACTGCTGCTTGTTATTCTGGGAGTAGGAATATTTTTGTGGTATAGACATCGAATGAGCGGGTAAGACAAAATCAAGAGTTTTTATATAGTATATTGCGATGCATTATAGTAAAAATGGATTGCATTTACCAGAGTTGCTTTCTATTCTTGATGTTTCCATAGGGCTAAAGGTTTTCAGCATCAGCGAATGACCAACGGAGCCATGAATGTAGAAATTGGCAACCCTACCTACAAAATGTACGAAGGAGAGCCTGATGATGATGTAGGGGAACTGCTAGATGCCGACTTCACTTTAGATCCAGATAAGGTAATGAAACCGCATTATTAATGACGACGTGGCTGCAGTTAGGCTCTCTGCCCTTCACATCATAATATACATCAAACACATTCACATGGTTGTGTTAACCGAACAGAGTCCGATCGTGTTACGTTGGCCTCCGTCATGCCGGCACGCCCTTTGTATGAAACTTTGCTCTTCAATGCAAAGGTATACAGTAAATAACTTTACTTTTCTCTGAATTGCAGCCCCATTGGTGACATCCCACAGCCATTACAATTGGATATGTTTTAGCTGTCCATTGGGGTTGACCCAACAGGATCTTTTCTCATCAGATGCAGAGATTTAAAACCATGAACAAGTCTTAATCAGTGGTAATGATTAAGCCTGATCATTGCCAGAGGTTTCCAGACAATGGTCTCACTTTTGAAATACATAAATAATGCTTGGATTACAATCTATATAAAATTAATTTTTATATCTCTACCATCAGTGACACCTCAGGACCTTTCACACCAGTGAATGCACCAGAAAATATGTGACTTTTAAGGGGCATTCCCACTTTTTACATCTATAGCCTATTCAAAGTCTATGCTGTTAATGTATAGAAGGTGTGGTTTCCACCAAAGGAACCTGCATCTGTCCCTATTTGAATATCCACTAGAGCTGTAGGAAAGTGCCTAAGTAATACTGAGCTATAAAATTAAAATATTAAGGTACAGCATTGCATAGAAAACTTATTGGTGTTGGAATGGCGCCAGGCCCCGACACGCGTTTCAGGCTGACAAAGGCTTTTGCCGAAACCTTCGTTGGGATCTTGTGCCATTCCAACAGGAAGAGGAAATATGTACTGGTAATTATTAGGTTTTCTATGCATTGCTGTACCCTACTTTTTTAACTGTATAGCTCACTATTACTTATGCACTTGGCTACAGCTCTAGTGGATGTTCAAGTATTTGCTTAGTTTGCAGACCATTTATAATCTTTCTCTCCTCCTGTTCTTATGTGCTGTTCCCTATATCTGTAGCTCTTTGTGTCTTTAAAAGGCTCAATTTTTATACATTTATTCAGTTTCCTAAAATTAAGTTTTATCCTACTAAGGGTGCTTTCACACCTGGGTTTTTCGTAAAATGTGGCAGTCGCGGTAAAAAAAACCCGCATCTGCTGCATTTATCGCATAACGGCCACACTTGCAGCACACTTGTGGCAAACCCCATGCATTGTCTATGGGCTTGCGGTAAGTGTGCGGCAAGTGCGGTTCTGGTAGTTGCGGCCGCGAAAAAAAAACGCGGTTAGCAGCGTTTTTTTTTCGCAGCCGCAATTACCGGAACCACACTTGCCGCACACTTATTGCAAGCCTGGTTATTCTAACTTTCTGAGATAATTACCTTTTGGGTTTTCATTGGCTGTAAGTCATAATCACCAACATTTACATAATTAATTGAAATCTTGAATTAAATTATTGAAATAAATTATTTTTTTGATGATATTCCAATTTATTGAGCTGCACTTCTATGTGTCCCTGCCATTTATTGTGTAATGGCTGTGTCTGACCATATAGAGGCAAGGTTTGATCATACAACATCTCCTGGGCTGGGGAGGATGCAAAAGAGTATACAGACATTATAACCAGGGATCACACATAATTCTTTCTTTCAGGTAAAACAATAATCAGCTATGATCCCATGCTGTGATATGTTTATGCTTTTTTTTGTCCCGTCCCGTCATCCCCCCCCCTTGACCAGGAGCTGTGGTATATCTAACCATGTCCCTGTACGGTCAGACACATCCATTACACAGTACATAGCAGGGACACATACAGTATATAAGATTATCTCAGCACAGGAGATGTGGCATGATCAGACCATGTCCCTGTACGGTCAGTCACATCGATTACATAGTACATAGCAGGAACACATAATTAAGGTTATCTCAGTACAGGAGATGTGATATGATCAGACCATGTCCCTGTACGGTTAGACACGACCATTACACAGTACATAGCAGGAACACATATATAAGATTATCTCGGCACAGGAACTTTTTTTTTTTTTAACACATCCATTGTGGAAAATTGTCATTCCAAGATCTGTTCATTATAATGAACTTTAAAATTATCATTGTTAATGTGAAAACCCCTTTAATGTCCATCAATGTGAGGTACATTTCGTTGAGATTGGATAGCTTCAACCAATTGGATCAGTGAATGGGGCCATGACATCCACTTGTCTTTGGAGAGGTGGTTAGAATTCTCATTCTATATGGGTTGTTCCAAGCACCTCCCTACAAATGGCAGCCCACAATGAGGCCTCATCCTCAAGCGGTGAAGATACCATTGATGGGACCCTCATTTACTTATGGGATCACCTGTGGATTTGCGATAAATATATGAGATTTGAAGACTCCTTTGTCGCCTGTCTAAAGCAAATCCTTCAATTACATGATTTGCAAAACATGTACATATCCCTTATGGCTATGCCTACATGCACACAATTCTTTTTTTATTTTATTTAGGAAGTAACAAAAAAAAAAAAAAAAACCCTGTGACAAAAATGATGCTGAGATGGGGCCCCAATGTCAGATGCTCCCTCCAAAACGATCATGTGTGTTTTGCAATTCTTTATCTACTGTGAATTGTAGCTGTTCAGTATTCTGCTTCTACTGTGAACTGTTAGACTTTTTTTGTCCGATCTGACCTGTTTTTTTTATTCCGCTTTTCTTTTTAGCCTACAAACTTCACCAACCCGTCTATGCCACTTTGTACATGGGAGCTCACAATAGCAGAAATTCTCTAGCAAGCACGGATGAGAAGCGAGAGCTGCTGTCTCGCGGGGAGAGGACGACTTCTCAGACCCTTTGGCATAGGGTGGCAATTTTAGTAAAAGAAGAAAAAAAAATATTAAAAGAAAACTTTTAAAAATGATGGAGAAAACACACACACAACCTAACGGTGTATAAAGTGTATAAATGAAGGACTACTTTTATATTGATCTCAGTATTATAAATATATTTTTTCCTTGCCATTATTTTCTGGAACCTGTCTGAAACCCTTCACTTCCTTGCCCACATGTGCTCGGGACCTGCCTGTGACTCTGCAATAAACACTAGTGGCTCGCAGATCTTGTTCAGCAGATAGAAGCGTCAAAGAGTGAGAAGAGGCAAAAGAAAGGCAGCTCATCTGAAGGAACGGAATCATCCACACGCGAAAGGGGGTGCTTTCATCACTTCAAGGGCTGGCCTTTTAATCAAGACTGTTACGTTATTTTACCCACTTCATAAATTGCCAGCATGGTACAAAGTAACCGGAGTGAAACGCGTTAAGTGAGCGCTTTCATTTGGTTTCCACTACTTTTTTTTCTGGTCCTTGCCTCATGTTTTAGCTACAGCATACCATGCCTAATGCTTTTAAATAGTTTTTTATTTTTTTAATGATTTGATGGAGAGAGTGTGATGGTATTTTTGTTTCGGTTGAGCCTTTTGGAAGTGGTTGTGCAGCTTATACTTGTATGAGATTACCAATTCTGTGTTTTCAAGGTTCAGCCCCATCACTGCCATACCAACTTACAGGTAGATGTTCGTCGCTAACCATTGGACTGGAATTCTTTGCATAGTATGTGAACACATAAAAAGCTATCCGCAGATGTCACGCAAAGAGCTGCTTCTATAGATCATATTGTGCCTGGTTACTGGAAAGCCGAAGAACAACCCAAGCTGGAGAAAAGACTCCCCTCAACCATGAATGTGCTCCAGAAGATGCTCTGTCTTGCTTCCAGTACCATTACCTTCTTAGGGCTTTCTGTTCTGTTTTTCCTTTTGTTTTTGCTGCATATTTGATACTGTTGTGTTTCTCCCAAAAGATGAAATGTGGACGCCCGGGAGATAGAACAAAGAAGCAATCGATGTAACAGTGTTTTGAATATTTGGCGATGAAAAGGGTTAACTCTCTGTTTAAAGGGCACTTTTGCAAAATGTGAATTATTTTTTTTTCTTTCCTAAATAGCCCAAAATCTTTTCCTTTAAAAAAAAATAAATTTTTCACTTTCACCCTCACCCCCTGGTTATTCCTTCCTCACTCAGTTCCCTCATTAGTCTACCTTGTCATCCTTTATTCACTATATCCACGTAGTACACTAGAGGTGAGCTCACAGGAGTGTTAGGTGGGCCTTAACATGATCTCTTAAATTATTAAGAATGTTTTTCTTCTTTTTTTTTTTTTTTTTCCTCGGGCACTGCACTTTTAAATTGGACCTATGACACACATACAGGGGCGATGGCTGTTTTTTGGACTGGTCCAATTTTGAGCCTATCGTTGGTATAGAAGCTGGAAACATTGCAGAGTGTGATGGAGCTCGATTTAGTTAACTGTAGAGTGCCTTCACGTGAGCATTAGTGCAGCCCACAAAATGGCCACCTCCGCTGTGTGCATGCGTCGGCTACACTTTAGGCTTATGTATGTTTGTAAAGCAGTTGATCACTAACCTTTTAGTGCCTGGTGGCCTTGCATCACAGTGATGGGCAATTTTATTTTTAATTTGTTTACATTTTTTTTTTTTTGTCTCATTGTACAAAATTGTGCTTTTCGGATTTTACTACAATGCATATTTTTTCCATAACAATGTAAAAGACCTTTTAAAGTAATAGTCTGGTCAAGATATCTGTGTGATTGAGGGAGGATGTCACAGTATGTCAAGAGCTGCCATTTTCGCAATCTAATAGGACATTTTATATCTCATCAGGTCAGTTTGAACACATTTAGCAAAATTACTCTCAGATTCACAGACACTCTGCGTTGGGTGGGAATCTAAAATGACCCTCTCACCCAGGTATAGGAAGTGATTGAGCCATCAACCGGTACGACAAGGTTTTCATCTAAATGAGACTCGGAGAAGCCCGGTCAAGTCATTTCTACTTTATTAATTTGCTGTAGGGAAGTTGGGCAATAGCTTAAAACACTAATGTAATCTCTCCATGTATGTAAATGATAACGAGAGAGAACATTGACCTTTATATTTGCACCTTTACAATCCATGATGACTTTTCACATGACGCTGGTTTTGTTTCATCCCGTATTAGACAAACCAGTCACTGAGGTGTAGAGCACACCATTTTTTTTAGCTTATTTTTATTTTCAAGAATATTGTTGCACTATATAGCCTTACTATGTTGTCCTTTGTCATCACATTTCATTTCCACATCTTAGAACACCGATCACATTCCATAAATTGCTCAAATATGCCAGCACACCCTTCAACAAGTCTTCTCCGCCAAAGGGTCTTTTTAGATACTCGATTTCTCTGGTTTCCTTTTGGAACATTAACAGTAAATCATCCCTCTCTCACACTCTCTTTCTTACTCGTTTTATTTTCTCAGACATGCTAAATGGTACATTATGTTAACATGCAGTATTTTTATTTCTTAAATCTGAAAAGCACTCATTTCAAGATGTTTTATCGGGCTGAATTGAGGGAGGCAGGGTTACAAAAATAAAAGAGTTTTAATAATTTTTGCTGGATTACTTTACAACTTAAATAACACAGAATATTGTTATAAATAAAATTGAAAATTATACTTAATTTATCGTTGTTTTCTTTTTGTATTCTGTGTATCTGGATGGAAGGAGATATTGTGGGTAATTAAGTTCTTGTTCTGCCGGTATAATGTGTCTTACAAACTAAATAGTGCTTCTGGTGCCTCACGAATCCATATGCAGCAGGTGAAATAAGTATTGAACATGTCACAAATTAAAAAACTAAATATATTTCTAATGATGCTATTCACATGAATTTCATACCACATGTCGGTAACAACTCATCCAATTCACTAAGGCAAAGAAATCAAACCATAGATGTCCATATATTTAATGATGTGTAATAATGAGAAATGACACAGGGAAAATGTATTGAACACATGAACAGATATACAAAAAGCTATGGAAAGTCATGACACCAGCTGAAATCTATCAGTAATTAGAAAATAAACCTGCCACTTTGTTAAAAATATCAGCTGATTCAACTGATGACTTATAAAAAGGTGTCTCATTACCAAGGTGCTGCACAAGAAACATATTATGATGGGTAAAACAAGTGAGCTGTCTTCAACACCTTTGCAACCTTATTGTTGCTAAACATACTACTAAAGAATTTCATAACTTTTGAAGGTTCCAGTGAACACTGTTGGGGCCATAATCTGAAAGTGGAAAGAACCTCATTACACCTTAACCTGGCCACGGTCAGGTGCTCCATACAACATGTCAGACTGAAGAGTGAATAGAATTATCAGAAGAGTTGTCCAAGAGCCAAGCATCGACAGTAGAGAACTACAGAAAGACTTGGAAACAGCCGGCACAATTATATAAAAAAAACCTCCATGGTCTGCATGCATGCTTACCATACAAGACTGTTGTGTACATTTAAAGTTTTCCATGCAGGAGGTGTCTTAAAGCTGTCATCATCAACAAAGGCCTTTGTACAAAGTATTACACTGCTCAAAAAAATGAAGGGAACGTACGTTGGTCATGGCTGGGTCGGGTCCTGGACTCTGTTGGAATTGTGGGGTCATTTCGGCAATACCTACAGGCCTTATACCACAAACCAAAATCCTGTATTAGCACCCCCGGATACTTATCAGATTCCTTCTTCTTGCAGAAGGGAACGAGGCAGGGATGTCCGTTATCCCCCCTCCTCTTTAATTTAGCAATAGAACCTCTGGCCTTATACCTTGAAAATAATAATACCTATGAAGGATTCAGAGTAGGAGCGAGAGAGGTTAAATTGTCCCTCTTCGCTGATGACATTATTCTCTATGTCCGGAATCCCGTAAGGGACCTCCCTCACATCCTTGACGACATTGAGAGATTGGGTAAACACTCAGGTTTTTGCCTAAACAAAGATAAATGTGAGATTCTGTTCATCAATCCGAGGAGTAAACTCTCGCGATGTACTCACCTCTACGATCTTTCAGTCGCCAAGGAAAGCATAAAATATTTGGGGATTCAACTGGCTAGATATCCTAGCCTGACCTATAGACTTAACTTTGCCCCGATCCTTTTAAAAATAGAAAAAGAATTGGTGGGATGGATTGGACTACCTCTCTCTCTGACTGGGAGATGCCATCTACTTAAAATGATTAGTTTTGCGAGATTGTTATACCCGCTCCAGAATATCCCCATGCTGTTAAAACACACAGATATAGCTAAACTGAACAAAGCCTTCTCAAAATTCTTATGGAGGGGGAAGAAACCCAGGCTGGCCTTTGGCGTCTTGATGCAGTCAAAACAGGAGGGAGGTCTCCAACTCCCGGATGTCCGACGATACAACTTAGCGTGCATTCTACGCAATGTTCTTGACTGGATTAAGGGCACTAATAGGTTCTCAGATGTAGCTCTGGAGGGAGAATTTGCTAAGCCCTGGGACTTATCGGCTCTGCTTAATTCACCGTTGTCATACCTACCTTCAGCACTTAAGAATACCGTTATCTATAGAGATACGATTATGACTTGGAAAGGAATAAGGAAGAAACTACATTTATCTTGGAAAGTCTCAAAACTACTCAATCCTTGGAAGTGCCCGGCCTTTCCACTAGGCCGTGAAAACTCTTTATTTAAGGCTTGGAGAGAGAGGGGTGTCAGGTCCCTGGGAGACCTTATGAATATAGAAGAGAGGAGGTGGATGACAGAAAGTGAGGTACTATCCACTTATGCTCTTTCGAGATTCCATGCCATACAATACAGACAGCTGCATCACCATCTTCTCTCTCGACTGTTGGATATTTCTGGGCAGGTCGTAGACAACTTATGGTCCGACCTACTAGCTATTAGTGTAGATGACGTGTCCATTACCTCTATCTATGCTAGGCTGCAAAATATTCTTAGACCAACTAGAAAGAGGGTTCTTTTCACTAAATGGAAGAAACATTGGGCCGACCCTGACCTCACTCAAAAGATCTTAGAGGGTTGGGGAACAGTTAGATGTAACATCCATAATGAAAGATGGAGAGATTCCCAATTTAGGATCATCCATGGTACCATACAAGGGTTTAACATACCACCGACACAGGCCAATCTGGGAAGATGGGTGAACTGCCCTAAATGCAAGGCTCCTATGACGGATATTGAGCATGGTCTTTGGTCATGCCCCGCTTCTCAGAGATACTGGGAGGTAGTCGACACCTGGGCGAGAGGGATATGTGGGGCTTGAACAGACTGAACCCTATGCTCTGGCTCTTCCACTACTGTGGAGATTTGGTGGAAGGTAGTCAGCCACATGTACTATTCCACTATATAGCAATTATAGCAAAAATACTTCTTCAATTTTGGCTTAATGATAACCCTCCTGATTTACTTCAGGTCAAGACCTCCATGAGGACTGTTCTTACTATCGAATCACTGGAGACACTTAGCAACCCCAGCAAATTATCACAAAATTTTTCCTTAAATGGAGAGTATACATCGAAAAAGAATTTACTGATGCTGAAATTATAGCCTTTATGATGCCTTATAGGTCCTCAGCTTGGTATGCCATGGAAGACCTGAAGGGTACTCTGGGTAAACTGAAATGCCCAATCTAGGGGTGGCACTCAATTTTTGTGTTTACTGAGATGGTGAAGTAATGTGAGCAACTTAAGGATGTTATCTAGGAAATGGGGTGGGTGGGACTAGGGGATGTCACTATCTTCTCAAATGTTTTGTTCAAAGTGAATCTTTTTCTGTATGCGAATACTACTGTTATAATATTGATTACTGTAAAAGTCTTTACTGTGTATATGGACATGGTTATATTTTTGAAACAATAAAAATGATGGTTCAAAAAAATGAAGGGAACACTTAAACAACACAATGTAACTCTTAAGTCAATCACACTTGTGTGAAATTAACCTGTCCAGTTATGAAGCAACACTGATTGTGAATCAATTTCTCCTGCTGTTGTGCAAATGGAACAGACAATAGGTAGAAATGATAGGCAATTAGCAAGACACACATCTATAATGGAGCAGTTCTGCAGGTGGTGACCACAGACCAGTTCTCTGTTCACTTCCTTTTTGGCTGTTGTTTTGTTCACTTTTGTATTTAATCATTGCTCTCACCCCTAGAGGTAGCACGAGCTGGTGTCTACAACCCACAGACATAACTCAGGTAGTGCAGCTCATCCAGGATAGCACATCAACTCGAGCTGTGGCAAGAAGGTTAGCTGTGTCTCTCAACATAGTGTCCAGAGCATATAGCACAAGAGAGGCCAGTACACAAGGAGACTAGGAAGGCAACAGTCCTGCTATTTCCTCCTTTGTGCAAGGAGGAGCAGTGCCAGAGTCCTGCAAAATGATCTCAAGCAAGCCAATAACATTCATGTGTCTGATGAAACTGTGAGAAACAGACTTCATGAGAGTGGTATGAGGGCCTGACATCCACAAGTGGGTGTAGTGTTTAGAGCCCAACACCATGCAGGGCAATTAGCACTGGCCAGAAAACACTTAAGATTGACAAATTCAACATTGGCTCCCTGTGCTCTTCACGGATGAGAGCAGGTTCATATTGTGGAGATGCCGTGGAGAATATTCTGCTGCCTGCAATATTCTCCAGCATGACTGGTTTGGCAGAGGGTCACTCATGGTGTGGGGAGGCATTTCTTTGGAGGGCCAGCCGCACAGCCCTTAATGTGTTAGCCAGAGGTGCCCTGACTGCCATTAGGTACTGGGATGAGATCCACAGACCCATTGTGAGACTATATGCATGTGCAGTGGGCCCTCTGTTCCATCTGGGCACTGCTCCTGTTCATCCTTGCAGAAAGGAGGAGGTACTGGTCCTTCTGCTGGTTTGTTAGCATCCTATGGCTCCCATCATGTCTACTGGCTTTAATCCTTATACCTTTCTCCTTGGTTTGGACGCTGTGCTGACAGACACAGCTAACCTTCTAGACACATATGGCATTGATCTGGCATTCTGGATAAGCTGCATTACCTGAGTATCTTCTGTGGGCTGTAGACACCGCCTCATGCTACCTCTAAGGGTTAGAGCAATGACAAAATGCAAAAGTGACCAAAACAACAGCCAAAAAAGATGAGAAAAGGTTTGTGGTCACCACCTGCAGAACTGCTCCTATATAGGGGTTGTCTTGCTAATTGCCTATCATTTCTCCCTGTCATCTGTTCCATTTGCGCAATAGCAGGAGACATTGACAAACTGTTGCTTCATAACTGGACAGGTTGATTTCACTGACGTGTCATTGACTTGGAGTTACATTGTGTTGTTTGTGTTTCCTTTGTTGTTTTTTTTTGAGTAGTGTATATAAATTTCAGTAAGCATGTTGAATACCTTTCCCCGATGTCATTTCTCATTGTTACAAATTTTTTATGGACGTCTATGGTTTTATTTTTATGCCTGGGTGGACTGGATGAGATGTTACTGACATCTGCTGAGAAATTCATGTCAATAGCACCATTAGAAATATATTTACTTAAAATTGTGAACATGTTCAGTACTTATTTCACCTGCTGTGTATACTCTGCCCTTATTTCACAACCATTCTTCTTGCTACTGTAAAAATGTGTATATCCACTAGGTGGCATCACAAGCCTTCCCTAAACTAAGTAGAGCTTATAGAACTAACCAATTATGCATGCAATTACATACCACTGATTCTTTAGAATTTACAGCAGAATGCTCTCCCATTTTATTGCTTATTTTTTTTCGCCATTCACAAATAAGTTAAGTTCACAGAGTATTGTCCACTCCTGTGAGTGAGTATTCAGAAGATGGATGCCAACATGCATAATGGCTATTGTCAGCATTACCTCCATTTCTAAAGGTCCCAGTACGTATTAGAACCTGCGGATATCAATGGGTTCGGCCCATAGTCAACACATTATGTAGGGAAATATGACCAGCATGTTTCATTTTGGAGTGCCAATCCCTTTGTTCTCTTAACAAAATAGCCACCACCAGAGATGTCCATCAGTGGTTCTCTCATAGAGGTCACAGGACCGCTTGATCTACCGAGAGTCAGGCAAGATAGCTGGCAGATATACTATTGTCTGAACTATTGTTAAGCCGATGGCTATCTAAAGCTGTGTGCACATGATCAGTATTGGCAGTGTTTTGGACACAGCATATTACCATTGCATCCAAAATGCTGCATTCAACAATACAAGCCGAGTGGATGGGATTTCTAGAAATTCATGCCCACTGTGCTTCACCTGTGCGCAGCGTTATCTCACCTGCGGTGCGGGCTGCCACATCTTTGCAGCATGTCATTGTATTGCTGCAGAGTAGGAAATGATCTCGGCAAGTGAATGCATGGAAAAGCCGCCTTGCTCCGAAAGCAGATCATGGGCACACAGCGGCTGTGTTAACCTACGGAGACCGCCGGCTTCCCTCAGGTCTGGAGACTATGCGTCCAGGACAGTGTCTATTGATCGTCTGCACTTACCCTAAAGTGTGTTGAGAGTTAGCCTGGCACTAAAAGTTGAGAACACCCACTAAACCTCCATATTGATTTGGAAAGGAGAATATTCCAAATACTAACCTTTGTTTTAATGATAATAGCAGTAACTCTGCAAGCAGTCTGATAACTGTTTCTCCTACAGTACAGATGTTGTTACCTTTTTTCTTGACTCCATATGTTCCCATAGAAGTGGTGCTAGATGATCAGCTCTGGAAGCAAAGACACTTGATTTTGCTGTGAAGGTGTTTATGATCCAGGAGTCTATATCTGGATACTCTTGGTAGTGAAGTGGGTTGCAGCCAGTCCAAAGGTTTTGCAAGCATGTGGCAATATTTAAAAGGAGCCTGTCAGCATAAATTGACTGTTTTAATCAATCGCCATTGTTTGGTGCACCCTTGGCATGACCCATTAGTTCAGTGCACCTTCCCACCTACTTGTTTTCCACCTATCTCTTCACTCCCATCTCTTATAATGCAGTGCCTTTCAAATAAGGAAGGAGGGAATAGAGTAGCAATAATAGATGAAAAACAAGCCGATAGGAAGGAGCACTGGACTGTTTGGCACCGCCAAGTGTGCCCTGAGTGCCTGTGCATTGTTTGATTAGCCAACCTGTGTTGAAAAACTTTCTTTGAATTGGTATCGGAAGAAATTGGAGAAATCCTGTCATGTTAAAAAAAACACTTGTAACCAGCAGATATGAAGTTAATCTGTACATGAGTAGTATTCTGAACCTGCCCAGGGAGGAAATTAACTTCAGTCCTCTCGGGAGCATTCAGCTTGCAGTCATAGGGTTGGTTCGGGCACCGTCTCAGTCACCACTCGTGTATTATGGGTGCAGGCTGTAATCACTCCCCCACACTGACCGTCAGACGACTCTGCATAGATGGCATTATTTCAACAGTTAAGGCAGTGCGACTGCTAACAGGGCCCTAGATGTTGGGAAGTGACCTGTTGTGATGAAGAAACAGCGACTCTCCACTCTTTTTCAATCACAGCAGAGACACATGTACTAATAAGGCAGCTGGATGGATCACTAATGCCAATCTGACACTTCTGCATATAGCATTGAGTCAGTAAGGGTAAAGTCAGACTGGCGTGAAAAAAAAGGTCTGATTCTCATGCAGGAGAGTTGGACGACTTTAATCCGTTTTTTGGTCCATTTAGCATCCGTGTGCTGTCAGTGTGCAATGCGTGTTTTTTTTCTCAGCAGCTACCATATATACTCGAGCATAAGCTGACCCGAGTATAAGCCGAGGCCACTAATTTTACCCTCCAAAACTAGGGAAACTTATTGACTCGAGTATAAGCCTAGGGTGAGAAATGCAGCAGACCCCCATACTGTTATATAGCCCCCCGTGACTGGTATATAGCCCCCATCCCGGTATATAGTGCCCCCATTAGTGGTATACAGGCCCCTCATCAGTGGTATACAGGCCCCTCATCAATGGTATACAGGCCCCCCAGCAGTGGTATACAGGCCCCCCATCAGTGGTATACAGGCCCCCATCAGTGGTAAACAGGCCCCCCATCAGTGATATACAGGCCCCAGCAGTGATATACAGGCCTCTCATCAGTGGTATACAGGCCCCCAGCAGTATTACAGGCCCCAGCAGTGGTATACAGGCCCCCCCATCAGTGATATACAGGCCTCCTCCTTAGTATGTGGCCCCGAGGCTGCGGCACCTGTTAAAATATCAAACATTATATACATTACCTTTCCAGCAACTCCTTGCTGGCACCGCCGCATCCTCTGGTCTCCCTGCTTCTTCCTGCTTGTGTCGGCTTATATTGCTGTGACCAACGCAGCAGCGATGTAGATCACTGATTGGGACCAGTGTAGTGCAATATGCACCACTGCCCCGCCACTGATGGACGGAGGGATGCAGTGAATATTCATTACACTAATGAGCGGCCCCCTCCTGCCTCCTACAGCCCCCCCCCAAGCAAATACCGAGTGACTCGAGTATAAGCCGAGGGGGGCACTTTTCAGCACAAAAATTGTGCTGAAAAACTAGGCTTATACTTGAGAATATACAGTATTTTCTGTATAATTTACAGGAACATTTTACTGTTTTCTGAGCTACAGAATGATGTATCAGTGAAAAAAAAGGATGCCACTAGGATGGTCTGTGTGTTTGTCCATGTGCAGTGTGATTTTTTGTCAAACCCATTGACTTGCATTGGTGAGTCTCGTGCGAGAATCAGACTGTTGCAGCATGTTGCAACTTTTTTCTCATCCAGATTCTGGATGAGAAAAAAGCGTCTGACACACTTTAATCTGTTCTATACCATTAGTTAACATTGGTCCGAGTGCAATGCGTGAAAATCACGCATTGCAGTCGTCCGTTTTTCACGCCTGTCTGACTTTACCCTAAGAGTGTCACAATGCTATATCTCTCCTCTCTAGTTCCTTTCTGTTATACTTTTGCCCCACTTTCATCTCCTGCTCATCTTTGCTGTCCTTTGCTCTGTTCTCTAGTATAGCTCCTTTCTGTTGGGATGTGTCTTGTTCTCTCCAGCTCCTTTCGGCTTTCCTCTTACCTGATCTTCTCCAGCTGCTTTCTGTTGTCCTCTTGCTCACTTTCCTCTCTATCTGCTTTTTACTGTCCTCTGCTCTCCTCTTTATCTGCTTTCTGCTATCCTCTGCTCTCCTCTCTACCTGCTTTCTGCTATCCTCTGCTTGGCTCTCTAGCTGTTTTCTGCTATCCTCTGCTCTCCTCTCTTGCTGCTTTCTGCTGTCCTCTGCTCTCTCTAGCTGCTTTCTGCTCTCCCCTGTTCTGATCTCCTCTCTAGTTGCTGTCTGCTATCGTCTCCTCCGTTATCTTCTCCAGCTGGTTTCTACTATCCTCTGCTCCTCCTCTCTAGCAGCTTTCAGCTATCCTCTGCTCACCTCTCTAGTTGCTGTCTACTATCCTCTCTTCCGCTCTCCTCTCTAGCTGCTTTCTGCTGTTCTTTTCTGCTTTTTACCCCTTTCTCTACTACCACTAGCCTTGTTTTTTTTCTAGTTGCTCCTCTTGAAATTAGAATGTTGCAAGGATGCTAAACTATTAACAGATAAGGTATGCAAGTGTGTGTATTGTCAGTAAATGTATATATACTTTATATGCATGCGTACATATGTGAAAATATATGTCAGTTTGTGTACCTGTGTAATGTGTGTGGAAATTATTGTGGAGGGAGACACACATGAATTTTTAGACTATATTCAGAAATGGGATTTGCAATGCAAACTCAACAATTCTAATTTGTGACAATATTCAGTACGATAAATATTCTGCCACCGATATATGTGGGTGAGATGTGTCTGAGGGATGTGATCACCGATCTCTATATAAACAATGGCGGATAGCGTTACTCACTAATCGGTCCTTCTAGGTCTTATCAGCTACGCAGATGTCCGGAAGGATGATGCAGTGATAAGTCAACAGTCTTTATTTACAATACTTTGAAGAGATGCCAGGGAAGATGAGGTAGGAGTTAGCACTGTAGATTAGAGCTGTTATAGATGCATAGGATCAAAGATAACAATAGAATCCTTTCTCCAGTCCTGAAGCATGAGGTTCCAAAAATGGCGATGATAGACAAAACATCCCGAAGGAGGAGTTACAGACAGAAAGGTATTATGGGAAAGTACAATAACATAATATTACAACGTAATCCAACAATGACCAGTAGATGGCAGCAAAGGATAGCGGATGCAATAGATGATACAATTAATGCATAACATTACAAATGTCCATGTATGGCTGAAAGTCAATAGATAAATGGCAGCACACTCCCCGCCTGAAATCCTTGTATTTCACTATATGAACAGTTCCGAATTTAGGGTATTTACTTAGAATGCGCGAAGGAATACCTCAATCTGTAAGATAAAAGAAACAATGTATGCATGCAACAGTAAAGAAAAATTGAAAGAGGTAGACAAATGTCTATAACAAGTTCCAGAAGTAGTCCAAAGGATAACCCATCTTCAGATTGGAGAAGTCGCGCTAGGCCAAACTGTCTCCAACCCAATTGTAATCCAAAGACTAAGTTACTTGGAAGAGTTCCTTTGGTTGGACGGATAAATCCTCAATCGGTATGAGCAGGATAATCTCTGATATAGGCCTAATGAAGGATTTGGGGTCACCTTGCTTGGCAACTGTCACTTCGACCTTGCTCACTTTGCCATCGTCACTTAGAAAGGTTTTCGATACAAGTCCCATAGGCCATGTATTTCTTTGCTCCTCCTGGTCTTTCATGAGGACAACATCTCCTATTTGTAAATTTGATTTCACTTGTTGCCACTTTCTTTGTTTTTGGAGGAGTGTCAGGTACTCCTTCCATCTATTCCAGAAACAGTTTGCCAGATGTTGCACATGTTTCCATAGTCTTTGATAATTGTTACCGGACACAGAGTCTTCAGGCGGGTTAGGAACAGTACCAAGTTTTTGAGTGAGGAGAGTTGCAGGAGTGAAAATGACAGGAGATTCTGGGTCCATAGATATGGGAACAGGAGGTCTTGAGTTTACTATAGCAGATACCTCTGCTAAGAAGGTGGTCAAGGTCTTATGAGTCAATCTTGAAAGATTTGAGTCCTTGAGCATAGACTCCAGTATCTGCCGAGTAATGCCTATCATTCTTTCCCATGATCCGCCTATATGAGAGGCGTGAGGAGGGTTGAAAACCCAGGAACAGCGATTGGTTGCCAAGAAGTCCTGCACTGAATTCAGTTGTAGTTCCCGACAGGCACCTACGAAGTTTGTTCCACAGTTGGATCTTAATTGTTTGTCCGCAGGGAGTGGTACATCCCAGTCCTTAATGGACTCTGAGAGTTGTCTCAGCAGAAGCCTGCCTTGTATAGTCAGGGGTGCGACAAATTCAAGTGGATCATATAGACTGTTCACCACCGACAGAACCCCACGCTTAGTAAATGGTTTTTCGGCACCATTAACCTGAAAGCTGAAGGAGTCCTTTAACAACCTCCACCTCAGGCCCAGACCTCTCTGTATTGGTGGATTGTCTGAGCCTAGATTCAAGTCCCTGAATTCTGTGGCATGATCATTAGGGTGAAAGGCCTTCATGATGACAGCACTATTGGAGGCAATTTTATGCAACCTTAAATGAGCTTTACAAAGCATACCTTGTGTCCGTTTAAGCAGATTTATGGCTTCTTCCGTTGTGGGCAGGGATTTAAGTCCACATAGAAGTCCTTTTCAATGAACTGTTGGGCATCCTTCCCGAAATCTGCTTCGCAATCTGAAGCAGTCCTACGTAGGCCGTACGTAGCGACTGCGTGAGAAAGGACTGTTTCCGAACACATGCACCTTCATGCGGTATTCGACTATTTCCTTGTTGGTGTCGTTGTCTCGGTACCATAGGAAACAGAGAAAACTTCTGTGGTGTCGCACGATGAAACAATGGAACATTTGTTCGATGTCAGCGGTTATGGCAACCGGTTCTTTTCTGAATCTCATGAGCACTCCCACTAGGTTATTTGTCAGGTTGGGACCAGTGAGGAGAACGTCATTCAGGGACACACCGTCATGTTTGGCGCTTGAATCAGACACCACTCTGATTTGTTTCGGCTGTCTTGGATGATATACTCCAAAGGAAGGTAGATACCAGCATTCTTCATCAGCTTGTAATGGTGGAGCTGGCTCTGCATGGTCATTGCAAAATACTTTGTCCATAAAGGCTATGAAATGTTCCTTCATTTCAGGCTTGTTTTTTAATGCTCTTTGCAGTGAGATGAACCTAGAGAAGGCCTGTTCTCGATTGTTAGGACGCTTGGTCCTTGTAGACTTGAAGGATAAGGGAGCAATCCAACGGTCAGATTCATTTTTCAAGAATCCAGTGTCCATCATTTTAAGAAACTCCTTGTCTTCTATGGATAAGGCGACCTTGTTGTCGTCCTTTGATGTGTGAAACACTGTTCTCCCTAAGCCGTTGCCGTAGGGGGTGGGAATGATGTCAGGTTCCTGAACGCAATCTGAGAACCTTTCTTTTACTTCATAGTGATGAGGACATGGCTTAAAGTGAGTTGCGCGACCATTTTGGAGCACATACGTTTTGCGGGCATTGACTTCGGATGCCTCGTGACTTCTTTCCATACATACGCCTCCCATGATTACCCAGCCTAGATCGAGTCTTTGGGCATATGGAGCATCATCTGGGCTGTTGCATTGTTGGCACACCTTGTGGACCTTCAGAATGTCCCTCCCGAGTACGATTAGGATTTCAGCATTCGTGTCCAAAGGAGGAATGTCATTAGGTGCCTCAAGTGGCGATGATGAAGGGCAGCTTCCGGAGTGGGAATCTCCTCCCTGTTATCAGGTATCTGGTCACATTCAATTTGAATTGGCAAGGGTATATGCACGTTTCCTTTGACTGAGGAGACTATGTACCCAGAGGCTCTCCTACCAGAAGTCTCAACACAACCAGAGCAGGTGTTGAGGGTATATGGGGTCGTTTGTCCCTTTATGTTGAAGTTCTCAAAGAGTTTGGGCCTTGCTAGAGACCGGTTACTTTGTTCATTTATTATGGCATACATTTTGGAGGCCTTGTTAGGTTGTCCTTCTGGATAGACCTTAACCAGACATACCTTGGCACAGCATTTAGGTCCAGTCCCTTTTCCACAAACCTCAATGCATGAGGAGGTAACATGCTTTTGAGCAGGATTGGATGTGGAAGGTTGTGAGTTGTGTGGAGCTGGCGTGGGATGTATAGATGCAACGTGTTTGTCACTACTGCTTTCAGTGCACTTAATGACGGCCTTGCAGTCCTTAGTGAAATGGTCTGAAGAGGTGCAACACTTATAGCAAATCCCAAGCTCCTTGAGGGTATCTTTACGCTCCTGCAAAGTCCTTGCCCTGAATCCACGGCATTCCTTTAGTGGGTGAGGCCTTTTGTGGATAGGGCACATACGGTTATTGTCCATAACTGTAGGAGTAACATAATTTGTTTTAGTGAAGGATCAATAGGTAGAATTTCGGTCTTTCTCACGGACACTGTGTTCCTTGACTCTCTTTGTTTGGCGATGTTGTTATACCTTGTAGAAGATGATGATGCTGGTGGAGTAGGTTCAGTTAAGTTGAAGCTGTGGTCATTCTTCTTCCGACCTTGGTCACTGATGAACCTGGAAAAATGTGAAAAGGGGGGAAAGGGACACATTATGCTGCCTTTTATACCGTGAGCCATGGTCTGCCCATTTATCTTGCATGCCATGTGGTAACTTGGATACTATTGGATTAACACCATGAGCAGTATCTAGGTAGCTCAGTCCTGGAAGATATGGGTCTAATTTTTCCAATTCTATTTCCTTTAGCAGGTCGCTCAGATCTTGACGTTTTCTATTGTCCTTGTTTGTTATCCTTGGGAAGGTTTGCAGTCTCTTAAATAAGGCACATTCTATGGCTTCTGAGCTGCTGTGGGTTTCTTCCTGTCTCTCCCAGGCTGCAATAAGGCCTGCATCTGAATAGTCGACATGAACTGCCCTTATTTTCTTGATGTGCTCTGCTGATTCCGGGCCTAACCAGTTAATAAGCAAATCCAGTTGTTCCTTGCCAGTGAGATCTTGGATCACTGCTTGAAAGGTCGATTTCCAAGCTTCATAATTCTTGGCACGATCATCAAACTTTGAGAGATTGATGTTTATTAACTCCCGGCGAATCATGTATCTGGCGATCTCCCGGCCATTGCTGCAGGATGAACTTGTGATATCCATGGGGGATGTAAGTTCTCTGGTTTATATGACTGCGACAAATCAGGACGAAATGATGCGACATAAGGGTTAAGCTGCGGTTTAGTTTCTATTGGGCCCGCTGGCTGCGGCCTAAATCATGAGTTAGTGCCGGAAGTTACCTTGTCAGCAGTAGGTGGCGACATCTCTTGGCTTGTCGGTGCATCCGTGTTAGAAAACGGAGGTGGTGCTGGTGCAGATGTTAAATGTATTAGCACGTAGTCAGTAGTGCGTTCAACTGAATCCTCCATTTCTCCTGGAATAAGACAGTCCGAATTATGATCTTGTCCCAGTGCTTGTTCAAGGACCTTCAGTTTAACAAGGGCTGTTTCTGAGTGTCTCGCACTAATGAGGCCCTTTCTTTGAGGAGAGCTTCCCTTTCATCTTGTTGTGCTGGGGCATTTTCCATGTCAAAGGTACTCAAGAATGTGACATACTTTGCAGACAGTCTCTGGTAGCGATCATAGGCGGTAGATAAACGATTCAATGTGGCGGTTAACTCTGCAGTGTCACTGTTAGAGCCTGTAAGAGTTGCTAAATAGTGATTGACTTTGCCCCATAAATGTTCTAGGTTATCATGGAACTCATCTCTAGTAGTTTCAAAGTTCTCTCTGACCTTTTGTGTCGGCTTGGTTACACGTTTGGGTCATACGTCCTGCTCTGTGGTAAGTGTGGACTCTGCTCATGCAGCATCATGGATGCGCTTCACTTGCCGATGGGTCCTCGGTGCTTTTCGTGGACATGCTTTAACTGAGATTGCAGGCGGTGAAGACTTGCTAGCAGACAATATATATGCATACAGACACTGAAGGATAAGATCTCTTGTTACTATTCTGCCACTGATATATGTGAGTGAGATGTGTCTGAGGGATGTGATCACCGATCTCTATATAAACAATGGCGGATAGCGTTACTCACTAATCGGTGCTCCTAGGTCTTATCAGCTACGCGGATGTCCGGAAGGATGATGCAGTGATAAGTCAACAGTCTTTATTTACAATACCTTGAAGAGATAAGATGCCAGGGAAGATGAAAGGATGAAGATGAGGTAGGAGTTAGCACTGTAGATTAGAGCTGTTATAGATGCATCAGATTAAAGATAACAAGAGAATCCTTTCTCCAGCCCTGAAGCATGAGATTCCAAAAATGCAATGAAAGACAAAGCAGGAAGAGAAAAACATCCCGAAGGAGGAGTTACAGACAGAAAGGTATTATGGGAAAGTACAAGAACATAATATTACAACGTAATGCAACAATGACCAGTAGATGGCAGCAAAGGATAGCGGATGCAATAGATGATACAATTAATGCATAACATTACAAATGTCCATGTATGGCTGAAAGTCAATAGATAAACGGGTGCAGCACAATAAATGTTGATAAGGTTTTCACAACTACAGTCCTGCTCATCGTTATTGGTACCCATGAAAGTTTAAGTACATAATGTGGAATATCTTCTGAAAAAAATGAATAAAGTGAAACAGCTTTTTTGTATAGAGCACTTGTGGTAAATACAAAAGAGCAAATGATAAACAACAATTTAAAACAAAAAACAATAGGCAAAAAAGAAAAACCCTAAAGCTTGCTATGACACTGGAATTGGCATCCTTTACATAAAATTAGTATAGAAACACATTTTGACTTGCCTGTGGTAAATCACAAATGAGAATCACCTGTGATAAATTGTTGGTGGCCATGTAACATGAATTAGGCAATGAATGATTTCTTCAGAGTTTTAAAAGCCACATGTTAGGCCCTGTTCCATTGTCACAATGGTGAAGACAAAGCTGTCTGAGCACATCAGAACTGCTATTATTAGCAAACACAAGACTTCCGAAGGGTATAAGGCCATCTTCAAAGACCATATCTCAGTTTAAATTGTGTGCAATATTATTAAGATGTTTATCAAGCATGGAACTGTCAAGAAACTCCCTGGACGTGGGGAAAGAGGAAAATTGACTAGAGATGTCTTCAAAGATTGGTGTAAATTGTGGAAAAAACAATGTCGAACATCCAAAGACCTGAAGGCCAAAGTGGAACAGTACGCTGCACACTAAAGCCCCCGTCACACATAACGAGATCGTTAGCGAGATCATTGTAACATCACAGGTTTTGTGACGTAACAGTGATCTCGCTAAAGATCTCGCTAAGTGTGACACTCAGCAGTGATTAGGCCCCAGCTGTGAGATTGCTGATCGTTACAAAGTGTTCTGGGTCATTTGTAGGTCGTTCGTCTCCGCTGGTCAGCACGCATCACTGCGTGTGACAGCGAGAGACCAATGATCAGCGATCTCACAGGCTGGTAACCATGGTAAACAGTGTGTATCTAGGCAGCACGCGCTGCCTTGCTACCCGGTGTTTATCATGGTTACCAGCGCTAAGCAGGGAGGACGCTGGTAACTATGATAAACACCGGGTATCTAAGCAGCGCGCGCTGCCTAGATACCCACTGTTTATCATAGCTACCAGCTTCCTCCCTGCTTCGCACAACTTGTAAGCAGGGAGGACGCTGGTAACTATGATAAACACCGGGTATCTAGGCAGCGCCTAGATACCCGCTGTTTATCATAGTTACCATCGATGTGGAGATGGCTCCCCTGGTCCCTGGTTGCTGGGGAGATCTGCCTGTTTGACAGCTCCCCAGCGACCAGGTAACGACACACCAACGATCCCTACAGGATCGTTATCGTTGTCGGGATTGCTGCTGCGTCGTTGTGTGTAACAGGAGCTTAAACCAAGCAGAGCTTTATGTGTGAAGGCCATGGAAGAAAGAAACCATTGCTGAAGTAAACACTTAAAAAGGAACAACTGATCTCTACTAAAGATTACCTTGACAAACCACAATCCTGGGAAAATGTACTGTGGACAGATAAAAATTTACCTATTTGGCAATGCAAAGCAACAGTGAAGCTTATAAGGAAAATAACACCCTGCCAACAGTTAAGCATGGTGGAGGATCCCTAATGCTGTGGGGTTACTTTGCTGCATGTTGTACTGGAGACCTTGACCATATCACAGGAGTCATGAAGTCAAAATTAACAAGAGATTTTATAGTGAAATATTATACCCAGTATAAGAAATCTTGGTTTTAGTTTGAAGATCATGGGTCCTCCAGCAAGACACACATCCAAAAGTACACAGGAATGGTTGAAAAATAAAAAAAAACATAGACTGTATTAAAATGGCCAGGAATGAGTCCTGACCTCAATCCTATTGAAAATCTTTGGGGTGAGCTGAAGTCTGCCACTGGGAAAAAGAACCCTGCAAACATTCAAGAGCTTGAACAAACTGCAACGGAAGAGTGGGAGAAAATACCAGCTGAGAAGTGCAAGAATGCCAAAAGGTGTGCAACCATATTATGTTTTACATATTGTTTATTCTGTTTCTTCTTTGAGATTGCAACATGTAAGTTGACAAATAATATTTTATTGTTGTATAAATGTAGACCATTAATTAAACAAAATCCTGAGGATATAATTTTGGGCCGCTTTACACACACCAACCTCTGTGACCAACTTCTGAAGAGATCCCTGGTTGCAGTGAAATCATGGACACATTGTTCCATTTTGTGGCTGTGTACAAATGGAACTATGTGTCCATGATTTCACTGCAACCAGAGATCTGTTCAGAAGTTGGTCACAGAAGTTGGTGTGTGTAAAGCGGCCCTTTGGTACATTTCTATTTATTTCTGAAGATATTTGACAGTCTATGAAAAATATTACAGGGTGCCAATACTAGAGAGCAGCACTGTATTTCTCTGCCGCCTCATTGAGGGACACAGGACCATGGGTGTTATTCTACTGCCGTCAGGCGGCTGACACGAAGTTGATACAAAACAAATTAGCTCCTCCTCTGCAGTATACACCCTTAGACCTATACAACAACCAAACCAGTTCAGCTTTGTGTCAGAAAGAGGTAGATGTGCTCTGATTTCAGACCACATCTATAGTCGGTTATCTCTTCATATCTTTATTTTTAATTTCATTATTATTTTTAACTATGATTTCATCAAGAGGGTCGATGGTTTCCTTAAGGGCACCGATCTCCCAAAGCCTAAAACAGACGGGAACGTGGACTGCTTCCTCCACGTACCCTCCCCTGCACTTGTACCTTCTACGCAAGATCATCTGACGGTTTCTTCATCAGAAGGGTTTAGGATCCCTTTAGGACACTGATCTCCCAAAATCAGCAACAGATGGGGACGTGGAGTGTCGCTTCCAAGTACCCTCCTCTGCACCTGTACCTTCTACGCTAGATCATCTGAAGGTTTCTTCAGCAGAAGGGTGACGGTTCCCTTTAGGACACTGATCTCCTGAATTCAGCAACAGTGTCACCTCCACATACCCCCCCACCCCCAGACTACTTTGTTCTAGTGCCAGTACCCCAGCCCTGTTTTCATCTTTGGGGAGTTAACCTCCTTGGATACACAGCTGGCAATTCATGGCTCCCTGCACCATCCTTCTAGATATAGGAAAGCTGGAAATGCATGGCTCCCCCAGGAGGAGCCCTTGGGTTTACCTGCGGCAGCTCATGTTGAGACGCACACCACCGGTAAGAAGGGCTGTGTATGTGTCTGTGTTTCTGGCGGAGGACTCCCGCGCATACTCCCAGCACTGACTCAGGCTGTGCTTTTCCCCTTCCGGGTGGTCCACCAGAAATTTAGGTCCTGGCTTGGGCCTACTCATGGCCGTAGCCATGTGACATTTTCCCGGCCGCGCCCCTTGACCCACTCCCAGATGATGCGTTCTTCAAGGTCACGCCTCCTACTCTTGGTGCTTCTTGCACCAAGCGAGTCTTAAAGCATGCCTCTCGGCCAGGCCTGTGACCCTGAATGTGCCCAGGAGCCCTCGGCCGATACTGAACCCAGCGTACCTAGTGGGCTTTGTTGCTGTCACAGTCTGTAGACTCATTGGCCAGAGTATCTAAAACCCTTGTCCGGACTTTGCATGGCCTCCCAATGACATATCGGAATCTACTTAAGCCTGCCTCAGAGGGCCCCTCTAGACCAGGGGACCCTTCGGCCAGCAAGGGCCATGTTCAGTCAAGGACCTCAAGAAAATCTGTGAAATGGATACGTAGAATCCCATCGTCTGGCGTTTTCCACATCTCCTTGTGTCTGGTATCTGCATCCAGATCACCCTCACCCGTGGTTGGTAGTGACACAGACTCTGTCTCCAACATATAGAAATGCCCTTTGACCTGGTCTCGCCAGATTCCCAGGCAATGGTGGAAAGCCTTATTACAGCTGTCAAGCAGACACTGAAGGTAGACAATGACCCTAACACGACCCCGAACCAGGCGTTGTATTTTAAAAGGACTACACATCCGCACAAAGTATTTTCTAATCACAATGAATTCCAGGACATTGTCCAGAAACACAGGGAGTGGCCAGACAAGCGTTTCGCTGGTCAGAGACCTATTGAATCGTGGTACCCATTCTCTTCCTAGCACCACAAGGAATGGGCTGAAACCTTACCTGTTGATCCACCAGTCTTCCTCCTGGCCACCAAGACACTCTTGTCTCTACCAGACGGATCCTCAATAAAAGACCCCAATGACAGGCAAATAGAGAGTTTTGCACTTTCGGTATTCGAAGCCTCGGGCTCCGCAATCTCTTCCTCCTTTGCTTCAGCGTATGTAGCAAAAGCAATGTTTTCATGGGCAGATACCCTGCAAAGACCATGCAAGATAGTAACCTACCGTCTGAAGTGGCAGACTAGACTTAGCGGATCAGATAACCATGGCCGGGGAATATTTACTAAATGCTTCCCTGGACACGGCTAACTATGCCACCCTAGCGGCTTTAAATGCTATCACTATCTGGAGAGCACTATGGCTCAATACATGCGAGCGGACTCAGTGTCCAAAAACTCCCTTACGTCCCTGCCCTACCAGAGGCGCTGTTTGTTCGGAGAGAAGCTATAAAAGCTTATCTCAGACGCTACGGGGGGGAGAAAGTAAATTTCTTCCTCAGCATAAGCCCAGACACCCCTTTAACCGACAACATGTAAGGTTTCGCCCCTTTTGTGCCTCTTCTGAGTGGTCCAACCTGCATGCCTCTTTGGACCCAGCCAGTTCACCCTGCAGAGACAGGAGCCCATGGGTCTCTTACAAGACCAATCCATTATGCAAGGCCTGACCCAAACAGACTAGGTGTAAGGGATCCAGGTCCCATTGTTTCTCTGCCCCATGACTCACCTTCTCCGGAGAACACCAACATAGTGGGCGGTCAATTAATCCTCTTCCGTTACATCTGGCTCTCCGTCATCATGACAAATGGGTCGGAGCTGGTGTCATCCAGGTGCAAAATAGAGTTCTCCGCCTGGCCTCCTACATGATTCTTTATTTTCCAACCTCCTAAATTGAGCGTGCAGGCCCGCGTGTTCTACCTAGCCATAGATTCTTTGCACCTGACTGGGGTCATCATACCGGCTCTAGAAAATGAGCAGTTTGAGGGTTTCTACAAGAATCTGTTCATGGACCCCTAAAATGAAGGGGCAGTTCGGCCCATCCTGGACCTAAAGATCCTAAACAAGGTTGTAAGGTTCTGACAATTCAGGATGGAATCCCTCCGTTCTGTCTTCACATTAATGGTGAAAGGGTAATTCCTGGCCTCCATCGATATCCGGGATGCCTACATTCCAATATTCCCCACTCATCAAAAGTTCCTGCGGTTCGCCGTGCGCTTGGAACACTTCAAGTTCATGGTCCTCCCCTTCAGCTTCTCCGCCATGCCTAGAGTGTTCACGAAGGTTATGGCAGCTGTCATGACCATTCTGCACTCTCGGTGTGTGGTAGTTCTCTCGTATTTCGACAACCTTCTTTTCAGGCATGCGCAGTGTGCATTCGAACCACCTCAGGTACGCTTTTTCGTATGGGCTGGTTGATCAACCGGGACAATGCTCTCCAGTCCTGGCTCAATAGATCACTTTTCTGGGGATGATTCTGGACATCTCCCTCGGGTTGGTGACTCTCCCTCAGGACAAGAGCCTTGGCGCTTTGTCACCCATCTCCCCACTCCATCTGCTTTGGGATGAGGGCTCTGGGCAGCATGGTGGTGGTGATAGAGCTGTCCCCTTTGCCCAGCTACCCGTCTGTCCACTACAGCTCACACTCCTATCAGCCTGGGACAGGAGTCCCTTCTCACTCGACCGGTTGTGCTGCCCATCTCTGCGAGTCAAGTTGGCACTCAGGTCGTGGACACTGCAGTCCTTGCTCACCCAGGGAAAATCCTTCCGGTTCATTGGCTAGCGGTCACCTCTGACGCAAGCCTTCTCAGCTGGGGGGCTGTCTTTCACCATCACACTGCTTAGGGGCACTAGTCTGCTCGGGAGTTGTCTCTCCCAATCAACATCTTGGAGATATGAGTGATTTTGCTGGCTCTGCAAAACTTCCATCATCTTGCGGGGCACCCCATCCAAATACAGTCGGAAAATGCCACGGCAGTGGCGTATATCAACTACCAAGGGGACACCCACTGCAGAGCAGCAATGCATGAGGTGGAGCACATTCTCCACTGGGCCGAGACAAACCATTCCGTCATCTCAGCTGTACAAATCCCGGGCGTGGAGTACTAGGCAGCAGATTTTCTCAGCTGCTAGGGCCTTGCCTCGGAGAAGTGGTCACTCCACCTGGAAATCTTCCAGCAAATTTGTCATCGCTGGGGGACTCTGAACATGGATCCAATGGTGTCAAGGCTGAATGCCAAGGTGCCTGACTTCATAGCGTCGTCCCAGGACCCAAAGGCCATTGGGGCAGACACCCTCATACTGCCGTGGGGCCAGTTTCAACTTCCCTAATGTGTTTCCACCGCCCCTGGCATTTCCAAGAGTAACCAGAAAGATCAAAGCGAAGCAGGTTCCAGTTATCCTCGTGGCCCTGAACTGGCCTTGGCGGGCATGGTATGCTGAGCTGGTGCCTAGTGCCTATCAGTCCAGCCAGATCTATTTTCGCATGGTCCGATTTACCACCAGAACTCAGGGGCTCTGAGTTCAACGGTGTGGCTATTGAAACCTGGGTGTTGACCCAAGCTGTGTTTTCACAAGAAATATTCTCCTCAATGATTAGGGCTTGGAAGCCTTCATCAGTTCGCATTTACCACTGTACCTGGAAGATGTTTTTTACCTGGTACAGGTATCACGGTTGTTCCCGTATTATCTTCTCTTTTCCAACCATCCTGGATTTCCTCCACTCTGCTCTCGACTCAGGCTTAGAGAAAGCTCCTATAATGGTCAGATCTCTACTATCCCTGCCACAGGTTAAAACGTGTATTCAAGGGTCTCCCATGTAGCGCCTCTTTACCGGCATCCACGTGACACCTGGGACCTCAATTTAGTACTGCCCTAAATTTGCCTGGCACCGGTACATCACTTCGAAAAGGCCCTGCATACTTTGGAACTTGTCAGGGCCCTCAGGTGGTACATTGCTCGGACAGCGTCCTTCCGCAGAATGGATGCCTTATTTGCACTTCCTGAAGGGCACAGGAAAGTAATGGAAGCTTCAAAATCTGCAATAGCCAGGTGCATTCGCTCAATTATCCAAGAGTCCTACTGTGTCAGAGACGAGCCTATCCCAGCCAGGATAAAGGCACACTCCACCTGATTAGTAGGTGCCTCCTGGGCCATTCGGCCAAGGGCGTATCTAGGGGGGTTGCAGCCGGACCTTTTGCCCCAACAGCAACTTCAGCGGGGGCGCCAGCGGCACCCCCCCCCCCCCCCCCGCTCCACTACCTCAATCAGTGCTGCAATAGGGGGGGCAGACAGCACCCCCTCCCCGCCCCGGATGTCACTGACGCATGCCCATGAAGTAGCAGTTGTCACCCTCCCCCCCCCGCTCCTCAACCTGGGCTGCAATAGGGGGGGCTGGAATCTGACAGCACCCCCCCGTCCTCACCTACCTCGGGGGGGTTAGGTTAGGGGGGGGCGCCAAAAAAGATCTTTGCCCCGGGCGCAGGCATACCTAGTTACACCGCTGCATTCTGCACCAGTCCTTGGCAGCACAGGTTTGCAAAGCTGCAACCTGATCCAGCCATGTTCACAACCATTACAACATCCACACTCAGGCTTCTGCAGATGCAAGTCTGGGTAGGTGGATCTTGCAGATGTCAGTCACACATCTCTAGGCAGTTGACGCTTGAGGTACTGTTTTTGTTCTGTTAACTACCCATCCAGGGACTTCTTGAAGACATTGCATGGTCCTGTGTCCCCCAGTGAGGTGACGTAGAAACAGGGATTTTTGTGTACTCACCGAAAAATCTTTTCTCTGAGCCTCTATTGGGGGACACAGCACCCGTCCTGTTTGCCTGGTTCTGGCTGAGTTTAGTTTATTTGAGTTTGATGTATTTCACCTTGTTATGATATTCTTCTCCTACTGCTTGATCACTGAACTGGTTCAGTTGGTGCTAGTCTGATAGTCTGAGGGTGTATCCTGCAGAGGAGGAGCTAATCTTTTTTGTATCCACTTAGTGTCACCCTCCTGATGACAGCAGCAAAATACCCATGGTCCTGTGTCCCCCAATAGAAGCTCAGAGAAAAGGATTTTTTGGTGAGTACACAAAAATCCCTGTTTCCGCACTTAATAAAAAATAAAATTGCAAAGCAATATAAGCAATCTCCAGATAGATTTGCAACATTGCGGATGTACACTAGTGATTTCACCCTTTCACTGAGAAGGGCGAAATCAGACTTTATCCATGGAAAAACGCCAGTAACGCAAAACTATATTACAGTTTATCACTAAAGAGAGTACACATCTCATTTTTTAAAATATTTTGTTATAGCTTTTCATTGAACAACACTGAAGATCTTACACTTAGATACAATGTAAAGTAGTCAGTGCACAGCTCTTCAGTGTTGTTCAATGAAGATATATACACAGTGGTGTGAGGCAGGCCGGCGTCAGCACCCGCGTACCCGGGCAAGTGCCGGGGCCCGACGGCTTGGAGGGGGCCCACCGGGCCCCTGAGGGCTAGGTCACACTTGTGTTGTGACCCTAGCCTTGACGCAAGTATGTCTGCTGCAGCGCAGAGCGTTAACGCTATGCGCTGCCAGCAACTGAGCCCATAGAAACCGCAGTTTACATGACAACGAGTGGTTGTCACGGTAAACGTCGGGTTCTATGGCTGCCTCCAGCGCATAGAGTTGCAACATACAATACTTGCATCAGGCTAGGTCACAATGCAAGTGTGACCCTAGCCTCAGGGGCCCCTGAGCACTGCCCCCACAGCCAGAGCCATATCCAGGGGGCAGCTGGGGGGTCATGTTCAGGCTCCTGCAGGCTGCAGCACCGGAGGTCTCCCTCCTCCCCCTCCACGGGAGCCGACAGAGCTGCACACACTCTTGCTTACAGGACCTGCGATGATGTCACATGGAGGGGAGGAGTCAAGGGTCTCATGATCAGCTCCTCAGTGTATCCAGGACTGTGCTGGCCATCAATGATGCTCAAATAAGGTGAAGTTTGTGTGGTCAGGAGGCATTTACAGTGTGAATGTAGCAGAGGTGAGTGTGTACTAGGTGTATGGCAATTAGGTGAAGGTTATGTGTAGGTCAGGAGGGATTTACAGTGTGAATGTAGCAGAGGCGAGTGTGTACTAGTGTATGGAGCAGAGCTGTGTGTGTAAGAGGTGTACGGAGCAGAGCCTGTGTGTACGAGTGTAAAGGAGCAGAGCCGTGTGTGTACGAGGTGTACGGAGCAGAGCCGTGTGTGTACGAGGTGTACGGAGCAGAACCGTGGTGTGCGAGGTGTACGAGCAGAGCCTGTGTGTACGAGGTGTACGGAGCAGAACCGTGTGTGTGCGAGGTGTAACGGAGCAGAGCCGTGTATGAGTGTACGGAGCAGAGCCCTGTGTGTACGAGGTGTACGAGCAGAGCCGTGTGTGTACGAGGTGTACGGAGCAGAGCCTTGTGTGTACGAGGTGTACGGAGCAGAGCCTTGTGTGTACGGTGTACGGAGCAGAGCCGTGTGTGTACGAGGTGTACGGACAAGCCGGTGTGTACGAGGTGTACGGAGCAGAGCCTTGTGTGTACGAGGTGTACGGAGCAGAGCCATTGTGTTACGAGGTGTACGGAGCAGAGCGTGTGTGTACGAGGTGTACGAGCAGAGCCGCGTGTGTACGAGGTGTACGGAGCAGAGCCGCGTGTGTACGAGGTGTACGGAGAAGAGCCGCGTGTGTACGAGGTGTACGGAGAAGAGCCGCGTGTGTACGAGGTGTACGGAGAAGAGCCGCGTGTGTACGAGGTGTACGGAGAAGAGCCGCGTGTGTACGAGGTGTACGGAGAAGAGCCGCGTGTGTACGAGGTGTACGGAGAAGAGCCGCGTGTGTACGAGGTGTACGGAGAAGAGCCGTGTGTGTACGAGGTGTACGGAGAAGAGCCGTGTGTGTACGAGGTGTACGGAGAAGAGCCGTGTGTGTACGAGGTGTACGGAGAAGAGCCGTGTGTGTACGAGGTGTACGGAGAAGAGCCGTGTGTGTATGAGGTGTACGGAGCAGAGCCGTGTGTGTACGAGGTGTACGGAGCAGAGCCGCGTGTGTACGAGGTGTACGGAGCAGAGCCGCGTGTGTACGAGGTGTACGGAGCAGAGCCGTGTGTGTACGAGGTGTACGGAACAGAGCCTTGTGTGTACGAGGTGTACGGAGCAGAGCCGCGTGTGTACGAGGTGTACGTAGCAGAGTCGCGTGTGTACGAAGTGTACGGAGCAGAGCCGCGTGTGTACGAAGTGTACGGAGCAGAGCCGAGTGTGTACGAAGTGTACGGAGCAGAGCCGAGTGTGTACGAAGTGTACGGAGCAGAGCCGAGTGTGTACGAAGTGTACGGAGCAGAGCCGAGTGTGTACGAGGTGTACGGAGCGGAAGCCGAGTGTGTACGAGGTGTACGGAGCAGAGCCGCGTGTGTACGAGGTGTACGGAGCAGAGCCTTGTGTGTACGAGGTGTACGGAGCAGAGCCTTGTGTGTACGAGGTGTACGGAGCAGAGCCTTGTGTGTACGAGGTGTACGGAGCAGAGCCGTGTGTGTACGAGGTGTACGGAGCAGAGCCGCGTGTGTACGAGGTGTACGGAGCAGAGCCTTGTGTGTACGAGGTGTACGGAGCAGAGCCTTGTGTGTACGAGGTGTACGGAGCAGAGCCTTGTGTGTACGAGGTGTACGGAGCAGAGCCGCGTGTGTACGAGGTGTACGGAGCAGAGCCGCGTGTGTACGAGGTGTACGGAGCAGAGCCGCGTGTGTACGAGGTGTACGGAGCAGAGCCGCGTGTGTACGAGGTGTACGGAGCAGAGCCTTGTGTGTACGAGGTGTACGGAGCAGAGCCGCGTGTGTACGAGGTGTACGGAGCAGAGCCGCGTGTGTACGAGGTGTACGGAGCAGAGCCGCGTGTGTACGAGGTGTACGGAGCAGAGCCGCGTGTGTACGAGGTGTACGGAGCAGAGCCGCGTGTGTACGAGGTGTACGGAGCAGAGCCGCGTGTGTACGAGGTGTACGGAGCAGAGCCTTGTGTGTACGAGGTGTACGGAGCAGAGCCGTGTGTGTACGAGGTGTACGGAGCTGAGCCGCGTGTGTACGAGGTGTACGGAGCTGAGCCGCGTGTGTACGAGGTGTACGGAGCAGAGCCGCGTGTGTACGAGGTGTACGGAGCAGAGCCGCGTGTGTACGAGGTGTACGGAGCAGAGCCGCGTGTGTACGAGGTGTACGGAGCAGAGCCGCGTGCGTACGAGGTGTACGGAGCAGAGCCGTGTGCGTACGAGGTGTACGGAGCAGAGCCGCGTGCGTACGAGGTGTACGGAGAAGAGCCGCGTGCGTACGAGGTGTACGGAGCAGAGCCGCGTGTGTACGAGGTGTACGTAGCAGAGTCGCGTGTGTACGAAGTGTACGGAGCAGAGCCGCGTGTGTACGAAGTGTACGGAGCAGAGCCGAGTGTGTACGAGGTGTACGGAGCGGAAGCCGAGTGCGTACGAGGTGTACGGAGCGGAGCCGTGTGTGTACGAGGTATGTGTACCAGTGGTAGCCCCCGCGGATTCCGCTCCTATAGTCTCAGCCACCTTTGCCAGCAGCATTCTTCTCCATAGTCTCTTCTGCCGCTGTCTGCATTCTGCAGCTCAGAATGGAGGGGCACGATGTCATCACTGTGCTGATATGTGCAGAGCGACCGGAGGAGACCGGAGCGGCAAGAAGAAAGGTGAGGAGAAAGAGAGATCTGGACGGCCAGACACTCCGCTTGGCTGCGGTGCCACCATATGGCAGTGCGGCTCCATTGAGCTGTCTGCATTATTTGCGTGCTTCAGGATGCTTGTGTATATACCAAGAATCCTCAGACGCACAAAAATGCAACATTTTGCATTTGAAGGGTATTTTTAAAAGGCGCAAGGGAATGCAATCGCATTTTAGCCCTAACCACGTGTAATATGCTCACTGTCAGAAACAGCTCTTGCTGGTATCAGCAGTCACTGTTCCTGTAAGGCTGCCTTCACATAGGAGTTTTTTTTAAAATGTGGCAGTTGCGGTAAAAAAAAACCTGCATCTGCCGCATTTTCCGTCTAGCGGCTGCACTTGCTGCACGTTTGCGGCAAGCCCCATGCATTGTCTATGGGCTTGCGGTAAGTGTGCGGCAATATATATATATATATATATATATATAAGTCCGCGATATGTACTTAAAGGGGCCCACTGAGACCTTTTCGCCCGGGGCCCACAGAAACCTGGAGCCGGCCCTGGTGTGAGGGCTTGACATCCAGAAGTGGATGTTGTGCTTACAGCCCATCACCATGCAGGGCGATTGGCATTTGCCATTGAACACCAAGATTGGTAAATTTGACATTGGCAGCCTGTGCTCTCCACGGATGAGAGCAGGTTCACACTGAGCACATGTGACAGTAGTGGCAGTCTGGAGATGCCATCTAGAACATTTTGCTGCCTGCAACATCCTCCAGGATGACCGATTCGACACTGGGTCAGTAATGTTGTGAGTGGGCATTTCTTTGGAGGGCTGCACAGCCCTCCTTGTGTTGGCAAGAGGTACCCTGACTACCACTCGGTACTGGGATAAGATCCTTAGACCCATTGTTAGACCATATACAGGTGCAGTGGGCTCTGGCTTCCTTCTGTTTCCTGATACTGCTAGGCTCATGTGGCTGACGTGTGTCAACAGTTCCTGCATGATGAAGGCATTGATGCTATAGACTGCTATTCCCCTGACTGGAATCCACTTGAGCACATCTGGGACATTATATCTTGTGTCATCCATACTAATAGATCATGGACTGTATATGAGTCAACTGTATATGAGTCAACAGTGTGATGCAGCAGCAAAAAGGCAAACACAATTCTGTGTCATGATCCCCCTCTATTCCTCTTTGGTCAGACCTCATCTGGAATTCTATGTCCAGTTCTGGGCACCACATTTTATAAAAGACATCAACAAACTAGAGCAAGTTCAGAGAAGAGTGACCAGAATGGTGACCGGTCTGCAAACCATGTTTTATGAGGAACCGTAACAGGATTTGGGAATGTTTAGCTTACCAAAATGAAGACTGAGAGGAGACTTAATAGCTGTGTCTACAAATATCACAAAGGCTGTCATACTGTAGAGGGATCAGCTATATTCACATTTGCACAACGAGAGTCTAAAAGCAATGGGATGCTGAGTTCTCATCCAATGAAAGTCTTCAAACAGGCTGAACAGACATCTGTCTTGGAAGATTTAGTGAATCCTGCTTTGAGCAGGGGTTGGACCAAATGACACAGAAGATCCCTTCCAACTCTACCATTCTGTAATTCCATAAATAAAGATTTGCAACTGGAATATTTAATTCATTGAGATCTAGGATAGTGTTCCCTTATTTTTTAGAGCAGTATATGTTGTGAATGTATATATATAAACTACAGTACAGTGTACAGTCAGGCCATCAGATACAATCAGATATGTTCTAACCCTACAGATAGAGACAATCACCATGAGGACCTCAGAAAGACCTTTTTGAATCAGGGCTACCATCTAAGAGCAATTGAAAACCAAATTACAAGAGCCACCAGAATATCAAGGAATCATCTCCTACATTACAAATCTAAAGAACAAAACAACAGGGACCCTCTAGCAGTCACCTACAATCAAAATTTGGAAGTGTTAAGAGGAAACTACAACCACTACTACAAAACGATGCGCGACTAAAATCTATATTTACAGACCCCCCACTCCTGTGTTTAAGGCAGCGCCCAAATCTAAAAAGCAGCATCATTGTCAGAAGCTCACTGTCCTCCCCAACAGCAACAGGAACCTTTCCCTGCAACCAGAACAGGTGCAAAACTTGTCATTTAGAATGACAATGGACAAGATAAAGATTCCTGGCTCACATCAGGACTACAAGATCCCAGGTATCTTCAGCTGCACCACAAGCAATGTGGTGGACTTAATTATATGTACTTAATTTGTGAGTGGGAATCTATATGTAGGGGAAACGGGGCAACAACTCAGAACTAGGATGAACTCTCATCGCCATACAATAAAGGAAAGAAGGACAGATTTACCTGTGCCTAGACACTTTTGTAGGCCTGATCACACAATATTTGATATGAAAACACTAGTTCAGAAAGGTAACTGCAGGTCACCGAGAATCAGGAGAGTGTGGGAATATAACGTGATGATGAACTTTAACACATTTAAAGCAGGAATGAATGTCTTGCATGCATTTATGTCTTTCTACATTCATAGAGGAATTTTCAGGTCTCAGACCAACAAAAGGACAATAAAACTATCTGTGCCTCTTATCTCAGAACTTTGCTTTTACTTCACTAGCTGTTCCCTCCCCCCGCTTCGCATCACCTGTCATGTTTACTGCATTATCCTACCTTGTATTTCTATATATGTGTGTCCTATGAATTTGTGTCATTATTAGTCTGATGAAGAGGCCATAGGATCTCGAAAGCTTGCTTTGATTTTTCTTACCTTTTAATGGCTAATTGAAAAGATTGCATTTGCCACTGAGGACTAGAGATGAGCGGTGTTTGATTCAAAATCTACGCCAATCTCAAATTCGACTTGTTTTGGGCGATCTTTGAGTCATTCGGCGAATGCAAACAATTATCTTCAAATTCAGCAGTTCGAGGTTATGTTCGATGACGCTTCGTTCACCAAAAGCTTAACTGCCTTTTCACAGTAATACTGTTATTGAATGTTAATATCCAGTTTCAGTGTATAGTGTGCGGGGGGGAAAGGGAACGGGGTATAGATCATTGCTGCTGAAATAATGCCGATCTCCATTTTTTTTTTTCTCATAACCGCATATACAGTGGGGCAGTGCCTGCTGTCAGCCAATCACACACACACCCACACAGTAAAGTGCATTTTTTGCACACAAGCAAGGACATGTGTCATTGGCTGTGAATGTCACATGTCCTTGCCCTATAAGACCCAGCCATTTTCCCCATCGCCACCATTACCTCAATGCTGCAGTTGTGTGTCAGTCAGGCACAGCTACTGCTGCTGTGCGCGCTATAAAGTGTGACTTAGACAGATAGTGAGCGAATATCAAGTTAGATAGAGAGATATGTTTAGGGAGTAGGGACTAGTTGGAATATTAGCCCTTTTGAGGGCTACTTCATAGAAGTACGGACTAGTTGTAATTTCAGCCCTTTTGAGGGTTAGGTTAGAAACAGTTCCTATTCGTTTTTGCCAGGCAGGTGTGTGCCAGTGCTGTGCAAGTGTTTTTCACAGCATCTGGACAAATCTAGCTCCGGCAATCCTTTTGGGCAGGTAGTGTAGCACTGCTGTGAAGAAAGGTACACCACCTGTCTTCAGTAACCAATTTTGTACTGCAGCTAGCCCTCGCAATCCTTTTGGGCTCGTAGCAGTATCTGGTAGTCAGCGGTGTAGCCCAGTTGTGAACCACGCTACACCGCCTGTCTATTTCATACTAATTTTTAACTGCATCTAGCCCAGGTAATAGTTTGGGCCTAGTAGCAGTGTCTGTTAGTCAGTGGTGTAGACCACTTGTTAACCAAGCTACACCGCCTGTAGATGTAATTACAATTTTTAACTGCATCTAACACACGTAATCCTTTTGGGCTAGTGGCAGTGTCTGTTAGTCAGTGGAGTAGCCCAGCTGTGAAGCAAGCTACATTGCCTGTAGATCTAATTACAATTTTTAACTGCATCTAACACACGTAATCCTTTTGGGCTAGTAGCAGTGTCTGGTAGTCAGTGGAGTAGCCCAGCTGTGAAGCAAGCTACACCGCCTGTGTATCTAATAACAATTCTTTACTACATCTAACCTAGGCAATCCTTTGGGCCTAGTAGCACAGTTTCGCCACTCAGCTCTGCTCGGTTTCCATCCATAGTTTTTTGTGCCAACAACTACAGAGTTGCCAATTAGTTAACCTCCAAAATGAGTGGCAAAAGGCCTACTGCTGGTGGAAAGGGAAATAGGCGTGTTGGAAAGGGAAAAAAAGTTTGTGTCCGTGGGGTAGGTGGTAAAGCAACAGTAACATCTGAAGAAGAAAAATATCTTCTAGCCAAGCTAAGATGTCAACTTCTTTTCGTGCACAATCTGATATGATCTCTTTCTTAGGGACACGAGTCACACGACGATCGCTACCAATTGTAGATGAGGCACAAAAAGAGCAGGTGTTTGAATGAATAGCAAGCGATTCATCAAGTGGGCTCTCCTTCACCTCAACTTCAAAATCACAAATACACCAGTCCTCAGAGGTGTCACCCCAATCGCACTTGCTTCCTCACAACTCCCAAGTCTCCAGCTGCACGTCTGAGTATGGGGTATGGTTGAGTATGCAGAGCTGTTTACTCATACTATAGCCTGGGAATCAGAGGTCTGCTCCAAAGCTTCTGTGAGTTCAGACGAGGAAATTATCTGCACTGATGCCCAGAAGCTTTGTGAGTTGGATCCAGGCCCAGATGAAGAAGGATCTGAGCAAGCATAATGTAGACCCTCACTCCCAGACTGTAATTCCTGTTGGTGGAGACAATGAGGAAGATGCTGATGAGACTGAGATACCTAATTGGAACAACAACTTGACTTTTCGGTCAGGGCAGGAAGAGGTTGGCTCTGAGGAAGACGGGCGTGAAAGCACATAGGGTGATGATGAGGTTGGAGATCCCACTTGCTGTCAATCCACAGTCAGCCAGTCGATGAAAGTCAGCAAAGGAGGTGGAGGAAGATGCTAGTGATGACGAGGTTAGGTTACGCCTTCCTGGACAGAGATAGAGTACTGGAAGAACGTCAACAACTGCATCCTCAACCACAGCTCTGCCTCTGAGCAGAAGTTGTGGTGGCTCTTCTTCGGTCAAATGGGCTCTAAACCTTGCCTAGCCTGGGCCTTTTTTGAAATTACAAAGGATGACCCAACTCAGGATGACACAGTCTTTGTTGTTGTTTGTGGCAGCGAGGTAAGAATAATGCTTCTTTCCTCTGCCCTCTCCCCCCAACCTCGCACAACAGAAATGTGATCAAGGTCTCCCTCATCTGATGAGTCTTCCATGCCCATCGCCAATTCGTCCTCCATTTGTTTCTCAGCTCCTGCACCTTCCTCAACAGTTTGGCTGCTACCATGTGCCCTCCTTAATCCCTCTCCCCCACCCTCTCATGCCTGCTGCCTTGGTGCTGCCGACCGTCTGGACATTGGAGATCTTGTTATCCCTTCCGCATATGACTCCTCCTGTACTTCCTCCCCCTCCTCTTGTCCCACCACCTGACTCCGAATACTGTTTATTGTGTGCTCCAGCATGTAGATGACCGGAATAGTCATACTGATAATGGCATCATCAGCACTAAACATCTTCGTCGCCATTTCAAAACTCTGCAGAAGGTGCATAGGTCCTTGATCTGAGACAATTTAGCAGCTTGATTTGCCCCACCTCTGGATCTCGTTGGCCCAGGCTATACATCATAATGTATTGCACCAGGGCTTGTCGGTGCTGCCACAGTTGCTGCAACATGTGCAGAGTTGAATTCCATCGAGTCAGCACATCGCATTTCAGCCGGTGAACTGACAGGCCGAACGACTTCTGTAGAGATGCAAATCATTGAGCTGCAGGATGCGAACAGCAGAAGTGAGCACACAGTGACTGTGCCCTCTGCAGAAGCCCATCTAGGCCAGGATAGTGGGCTACAAATTGCTGGACAACCAGGTTCGAGACGTGAGCCATACAAGGAACATGAGTGACACTGCCCCGGCTGCAGGTTCAGTGGAGACAACCATTGATGAAACTCGGTCTCCACAGCTAACCACAACTCCTCAGCTGTGTGTGACTCACATTTCCCTGACTTTTCAACGTAAACACCGCCTGATGCAGTTGAGCCCTGCTGCCAGCATAGTAAGGAGGTGTGCAGGATTCTTTCAGCGCAGTTAGAACACGGGTGGCATTACCAGACAGGCTTTGGGTGCAGGTGGAGTACCTAGAAGAGGTTGAGGAGGCAGAAGCAGTGGAGGAACTTGTACATACAGAGAATTGACGCACAACTCGTGGGGACGGCAAGACTTGGACAGCAGCCCCTTCTCCTGCTGTCACCCTAGTTACCCAGTGACCAGTCACCAACATATAATGCCCCTGTCCATGCATACTCATCCAAGTGTCTGTGGTGAAATGCACCCTGTCACACACAGTTTCTCAAGGAAGCGGTGATGTTGTGTGCGACATACTGGTGTAGCGCAGGAACAGCTTTCTTTGAGAAGTAGTGGTGACTGGGCATCTGGTACTGGGCCACTGTGTCAGATATAAAGTCTCGAAAATCCTCTGTGTACACCAGGTGGAAAGGCAGTATTTCTGTAGCCAACAGCTTGCAGATGGTGAAATTCAACCTCTTAGCTTTGTCATGGCTAGGAGGAAATGGTCTTTTACTTGTCCACATCTGAGGAACTGAGGGCTGGCTGCTGTGCTGAGACGGGGTTGAGTAGGGTGTCCCTGGCAAACTGCTGGTCTGTGAAGCAGGTGCAGGCTGAGATATTACATTGCCTTCATCCAAAGGTGGTGCTTTCAATGTTGGAGAGTGCTCAACACCAGCAGGTGTTCCACTTCCAAAAGAGCTGACGACCTGCCAATCACACTGGCTGTTGCGGGTAAAGAGGTGGAAGGTCTGCGTCCAAAAGCATGTGTGACTGCTGTCCCCACAGTCACAGAGGATGAAGAGGCCGCGGATGCACTTGATGGGGCAGACGGTGGTTGGCCCGGCTCGTTAGCCTGCATTGTAGCACAGTGAGCTTCCCACTGCGACTTACAGTTAGGGCCAGAAATATTTGGACAGTGACACAATTTTCGCGGGTTGGGCTCTGCATGCCACCACATTGGATTTGAAATGAAACCTCTACAACAGAATTCAAGTGCAGATTGTAACGTTTAATTTGAAGGGTTGAACAAAAATATCTCATAGAAAATGTAGGAATTGTACACATTTCTTTACAAACACTCCACATTTTAGGAGGTCAAAAGTAATTGGACAAATAAACATAACCCAAACAAAATATTTTTTATTTTCAATATTTTGTTGCGAATCCTTTGGAGGCAATCACTGCCTTAAGTCTGGAACCCATGGACATCACCAAACGCTGGGTTTCCTCCTTCTTAATGCTTTGCCAGGCCTTTACAGCCGCTGCCTTCAGGTCTTGCTTGTTTGTGGGTCTTTCCGTCTTAAGTCTGGATTTCAGCAAGTGAAATGCATGCTCAATTGGGTTAAGATCTGGTGATTGACTTGGCCATTGCAGAATGTTCCACTTTTTTGCACTCATGAACTCCTGGGTAGCTTTGGCTGTATGCTTGGGGTCATTGTCCATCTGTACTATGAAGCGCCGTCCAATCAACTTTGCAGCATTTGGCTGAATCTGGGCTGAAAGTATATCCCGGTACACTTCAGAATTCATCCGGCTACTCTTGTCTGCTGTTATGTCATCAATAAACACAAGTGACCCAGTGCCATTGAAAGCCATGCATGCCCATGCCATCACGTTGCCTCCACCATGTTTTACAGAGGATGTGGTGTGCCTTGGATCATGTGCCGTTCCCTTTCTTCTCCAAACTTTTTTCTTCCCATCATTCTGGTACAGGTTGATCTTTGTCTCATCTGTCCATAGAATACTTTTCCAGAACTGAGCTGGCTTCTTGAGGTGTTTTTCAGCAAATTTAACTCTGGCCTGTCTATTTTTGGAATTGATGAATGGTTTGCATCTAGATGTGAACCCTTTGTATTTACTGTCATGGAGTCTTCTCTTTACTGTTGACTTAGAGACAGATACACCTACTTCACTGAGAGTGTTCTGGACTTCAGTTGATGTTGTGAACAGGTTCTTCTTCACCAAATAAAGTATGCGGCGATCATCCACCACTGTTTTCATCCGTGGACGCCCAGGCCTTTTAGAGTTCCCAAGCTCACCAGTCAATTACTTTTTTCTCAGAATGTACCCAACTGTTGATTTTGCTACTCCAAGCATGTCTGCTATCTCTCTGATGGATTTTTTCTTTTTTTTCAGCCTCAGGATGTTCTGCTTCACCTGAATTGAGAGTTCCTTTGACCGCATGTTGTCTGGTCACAGCAACAGCTTCCAAATGCAAAAGCACACACCTGGAATCCACCCCTGACCTTTTAACTACTTCATTGATTACAGGTTAACGAGGGAGACGCCTTCAGAGTTAATTGCTGCCCTTAGAGTCCATTGTCCAATTACTTTTGGTCCCTTGAAAAAGAGGAGGCTACACATTACAGAGCTATGATTCGTAAACCCTTTCTCCGATTTGGATGTGGAAACTCTCATATTGCAGCTGGGAGTGTGCACTTTCAGCCCATATTTATATATATATAATTGTATTTCTGAACATGTTTTTGTAAACAGCCAAAATAACAAAACTTGTGTCACTGTCCAAATATTTCTGGCCCTAAGTGTATGCTTCATATCCATGTGAAGGTTCATGCATGTCCGGTGACAAATTTTAGGGTACATTTACACGCCGCAACTTTTGGCTGCGATCGGAGACAACCTAACATGCGCGTGCACATTTTTCATGGTTGCCTCCGAACGCCGAAGGAGCTTTTACATGCCGCAATTTCGCCCTCAACCTAAAGCAACGTGTCGTCCCGGAAGTTGCCACACCAACAGCGGGAAACATCCGGTAGACTCCAGTCGCCGCCTCACACGCCGCAATCACCAAAGGAATGTGGGCGTACCTGTTCAGCGCGGCGAAAACATAGGCCTGTCAAATTGTTTGCCACAGCGCCCCAAACACGCTCATTGGAAAACGCAATAGCGTCGCGATTGGCCAGCCATGTCGTGACAAGTGGCTGCTGCGAGACACTTTCAAGCCGCTCAAGCATCACACAGGAGCGGTTTGGAGCAGGACAGTGGCTTACACTACACAATGGTTTGCTATGTGTGCGTCTGTAGCTGAAGGTGGGAACATACACACAATACTTTGCACATACAGTGCCTACAAGTAGTATTCAACCCCCTGCAGATTTAGCTGGTTGACACATGCGGAATTAACTTGGCATTGTGACATTTGGACTGTAGATCAGCCTGGAAGTGGGAAATGCAGTGCCACAAAATTTTTTTTTTTTTTTTTTAAAGCGTTAAAAGTTAATTCAGAGGGTCATTTATTATTCAACCCCTCAAACCACCAGAATTCTGTTTGGTCCCCCTAAAGTATTAAGAAGTAGTTCAGGCACAAATAACAATGAGCTTCACATGTGTGGATTAATTATCTCTTTTGACAGCCTTTTCTGACTATTTAAGACCCTCCCCAAACTTGTGAACAGCACTCATACATGGTCAACATGGGAAAGACAAAGGAGCATTCCAAGGCCATCAGCGACAAGATCGTGGAGGGTCACAAGGCTGGCAAGGGGTACAAAACCCTTTCCAAGGAGTTGGGCCTACCTGTCTCCACTGTTGGGAGCATCATCCGGAAGTGGAAGGCTTATGGAACTACTGTTAGCCTTCCACGGCCTGGACAGCCTTTGAAAGTTTCCTCCCGTGCCGAGGGCAGGCTTGTCCGAAGAGTCAAGGCTAACCCAAGGACAACAAGGAAGGAGCTCCGGGAAGATCTCATGGCAGTGGGGACATTGGTTTCAGTCAATACCATAAGTAACGTACTCCACTGCAATGGTCTCCGTTCCAGACGAGCCTGTAAGGTACCTTTACTTTCAAAGCGTCATGTCAAGGCTCGTCTACAGTTTGCTCATGATCACTTGGAGGACTCTGAGACAGACTGGTTCAAGGTTCTATGGTCTGATGAGACCAAGATCGAGATCTTTGGTGCCAACCACACACGTGACGTTTGGAGACTGGATGGCACTGCATACGACCCCAAGAATACCATCCCTACAGTCAAGCATGGTGGTGGCAGCATCATGCTGTGGGGCTGTTTCTCAGCCAAGGGGCCTGGCCATCTGGTCCGCATCCATGGTAAGATGGATAGCACGGCCTACCTGGAGATTTTGGCCAAGAACCTCCGCTCCTCCATCAAGGATCTTAAGATGGGTCGTAATTTCATCTTCCAACAAGACAACGACCCAAAGCACACAGCCAAGAAAACCAAGGCCTGGTTCAAGGGGGAAAAAATCAAGGTGTTGGAGTGGCCTAGTCAGTCTCCTGACCTTAACCCAATTGAAAACTTGTGGAAGGAGCTCAAGATTAAAGTCCACATGAGACACCCAAAGAACCTAGATAACTTGGAGAAGATCTGCATGGAGGAGTGGGCCAAGATAACTCCAGAGACATGTGCCGGCCTGATCAGGTCTTATAAAAGACGATTATTAGCTGTAATTGCAAACAAGGGTTATTCCACAAAATATTAAACATAGGGGTTGAATAATAATTGACCCACACTTTTATGTTTAAAATGTATAAAAATTCAACTGAGCAACATAACTTTTTGGTTTGTAAGATTTATGCTTCTGTTAATAAATCCTACTCTCGTTTGCAGTTTGAAGGCTCTAACTTATTGACATCTTATCAAACCAGCTAAATCTGCAGGTGGTTGAATACTACTTGTAGGCACTGTATGTGGCTACATTGGTCCATGCCATGGCACAGCTGCCATGGCACCACTGAACTATGTGTGTGTACACATGTTTGTGTGTAATGGACTGTACCTACACCCCCACAAAAACCATTGCTTGATGAATGTGTGTGTGGACACGTGCCCCTGTGGCCACAACACATCACAATGGATATGTACACACAGTTGCGCCATACACTGTGGCCCAAAGGGCTGAACCTGGGTACTGCATATTAACACACAATGTTGAACGGACCCATCAATAGATTTGGATGGGTCACATACCTCATTGCACAGCATAAAGCTATGTGCAACTGCCCTGTATCCCAATGTAACAACACACACAGGTAGTTTTTTGGATCCAACTTTTTAAAGTTATTACTTTTGTGTACAACAAAAATAAGGACAACAACACACACAAAATAACAGAAAACAGAAGTGTTAACATCATACAAAGAAATGCAACATGATGAGAAATAAGGTAAAACAATAAACATGGCAAAGTGTGCACCCAAAAAAACACATCAATAACTAACTAACTAAAGATTGTGCACACACATAAACCCAAACAAAATCCTCATGGTGCAGCCACCCTGGTGACTTCACCGTCCTCATCATGTTGCAGCCTCACCGCACCAGCCACCCTACACCTGCTGGTGCTGCCAGGCCATTGCCCCAGGTCCATTAAAATAGGAGCAGTATGCATCTCTACTGTTCCTGGCTTCCTGCTGAGTCCGACCCTGCTCAGCAGCTGGAGTGGCGCCACGCCATGGTCGGTAGCACGCCAATCCCCTGGACGTAGCTCCCCTGAATCCACATAACTTGCCGGCACCTGCCCTTAGGTCTTGCGCCAAGGAGCAGTTTGCGAACACACCCCCATCTGAGATACGCCCGTTCATTCCAACGTCCACGTAGATGAGCTCATAGTTCGCATCCACCAGGGCCTTGAGGACTATACTAAAATATCCTTTGTAATTGTAATACAAAGACCCCGAGTTTGGGGGTTTAGTCATCCTCACGTGCTTACCATCCAATGCACCACCGCAGTTTGGAAATTGCCAGCTGTCCTCAAACCCTCTGGCTACATCCATCCATTCAGCGGGTGTTGATGGAAACTGCATATAGGATGGCAGCAGACTACTCCAGATGGCCTCACACGTTTCGGGGATCAGGCAGTTCAGCAGGGACAGTGATACACATGAAGTGTATTGCAGGTCGGTCCTTGACCGACCTGTAGCCAGGAACCGCAAACATATTGCCAAACGCTCCTCAGGTGGCACAGCTCGACGCATCACAGTGTCCTGATGGGCTATCAATGGCCTTATGCATTCCAAAAGGAATGTGAAAGAGTCCTCAGACATACGGAGGTAGTTCCTGAAATCATGCGGACTCCGAGCCCACAACCTCTCATATCTATCCTCCAGCCACAATTGCTCTTCCACCAAGCCAAGAGCCACAATAGCATCTCCATCAGGGTCGAACATCATCTCACGTACCAACCCCTGCAAAAGTTAAAAAAAAAAACATCAAGACAAGAACACTTCATCACACATCGTCTACACACACCACCTCCTTCCCTATACATCTCCTGCCCACTTGACCACAGCATACCCAACTGTGGATAGCAGCCCACACACATATATATCCCCATTCCAGGGCCAAACCCAGCATTGCACAGGCTGATACCCAAACCTGGTCTCTCGACACCCCTGGCCCTCCTGTACAATATATCTCCCTTGTCAAATGCAACACATCATGAGGCTAAGGCCAGATACGTGGCCATAATGTTCATGTGTGACCACAAGGCATGGCCCTACACATGTTCACATTAATTATATATTTTTTGATAACGCACCTATACAATTACATTATACACGTACCCCAGTCTTTGTGTGTCATGCTCAAAATATCACGCCACGAAGCAGACTATTGAATACTCATCATGTCCAATACACTTCCCTGATGTGTTGTGAATGCAGGATGTCCACAGCCCGACATTCTCAGATGCCACACGCCCCACTCCACATATTTTTTGTAACTTCAACGTCCCACTGTGTGTGGTCCATGACAGTACTAGGTGTCCTCAATTCAGATGCTCCCTGCAACTAAAGACACACGCATCCTTCAAACATGATCCTGTATGGCAAAGGCAAAATGGCTTTTCAAAGAGGATACGGTTTGGTTTGGGAAAACACTCATGCATCCATTTGTCAGCACACAATAGTATATATGGCCCCAAAAAACACGAGTAACTACATATCCCACCACTTGGGCGTCACCTACAGTACACAATAGCGACCCCAAATGGTAAGGGGCTGTAAAGGAAAAACACCCACATCACAGATCATGTTTGCACATCAGTACTTACTTAATGACTCTGGGAAGCAAGCGTGTCCGACATTGGCTTTGAGCTCATTTTATATGTGAAGCAACCAATCAGAACGCAGCGGCGTCTTGTAATCGACGTAGCCGCCTGGGCGTACGCAGGTGGGACCAATCTTTAGGCGCAATTGTGCTTTTGTGATTGGTCAGGTTGTGTTTAAAGAAGCACGTGCTGGGGCGTAACCCCTGCCCAACTGGAATGTTCATTGAGCTAGTAGTGTCTCATCACAAGTTCTCTGTTGGACAGATGGTAAGTGGGGGCACATGCTATTGGGAACTTCGAGACGTTATTTTCTGTGTGCTGTACACCAATATGTTGGCTGATGTTTGTGCGCATTAGGTCCTTCTTCTGGTGGTGTCATGTAGAAGTGTATTTAGTGACGTGTACGCATCATAAATACACTCAGTGTCCTGTAGCACACATAATGTTCTGTGAGATTCTTGGCAGGACAATATGTGTACTCCAGCACTATGTTTTGCCCAAAATATGTGTGTATCTGATGTGTGTGTGTTGAAATGTCCTTAGTTCCACAATGTGTGGCATTTGTAATGATAGACCTTCACATATTGAAGTGCAGTGGGCCCAAAAACATATATCACATCACCTGTCAAACATGGCCCATGTTAACGCCAATAATGATTTTCCCTCGCCAACCTGACTACCAGGACACATGTTCTTTGTCTTGCAGGACATGGGCTGGACACACAGAGTAGGGTGTGACCACTGATGCCCATGTGTTTGTTTGCATGGCCTTTTTTTTTTCTCTTTTCTTTTTCTCAGATGGCTGAGTATCACGAGTTTGTGACCCAACTCCTCATCATATACCAGGCACACGAAGGCGTGATGTCGCAGGCTGTGGCCTACATGCTGCTGGTGGAGCTGTGTAAAAGGCTCCAACCTCAAAAGAACTGGACAGTGGTGCTGGTTGCAGAGAAGATCAAAGGCCTGCGCACCGTCTTCAACAGAACCCACAAACGGTGGATGGAGGCCCGGTCCGGGACTGGAGCTGAGGAGGTTCCTAGGCCAAATCTCTGGTACTATGACCTCCTCAGCTTCACCCTGTGCCAAGTGGGGCCTCGTGGAACACAGTGCAGCAGGCGCCGCCCCACAACCAGCTGTAGGCGCAGCCCAAGACTCTGCCCCGTCTCAGGAGGTGGGTAATTGTGTTTGTGTGTTTGATCTACCCAGCATGTTTTTTGCACTGATGTTGGGTTTGCCGCACATGTGGTAGTCACCATTGTGCTTTTCAACCACCAATCCTGTTCAGTGTTCTTTTCTATCTGTTTAGTGGTGTATGTTTTTACAGATTGCTTTCTGTTATTTGTGGCCACTTTACATATCAGTGTGAACCCTCAGGTGAGTATACTGCACTTGTGTACTTGTTAGGCTTTTTCTTCTCTAAACTCTGCTTCTGTGCCTTTGGTGTTAGCCGTGCAGAGCTTTGCTCTATGTTGTCTGGGGTGTTTGGTTGTGGTATTATCAGCAATTAAATTGCAACATGTGGGTGATGTTTTTTTTTTGTTTCTTTATTTTTCAGGACCCTCTGGTGCCTGGCTCCAGTGATGAGGAGCCAGCAGGTGGTGAAGCTCTCCCATCAACATCAGCGGGAGAGCCAGTGCCTGGGACCAGTGGTGGGGGGTCGGGCCCAGGACCCAGCTCTGTATGACGTCGTAGACTACCAGCCCCACCCAACACGGAGCTGGGTATCCTGGGCAAAACAGGTCCTCCTTGATCGTGGAAGAACCCCCGGCTCTGGGTTCGGGCACATCGCCAGTGAGATACTGGCCCGCATGGAGTAAGAGCAGCGGAACATCGTAGTGCGGCCCATGTTTCGTGTCCTGGAGGTGGGCGTGGATGGGTCCCTGCGATGGGGCGTCTGGACTTCCCCGAAATACCACCCGAGGGCCCACTGCGCCCGCCAGACGCATGGTAAGGAGGCCACAAACTCGTGATACTCCACCTCCCCCAAGAAGACAGCCCAGGTGAGCTGCGGCCCACAGGGCCGCTGGGTTTATGAGGAGGGGGAGGCCCCATTGTCTGATCCAGCAGAGGAGGAGGAAGAACAAGAGAACTACTAGCCAATGCACAACCTTGGCGAAACCTTTTTTGTTCACATTATATTGGCCAGGTGTGGCCCATTTTTATTTATTTTATTGTTATTTATTTAAATTTAACATTAAAAAAAAAAAAAATTAATCTTTGATTTCACCAACACTATGTCCATATCTGTGTCACATACACCAATATGTGTGTGTGTGTTTGGGTTATGTGGGTGTCATATAGGAGACATTGTTGTCATATTGGGGGGCATGGCGGTTGTAATGGTCCAGTATGGTGACATGTTTACTATGTCACGCCATACAGCTGTAGTTAAAACGTGGTCCAGTGTGATTGGTGAAAATTAACATCACTAACTTTTAACCTGTGTGTGTTGCAACAAGGGATGACACAGGATGTAGGTGGCCATATTTTTATTAACCAACATGATGCAAAAACATTGCCATCACAAACCAAAATCCTTGGTTAGCTTGGGAGTAGCCAAGACAGACTACCCACTTTTCCAATGTGGGACACTATTAGAAAAAAGGCCAACGTGGCGTTAACAAAAAAGGTGCCAACATGGCAACAGGGGACAAAACAATGGTCCATCATGGACAACTATGGTTAGGGAAGTGTGGTCCCATTATTGGGTGGGGGTGATGGATTACTGGCCATACGTGACTGGGCTGTCTGGAGGGCGTGGATCATGGCACCCAAGCGGGCAAGGTGTTGCTGCCCTTCTTGGTGTGCCCTCTCAATCTGCTGCTGTGCCTCCTGGTGAGCCAGCAGCAGCTCCTCAATTGTTGGTACACCTGTAGGGGAAATAAGGAGATTAGTGAGTTACCTGGTATGTGTAGGTGGTTATTTGAGGGAATTGTAATTGATCATACATACGCAGCACATCACCATCCCGGGTGTCATCTGGAGGAGATGGGGATGGGCTGACAGCACGTGCTCGTTCTCCTTCTGACAAAATTTAGAACAAACAAAGTAAACACAACTCACATACTGGTGTCTGGAGCACACAACAGTAAGTACATTGTAAAGCTTGTAGGCCTTAGCAGACACTTACCACCATACGCAGCACCTGCAGGCTGAAGGTGAGGGTGTGGGGACCACATCACACCAGGACTTGGCCGGAACTGGAGATGCTGGGGGGAATGTGGCTCCTAGGCTGGGGTGTGTGGCCACAGGGTGTGGCTTTCTACTCCCAGGGGGCCTGGGCTGCCTGCAGCCAAGGCTTGTGGCCCCGGGTGGTGAGGGACTGGCTGTGCCCTCCGCCCTGGTGCTGGTGGAGTCCCAGGTGGTGAGGCGGACTGGGCCGTGGGGGACCTCCTCCAGCCTGGGGCTGGTGGAGTCCCGGTTGGTGAGTGACTGGCTGGGCCCTCTAGCCCTGGGGCTGGTGGAGTCCCAGCTGGTGAGGGACTGGCTGGGCCCTACGGGCTTGAGGCTGGTGGAGTCCCGGGTGGTGAGGGACTGGCTGGGCCCTCCGGCCCTCTGGTGGAGTAGGTGGCGAGAGTGTCCCGAGCCAGTGTGTGGTGTGTGTGGGGACTGTTGAGCATCCCCAACACATAGTCCTCGTCATCTGTAATATCAAACATGATGTACAGAGCAATTAGAGAAAAGGCACACAACATAGGGAATACATCTTGTGTGTTAGAATGTCATGACAGCGTGAATGATATGCTGAAAGGTTATGGTGGGTGAATAGACTCTGGGGAAGGCCCACTCTGATTTGGGACATGAGTCCAACACCAGTGGCCACATATTTTGAATGTTACCTAACCCTTGCCTTAGCATGGTAGGTGTTTGAGTTTTGAACACAAGAGCAGCCAGTAAGCAACAGATGTTCGCACCATGGGGGCCAACACATAGCGTTGAAATTGTATTCATTGTTCTGTATTGTGATCATTGTGTTGCCAAATTGTATGTGTCACAGGTCAGACATATGTGCTGCAAAGTGTCATGTGGGTGTTGAACATTGCATTAATATGTATTTGTCACCTTGGCAGTCAGGACACACCTCTTTTTGTAAGCACACAGGTCAAGGACCACTATAGCCGTCACCATTTGGATGTTAAATGAGTGATTCATACACCATCATGTTGCAGTGTGACCAGCATACAGATGCACATTGGTGACAGCTCCACATGGTGACTTAGGCCACATTATGTGGCATGGCACAATAACACATGATGTTTGTGTAGTGTTTGGAGTATTTAGCTTGGCATGTGTGTGTTTGGCATTGCCACTAACTCACCACGCAGCTTGGCAATCCTGGCCCAAAGATCCACAATGCGTCCTGGGGACTTGTGTTTCAGGTCCGCTATTTTCTTCTGGATCTGTTTCAGGTCCTCTCAACCCCCAGTTTGTTGATGAGGGCCCGTTTGGATCCTTCTGAGAATGCTGCATTTACGCAGCCTTGGGTGCCGGTGACGCTGGGCACACCAGTAATCATGGCGGTCAGCTAGGTCTATGAGGAGCATTAGCTCCTCCAGACCCCATGTGGCAGTGCGCTGTGCGGCGTCTATGAAAGTGCTCCTAGTGCATGGGAGGGGCAAGCACCTGGCAGGCAGAGAATAACGAAAACAGACATCATGACGTCACCACGCACACTGGCACCGCCAAACTACACTGAGGACGAAAACAAGGTAGCTGTCCGCGGAGTGGGAGTAGCGTAATATAGCCATCAGCGTCACCAAAATCGCTAACCATTGCAGTGCGTTGCCCATGGCACCCATGTGCGATGTGTAGGCCAATATATGAACTGTCATGTTTGGCAGTGTAGTGTACGCAGTGAATCTGCCAATACATGCGCCAGCAATAGCTTGCGCTATTGAATGCGCGCGTAATTGGACTGATGTAGTGGATGATTGTGTAGGTGAAGATGTGTGTGGTGCTGAAGTGACAGCTCTTCAAATATGGCGCCCTGTCAAGGGACAGCCAATGGAAACACAGTAGCCACCACCAATCATCGCTCACAGGGCGCGGTGTCCAGCACGCTGTGGCACGCCTCCGGGAAATCAGTCGGCGATGCTGATTCCATTCCTATTGCCCCTTCACATGCCAAAAGCAGGGAATTTCCCCTTCATGATTGCCTCTGGTTTTGGAGCAGTGCTGTGAAATCGGAACCAGGCGCAACCTTTTTGACTGCCGCCAGATTCCCCAATTACACGCCGCAATTGTGAGGCAATTTCACGGCGATGGTGACGGGGCTACAGATTGCCAGTCAGATTTCTCACCGCGAGTTGCGGCATGTAAAGGTACCCTTACAGATAACATGGGGAGACTAAAAGCTTGTGGATTTTTGAATGTGCTGCATGAAAGTCACCTCACAACCATTTTAAGTTTGTAACTCTGAGGCAATTGATGCCACTGAAGTGGTGTCTGGACCCAAATTTTTTGAAAAAAATGGAGACTCTTGTTGGAGTCCCCTTGCTGTGTTTTACATGATTTTAGAAGGGCATGCCATATCTGTGCCTCCTCCTTTTACTCGTCCAGCTCTTTTTGCATTTTTATATGTACTTGTCACTTTTCCAAGTGTTTGCTGTGTCTTCTGAGTATTTTGTCACCTTTTGGACACCTTAGAAGATGTTTTCTATGTGTTTTCTATGTGTTTGTGTTTGCCTGCCATTGTTTTCAGTGGTGTTCGACGGTGTTCGATGGTGTTCGACGATCATTCGAAGAACACCCCCCAATTCGACGAATCGAATTCGAACACTAGGGTGGTGGCTCATCTCTACTGAGGACTCTATGATTCTAATATTTATGTACATACTAGTGCATCTCAATGAATTAGAATATCATCAAAGATCAATGTAATATTGCCATGTTTCAGGACATTTCTGAGAGCCCTGAAACACATTGACTAATAAATCAATATTATATAAACCCTTTGATGTCTCGTGGAATATGGCAGTGCGGTTTTTAACCCTTCATCCTCCCTACTTTAATTTTCTGAAATAATGACCTTTGGGTTTTCTTTGGCTGAAAGCCATAATCATCAACATTTACAGAAAAAAACCTTGAACTAGATCACTCTGTAATGACTCCATATAATATATGCATTTCACTTTTTGTACTGAGTTACTGAAATCAATTAACTTTTTGATGATATTCAAATTAATTGAGATGCACTAGTATATATGTGTACTGTATATACAAGGTGGGCCACTTATATGGATGCACCTAAATAAAATGGAAATGGTTGGTAATATCAACTTCCTGTTTGTGGAACATTAGTATATGGGAGGGGAAAACCTTTCCAGATGGGTGGTGACCATGGTGGCCATTTTGAAGTTGGCCATTTTGGATCCAACTTTATTTTTTTCAATGGGAAGAGGGTCATGTGACACATCAAACATATTGAGAATTTCATAAGAAAAACAATGGTGTGCTTGGTTTTAAAATAACTTTATTCTTTCATGAGTTATTTACAAGTTTCTCTTTGTTTACAGCCATTGACATGTCGCAGAGATTTAACACGTGAGGAGCGGATAGAAATTGTGTTGATGTCTGGTGAACGCAGTACCCGGGTCATTGCAGCAGATTGCAATGCAAGACACCCTACAAGACCACCCATCTCCCATGCTACAATAAGCAAACTGCTTGCCAAATTTTGTGAAACAGGTTCAGTGTTGGATTTGCCAAAATGTGGACACAAGAAAACTGTCACTAATGAAGAAACATCAGTGGCTGTCCTAGCTTCATTCAGCAAGAGCCCACAGCGTAGCACTCGCTGCATGTCACTGGAGAGTGGCATCAGTCGAACATCCCTTCGGTGGATATTAGCTACTCTCAAGTGGCACCCTTACAAAATCCATCTGCTACAGCATCTCAACGAGGATGACCCAGATCGGCGCACTTAATTTGCAGAATGGGCAAAACAAAAATTGGAACAGGACCCTCAGTTTACACAGAACATTATGTTCAGTGAGGAGGCAAACGTTTTTGTGAATGGTGAAGTTAACACACAAAGCCAGCGCTATTGGTCTGACACTAACCCACAGTGGACAGATCCCTCCAAGACTGCTGGAGCACAACAATTGATGGTATGGTGTGGTATATGGGGTACAAAGATAGTGGGGCCATTCTTCATCAATGGAAACCTCAATGCATTGGATATCTGAAATTGCTACATGATGATGTGTTGCTCTCTTAATGTTGAATATGTTTTTATTCAAGAAAATTTGAGATAACATACAAAAATTGACAATAACAAATAAACAGGGGTGACCTTTTTTGATCAGTAATATAAGTAAACTGTTTCACCGTCAGTGGCCTTGAACGCCCACTTGACCCTGCTGGGGCAAAGTTCAGGTAATGAGTCCATATACACAGCCATGTATAATAATTATCATCTGTTGGGATGAATAGGCCACTGATTCTATGCTTCATGTTCATTCCAAGTATATTAACGATTAACAAATGAAAGAAAAATTGGGGTATCACTCTACCCCACTTGAAGTCGTATATAATAACTATACATGGAAACAAATTACTAAGAGTAAGTAACCTTAAATAAAGGGCTTACTATAATTACACCGTATGTAATAATAGCGGTCAGAAACTAGAATAGAGAAAGTGAGAGAGAAATTAGGAGAAGTACAAATAGGAGGGGAAGATGGGAAGAGGTGATAGTGACGAGTCACTCCACCATTGGTGCAGGACTGGGAAAGGGCTGAGGACGGGAGGGAAAGCAGGTACCGAGGACCGACGCCGGTCTCTATGGGGCCTCCTCGATCATCTTTGATAGTTCGGTAGTCTCCTTGAACATTACCCAGGGTTACCACATACGGATCAAGTGAGTATTGCCTTCCATCTCAGCCATCAGTTCTTCCATGTGTAATATTTCTGCAAATTCTGTCACCCACTCCTCCATAGTTGGTAGCACTGCTGAGCACCAGTGGCGTGGAATAACGATCCGCGCTGCAGTAATACAGAATCGAGAAGGCTCCGCTTCTGAGCAGATATGGGTCCCGGAAGGATCAAAAAGATCCCTATTTGAGGGGAGGGGGGGACAAAGTCCCCAGAAATTTTGTGAAAAGCTTTAAACACTCTTCCCCAGAAGGTTCGTATAGCAGGGCACTGCCACCATATATGGAACAATGTACCTTTCTCGGTTCCACAGCGCCAACATCTACCATCCATCGATGGGAAAATGGCCCTCGATCTGACAGATGACAGGTAACATCTAGTCAATCTCTTGAAATTCTTTTCCTGTGCGCTCCCAGCCGGTGAGTTTGTGTGAAGAGAAAGGCCCTATTGAGGTCTTCCACAGAGAACTCATAGCCGATTTCCTCCTTCCATGCACGAATGTAACTCGGGACCACATCCCGATCACCTGTGGTGAACTCTTTGTACAGAAGGGAGATCAGGTGAGAAGGAGGTGTCTGCTGCAGAAGTAAATGTTCTAGTCTAGTCATGGAGGGGTGAGAGGTGCGACCAGTCAGGTCCCCCCTGGCGAATGACCTTAGTTATTCATACTATAGCCAAGAAATTACCCTATTTGGGAACCTCTCCTGCAATGTTTCTAAAGATGGAAGATCTCCCCCTGTTTTAATATGTCCCAGGCTTATGTCAGAACTGACATGCCAGCCCATGAATCTATCCTGATGTCTGCCTTGGGTGAAGTCTGGATTCCCAAAAATTGCTGCCATTGGGTTTAACAAACTGATCAACTTCTTTTTGATCTTCAGGCGGTCCCATAGCCACAATGCTTCTCGTGCCAAGAAGCCAGTGGAACCTCCAACCCTCTCAGCAGTGGTCTCCGTGTGTCTTATCCATGGAAGGTGTCACAAAGGAATATCAAAGTCAGTTTGCTCCAATTGAACCCACTGTTTAAAACAGTGGCGAAATTGCCAGTTGAACAGGTGCATCAATAGAGAGGCCTGATAATAAATTTGCAGATCAGGGAGGCCTGCACCGCCCCTGGATTTTGGTGTGGTCAGGAGTGTATATTTCCGGCAGAAGGGCAGGAATACAAAGCCGCAATCCCATGTAGGAAGCGATGTCCCAGGCCCATCTGTTTAAGTGCGAAAAACATGAAGCCCCAGTGTATACGGTCGAAGGCTTTTTCAGGGTCAATAGATAACAATCCCAGTGGTTTACGCTTTGATTTTGCGTGCACCGCCAATATGAGAGTTTTACCTATACCATCTCTCACCTCTCTCCCCTGTACAAATCCCACTTGGTCTGAGTGGATAACCAAGGGCAAAAGGGGCGCTAATCTGTTGGCTAGAATCTTGGCATAGAACTTTACATCAATATTGATAAGGGATATCGGGCGGTAATTAGTTACCACTGTGGAATCTTTGCCAGGTTTCGGCAGAACTGTGATGAAAGCTTCCAGGGATTGCAGGACAAATGGGGAATCATTCGTGATTGAATTATAGACCTTCATAAAGATGGGTTCGAGTTGTTCTCGGAACAGCTTATAAAAATGAGGGGAAAACCCGTCTGGGCCGGGAATTTTACCCGTTGAGGCCAGTATCTAATACATATGTCTCTATATGGGGTTGAGGGTTCAGTGGTGATTGGGTCTGGCTGTCTCCATTATTGTTGTATAATTTCTGAAAATAACATCTCACTAGGGATGGGCGAATCTACTCGCTAGGACTCGTTACTCGGCGAGTAGTAAGGGACTCGCAGGACTCGGTACTCTGCGAGTTTCCCAGCGTTTACTCGCACGAGTCCAATGCAAATCAATGGCAAACGCTGACAAAACTAGGATTGCCATTGTCTTGCATTAGACTCGGCTACTGTGCCAGTGATAGCAGGGAAACTCGCAAAGTAACTGCTGTTACTTTGGAGGCCGAGTCCAGCTGTCTTATCTGTGCAGGCTGCCACAGCTCCAGGGTCCTAGAGCCTGCCTGCTCACAGAGATGATGTAGCAGTGCTGAGATTGTTCTCAGTCTGCTCATTCCCTGTGCATAGACATCTATATCTATGCACAGGGGATGTAGCAGAGAGGACATCGCGTTTTGGACTACGTCGGACGGAAGAGGATTTTTTTAATTAAAGATGGAGTCCCTAATGGCTTTTTTTTTTATTTCTAATAAAAAAATTTCTTTGTGGTGTTTTTTTAACGCTTTATTGGAGATTCTTAGTGGCTGGGTCAAACCTGGCCTGACATTAAGAATCTCGGGCTTAATACCAGCTTGTATAACAAAGCTGGTATTAACCCCTTTATTACCCAGCGTGCCACCGCCACCAGGGCCGCTGGAAGAGCGGGGTTCAGCGCCAGAGGATGGCGCTTCAATGAACGCGCCATCTTCTGGGGCGGCTGCGGGCTGCAATTTGCAGCGGGGGGTGCCCAGAAAGCTTGGGCATCCCTGCGCTGCGGATTCCAGCCCCCAGCTGCTTAGCTGTACCTCCGCAGCGCAGGGATGCCCAAGCTTTCTGGGCACCCCCCACTGTAAATTGCAGCCCGCAGCCGCCCCAGAAGATGGCGCATTCATTGAAGCGCCATCCTCTGGCGCTGAACCCCGCTCTTCCAGCGGCCCTGGTGGCGGTGGCACGCTGGGTAATAAAGAGGTTAGGGCCAGCTTTGTATTATCAGCTGGCCCTAAGCCCGAAATTTATGGCGGTCACGCCAATATTAGACATGACCGCCATGAATTTCTATTAAATTGTTTTAAAAAAAACACAACACAGAGAAAATTTTTTATTAGAAATAAAAAAAAAAGCCATTAGGGACTCCATCTTTAATTAAAAAAATCCTCTTCCGTCCGACGCAGTCCAAAACGCGATGTCCTCTCTGCTCATCCCTGTGCATAGATATAGATGTCTATGCACAGGGAATGAACAGACTGAGAACAATCTCAGCTCTGCTACATCAGGCAGCAGGCGGGCTCTAGGACCCTGGAGCTGTGGCAGCCAGCACACAGAGCAGACAGGACTCTTATCTGTGCGAGTTTCCCAGCGATTACTTGCAAAGTAAACGAGTCCAATGCAAATCAATGGCAAAACTAGGATTGCTTCAGGCTGAAGCTTCCGAGACACATCTGTGATTTGTAAATCTCACACTACTCGCTATTACTCGCTTCCCCATTCATTAACATTGGACTCGCTAGACTCGCAACGAGTAGCGAGTCCGGGGCACGGACTCGCTAGAGTCAAGTGATTCCGAGTAATTTAGGATTCGCCCATCACTACATCTCACCAAGTCGAGAATTTCCGTTGGGTTCGACATCTTATGGCCATTCTGTTTTTGGAGGGAAGGAATGTAGGTAGTCTGGCCGCGAGGGTGCAAAAAACAGGCTAACAGGCATCCATATTTATTAGCCTGGCTGTATAATACGCTTTTGTGGCGCCCCGCAACGAGTGCGTCACAGGAGTGTATTGCAGCCAAGACAGCAGCAGCAATATTCTCTCACTAAGCAATGACACGGTTAAAACTCAGAGCTCTATACCCTACATGCACATCAGCATAGAGGGCCAATAAGGTCCTGGTGGGCGGAGTGTAGAGGTAGAGTGTGAGAAGGAGAGCAGAGGAGCTGCAGCGTAGGAGAGGGGGTCTGCACAGTTCCATGCAGCCCCCTGGCCATCACCCCCGGTTGGGCGCCATTACCCCGGTGCCTCAACAACCGGACCCTGGGCGAATGCATACGGGTCAAAACATCCCCGTGCCCATTTACAACCGGATTACTGGTTCCGAAGCTGGGAGTCCTTTATCACTGCCATGCAAACCAGGAGTGGAAGGGACCGCTTTACAGGAGCACCCCACCGCCGCACACACAGAGTTGTCTTGCCAGCGGAGTACCCACCAAAAGGACCCAAGGCTCCCCACAAATCCGGCCAGAATTCCCCAGTAGGGAAATTGAAGCAGCCTCCTTGTACCCAACCTGGCACCCCAAGGCGACAACGCAACACAAACTAGTTAGAATGGAGAAACACCGCGGAGCTCTGAGAAACACTGGTCATTGCTGAGTCCACCCGGTCCGTTACCCGAGAACTGTATGCCATGTATCACCTGCTGGTTACAGTAAAGTACCCGTTACAGAGACTATTGAGTGTCCGTGCCTTTTTCAGAAACGTCTATCTCCGCATGCTAAAAGGTAACTGAAGCTGCCTCACAACATCTTGCACAGCTCAGGGCTTCGGGGACTCCCGCTCAGCCTGTGGGGAGCGTTCCATCTTGCTCCGTTCCATCCCCCGGAGGCCCAAGCAGTGCCGGTGGCTATCACCGGAACTCTCACAGGTGGCGTCACGAAACAACCCCTTAACTGTTGAGCCAACTCTATTGAATCTGGACCACCGGGCCCCACTACCGGCAGGCGCAGTTTCCGTGACAAGGAGGAAGAAGAAACGCCTGTTCCTCGGAGTCCCGGCCACGGTGAGTCACTTTTAAAGCGGTTCCGGTGGTGAAGAGACTTTTCATTCAAATGAGAGTTCAATTCGTCTCTACATTTAATCAATTCTGTTTGCACCCCTGCTGACAGATCTACTTTGTGCGTCGTCTCGGGGGTCAGTATTCGGGCAAGCATTTCCGTAATTTCTCTATTTTTCATTTGTTTTAGGCGAGAACCATGTTTAATAAGTACCCCTCTAAGGACACACTTAAGGGTTTCCCATTTATTAGGCATAGTCGTGGTGTCCTGTGCGTGGTCTTTCAGGGACATGTCTATGGTTGTTTTAATGTCAGTCGTACAGATCGGATCCATTAGAAGATTATCGTTCAATATACACGACCACAGACGTGCCACCGAATCAGGGGGTGTTGCCCTCTTTATGCACTGAAGATGGCACGTTTCCGAGTTTTTCCTACAAGATGGTGCACCACCACATTATGGGTGCCAGGTCCGAACATTCCTACATGAACAGTTTCCTGGAAAATGGATTGGTTATCGTGGGCCAATTGAATGGCCACAAAGGTCTCCCGATCTGACGCTCTTAGACTTTTATCTTTGGGTAATCTGAAGGCAATTGTCTATGCTGTCAAGATACGAGATGTGTAGCATCTGAAACAACGGATACTGGAAGCTGCATTTCTTCTGTGGTGTTGCTTTCAGTGTGGGAGTGGGAGAAGAGGGTTGCATTGACAATCCAACACAATGGGCAGCACTTTGAACACATTTTATAAGTGGTTATAAACTTGTAAATAACTCATAAAAGAATAAAGTTACATTAAATCCAAGCACACCATTGTTTATCTTATGAAATTTTCAATATGTTTGATGTGTCACATGACTCTCTTCCCATTGAAAAAAATATAGTTGGATCCAAAATGGCTGACTTCAAAATGGCCACCATGGTCACCACCCATCTGGAAAAGTTTTCCCCCTCCTATATACTAATGTGCCACAAACAGAACTAATTTCTATTTTATTTCGGTGCATCCATATAAATGGCCCACCTTGAATATATAATAATAATAATAATTTTATTTATATAGCGCCAACATATTATGCAGCACTTTAGATATGTGTGTATATATGTATTATATAATTTTTTTACATATTTGAGCACTATAGGTTGCCACTATTTGTATTCTGAATTTTGATGTTTTTTTTCCCTACAGGTGACTTTATTCTGCATTATTTGAGCACATTATGTGAGCAGCGTATATTGGACCATATTTAGTTGTCTGTATCACCCTATTTCGCCAAAAATAAGAAAGTGTCTTATATTAATTTTTGCTCCCAAAGATGCGCCATGTCTTATTTTCAGGGGGTGTCTTATTTGTCCATGAAGAAGAATTTATATTTATTGTTGAACAAAAAAAATGAACATTTATCAGTCCCCAACAAGGTATCCCCATCATCCCCTTGCAGCTCTCAATACAGTATCCCTATCATCACCTTGCAGCTCTCAATACAGTATCCCTATCATCACCTTGCAGCCCCCAATACAGTATCCCCATCATCCCCTTGAAGCCCTCAATAAGGTATACCGATCATCTCCTTGTGGCCCCCAATACGGTATCCCGACCAACCCCATAATCCCCCAACAATATGGTATTAGCATCAAAACACAGGGACACACACCCAGGGACACACACAGACATACACACACAGGGATACACACACAGGGACACTTCTCACCGGTCCACTGCTGCATTCCAGCGCCGCTTTCATCTCCCTACCTCAGATGCTGTAGGTGTATGGTGCCGCTGGGCGAGTAGTCACAGGCCAGGAGCCACCCAGGTGGCCAATTACAGGCAAGAAGCTGACATCATGTTCCGAATGGCCTGTGATTGGCTGTCCGGGCGGCTCCTAGCCTGTGATTGGCCGTGACAGTAGCAGGAGGCAGGGAAAATAGAGCGGCGCCGGACTATATGCATTGGCGGCATCGGGACAGCAGCGGGCACCAGGACAACAACGGAGGGGCTGGGGGAGGAGTCAGAGCTGCATGTCCCGATCTTCTGATCGGTGAAATGTTGTTTTTACAGAAAAAAGGTATGTCTCATTTTCATGGGGTGCTTTATACTTACAGGCACATTATACCCCTTAGTATGTCTATTTCGGGGAACCTTATTTTCGGGGAAGCACGATATGTATATGATGTCTATATTGTGCATTTTGTATTTGATGTCTGTATTGTGTTTTTATGCATCTATTGTGTATTTGTTTTGCGTATTTGTGTGGATCAATGATGTTGTAAGCCATGCAATGTATTTTGCAATCAGGGACACCCCAGGTGGACAGGATTCAACTGAAGTACTAAACTAAGCATACAGCTTAGATACAGATAAGATGTCAAACAACTCTATAATGTCTCACTACCCTATATATTGTAAGCTTGCACCCTTTAGTGCCTTTCATGTTGCCCTAAAGGCTGGTATTTAGCTTTAAAAAAACAAATTACCATAAGAAAAATAAAAAAGTCATGGGGTACCATCTATTTTTCTTCGCCAGCTAGGGTACAGCATGCAGCTGCAGCCTATAGACCACAGCTGAAGGCTTTATATTGGCTGTTATCACAATTTTACAGTAATCTAATGTAATTTGTTTGTCATACTGGCAACCAATCACAGATGACGGCAAAGAGGGAGGATGGGTCTACGTCTGTCTTTAACCTATCAGGGAGGGGGAATCATTGAATATGTTTGAGGTTCATGATCGGGCCCAGAATCATGGTGACAGCAGCGCTTAAGCTTGCTAAGTAATAGTGTAGGAAGAGAATGTCTGTGCGAAAACAGCGGGGTTCCACTGTAAAACAGTTTGAGCTGTGTATGGCAGCTTTTGAGGCCCTTTGAAGGTATTTTCTAGGCCCTTGATTTTGCCTTTTATTGATTGAATGGGGTTCAGAAGTTTAGCGAACTGTTCACTGATCTATTTGACGAACATATGCCCTTTTGGCGAACCGAACGCAAACTTCAAAAGGTTCACTCCTCTCTACTCCCTGGTGTCATCTGACTCTCTAGTGTCACAAGGTCTCAGGTGTGAATGGCGAGCAGGTGTGTTAAATTTGGTGTTATCACTCACATATTTTTTCATACTAGTCACTGGAAGTCCAACAAGGCACCTGATGACAAAGAATTATCTGAGGATCTGTAAATAGATTTTTTTTGCTCTACATAAAGATTGACAAGTCTATAAGAAGATTGCCAACACCCTAAAAGTGAGCTGTACCAAGGTGGCCAAGCCCATATAGGTTTCACTCAGAACAGCCACGCAGTGGACTACCAAAGTGGTTGCTGTCGAGGTTAAATGGATGGCATGTCATCCTGTCAGTGCTCAGACCATACACGGCACGCCGATTAAAATTTTTGTGTATGCCTTTTGTCTTGGAAGGAAGCCTCTTCTAAAGTTTATGCACAAGAAAGCAAACAGTTTACTGAAGATGAGCAAAATAATGACATGTATTACTGGAACTATGATGTGTGGTTTTGTGAGACCAAGATAAACGTATCTGGTTCAGATGGCTGTGGGGAGCTATAATTCATTAAGGGAACTGATACACTCACTCAGTCCTTAACAGAAGTAGTGGACTCAGTGAACACAGATGGTTTGTGGAAGCTGACCTCCTTTGGGCAGGAACAGGCAGAAGAACAACTTAAATAAAAGCACAGTCTTTATTAGATTTACACCTGCAAGAATGGCCAAGTACTAGTAATAACAAAGTCTGTTAGAGGAGTTTGCAGGCTGTCATGAGGATGGGTCAGCTTCTGACAGCAAAAGAGACCAACAGGAGCAGAGTCCAACGCAGATGGATAGAAGCATGATACAGGCTCACCGATGACACAGGCAGACTGGCTTGGCATAGCAGGCTCACGGGAGACAAATGCTGAGAGGTAGACTTGGGAGGCTTGTTAGAGGCAGGTGCAGGCAGGGTCACTTGAGGCAGGCATTAAGGCGAGACAAAATATTAGTAATAGCAAGGACAAAATATAAGGCAAAGGCAAGATACTAGGCAAAGGTCCTGACAATAAGCATCGTTACTAAAGACAAGAAACATTGCTCAGGCACCTCCCTAAAGGGGAGGGTGCCTTTTATACACTGAGCCTCTCAGCAATAGGCTGCGAGGCACTTCCTGGTCAGAGTGTACAAACTCTTTAAACCTTAACAGAATGCAGTAAGCGTCGCCTAAGGAAGGTCTTGGAAGAACTCCGTGATCCCAGACTTTGGGCAGAGAAGTCTACAAATGGGGAGCCTGGAGACATTGCTGGATCATGGACGAGGTGAAAGACCTGTATGGGAGATAGCACAGCGGCCTGGGCAGACCGTATGGATCCATGTGCTGGACACCAATCTCCCTAGTAAAGACCGGCCCCGTGGCTGGAGGCATGACAGGGACCATGAACGCCAATATATACAGTGACTTACTGAAGCTGAGCATGATCCCCAATCTTTGTAAGCCGGACCGCAGGGCAATATTACAACATGAAAACTGCCCCCAACACACATCTAAAATGACCACTGCCTTGCTAAATAAACAGAGGGTAAATACGCTGGAATGGCCAGGCATGTCTCCCGACCTAAACCCTACTGAGCATCTGCAAGGCATCCTCAAACGGAAGGTGGAAGAGCGCAAGGTCTGTGATATCGACCAGTGGAAGAGGATTCCAGTGGCTCCTGTGAAGCTCTAGTGAACTCCATGCTTAAGAGTGTTTTGGCAGTGCTTGCAAATAATGGTGGCCACACAAAATATTGACACTTTGGGCACAATTTATTCATTTTTACTAGTGTGTACTCACTTTTGTTGCCACTTGTGTTCAGTTATTTAGAGGGCACACCATCATACAAGCTTTACACTGACTACGTTATATCAATTTTTCATATCTTCAGTGTTGTAAAATATTTACAAAAATGTAAGGATGTACTCACTTTTGACATATAATGTATAATTTCATATTTGTGTAAGTTCTTTATACAAATAGAGTTAGAGCTTCTGGGACTAGATGATGCCATCTTGGCACTATGAGTTTTTTATGTCCACCTATACCATTTGTTTTTTTTTATCTTCAGTGATGTCCCATTAAAATATATAATAAAATATATATAAAAAAAGTCAGGCTATTTCTCAGTTTTATGATATATAGTAGAACAGTACGTGGAAGATGCAAAACTGGCATATATATTATACCCATTTAATGTTTTAAATTACAATGGATAGGTGAGGAATAGTGCAAAGTTTGTTCTGGAACCCAATGGGATTTAGTTACGCAACTGCCTTGGGGGTGCTTTAGCTGTACTTCCACCACACTGCCAAGGCATTATCCGCCTGTACACTAAGAGTGGACACGTATGTACAGTACTGTGCACGTTTTTTGGCAGGTGTACTGCAAAGTAAGAATACTTCCAAGTACAGTAGTGTTCATTTTTGTTTCATCATGTAGTAAAATGAAAGAGCAAGAGAGAAATTTAAATCCTATCAATATTTGGTGTGAATACCCTTTGCCTTCAAAATAACATCAAAGCATCAATTCTTCAACATACACAAAATCAAGCATTTTGCAGATGCATTAGGAACCATTTATATTACCAAACGGGATAATGGGATCATTAATTTGATATGTATTTTGAAACACAGTAATTAAAACTTGGTAAAGAACAGTCAAACTCTGCTACGAAGGTGAGGTTGTAGAAGAGCATTTTATGTCATTGGACATACACCATGGCAGGACTAAACACAGCAACAAGACAAAAAATAGTTATAATGCAACAGTAAAGTCTGTCTCAGGAAAACATTTAGATGCAGACTGAGGTTTCAAGATGTGTTATTCATTTTGGATGAAACGCAAAAAAGTGGACATCGTTAAGGACTGTAGTTGCAGATCTCAGTCAAGGAAGCTCAGAGCATCAGATGACAAATACATTAAGTTTACTCCCCTTCAAAATCAGCAGTACCATTAGCTCAAAACTTGCAGCATCCAGGGGACCCAGCTGCACAAATATAATGTTTGATAAATCTGGCTAGAAGTGGTCCTCATGGAAGAATTGTCACCAAAAAAGCAATATTTAACATTCAAACAAGGCCAAGTGACTCAACTATGCATGAAAACATAGGAACTGGGATGTAGAAAAATGGCAGCTGTTGCTTTGGACCAATGAGTAAAATTGTGAAATATTTAGCAACAAAAGAAGGCAATTTGTTCTCCAAAGGGTAGGTGGGGATTACAATAATGAGTGTCTGCAGGCTACAGTCAAACATGGTGGAGGTTCTGTGCAAGTTTGGGGTCTGCATTTTAGCAAATAGAGTTGGGGATTTGGTCAGGAATAATGATGTTCTGAATGCTTCGAAATACAGGCAGATACTTATACGTTACACAGTACCGTCAGAGAGTCATCTGATTAGTTCCAAATGTATTCATCAGCAGGACAACAACCCCAAACATACAGCCAATGTCATTAGGAACTATTTTCAGCAAGAAGAGCAACCATCCTGACATGCCATTCCCCAATTGTGGAAACATGAAATTCAAGAAAACATTGGAAATTCTCCTATTTCTCTACCACTGATGATTGAGAAAAAGGAAAGTCTTGAGAATAGGATGAAGAAAACAATATGTGCTGGTGAAATATTACTATTACTTGGAGTCACAGTTACTGTAATATGCACATAAAAATGAAGACCCCCAAATTCCCTGATATGAGAACACATATGTTCCCAACAATGTTTATTATGCTATATGTTAGGTAACACTGGAGCTGGCTATGTATGGGGTAGCTTTGGATAAGCTGTTAGTGGGCCCGTGTTGCTGCTAGGAGGTCCAGAAGAGCCCTGTGTAATGGCTTTTCTAAATTATCCTATAGAATTTATAGAATTTAGGGGTGTGAATGTGGGTAGGACTCAGCGCAACTGATTATATTTTACCATAAATTGAATGTTAAAAGAATAACTGGACTGTTTCTTTAAAAGAATTTCTTTAATGATATAATCAAGTACAAAGTATAGAGTCGAACTACTAGAAGATCACTGAAACGGCTATCAGCCAACGCAACACCCCCTTCCCCCTCAACTTTATATACCGTATTTTTCGCTTTATAAGACGCACCGGATTATAAGACGCACCCAGATTTTGGAGGTGGAAAATAGGGAAAAAAATATTTGAAGCAAAAAATGACTTTGATATGACAGTCAGGCCCTGCGACCAGTCAGCGCTGGCATCTGTCTCCTTCGGATGCAGGAGCAGCATGTGAGCAACACCAATTACTTCTTGCTCCAGTGTCTGATGGCGGGGAGACAGACGCCAGCACTGACTGGTCGGAGGGCTGAGTCTCATGTCAATGTCACATGGGAGATGACTATGCAACTTCTGACAATGTTGGAACCGCTGCAGCATCGTGGGTAAGTATGGTCTTTTTTAGGCTGGCTTCACACTAGCGTTCCCCTCCGCTGCTTCCTGTGGAGGGGGACCGCAAGCTGAGTGCAGGCACCGCAAGTCCCTATGTTTAACATGGGGACGTGGGTGCCTGCGCTCAGGGGCAGATTGGCATGGCACCCATTCACCGCCATGTATGATTTGTACACATGCGTATACTTGCGCACAAATCACACACTCTCGTCCACACCCTGAATGCGACATGTGTTCCTAGTGCGGACGAGACTGTATGATTTGTGCGCATGCATCCGCCTGCGTACAAATCATACATTGCAGTGAATGGGTGCGCACGCCAATCTGCACCCGAGCGCAGGCACCCACGTCCCCATGTTAAACATAGGGACTTGCAGTGCCAGCGCACAGCTTGCGGTCCCCCTCCGCAGGACGCCGCAGAGGGGGACACAAGTGTGAAGGCAGCCTTAATTATACAAGGGCCAAAAAGGTAAATGAGATGGGATTTGTTCATGTAGTGGCAACCCCTTTAAGAACTATAACTCCCAGCATGTACTGTAGATCCTATAGCATGCTTGGAGTTCTAGTTAAGCACAGTATTGGCAGTGTTAACTTTATTAGTGGTTATGTTACATATACATGTGCACTCACTTTACTGTGTCCTGCTTTGCCATCACCCTGCTGAAATCAAGGAAGTGGCGATAGTCTGCAGATCAAGTTCTGATGTGATGTACTGTATGAGGGAGGGCCAGGGAGGGGGTCTATACACTGTGCTGAAATATAATGCTCCAGCCCTGTCTCCTAATTACAAGTCACCACAGCAGAGCTTGACCTGTAGATGCAGGATGTAGATACAGGAGCTGTACGCTGGTGTTATGCAGGCTCCAGCCCTGCTCTCCATACACAGAAGCTCCTCAACTGCAGACCTGACCGACCTTCCTGGATTTCTGCACTGTGCAGGGCTCAGCAGGACACATTACAGAGAGCACCACACTGTGATAAGGTACCGATCTCCCTGCTCTGCCCCTGACTACATGGCAGTGAATCAGCACAAAGCTCAGTGCTGATTCACTTACAGCAGCTGTGCCCCGCTCCTCCATTCTCACTATCTCCAGCACACAGTCTCCCCAGCCACTGCAGGAAGCTGGAGACAGACCATATGTGCCGGCTAAGCAGCTTCTCCTGCTCCCCGTGCTCTCACCTCTCCTCGCTGTCTTCAGTGCAGAGTGGTGGGTGGGGACTGGGAGCAGTGAAGTGAATATCTAAATAGTTAATGAGCTGGGGACACTTGGTGCTCCTGCAGCCCGGATTCTTCAGCAGGGACCATTCCCTGTCACTTCTGTCCCCACTTCACTGCTGTCCCCCCTCCCAAGCAACTGAGGATGCTAGAATGTTATATTCCTTTTATAAGACGCACCCCCACTTTCCTCCAAAACTTGGAGGAAAAAAAGTGCGTCTTATAAAAGGAAAAATACGGTATATACTTTTAGAATTTTATTTATCTAAATCTTATACTTTGTACTTGATTATATCATTAAAGAAATTATTTTAAAGAAACAGTACAGTTATTCTTTTAACTTTCAATTCATGTTCCCAACAGTACTGTGTTGTTATATTTTACTTTCTTTATTTGTGGGGACCTTGTGGAAGGCGAGGCAGAAGGGGGGTTTAAAATCATGTGACGGGGTGTTTTATCAGAACAATGCAGGAGAAATATGGAAAATTTACCCACAACAACCAGATTCCAACTTCCATTTTTTAAAGAGTCTTTGGAAATATTAGGCAGCTACTCTTTTTGGGTGGGTAGTTGGATGTCACTTTGCTTCTAAGGCTGCCTTCACACCACGGTTATTGTCATCCTGTTCTGTTCGTTTTTGAAAAGAACAGAACAGGATCGTTTTTAGTCTCCCATGTATCCCTATGGTGCCGGATTGGTCATAAATAGCAATCCGGTTTTGTGATTCAGTCCCGGATTCATTTCTGCCCTGTTTTTTCCCGGCCCCAAAATCGGAGTCCGGCTCCGGTAACTAAACCGGACAGAAACTAATCTTGTCCGGTCCGGGACACTTAACATGGGGGCTTATGGAGCCGGATGCGGGAAAAAACAGAATTGTTTCCCGGATCCAATTTCAGAGTACAGAGTATGCTCAGAACAAGATCAATGCTCTGTACCCATGGTACATGTGTGTAATTTCACTTTAGCAGTGTATCTATATATACTGCTAAAGGGAAATTAAATAAAGCAATGGTGAGAAAAATAAAAAAAATCAAATACTTTACCTCTCTGGTGACTGTCTCTGGAAGACATCTGATGCTGCAAAGACCTTAAAAGCTGGTTGGCCGGTAGCGATCAACTGATGTGTCATTTGACCACTACTAGCCAATCAGCTGTTTATCAGCTGATTAAGGTTCTTGCAGCATCCTTGCTGCATTAGATGTGAACGCCTAGCATCCTGGGACAGGTGAGAATTTTTTTTTTAATGTTAATACCCACTACTTTCTTTTATTTCACTTTAGGAGTATATGTTCATACACTCCTAAAGCGAAAGTACTGTAGCTTTGGAGGCTGGGCTTCTCCCAACTCTGTTAGTCCGGATCCCTCATAATCCTGGATCCAGACTGAGAAAAATGGCACCTGGAGGTAACCATCCAGGCCTGTTTGTTTCTGTCCGTGGGGTCCTGCACAAAACAAGATCCCCACGGACAGGAACAAATACCGTTATATGAGGCCAGCCTAAGATGTTCAAATTGCCATGGCGACATCTGGTAACCTGACCCAAGCCTCAGAGATCATGTGATCTCTTGGACTTGGGTTTGCAATACTGACAGCTGCACTGTATGGCTGATCATTGCCATACAATGCAGCATCGGTATGACCCTAGAGACTGCAGCAAAAGAACCCTTGATCCCTCGCTGCAGTCTCTGGAGGCAACTGACCATCGTGGGACCATCGTTGTGGACAACGTCAGAGGGCATGTGGGGGGTAATAAAGTTGGAGTCCAAACGTGTTTGTGTTTTTTGTTATAATAAAATGATTTTTTCACGGTGTGTTGTCTTATCTACTATTTACTTAGAGGTTCCTAATGGCTGGGTCTAACATTGGCCCGACATTATGAACCTCGGGCTTAGTGCCAGCTGTCAATACAAAGCTGGTATTAACCCTGTTATTACCCAGTTTGCCACCGGCACCAGGGCAACTGGAAGAGTCTGGGTACAGCGCCAGGAAATGGCGCTTCTAATGAATGTGCCATTTCCTGGGGCGGCTGCGGGCTGCAATTTGAAGCGTGTGGGGTCCAGAACACTTGGGACTCCCCATGCTGTGGATTCCAGCTCCGAGCTGCCTAGTTGTACCTAACTGGAACTAAAAATACAGCGAAGCCACGTCGTTTTTTTAAAAAAATTATTTCACAAAATATTTTTTTAAAAAACGGCTCTGCTGTATTTTGGTTACCAGTCAGGTACAATTAAGCAGTTGGGGGTGAGTGTCAACCCGTAGCTGCTTAGTTGTACCTGGCTGGAAACTAAAAATTCGGCGAGGCCACATAGTTTTTTTTTTTAATTATTTGAGGAATTAAAAAAAAAGGGCTCCACTGTATATTGATTACCAACCAAGTAAAACTAGACAGCTGTGGTGGGTGGCAACCTTTACCTGCCTGCTGCACCTGTGCTGGTGACCAAAAATACAGTGGAGCCCCATATCATCAGTGCAAAATCCCCGCTAAATACACCACAAATACTGTGTGAACAGTGCTGCGTATTTGCAGAGTATTTTGGAGCTGTCATTGAGTTCTATGGGTGAAAATCATGGCAAAATATGCTAAAAGAACTGACATGCTGCAGATTTTTCTGCAGTAAAATGGGCACCATTTCTGCTGCAGATAAATCCGCAAGATGGGCAGAATACTTCTGATTTCCCATACACTGTGCAGGGAAGGTGCTGTACTGCAGAATTGTCAAAACTATGCAGAAAAAAAATGTGGGGAAATCCGCAGCATTGGCACATAGCCTAAAATTCACGTACTCAATAACGTCACTCCTTCCCATGTGCCCAAAATTTTTTTCCCACCGCATATGGAGTATCAGCATACTCAGGATCAATTGCCCAACATATTTTGGAATCCATGCTGCCTGTGTGAAAAAGAAAAAAATCCATTTTTATCCACAAAAAAGTTGTTTTAGCTTCAATATTTTAATTTTCACAGCTCAATTTTACAAAAATCTGTAACGTACCTGGGAAATCAGGGAGCTCATCACACAACCAAATAAATTCCTTGTTGGTAGTTTCCAAAATGGGATCACTTGTGGGGGGTTTTCACTGTTTTGGCACAGTGGAGCTCTCCAAATGTGACATGACACCCACAAAATCTGCATTCTAAAATGTCACTCAATCCCTTCAGATGCATCCAAACAATAGTTTTCCCCCACATATAAGGTATCTGCGTACTTGGGACAATTTTATCCTCTCGCCCTGTTAGAATTAAAAAATTGAGGCTGAAAGAATATTTTTGTAAACAAAAGTACTTTTCATGATTACAGATCAATTTGTGAAGCACCTGGGGGTTCAAAGTGCTCACCATGCATCTAGATATGTTCTTTGGGGCTCTAGTTTCCAAAATGGAGTCACTTGTGGGGGAGCTCCAATGTTTAGGCACACAGGGGCTCTCCATACGTGACATGGTGTACGCTAACAATTGGAGCTAATTTTCCATTCAAAAAGTCAAATTGCGCTCCTTCCCTTCCAAGCCCTGCCCCACGCCCAAACAGTGGTGTATGACCACGTATGAGGTATCGGTGTACTCGGAAGAAATTGCCCAACATTTTTAGAGTCCATTTTATCCTGTTGCCCATGTGAAAATGAAAAAATTGAGGCTAAAAGAACATTTTTGTGAAAAAAAAATATTTTTCATGTTTACGGATCAAATTGTTAAGACAACAACAAACACAACAAAGAGAAAAAATGTTTTTATTAGAAATAAAACAAAAAGAAATGTAGAGACTCTATCTTTATTTAAAAAAATCTTCAGTCTGACATACTCCACATGGATAGAGCAATGTCAGCACTGCTACATCACTCTGCATAGACAAGCGTCTATGCAGAGCGAGAAGCAGGCTGATACTGCCAGTGACAGTCAGAATTCACCCGAGTTCATCGCTCGGGCAATGAACACGGGTGAATCCTGATGTCACCGCCCGATCACTGCCAGAAAAAGCCGAAGACTCCCGAGTGCAGTGAATACCGCGGAAGTTAATGGGTGGCCCCGGAAGTAGAAGCGGCTGCGACAGCGAGACGGAAGGATGTGTCGCTGGAAAGCTAAGTATACTGTAATTGTATTGTTTATTATTAATTTTATGCTTTTTTTTTTTACAGACCCTGGACCCGAACTGCAACACGGATTTCCCATGGAAACCCATGTTGTTACCGAACACTATGTGTTCGATACGGGTCCAGAACTTTACAGTTCGGGTTCGCCCATCCCTACTGTTAAGTGTTTGTTCCATGAGATGGAAAACCCTATTATTAGACAAAAGAATAATTGTTTTCAGAAAACCAGGACTGTGCATAAGAGTAAGAATAATTTTCCTGTTTTCTACTGGGAAAGCTTGCAAAAAAGCTGTAAGCTGTATATGCAAATGCAGGAATGTTTTGTGAGTCAGTTTCCATACTGCATGATGCTCTTTCCCTGGGGCTACTTTCAAACCAATCCACAGTCTTCTCAGTCTCTCTTAACATAACATTTTCTATTCTCTCTCCAGGGTATATTTGTTGATCAGTTAGTAGGAACAGCTATTTAAAATTGATAAAAATTGGTAACTAAAATTAATGATTTCCAAACCTAGGAAACAAAAATGTCTTTCCTTTTGACATATTTCTCTTTCTTGTCGCCTTTAATTATTTTTAGTAAAGCACCTAAAGGTGATGTTAGAGAAATTATTTATTGAGGCATGGATTCAACTGAAGCAAGCAGCTATTTTATTCTTGCAGCAAGCAGACAAAGTCACAGCTGTTGTCTGTCAAATAATACATCAAGGGCCTTTTACACCCTTAAATTGCAATACAATAGAGTCACTCAGATATACTTGTCTATTTCCCATTGGTTATAATTTATTTGTATAATTAACTTCTCAAAATGTTATCATACAAAAGATTCTTGAAGCGACGACATTGTCTTGAACTGTATTTCCTGCTTATCTAACCCACAGATGTTAATAACACAAGTCCTGTTCAATTCCAAGGTCACAGTCGCATTCTATCAAAGAAACAGGTATTTGATAAGTACAAATCAATAAACATTTTTCTGTCCCTGCCATGAGAACATCACTTGGAAATACATTTTTGCTATAACTCTTGATTTTCATAACATTTCCCTCCTGTTTATAAAAAATGTATCCCAAACGTCCATGACACTCATGTAATCTTTTTTATGGCTGGGCTTTTTCAGGGTTTGCCATTATCTTGGTGGCTGGAATACTCTTGATAGGAGGTCTCGTCAGTCATAATATGGCTCTCTTATGATGCCTCATCATGATAGATAGCTTTAGTTATAGCGGTGTCAATGAGTCTCCAGAGAAGCCCTTTTATGCAAGATACACAACAACATCTGCAGGTAACCAATATGGATGTCTTCATGCAGAGTGACATCAGCACACAATATCCCCATCATCCCCAAGCAGCCCCATCATCCTTTTGCAGCCCTCATCATCCCTTGCAGCACACAATGTCGCCATCATCCCTTTGCAGCCCCAATAACATAGCCCCATCATCATTCCCTTGCAGCCCCTATCATCCTTTTGCAGCCCCATCATCTCCATGCAGCCCCCAATTTTGTATCCCCATCATCATCCCCATCATCTCCATGCACCCCAATACTGTATCCCCCATCATCATTCCCATACAGCAGGGGTGGGGAACTCCAGTCCTCGAGGGCCGCAAACAGTGCATGTTTTCAGGATTTCCTTAGTATTGCACAGGTGATAACATAATCACTTGCACTGGTGATGATTCCAATCCCTGTGCAATACTAAAGAAATCGTGAAAACCTGAACTGTTTGCGGCCCTCGAGGACTGGAGTTCCCCACCCCTGCCATACAGCCTCCATAATCTCCATGCAACCCCAAATACCGTATCCCCCATCATTATGCCTTGCAGCCCCCATCAACACACACACTTTTGTCACCGATCCGCTGCTGCAGTGGACGCCGCTCTGCCTCAGCTGTGTAGTTGTATGTTCGGAGCCGTTAGCCAATCACAGTGAAGCAACCGCGGGCCAGTCACAGCGCAGCAGCCACTGACCAATCAGGGCCCAGCTGCTGCACTGTGATTGGCTGACTGCTCCGTTTGTACATCTACGCACACAGCTGAGGCAGAGAGCAGAGCAGCATCGTAATACTGCAGGTGCAGCGGTGGTCACTGAGATGAGTGCGGTTGTCCGGAATAAATCACTTAGGTAGGCAGGTAGTATCCACCGCTATGAGTCGCCGCAGAGCACACTTTATGTGTAGTGCTGGTCTGCGGCGGACCGGCACGGAGACTCTGTACACGTCTGCGGCTCGGTAGTTGGGGACCCCTGTCCTATAGGATCTTTTCTGACACATCAGCTCCTATCACATATAGTCGTTGGTCTCTGCTGTCTGATTTCTCTAATGTGATTAGGAATTTATTACAATTGACATTAGTGGTACATTCTGAATGAGCCTTTTTTAAAAATAATTTTTAATCCTTTCGTGTAATCCTGTGTCAAGATTAATACCATCCCAATATATCTTCGATTTGTAATCTGACAGTATTCTGTATAGCATTTTGACAGGATTTGCACCAGACAGATTACTTATGTTAATTTAGCTGCCTTTTCTTTCATTCCACATTTGTCTTTTATCAGTGAGATGGACACCTCTACTATAGATGTCTCTCCATGGTAAAAAGTTACATTTTTTACTACGTAGTCCAACCCATAGTCACTATAGAACTTTTGATCTGGAATGTATTTTCTTTAAATCCCCAACATTGTCCCCAGGATGATTGCTACAATTCCCTTTCTTCCCATTGTCCTGCCTTTAGTCATTGGTTTCTTCAGTGAGGTTGAAATGAGTCATGTCCTTTTAAGAGGACCACCCTTTATCAAACTTTTACCTCCAGAGACAGTGGTGATTTTCCATCTGTCCTTTTACTCCTTTCCCCTGGGGACCTTTTACTATTTTGTTGTGAGAAAGGTGAATCCTCAAGTTCCTGTCTGCCACTTTAGGAGTAGTTTTTAACACTTGAAATGGGATTATGCCAATAATTCTTCTTACCTAATCAGGATGCAATCTATGAATGTCACCATTAATCCTGGAACAGCTTGCCCTGAAATAGAGTTGGAATCAGAGCTCTCTTTGTTAGTATCTTTATCATATATTTCTGCTAACATTTCATCAGGTTCCTCATCGTGCCGTACAAAATGTCTGAGCATGGTGACTTTCTACCAGGCCTGCCAACTGGGGGTGATGTACACAATGATTCTTCAGTTCTTTATTAAAACTTTGTCCATCTGTTGGAATGATTTTATTTACAAAATGTCAGCTGTTATCCCTATACATCTTCTCAGGTATTCCAAACCCTGGCGTGATAACTTTCAGTAGGCACGCCGCACAAACTACACTACTATGTATTGACATGACATTATTTGGTTGACTTTTAGTTAAAGATCCACATTCCTGAGCAGGCATTGAGATACACAAGTTAAATATCTTTACATTTCCAATATTACGGATGCCATTTGTCAGGGCTATAGATGCATAGCAGACATCATTTCTATCATGTGAATTATGGCTGATGTTATAAACTGTACAAACACCTTATCTTTTTATCACTAGTGATATAACCAGATGGATAAGTTATTACATTTTTGCTTACCTAACACAGTGCCTCCTTTTACATATGTTATTATTTTTTCTATACTCCTGATGAACTTCTCATTTCAGAGGTGAAATGCTTTGAGTAGTACATGGGTGTGCCTTGTAGCACTCTCTAGAAAAATAAGTATTTGATACACTGCAGATTTTTCATGTTTCTCCACTTACTAAGAATGGAGATGTCTGTTATTTTGTATTGCAGATACATTCCAACTGTGAGAGACAGAATCTAAAAGAATACCCAGAATATCACATAGTACATTGCATATTGAACCTGTACGGCCTGCCCTGACCTCAGATTGTTTGACTAGATCTTGTGCCTCCGCATGTACTTCACTCCTGTGTTTCTAACCCTCTGGTCAGCTGCTGCAGTTCGAGGATTGCCCTGGAGTGGTGCCTGGTGACTACCAGTGGCCAAGCATACCCTCACCATCAGAGGCTTTAGTAAAGACCCAGTGGTAACTTAGTCACACCCTTCAAAGTAAGCCTGGCCAGTGACCCAGTGGGTCCATACCAACCAACCCGCACATCATGAATATTCAAAGTTATAGTCTTGACAACTAGAAGTTTGATAGCTATTCCCTCTTGAACATCTGCTTTTAGGGAACACTGTCTTTGGTGGAGACTAAATGAGGATTTAGGTGTGATTTTAATTTTTTGTGCAGAAATAGGAAAAGGAAAGAGGAAAAAAGCAGCTCACCGATCCCCTTCAAATGACACCTGCACCTTGCACTGAGGAGACTTGCACAGGCTCATCCAAAGTCCGGGCCCTGGAGTAAACGATAAAGTAGAAAATCCAGCAAGAAAGCCTCAGAAGTTGCAATAAAAATGTGATGCTTTATTCCATATCAAAAAAATAAATAAAGCCATCCAGTAGTGACTGTTATTTTTCGACCATTCAGGTCTTACTCATGGTCTCCATGAGGAGTGTCTAACTAGTCTGTAGGAGCCAGAACTCCTAATGGTTGATAGGGGATCAAATACTTATTTCTCTCTTCAAAATGCAAATACATTTATGCAATTTAAACAATGTGATTTTCTGGATTTTATTTTTGATATTCTATCTTTCACTGTTCAAATTAACCTACCCTTAAAATTATAGACTCTTCATGTTTTTGTCAGTGGGCAAACTTAAAAAATCAGCAAGGGATCAAATAATTATTTCCTTCACTGTATTAGACCCTTTTGTTTTCCCATAGTGGAGGGGCTTTTCTTAGTGAAAAAAAATGGGTGTCTGCATCTTTGCTTAGATTTCCAGAAGTTGTATCAGACTACCATCCGAGACCCTTATCCCTGCCTCTGATTCCTGATCTTTTTAATCAGATTGATATTTCAATTTACTTGCCAGATCTTAAGACACATCAGGTACTACAGGCAGGTATTACATATATTATGGACAAATAAACTGAATACCAGACTTGAGCAATGTGTATTTTCCGTACAGTAGGTAAAATTTTGGGATTTTCTTGTATCTTCTGTGGGTTTCTGGATAGATCCTGATAAGTTCTGTGCAGTTTTGGAATGGGATTCTTCAGAAAATGTGAAAGCCTTACAACACTTTCTGGGCTTTGCCAAATGTTATCGAACGCTTATCCAGAACTTCTCATTTATTGTCAAACCTCTCACGAAGATGAATATAAAAGGTACATACTATTTTAGATGGTCTGACCCTGCCTGCCATTCATTTTTTTTTTCCTTGAAGAAATGCTTTGCCACAGCACCTGCACTTATTCTGCCTGATGTCTCTCTACCCTTTATTGTTGAGGTTGATGCATCTGAGAATAGGGGGCAAAGCCATGTTATCTCAAGGGTCATCTCCTCATAAGTGGCATCCATGCGCCTTTTCCTCAAAAAAATTGTCATCAGCCAAAAGGAACAACTTCAACAAAAGGATATTGGCAATTTGGAACTTTTGGCCACTAAGTTGGCTTTTAGGTTGGCGACATTTTTTTGGAGGGGGCAACTCACCCTCTCATGGGGATTAACAACCATTAAAATATGTTGTATATTGAATCCTCTAAACATGTCAATACTAGGCAAAATTGGAGGTCTTTATTTTTTACCAGGTTTAATTTCTTTGTCACTTACCATCCTAGGGTTAAGAATTTTAAAGCTGATGCTTTATCTAGGACGCCAAGTCCTGGGCAATGGGATGGGCGTCCTGTGTGTACAACACAGCGCCCAATCTGCTTGCAGGGGCAGGCAATGGGAGTGAGCGGGGCGTGTCAGGCTTTGCAGGCTGACACGGTCCGCTCACTTCACTCCCATTGGCTGTTGCCGGCCACAGGACGACGTCCCTGGCTCCCAGCACCCGGCCACAGCCCGTAGACCGCTACTCCACCAGCATGGCGACATTGAGAGGCCAGCGGTGAGAGAGTGGCGAGGGGCGGAAGGCTCCGGCGGCATCCGGGCAGCATGGACCTCGCGGAGGGCGCGAGGGCGGTGGGGATGGAGTGGGGCCGACGGTTGGCAGGATGGCAGTGGTGTCAGGTAGTGCGGCTGAGGATGGAGGAGGGTGAGAGGCTGGAGGAGGCTGTGAGGATGGGGAGGCTGTGAGGCTGGAGGAGGATGTGAGGCTGAGGAGGCTGTGAGGATGGGGATGCTGTGAGGCTGGAGGAGGCTGTGAGGCTGTAGGAGGCTGTGAGGATAGGGAGGCTGTGAGGCTGGAGGAGGCTGTGAGGATGGGGAGGCTGTGAGGCTGGAGGAGGCTGTGAGGCTGGAGGAGGCTGTGAGGATGGGGAGGCTGTGAGGCTGGAGGAGGCTGTGAGGCTGGAGGAGGCTGTGAGGATGGGGAGGCTATGAGACTGGAGGAGGATGTGAGGCTGGAGGAGACTGTGAGGCTGGAGGAGGCAGTGAGGATGGGGAGGCTGTGAGGCTGGAGGAGGCTGTGAGGATGGGGAGGCTGTGAGGCTGGAGGAGGCTGTGAGGCTGGAGGAGGCTGTGAGGCTGGAGGAGGCTGTGAGGATGGGGAGGCTGTGAGGATAGAGGAGGGTGAGAGGCTGGAGGAGGCTGTGAGGCTGGAGGAGGCTGTGAGGATGGGGAGGCTGTGAGGCTGGAGGAGGATGTGAGGCTGGAGGAGGCTGTGAGGATGGGGATGCTGTGAGGCTGGAGGAGGCTGTGAGGCTGGAGGAGACTGTGAGGATAGGGAGGCTGTGAGGCTGGAGGAGGCTGTGAGGCTGGAGGAGGCTGTGAGGATGGGGAGGCTGTGAGGCTGGAGGAGGCTGTGAGGCTGGAGGAGGTTTGAGGATGGGGAGGCTGTGAGGCTGGAGGAGGCTGTGAGGCTGGAGGAGGCTGTGAGGATGGGGAGGCTATGAGGCTGGAGGAGGATGTGAGGCTGGAGGAGACTGTGAGGCTGGAGGAGGCAGTGAGGATGGGGAGGCTGTGAGGCTGGAGGAGGCTGTGAGGCTGGAGGAGGCTGTGAGGATGGGGAGGCTGTGAGGCTGGAGGAGGCTGTGAGGCTGGAGGAGGCTGTGAGGATGGGGAGGCTGTGAGGCTGGAGGAGGCTGTGAGGCTGGAGGAGGCTGTGAGGATGGGGAGGCTATGAGACTGGAGGAGGATGTGAGGCTGGAGGAGACTGTGAGGCTGGAGGAGGCAGTGAGGATGGGGAGGCTGTGAGGCTGGAGGAGGCTGTGAGGATGGGGAGGCTGTGAGGCTGGAGGAGGCTGTGAGGCTGGAGGAGGCTGTGAGGCTGGAGGAGGCTGTGAGGATGGGGAGGCTGTGAGGATAGAGGAGGGTGAGAGGCTGGAGGAGGCTGTGAGGCTGGAGGAGGCTGTGAGGATGGGGAGGCTGTGAGGCTGGAGGAGGATGTGAGGCTGGAGGAGGCTGTGAGGATGGGGATGCTGTGAGGCTGGAGGAGGCTGTGAGGCTGGAGGAGACTGTGAGGATAGGGAGGCTGTGAGGCTGGAGGAGGCTGTGAGGCTGGAGGAGGCTGTGAGGATGGGGAGGCTGTGAGGCTGGAGGAGGCTGTGAGGCTGGAGGAGGTTTGAGGATGGGGAGGCTGTGAGGCTGGAGGAGGCTGTGAGGCTGGAGGAGGCTGTGAGGATGGGGAGGCTATGAGGCTGGAGGAGGATGTGAGGCTGGAGGAGACTGTGAGGCTGGAGGAGGCAGTGAGGATGGGGAGGCTGTGAGGCTGGAGGAGGCTGTGAGGCTGGAGGAGGCTGTGAGGATGGGGAGGCTGTGAGGCTGGAGGAGGCTGTGAGGCTGGAGGAGGCTGTGAGGATGGGGAGGCTGTGAGGCTGGAGGAGGATGTGAGGCTGGAGGAGGCTGTGAGGCTGAAGGAGGCTGTGAGGATGGGGAGGCTGTGAGGCTGGAGGAGGCTGTGAGGATGGGGAGGCTGTGAGGCTGGAGGAGGCTGTGAGGCTGGAGGAGGCTGTGAGGCTGGGGAGGCTGTGAGGCTGGAGGAGGATGTGAGGCTGGAGGAGACTGTGAGGCTGGAGGAGGCAGTGAGGATGGGGAGGCTGTGAGGCTGGAGGAGGGTGTGAGGCTGGAGGAGGGTGTGAGGATGGAGGAGGCTGTGAGGCTGGAGGAGGCTGTGAGGCTGGAGGAGGCTGTGAGGATGGGGAGGCTGTGAGGCTGGAGGAGGATGTGAGGCTGGAGGAGGCTGTGAGGCTGAAGAAGGCTGGGAGGATGGGGAGGCTGTGAGGCCGGAGGAGGCTGTGAGGCTGGAGGAGGCTGTGAGGCTGGGGAGGCTGTGAGGCTGGAGGAGGCTGTGAGGCTGGAGGAGGCTGTGAGGATGGGGAGGCTGTGAGGCTGGAGGAGGCTGTGAGGATGGGGAGGCTGTGAGGCTGGGGAGGCTGTGAGGCTGGAGGAGACTGTGAGGCTGGAGGAGGCAGTGAGGATGGGGAGGCTGTGAGGCTGGAGGAGGCTGTGAGGCTGGAGGAGGGTGTGAGGCTGGAGGAGGGTGTGAGGATGGGGAGGCTGTGAGGCTGGAGGAGGCTGTGAGGATGGGGAGGCTGTGAGGCTGGAGGAAGGTGTGAGGCTGGAGGAGGCTGTGAGGATGGGGAGGCTGTGAGGCTGGAGGAGGCTGTAGGAGGCTGTGAGGATGGGGAGGCTGTGAGGCTGGAGGAGACTGTGAGGCTGGAGGAGACTGAGGCTGGAGGAGGCAGTGAGGATGGGGAGGCTGTGAGGCTGGAGGAGACATTTACTGTACTGAGCATGCTCAGTACAGTAAAAGGTCTCCAAACAGGAAGGCAGGGGTTAAAAAAAAAAAAAAAAGTTAATGCTCACCTCTCCCCGAGCCCCCGCCGTCTCCTGGCGTCTTCCTCCAAGCTTCCGGTGGCTGCCGCAGGCTCCCAGTGTCTGCAGAGCTGTTCTAGTGCAGTTCAGGACCTGCGGTGATGTCACAGTCATGTGACACCAGGTTACCATGGAGTAACCTGGTGTCACGTGACTGTGACATCACCACAGGTCCTTGACTGCAGTAGAAGAGCTCTGCAGACACTCGGAGCCTGCGGCAGCCACCGGAAGCTTGGAGGAAGACGCCAGGAGACGGCGGGGGCTCGGGGAGAGGTGAGCATTAACTTTTTTTTTTTTTTTTTACAGTAGTGCGGGTCTGCGGCTCGTGATGACGCTGCGCGTCATCACTCGCAGTCCCGCAAAGCATGTTGGGATTCGGCTACAGTGCCCGAATTCCCAACTGCGGATTATATAAGTAGATAGCTTGTTCCTTCCTGTTCAACCTGGTAGTAAAGCGACCTTGGACCTCTTTTCTTGTAGATTTTATGTGGCCAATACAAAGCATAATACAATACAATAATTAGAGCAAAATAATGACAGCCCTGCTCATAAAGCTTACAATCTAACAATGAGGTGGGGGTGACACAAAGTACAGTGGCTCATTTACAATGATGGTATAGTCAACTTGAGGAGATGGGGAACAGATAGGAGCAGTATAAGTGGCCACCAACCATTATTTGTGATCCACTTGAGACTGGTGGAGAGGATAGGCTATGTCTAGATGACTTTGACTAGGGACCATGATAGGCTGCCCTAAAATGATGTGTTTTTAGGGATCGCCTGAAACTATGTAAGTTGTGCATACACCTAATTTCTTGGGATAGAGCATTCCAGAGTATTGGTGCAGCTCGGGAGAAGTCTTGGAGCCGGGAGTGGGAGGTTCGGATTAATGCAAAAGTGAGTTTAAAGTCATTTCCGAGAGCGTAGAGAACGGGTGGGGTGATAGACAGAAATGAGGGAGGAGATGTAGGGAGGTGCTGCACTGTGAAGAGCTTTGTGGGTGAGAACAATGGGATCCTATAGTGTATAGGCAGCCAGTGCAATGACTGGCATACAGCAGAAGTGTCCGAGTAACAGTTAAATAGGTGATCCTGGCTGCGGCATTAAGAATGGACTGGAGAGGGAGAGTCTAGTGTGAGGGAGGCCAACTAAGAGAATTACAATAGTCAAGGCAGGACTGAATCAGGGCCACAGTGAGGGTTTTTGTGGTTTCCCAGGTGAGAAAGGGACGAATTCTAAAGATGTTCTTCAGGTGCAAGCGGCAAGAGAGTGGTCTGTAGTTGTTTGTGCAGGATGGGTCAAGAGATGTTTTCTTTAATAATGGGGTAATGATTGAGTTTTTGAAAGATGAGGGGAAGATGCCAGTAGAGAGGGAGAGATTGGAGATTTTGGTTAGGTGAGTGGTGACCACTGGAGAGAGACTGGAATAGGTTAGAGGGGATGGGGTCAGCAGTGCATGTGGTGGGATGAGAGGAAGAGGTGACCCTGGAGACTTCTTCTGGGAACATTATGTTTATCAAAAACTAAGGAAACACTGAACCCAAAGAGGGCAAAGAAGTCAATGAAAGCTGGTGCAAGAAGTGCCCAGAGTGAATGGAAGGGTGTATCAGAGCCTCTTTCAACAACACGGGGTTCCTTACTTACATTCAGCACTCAATCAGCCAGCAATTTTAATGCAAGACAATGCCCCCTGTCACAAAGGAAAATGGGTAAAGCAGTTCCTTGAAACAAAAAACATTGAAACAATGAAATGGCCAGCCGAGTCCTGATCTAAACCCAATAGAAAACCCCTGGAAAATCCTTAGTAACAAAATGATGGCTGAGAAACTCACAACAGTCACAGAACTGTGGTAGAGACTGGAAGAAGAGTGAACCAAAATCACAGTAGAGCAGTGTGAGAGGCTAGTGATGTCCTGTGGCCGCTGTTGTGCTGAAGTCAATTGAAGCAAAGGCCTGCACACTTCCTACTGATTGGTGACTGTTGTAACCTTCACAAAATGTAGTTTTAATCTTTCTCTTTGCTACAGACATTGCTGTTCTCTAATTATGATCATAACAATTTGCGTAAAATAAAGGTTTTAAGTTGATAAACTTTAGCTATTTTGGAAATCACTGTTCTAGTGTCATTGTGTACTTCTTACACAAAAACTGCCGAATGTTGATCAATGTAGATTACATTCTAAAAATCACATGATCATATATTGTTCTCTAATATTATTGATAGCCAGTGTATGTGGTTTCCATGAACCTATAGACTTCTATTGGCTTTTTTTATCCTTTCTGCCAAAAAACCTGATGTGCCCATGTATTCCGCATGAACATGCGCTCCGTGAAAATATACGGACATGTGAAAGGCAGCATAGGTTATAACGGGTAAGTGTTATACCCATGAAAAGACAGTTACAACACATTCATGCCACACAGACATGTAAATGGAGCCTTACATTGTTTCTTATGTACCATCATCCGCTCTCCTCCACACAGTGATATCTTCCAGAAGGAAGCCTTTCTCTGCGGTCGCAATAAGTGACTAAGTGGCAGTACTTGAGCTAGTGTGGCGCCCCTATGGCAAGGCGCCACGGGGAGGTACTGCACCCCAATTAGAGGTGTGGTGCCTCTGTAACCGTGGACGTGGGGAAATCTTCAGAGTCTGCACCCCAACACCCGTACACAGACCACTTTAATACAGGGGACTGATATTCAGTAGGTCCCAGTGGGTGGAGCCTAGAGATCTGGAGATGGGGAGTGACAGCACAGTCAGACAGATGGTGTGAGGAGAGCAAGGAAGGCAGATGCAGGGGACCCTGCGGCTGCAACTGGAGGGCACCTGTTAGCAGAAGGGTGACCCAGACTCGGAAGGGGGTTTACTCAGGACTGGTTGGAGCTAGCTGGAGATCCAGGTCGACACTGGCATACCGGAGCCAAGGTAGATAGACGCAAGGTTCAACCCTAACTACAGACCGGCGACCTGAGGGCCCGACACACACAGGGAGCGAAGCACCCCTAAAGCAGCCCAACATCAGTCCCGCAGCTAGGTTCACAACGCCGACAAGAGACTTTAGGTAACAGACCCCGATGACTAGAGACTTGGCTCAAATAGAGACAGAACAAGAGAGTAACAAGACCACGAGCGCCTTATTGAGGGCATCACTGTCAGACTCTGGAGAAAGCTTCACGATCTGCGGTTACAATACCCGTTAACCCAGAATGTACCGTGTACCTGTTTCCATCTGCTGCAAGTAAAGAACCATTTGAGCTGATGTGGTGTCTGTTCTCCTTTCATTCGGCGCCCGGAGGGCTACAGGATCATCACCGGAGGTGAGGACTACTACTCCCCTCATCCAACCCGCTGCCCTGAGGTAAAGCTCCATTTGTGGGGAGCTGTACTACCAAAGCTGCATTCACATCACCTCAGCGGTCAGCCGCAGCACTGGTTAACCCTATTACCAGGTACCACAGGTGGCTCACAATACCATTTCCCTCATCATCATCAACACCCCCCCCTGCCATTGAGGGTCCAGGGCACGGAACCGGGAACCGACGAGCCGTGGTTCCCCCCACTGAAGTAACCACCTGTCCCGATATCCAAGTACCCCCTACCGTGTCGACCGACTCACTAGCAGCTTCAGAGCTTTTAAAACGAAAATTAGAGAGGACATTTAAAAAAAAAATGTTGAATAAGAAATATCTGAATACAGTTTAGATTTAGTCTTTTTTTACATAATGAGGTTTTCTAGGAGATAACAGGTCCATACCATATTCTTTGCTTAAATTGTGTGTTCACCACTACTGCAGAGGAGTCCACAGAGATGTCACTATAATGTATTTTATAATTAATGGATATGTTACGTCATCATTTGTAATTAAATCACACATACTTTTTTTTTGCAATATAATACTTTTAATTGGTAGTAAGAATCATGCATGACATTTACATTTTACAGGGAAGGAGCAGGTTGTGTTTCAATGTACTTGGCAGGAATTTGAGGACTCCCTGTTGCTAGACCAGTCCTATGGAGGAGACATGATTGCTTTGAATTCACAAAAAAGTCTCTTCGAGTTTCTTCAAGAATTTTACTTTAAGGTAAAGGCAATGATGTGTGTAGATACCAACAGTAGTGATGGGTTTAGTATTTATATTTCTCACCATAGTGCTGGGTGACATCAGAAAGTGAACAGTAGACTATGTAGTTACAGGCCAGGCTCATCTCTCTTTCGTTTCTTACCTGACATACAATTATGATAGTTAATTCTGTTCTTTGTGATACATTCTAAGGTACCGTATATACTCGCGTATAAGCCGAGTTTTTCAGCCCAAAAATTGGGCTGAAAAGTTACCCCCTCGGCTTATACGCGAGTCACTACACGGGCGCCCCCCCCCCAGAGGTATACAGGCCCCCCATCAGTATCCAGGGCCCCCCCATGCTCCGGAAACCTGTAAAGGAAGATGATTATACTTATCACTGTCCCGGTGCCATCCCCGCTCTGCATCGCGATCCTCCATCTTCATTCACCGACTTTCGGCTTCCTGTGTTCGGCGCCGACACAGGAAGCCGGAAGCCGGTGAATGAAGATGGAAGATCGCGATGCAGAGCGGGGACAGAGCGGGACAGTGATAAGTATAATCATCTTCCTTTACAGGTTTCCGGAGCATGAGGGGGGCCCTGGATACTGATGGGGGGCCTGTATACCTCGGGCTGCTGCTGTATAACTGTGGGGCTGCTGCTGTATATAACCATGGGGCTGCTGCTGTATATAACCATGGGGCTGCTGCTGTATATAACCATGGGGCTGCTGCTGTATATAACCATGGGGCTGCTGCTGTATATAACCGTGGAGCTGCTGCTGTATATAACCGTGGGGCTGCTGCTGTATATAACCGTGGGGCTGCTGCTGTATATAACCATGGGGCTGCTGCTGTATATAACCGTGGGGCTGCTGCTGTATATAACCGTGGGGCTGCTGCTGTATATAACCATGGGGCTGCTGCTGTATACCTCTGGGGCTGCTGCTGTATAAACCCTGGGGCTCCTGCTGTATATAACCGTGGGGCTGCTGCTGTATATAACCGTGGGGCTGCTGCTGTATATAACCATGGGGCTGCTGCTGTATACCTTTGGGGCTGCTGCTGTATAACCCTGGGGCTCCTGCTGTATATAACCGTGGGGCTGCTGCTGTATATAACCGTGGGGCTGCTGCTGTATATAACCATGGGGCTGCTGCTGTATACCTCTGGGGCTGCTGCTGTATAACCCTGGGGCTCCTGCTGTATATAACCGTTGGGCTGCTGCTGTATATACCCCTGGGCTGCTGCTGCTGATGTATATAACCCTGGGAAGGCTGCTGTAACACTGCTGGGGCCTGTATATACCACTGGGGAGGCTGCTGTATACCACACTGCTGGGGCTGTATACTACCACTGGGAGGGCTTTATACCATCGGGGGGCCTGTATACCACACTGCTGGGGGCTGTATACCTGTGCTGGGGTCCACCCTCGGCTTATACACGAGACAATAGGTTTTCCCAGATTTTGGGGGCAAAAGTAGGGGGTCGGCTTATACACGGGTCGGCTTATACACGAGTATATACGGTACTTATTTTTACAAGTACTTAATACATTACTTTACTGAACAATATATTCTGCTAGCAAAAAATTATAAAATATATTTTATATAAAAAAAAAATGTTAATTATAAAACAGGACCAAGCAGACGAGTTAACACGACCCATTTTGGTGAATCCTAAAGAAAGGCATTGTAAACTAAGATGATAAAATAATACAATTTTTATGCATGTATAAATTTGGATTTGCTTTGGAAATTTTTTACCTTGGTATTTATACAACTTATAAAAAAAGCTTCCAAAGACAGAGGTGAAGTGGCACAAAATCGTGATCCACCAATCACACGCCTGTGATAAGCACTCAGAAACTAAAGAAAAAGGAAGGCTTGCAACAAAGATTGGGATCTGTAGCGTATTATGATAAGGAACTTTTAAAAAGGCTGTGAGATCACGGAGGACTCCAATGATAGAAAGTCCTTCAAGCCACTGCTGCAGACAGTCTAGGGTTGCATACACAATTGATAAGACAAAAAACTTCACAGCAAGGGATTTGGTGTCAATCACATATGTTCTAACGATGATAAGTGTGACATTCCACTAAATAAATTCAGTTTTTAGTTCCAACAAACCAGAATCAGGATGTTCTTATATAGTCCACAACAAGTGATACTACAATAAAAACCCCAAAGAGGTTACCGTATATACTCGCGTATAAGCCGAGTTTTTCAGCCCAAAAATTGGGCTGAAAAGTCCCCCCTCGGCTTATACGCGAGTCATACAGGCCCCCTCAAAGTTTGGCGCCCCCACCTCACATGATGGCTTCCCCCGCATGCAGCGCTGCGCATATACATTAACAGGATATCAGCTGTCACCCTCCGGTGGCGGATCGCGGCTCCTGGGCTCCGGGCTCCATCTTCCTCTGTGTCTTCCTGCTTGTCACGTGACCGGCCAGTGTCGCGATGACGTCATCGCGATGAGCCCGGCGGCCACAAAGCAGGAAAACACAGAGGAAGATGGAGCCCGGAGCCCAGGAGCCGCGATCCGCCACTGGAGGGTGACAGCTGATATCCTGGTAATGTATATGCGCAGCGCTGCATGCGGGGGGGGGGGCCATCATGTGAGGTGGGGGCGCCAAACTATGAGGGGGGCCCTGCTGGGGCCCTGTATACTACCACTGGGGCTGTATATACTACTGGGGCTGCGTGTATACTACCACTGGGGCTGTATATACCACTGGGGCTGTATATACTACTGGGGCTGCGTGTATACTACCACTGGGGCTGTATATACCACTGGGGCTGTATATACTACTGGGGCTGCGTGTATACTACCACTGGGGCTGTATATACCACTGGGGCTGTATATACTACTGGGGCTGCGTGTATACTACCACTGGAGCTGTATATACCACTGGGGCTGCTGCTGTATATACCACTGGGGCTGCTGCTGTATATACCACTGGGGCTGCTGCTGTATATACCTCTGGGGCTGCTGTATATACCACTGGGGCTGCTGCTGTATATACCACTGGGGCTGCTGCTGTATACTACCACTGGGGCTGCTGTATATACCTCTGGGGCTGCTGTATACCACACTGCTGGGGGCTGTATACCTGTGCTGGGGTCCACCCTCGGCTTATACACGAGTCAATAGATTTTCCCAGGTTTTGGGGGCAAAAGTAGGGGGGTCGGCTTATACACGGGTCGGCTTATACACGAGTATATACGGTATCTCAGGGAACACTGATAAGGCATGAGAGCTAAACAAACTGTTGTTCAGGGAAAGGATTGCAACAAATCTAATGTTAAAAACTGACTCTGATTGTGAGAGAACAAGTACAATACTTGCTACGCATAAATAGATCAGAGTTCTATGAAGAGATCTCACAAAGGAACAAAAATGAGAGGTGTAAGGGCCGGTTTACACATAACAATGTCCCAGCGACCCCACCATCACTCTGCTTAGTTACCCGCTGTTTACCTTGGATACCAGTGTTCTCACTGGTCACTGATCGCTGGTGAATCTGCCTGTTTGACCTTGGTATCCAGGGTAAACTGTGGGTAACTAAGCAGAGTGCTCTACTTAGTTACCCGTTGTTTACCCTGGTTACCATCTCTCAGCGCCGCACAGCACACGCTGGGAACTGGTAACCAGAGTAAACAGTGGGTAATTAAGCTCAGCGCTCTGCTTAGTTACCCGCTGTTTACCCTGGTTATCAGCCTCCCAGCATGTGGTGTACGGAACTGGGAGGTTGATGATCGTTGGTCTCCCGCTGTCACACACTGCGATGCTGGCCGCCCAGCAGGGGACCAACGATCGAAAAATGGCCCTGGCTATTATACCAACGATCAGCGAGCTGATCGCTGATCATTTCAGTATGTCACACATAGCGACATCGCTACGAGGTCGCTGCAACATCACAAGATGCAGCAACATCGTTAACGATGTCGCTACATGTAAACTGGCCTTAACCCAAGCTGGTTCAATAATACTGATAATTATAGTCACCCATGATTCCTAGCCTTGTTGGGGCTGGAGGCAGACAGTGGGACAAAGTCCCCAGCACCTAATGCATGTCATTGCTCTAATAGGGGCTTCCTCAGGGGTCTAAGGGGTATAATAAAATTAAATAAAATTTGAAGTTCCTTATCGTAACTTATAAAAAAGCCTATAGTCCCCTCCTGTGCCGGCATGGTTCCAGTTATGTTGGAACTCACATTCCTGTTACCTGCATGACATTGCTATGATACGCGAGCCCTGCAACCTATTAGCATCGGCTTCTGTCTCCCCGCCTTTGGATGTTTAAGTAATTAACAGGAAGTGAGCACCTCGGCTGCCACTCACTTTCTGTTAATTCATAACTGTCCGAAGGTCGGGAAACACAATCCAGTGTGACTAGGTCGCGGGGCTCGCGTATCATAACAATGTCATCCAGGTAATAGGAATTGAGTTCCAATATCTACAGCATAATGTAAAACATGGATAATCAAGTGGAATCCGGCTCAACATGGAAGATTTTTTTTCTATTTTTCTTTTCCAATAAAAAGTTCAATACAGGAGAAATTACATGGTCAGCGTGACCTAGGACTTTGGTCTAATGGCAAAACCATAATCATCAACATTAACAGAAATCAACACTTGAAATAGATCACTCTGTTTATAATTACTTTACATAACATATGCATTTCACTTTATGTATTGAATTACTGAAATAAATTACCGTATATACTCGCGTATAAGCCGAGTTTTTCAGCCCAAAAATTGGGCTGAAAAGTACCCCCCTCGGCTTATACGCGAGTCAGTGCGGGGGCTGCTGTATACAGCGGTATAAAGCAGCCCCCGCATCCCCAGTAATGCAGGGCCCCCCCCTCATGCTCCGGTCACCTGTAAAGCAAGTTATACTTATCAGTGTCCCGCTGCCGTCCGCGCCCGCATCTGCCGACATCGCGATCCTCCATCTTCATGCATCTTCTTCCTGCTTCTGTGCGCGTCGCAGGCAATGACGTCATTACCGGCGACGCGCACAGGAAACAGGAAGAAGTCGCATGAAGACGGAGGATCGGGATGTCGGCAGATGCAGGCGCGGACGGCAGCGGGCACTGATAAGTATAATTTGCTTTACAGGTGACCGGAGCATGAGGGGGGGCCCTGCATTACTGGGGCTGCCTGTATACTACCACTGGGGCTGCTGTATATAGGGGCCCTGCATTACTGGGGCTGCAATACCACTGGGGCTGCTGTATATAGGGGCCCTACATTACTGGGGCTGCAATACCACTGGGGCTGCTGTATATAGGGGCTGCAATACCACTGGGGCTGCAATACCACTGGGGCTGCTGTATATAGGGGCCCTGCATTACTGGGGCTGCAAATACCACTGGGGCTGCTGTATATAGGGGCCCTGCATTACTGGGGCTGCAATACCACTGGGGCTGCTGTATATAGGAGCTGCAATACCACTGGGGCTGCAATACCACTGGGGCTGCTGTATATAGGGGCCCTGCATTACTGGGGCTGCAATACCACTGGGGCTGCTGTATATAGGGGCCCTGCATTACTGGGGCTGCAATACCACTGGGGCTGCTGTATATAGGGGCTGCAATACCACTGGGGCTGCAATACCACTGGGGCTGCTGTATATAGGGGCCCTGCATTACTGGGGCTGCAATACCACTGGGGCTGCTGTATATAGGGGCTGCAATACCACTGGGGCTGCAATACCATTGGGGCTGCTGTATATAGGGGCTGCAATACCACTGGGGCTGCAATACCACTGGGGCTGCTGTATATAGGGGCTGCTGTATACACCACTGGGGCTGCAATACCACTGGGGCTGCTGTATATAGGGGCTGCAATACCACTGGGGCTGCTGTATATACCACTGGGGCCTGCTGTATATCATACTGCTGGGGCCTGTATACCACTGCTGCGGGCTGTATACCTGTGCTGGGGTCCACCCTCGGCTTATACGCGAGTCAATAGATTTTCCCAGGTTTTGGGGGCAAAAGTAGGGGGGTCGGCTTATACACGGGTCAGCTTATACACGAGTATATACGGTATAACTTTTTGATGATATTCTAATTCATTGAGATGCACTAGTAGTTTTTCTGATTTTAATTTCATCAGAACTATTTCACAATACTTAAATTATTCTTCACAATTACTGGTATAAATCCTCCTTTTGTGTTCATTCTACAACCACAATCAGCGTCCCTTTCAAAAGAATACCTAGGTTGAAAATATATTTTACACATTTAGGATCTATCTTGTCCATCAACTTTGCATGACTCACCAGACATTCAGTCTTAGGCTGCTTTCACATCACATTTTTTTTCCTGTCCGTGGGATCTTACTTTTTGTAGGATCCCACGGACAGGAAAGGAAAGCATTGGAGGTGACCTCCAGATGCTATCTCTGTGTCCGGGTCCGTGATTGCACGGACCCCGACACAGAAAGCCTGAGCCTGCGAAGCGCAGGCAAGCCGAGCACTTTCACTCCCGCAATGTATATATATATACATTGCGGGAGTGAAAAAAGGGTTAAAAATGAAAAAAAAACATGCTCACCTCTCCGACGGTGTCCCGCGCTGTCTCGCTTGCTTATGGGACTGAAGGACCTGTGGTTATGATGTGGCCAGGGCTTAATGGGGTACTCGGCCACCGGGTCTGCTGAATAGGGAGTCACGGGTGGACGGGATCCCGGTGCCGTGCCCTGGTGATCATTTGAAGGGGACGTTGATGATGGGAGAAGGGGTTATTTACAGGGGATCGTGACGCCACCTATAGTTCCCGGTAATGTGGTACCGGCGCTGCAAGCCGGCCGCTGAGTGATGGTGGGTGCAGCAGAGTGTGGAGCAGCTCCCCACAGGTGGAGCTTTACCTCAGGGCAGCAATGAAGGAAGAAGGTGAGGGAGGGCAGTGATGAAGGAAGATGGTGAGGGCAGCAATGGAGATGGTGCTGCAGTTCATACCCCTCTGCTGAGCTCTGGTGATGCTGAGCCCTCCGGGCTGCGGCGGGAAGAATAACGGAAACCAGTTCAAGTTTAACTCCACTTTACTCGGTACCGGCTGATGGCATAAACTAGACACGGTACAGTTTGGTTTACAGGGTGGATGTTGCCAGCTCAGGGTCCCCCTTATGGAGTCTCTAGATGTCCACTCTCTTTGTCTTTTAGGGTCTCCTTCCTTCCTTACTTCTACCACCCTCGCAGAGCTCTCCTGCAAGTCCCCTGATCTCCTTCAGTGAGGCACAGTTATCCTTTCCCGGATTTAAGAGGAGTCGTTTATCTTCCGACTCGGTATTCGGGCCGTTATCCCACCGGTTTTGAATCTATTGTGGTCCTGAGGGGCGACTTACCTTGTGGCGCTGTCAGCAACCCGGTCCCTATGGGCCTGCAGCTCGTCAGTCTGCGGTCAGGGCTAAACTCCTGGCCGCCTCGGCTTCCTGCGTTGCTGGTGTTCCCTTAACGTGACCAGCCGGCTCCAACCAGTCCTGGTTCATTGCCTTCTGTCCTGGGTCCCCACTTAAAGATGGGGCTCCCTCCTCTCAGCTGGGCTGTCAGGCCTGACCTTCCTGCCTGCCTTCTCAGCACCGTCTGAGGTAAACTAACTGTTCCTCTCTCTCCTCTATCCTAGGCCCACCCCCATCCTCCTGGGACCTACTAAATTACCGGCCCCCCTATAAGTGGTGTGGTCCAAAGTGGGTGTAAATACAGACTCCATAAGGTTTAACCCTGAACTAACAACTTACAGGGAAAAGAAAACACATTTAATAATAAAGTGCAATACTACCCTGTGGCGCCTAGCTGCAGGGGCGCCACACATGCCTGGCAACCCGATCAGTTTGAGCGGTCATGTCACCGATCAGCTGATCGGGTTGTCACATGATCGTGCAGTTTAAATCTCCCGTCCGACGGTCAATTTTGGTGGGCTGGAGATTTAAACCGCGTGGTCATATGACAACCCAATCAGCTGATTGGTCATGTGACTGCTCAGCAGATCAGTTTACCAGGCAACCACAGGTCCTTCAGTCCCAGGAGCGAGCGAGACATCGCGGGACACCGTCGGAGAAGTGAGCATGTTTTTTTTTTAATTTTTAACCCTTTCTTTAACTAAATTTCACTTCTGCAATGTATGTATATACATTATGGAAGTGAAATTAGATGGTAAGGAGCAATTTTAGTGTACTGAGCATGCTCAGTACACTAAAATCGGGTCTGAGGAACGATCCTGTGTTTCCTCGGACCCGTGCTCCATAGGCCCCATGTTAAAGGCCGAGGATTGGATCGATTTGGCCTAATTGCCATCCGATTTTGTGGGATCTGATTTGTGTCCGATTTTTGGCTGTGCCCAAAATCGGAGCAGTCTCCGCTTTTGGGTACAGCAAAAAATCTGACACAAATCGGGTCTGACAAAATCGGATGGCAATTAGGCCAAATCCGATCTGATCCGATCCCCATAGGATAACATAGGGGCCAAATTGGACTTGTGGCTGTCCGTTTTACACGGACAGCCACGGATCCTCAACAACCGTAATGTGAAAGCACCCTTAGGTGTTAGGATTCCTATCTTAATATCCGGGATCTAGGTAAACCTCATTTATCATGCTGTGTCCTAATCTGCATCCCAAGGGTAAAGCCCCCGTCACACCTAGCGAGATCGCTGTTTCGGCACAGGTTTTGTGACGCAGCAGCACCCTCGCCAGTGATCTCGCTATGTTTGACATGTAGCAGGGATCGGGCCCCGCTGTGACATTGCAGATCGCGTCGGAATGGCCTGGACCATTTTTTGATCATCGGGTTCCCGCTGGTCAGCATGCATCAGTGTGTTTGATTCCTTAACAATGACCTCGTTGGCAACTCAAAACTCAGCCACATAGGTATGAGTCGTCAGACTAGATGCTGTGTGACAGAGTCCCAACGACGCCGAGGTCGTTATACAGGTCGCCGTATCGATGCTGCGTCGTTCATTAGATCTGACTGTTTGACATCTGACCAGCGACCACGTAGCAATGTTCCAGCGATCCTTACCAGGTTGTATCGTTGTCGGGATCACTGGAACGTCGTCAAGTGTAATGGGACCCTAACTCAATCGCCTCGCAATAGCTGTAATGGGAGGAACAAAGTGACAACGAAGAGTTATAATGGTAAAACAACCCTACTCAACAGGTCTTTGGTTAATCACAAAAGGTTAATCTAATTTAAAAATATATGTTCACAGGGTCCATTGACTAACAACGCACTTAATATATAATATTGACATAAACCCATAACTTCTATATTGCTTCTAGGGAGGTCTTAAGATTGCATACCCTCTTATTGTTGGCTTACCAGAATACGTATTACAAAGCAACAGTAAACAGCAACAAATGTGAAAAAATTCTTACATACAGTCAAGGCTCATATAGCTTCATTCACTCTTTCAATCATAAGTATAATTCATATTACCTAGTTACACATTCAATTCAGTCACCAAACAACTAAACCATAGTGTGTCCAGGATAAGTCTCATTCTATACCCTTCTTCAGGGTATTGATTTTCCAATAGAGATGAGCGATGTTTGATTCTAAATGTTCTCCAATTTCAAATTCGACCTGTTTGGGCGATGTTCGAGTCATTCCACGAATGCAAACAATTTGCTTCAAATTCAGCAGTTTGAGGTTATGTTCGATAACGGTTCGTTCACCAAAGTGTAACTGATTTTTCACAGTAATACTGTTATTGAATGTTAATATCCAGTTTCAGTGTATAGTGTTCAGGAGGGAGGGTGAGGAGTTTAGATCAGTGCTGCAGAAATAATGCCGATCTCCATTTTTTTTTCTCCTAATTGCAAATACAGTGGGGCGGTGCAGGCTGTCAGCCAATCACCCGCACAGCAAAGTGCATTTTTTGAACACAAGCAAGGGCATGTGTCATTGGCTGTGTATGTCACATGTTCTTGCCCTATAAGACCCAGCCATTTTCCCCATCACCGCCATTACCTCAGTGCTGTAGTTGTGTGTCAGTCAGGCACAGCTACTGCTGCTGTGGGCGCTATAAAGTGTGACTTAGAGAGATAGTGAGCGAATATCATGTCAGATAGACAGATAGGTTTAGGGAGTAGGGACTAGTTTGAATATCAGCCCTTTTGAGGGATACTTCAGACAAGTAGGGAGTAGGGACTAGTTGGACTTGGAATATCAGCCCTTTAGAGGGCTACTTCATAGAAGTAGAGACTAGTTGTAATTTCAGCCCTTTTGAAGGCTAGGTTAGAGCAGTTACTATTAGGTTTTGCCAGGCAGGTGTGTGCCAGTGCTGCGCAAGTGTTTTTCACAGCATCTGGCCAAATCTAGCTCAGGCAATCCTTTTGGGCAGGTAGTGTAGCACTGCTGTGAAGAAAGCTACACCACCTGTCTTCAGTTGCCAATTTTTTAATGCAGCTAGCCCAGTTAATCCTTTGGACTAGTAGCAGTGTCTGGTAGTCAGCGGTGTAGCCCTGCTGTAAAGTAAGCTACACCGCCTGTCTATCCAGTAGCCAATTTTTACTGCAATTAGCCCAGTCAATTCTTTTGGGCTAGTAGCAGTGTCTTGTAGTCAGTGGTGTAGCCCAGCTGTAAAGTATGCTACATCACCTGTCTATCCAGTAGACAATTTTTTACTGCTGCTAGTCCAGTCAATATTTTTGGGCTAGTAGTAGTGTCTGGTAGTCTATTCTGATCCGATGACCTAGGAGTAACATAAATGTCTGGGAAATGTGAGTCACACAGCTGAGGAGTTGTGGTCAGCTCTGGAGACCGAGTTTCATCAATGGTTGTCTCCACTCAACCTGCAGCCAGGGAAGGCTGTGTGCAGCAATGCTGCAAACCTGGGTGACACACGTCCCTTGTATGGCTCAAGTCTTGAACCTGGTTGTCCAGCAATTTTTAATCTACTATCCCGTCCTAGATGGGCTTCTGCAGAGGGCATGGTCACTGTGTGCTCACTTCCGCCGTTCTCATTCCGCAGCTCAATGACTTGCATCGCTCCAGAAGTCTTTCGGCGTGCCGGTTCACCGTCTGAAATGCAATGTACCAACACGCTGGAATTCGACTCTGCACATGTTGCAGCGACTGTGGCAGCACCTCCAAGCCCTGGTGCAATACGTTATGACGTATAGCCTGGGCCAACGTGATCCAGAGGTGGGGCAGATCACGCTACAAGAGTGGTCTCAGATCAAGGACCTATGCACCTTTCTGCACAGTTTTGAAATGGTGACGAAGATGTTTAGCGTTGATGATGCCATTATCAGTATGACTATTCCGGTCATCTACATGCTGGAGCACACTAAACAGTATTCGGAGTCAGGTGGTGGGACAAGAGGAGTGGGAGGAAGTACAGGAGGAGTCATATGCGGAAGGGATAACAAGATCTCCAAGGTCCAGACGGTTGGCAGCACCAAGGCAGCAGGCATGGGAAGGTGGGGGAGAGAGATTAACGAGGGTGCATGGTAGCAACCAAACTGTTGAGGAAGATGCAGGAGCCAAGGAAGAAGTGGAGGATGGACTGGCGATGGGCATGGAAGACTCAGCAGATGAGGGAGATCTTGATCACATTTCTGTTGCGCAAGGTTGGGGAAGAGGGCAGAGGAAGGAAGCATGATACTTACCTCACCGCCACCAACACAACAAGGACTTGGTCCTCCTGGATGCGCAAGACACATGAGTGCCTTCTTGCTGCACTTCCTGCAACATGACCCTCGGATTGTCAGAATTCGAAGTAATGCTGTCTACTGGGTTGCCACACTCTTAGATCCCTGGTACAAGAGTAAATTTGGATAAATACTTCCTGCCATAGAAAAGGATTCACGCATGCAGGAGTATCAGCAGCGTTTTTTTCCATAAAACACCAGTGGTGCACGTAGTGAATCTCACAGCTCTAACTTGCCAACCATGGGACTGTTGAGTCATCACTCAAACCATACCAGTAGCACCGTATCTGGTGGTAACAGCAATTTTGTGGAATCGTTTCACGGATTTTTTAGACCATCCTTTGCAAGGCTAGAGGAGACAAGAAGTCTGACACATAGTCAGACATAGACAGACATAGATAGGATGGTACAGGAGTATCTCCAAGTGAACATCGATGACATGACTGTGGAACTGGACCCTTGCTCATTTTGGGCTTCCAATCTGTAAAAATGGCCTGAGCTCGCCACTCACGCCTTGGAGATCCTGTCGTGCCCCGCAGCCAGCGTTCTCTCTGAACGTGTCTTCAGCGCTGCTGGAGGTGTGCTGACAGATAAGCGCACGTGGCTGTCCAGTAAGAATGTAGACAGATTAACGTTCTTCAAGATGGACAGTTCATGGATCTTGGACACCTTTGGTGGTATATTCTATGTGTTTTCTATGTGTTTGTATGTTTTGTGTTTGCCTGCCATTATTCGATGAACATTTGACGAACATTCGACGAACACACCCCCAATTCGACAAATCGAATAGAATTCGAACACTAGGGTGGTGGCTCATCTGTATTTACCAATTTCCATGTTTAAATTTTCTCTCCAACATACTTCTCCTACTGTGAGGGGGTTGGTTATAATTCTTTAATACGGGCTAACAATTTTACCAAAATATCTTTCATAACAGTCAACAGACACAACATACTAGTGCATCTCAATGAATTAGAATATTATCAAAAATCAATATCATATTGTCATATTTAAGGGCTTTTCTGGGAGCCCTGAAACATGTTGACTAATTAAACAATATTATATTCACCCTTTGATGTTTCGTAGAATACAGCAGTGTGGTTTTTAATCCTTCATCCTCCCTTCTTTAATTTTCTGAGATAATGATCTTTGAGTTTTCATTGGCTGTAAGCCATTATCATCAACATTTGGAGAAATAAAAACTTAAAATAGATCACTCTGTTTGTAATGACTCTACATATAATATGCATTTCACATTTCGTATTGAATCAGTGAAATTAATTAATTTTTTGATTAAATTCTAATTCGTTGAGATGTACTAGTATATGACAATCCTCTGACTTCTGAAATCTACCCAAAAACAGCAAATTTCTTACACCCGAGTCTCATTCAATCATCAGTTATACATCTATAAACACCTTGAAACATTTAAAAGACCACAAATTATACACATAAAAAATTCAAAAATTGGCGAAGTTTTAACAGAGATTATCTTATTTGGACCACCTATTACTTATCCTGGAGCACTTTAGGTAATGCTGAAGCACCAGTAACACAATGGGTTATTCAATGTGGATATATCCAATGGTTCTCAAAAAGCTCCTTGTGGTTGGGACCAAAGGAGGTTTTGTCTTCTGTTATTCAGTGAGCACTGGAATGATGTTTCTAGGCTACCAAAGGTTATTTTCATCTATGTGACTAGCCAGAAAAAAGGGGAAAATGGAGCAAATGTACATGCCCAGTTAGTCATCATCCACACGACCTGGGGGAAAGGCTTTTTAGAAGCTTGTTTGGGATTAGATGGACGAGCTCCAATATAATGATCCTGAAGACCACAATAGAAACATGCCCCCATCCCATGGCAAATGACAGGTGACCTAAAATGAGGGGACACACCCCCTAACTGCATAGACTCATCAACCTGTGCAACCTTGTCCATGGGGAGAACAACAGGGGCCTGAGTCCATGTGGATTTTTCCCTATGTTATTTATGCACCCTTTATAGCAAGATACATGTCAGCCTCCAATGACTCTGGAGTAGAATATTGAGCCAGATAATCTCTCAGCATTCAAGGAAATAAAACACACAGGGGAAAACATCAATGGATATGAACCAAACTTCATGGCTGCAGGCAGACACCAGGACTGCAACTTACACCAGCTGGACTACAAAACAGCAAGGGCACCTGCAGAAGCACAACCTTCTTCATCCATGGCTTGAAACAGACTGTGGAATCTCTATAACTAGTGCCCTCTGGTGGTACATGGGGCTATTTTAAGGTGATGGGTGTGGTCACCATCTTAAAGCACATGGAGAGGAAATCAATGCTGCAAGCTGCAAAACTGGCATTAACTCTTGCAGCTCCAAAGGAAAGGAAAATACATTTTATGTGAAGAGTCTCATCAAGGAAATCAGACTCAGGTCCAAAACCTGTCACAGGTCTCAGAGGTATGAGAGGCCATTGTAACACTACCCCCCTTTAACGAGGGGCCTCATGACCCTTAAGACTAGACTTAGTTTGGATTATGACTACAGAAGGAACGTTGCGTTCACTTTCATTACCGCCTGTCGTTCAAGGTAGGTAACTAGGTATGCAGCTAGATAATAATGTAACAAATGTTGGCTCTTGAGACACAACATATCTCTTGAGCCACAACTTGTTATAAATGTCGTGTATTAAGCACAACTTCATTTGTTAAGAAGTGATGCAAATCATTTTGACAGGTGTGAAGAAATGTTAAAATAAGGAAGGAGTTGATATATTGGGGCCTGCCAAAAAAGTATAGAGGGTGGCATATCACAAAGAGCTGTTGAGGAGGTTTATGCATTAATTATATGTAATATACAATAAAGGGTCCACCCTTCAGGCATTGGAGATTTAATAGAATTTGACTTTATAAATTTCCTTAAGTCTCACCATTCCTGATAGAATTCCTGAAACTTTTGAAGTAGCAAAAAAAAACTTCAACGCAATGAAATATCAGAACTTCAATTGCATGTAGAGCACATCCTTCATAGATTGCTGTATTTTGTTGTATGTGTATGAATTGGGGACGGAGGCAAAAGTAAAGTGACCTACAAACCACAATGTAGATAAAATCCCAATGATAGGGGACTTTATAAAAGCTCTAGTAGGAAAGCAACAGCGGACTTATGTTCTATTTGTCAAAAAGGGTTAATTAGTTTGAACACAAATAAATTGCTTATTTGAAAAAGAAATCCTCCCATCTTAGAGTTTGTCCTGACAGTGATGAAGTCAGTCGCCTGCATCAGTACAGTCTAAGCTGGAGACAGGAGAGTCAAGCGAGAGGATTAAGCTGGAGTGCTGATCTGTAATTTAGTGACTGCTAGGAAAGCTCATGGAAAATGAGTCTGGAGGCTTGAAGAGGCCAGTGTCCGCAGGTGTCTGATCCACAGATTTACCCTTTGCATAAAACATATGTATTTTGTGCCCTGGCAAGTGTAAATTGTGCCTCTTGGTGTAAAGTCATAAAGATCACTTTTTAATCAACACATCATTCCTATGGCTTGGTTGCTAGTATGCTGGCACTAAAGTTTTATCTCAGGAAATCCAATCACTACCGGTGGCACCCCTTTGTCTCTGTGCTGATGTAATGTCCAATAAGTAACCCCTGGAATGAGAATACCGTGGCATGTTATTTTCTAGGATAGAAATATTTATTGTCAAATGTAAGAAGCAGAGGTGAGATTGACACTTCGTGGAGCCCAGCAGATGGAGATTATAACCACCACCATCCTCAGTAGAAAGCCTAAATGCTGAGTTTCAGGACTGTTACTTCTTACGCTCTTGCTTAGTAGCGAAACTACTTTCATAAATCATGTATTTAAAACATAATGGAGCAAACTTACTAAATATGCTACTAGAATTCAAACTCCATTGCACAAAAAACCTGGCATATTTGTCATGCACAACATTTATTATGTGTTTTAGGCATTTTTTTAAGCTAATTTGATAAGCAGCTTAAACTCAACATGGACAAAACTGAATTCATAGTCTTCCCCCCAAGAAATTCCCCCCCACCTCCCTACCTATCCATCTGCATCAACGATTGCGCCCTCTCCCCAGTCCCCCAAGCCAAGTACCTTGACTCCTCCCTATCCTTCAAGCCCCACATCGAGGCCCTCACCACATCCCTCTGGCTCCAGCTCAAGAACATCTCACGGATCCGCTCCTTCCTCACCCACGACACCGCTAAAACACTCATCCATGCTCTTATCATCTCCCGCCTTGACTACTGCAACCTCCTTCTCAATGGCCTCCCGGCTAACTCCCTCACACCTCTCCAGTCTATCCTCAACTCTGCTGCCCGACTAATCTACCTGTCCTCCCGCTACTCCCCTGTCTCCCCCCTCTGCCAAGCCCTTCACTGGCTCCCCGTCTCCAAGAGATCCTAATTCAAAACACTAACCATGGCATACAAAGCCATAAACAACCTGGCCCCACCATATATCTCCGACCTGGTCTCCCGATACCTACTCTCACGCAACCTCCGCTCCTCCCAAGAACTCCTCCTCTGCTCCCCCCTCATCACCTCTTCGCACAACCGAGTCCAGGACTTTCTCCGGGCATCTGCCTTACTCTGGAACTCCCTGCCCGAACACGTCAGACACTCTCCTACCCTGAGTAGCTTCAAGTGTCACCTGAAGACTCACTTGTTCCGTCTAGCCTACAACCTGCCATGAGACCCAGGTGACCGCCCCATACCTGACATTCCCCAACCTACTGTATCCTAACCCGCCCCTCTTAGACTGTGAGCCCTCGTGGACAGGGTCCCTGCCCCTCCTGTACCTGTACGTCCTGATCGCCTAGATTTAGTGTACTTGTTCTTGTCTCCCTCATCCTCATGTAAAGCGCCATGGAACCTAATGCAAGACCGGTTCTGTGGAATAAAGGCATGGATTAGTAGGAAGAAAGTGTGATTTAAAATGTGGCAATGTGTGGCTAAATTGTACCATATTGTTGGTACAAAATATTGATGTACACAAAGTCAACCAATATCTTGTGTACAGTTGAAAGAGGCACAAAATTTATCATCTAGGAGGGCATGGCTGATCTTTGGATGGCACTGGCTGCTTAGTGCAGGAGCTCCAGCAGAGATTGGCTTAAACTCGGCACAACAATGTAAGAAATCACTCTGGGAAGCCCTAAATAAGTTTCCTGGTGACCTGAGGACACTGTGGATCTAATGGTGCTGGGCAAGTCAGCAAGAAGGAGCTCCCCAAGGAGGTTGACAGCATATTTCTCCTGAGATCAGGTACTGAGTGCAACTGCTACAATGGCTGCAGCTTCTCCTCCCCCAGCTTCTTTTTCCAGTTCCTCACATGTGGCAGGCTCAGAAGGGGGAGGGGAAGCTCAGACGGATATCCCCCTTACACAAAAAACAATGGAGGCTCTGCTGAAATCCCAGAGACAAGAACTCCAATCTGATCTGAAGGTAATGATTGGAGAGTTTAAGGCAGAGTTTAGGAGAGAATTGCAGGATATGGGCACTATAATAGATCATCTGAAGCAGAAGCTGTCAGAATTTACTACATCTCATAATGAACAGATGCCAATGAGGCTTTAGAAAAGGAGGTTTCCCAAATCCACAACAAAACCCTGGATTTTGAGGACAGGTCAAGAAGGAATAGCATTCACATTAGAGGGATTGATGAATCTACTGACAAAGATTTGCCAGGTCTCCTGCAAAGCTTTATACACTCTGTGATTCCTTCTGCAGACAGTAAAGACTTAAATGTGGATAGAATACACAGGATCCCAAAACCAAAAGACCTCAGCCCAGATTTACCACACAATGTTATTGCCCACATTGATTTCTATACAATAACAGAGACCTTTATGGCTGGCCTCAGGAAAAGGCCGAAATGTCCAGTATTCCTTGACATGTAGGCAGGTACTTTAGCTCAGAGGAGGGAGTATATGCCATATACAACAGCCCTCAGAGAACAAGGAATAAAGTACCACTGGGGGTTCCCCGTGAAATTGAAAGTCTTGAGGGACAATTCCATATTTGTCTGCACGTCCCCTGAAAAGGCAAGATATTTATTGCTAAAGTGATCCAGCTTATATATTCAAATGACAAAGCAGCTCCTCAGGCACAGAAAAAGAAAAAACTGGGCCCAGACTGGTTTACAGCATGATTGATTACTGGATAGCCGTTCTCTGCTTCCTGCTTTCTACTCTTTGTCTGGTACCTCTATAGCAATGTTGGAGACAGGCAGAGTTTCCCACAGAGTGTCTTTTTTTCACTCTCTTTCAAACTATTTCTTCACTTTTTTCCCCTTTTTCTTTACTGTTTGCTTGATTTTAGAACATTAATCACTTTACTATTACACAGCAAACCTGTGGCTCCACCTGTGTTTGATATTAGACAGCCACCTACTGGCTACCCATTTTTTGTCTTTTAATGTGGTTTGTCCTGTTTTTTTTGTTTTGTTTATGTGTTTATTCTATTTTTTCTATTAATAAAAATATGAATTTTTTACTTTTTCTCTGCATGATTATTGGTTTTCTATATGCAAGATTTGGACCCATGGTCTTTTAGGATAAGCACGATTTTGCCTGATGTGATGCGTCTTTCTGTGTGCTTCATTTCGTAAACTCTTAGATGGCCCTGTATTACCCTCTTTTGCAGACTTGTCCCAACTTTACAAAATACCCAAAATGTGCTTTTATCAGTACCTCCTAATTTGTCATTTTATCTAGTCGTGTACATTTCCGGCTTGTTGAGCCTTGACCCATCAGACATGATGCAGAAATACTTTAAAGTAGAATACCCCAATGAACATGGATTGTCTCTGTTCTATAGGACTCTTAATTCGCCAGCAGAGTTGGTCAAACTCCCTTATATGAATGTCTGGGAGGAGGCACTCTTTTTCTAATCCACACCCAAACACTGGTGGATTGCGGACACATTTACGCAAAGGTTCTCCTCCTGTATTGATCATCTAAAACAGGGGTGGGGAACCTTTTCTCTGCAAAGGGCCATTTGGAAATTTAGAATATCATTCGCGGGCCGTATAAATTTATTAACTTAAAAAACATTGCTAAACTTACATCTGCTGGCGGTGTCGGTGAGGAGAAACAGCTGATCTGGCAGCTGTTTGAATGTTCCCGCGCCGACATCTCCTCTCTGTGTCGGCGCAAGAGATTCAAACAGCTGTCAGATCAGATGTTTCTGCCCGCTGACAACGGTCGGAGCTTACCAGGGGCCCAGAGGAGATCTCTGCCGCTGATCTCTGTCTCCGGCCCGCCTCCCAAGCGTGCCGATTGGCTGGCCGGGCTCCATAGTGATGTGTCCGCAGGCGGAAATTCTCCGCTGCGGACACATCATTATGAACAAAAATGACCCTGCTTTCACTGCGTGTGTGTCTGCATGCCCTCTGCATGCAGACACAAACGCAAATGTGAAGGTAGCCTAACCCCATTTCTGGGGCCTGAGGTATACTGCACATGGGTAGATAGAGCCTGAGGTAGACAGCACAAGGGTAGACAGAGCCTGAGGTAGACGGCACAAGGGTAGGCAGAGCCTGAGGTATACAGCACATGGTTACACGGAGCGTGAGGTATACAGCACATGGGTACACAGAGCATGGGGTACACAGCACGTGGGTACAGAGGGCCAGAGGTATATGGCACATGGGTAGACAGAGCCTGAGGTATACGGCACATGAGTACATGGAGTTTGAAGCATACGGCACACGGGTACACGGAGCACAAGGAATACAACACATGGGTACAATGAGCGTGAGGCATACGGCACTTGGGAACACAGAGCCTGAGGTGTACGACACATGGGTACACTGAGCCTGAGGCGTACAGTACATGGGTACACTGAGACGGAGGCATATGGCACACAGGTACATGGGGCCAGAGTCATACAATTCATGGGTACCCAGAACATAGATACACTGAGCCTGAGGCATATGGCACATGGGTACACAGGGCCTGAAGTATAAGACACACAGGTACACAAAGTACAAGGTACAAAATGAGATCCAGCAACACATGCAAATGAAGGTAGATAAAAATCAATGTGGACATATATGATTTTAACATGGCTTCACATGATTTTTATCTCCCCCCTTGGCTATGTTTCTGGATGCAGCTTCTTCTTATACTGCTGACAGTTTTCATCCCTGCACTGCCGACGATCACAGAGCAGACACTTTATTTATTTACTTATCTGACACTTTTAGATTTACTCACGGACTTCCCGAGGTGGAGGAATTGTTTATTTAAGATAAGCAGGAGGTGATTGTAATCCTCCCGGGAGCTGAGCTGGACAGTGCAGAGGCTCCTGCTTCACAGAACGCCTCACGCTGACTATGTTTCAGGTCGGAGACAATTCCGGCACGCACCGCTGCTGATTTAAAGAGACCGCGCTACAAATAAAAGCAAAGTGGCCACGGGCCGGATCAGGTAACATGGCGGGCCGGACTCGGCCCGGGGGCCGGACGTTCCCCACCACTGATCTAAAACAACTAAAGAAGATACATATGAACTGGTATCTGACCCCTTATAAAATCTCCAAATTTAACAAATCATATTCCCCATTATGCTGGAAGGAATGTGGTAAAAAAGGGGATCTGGACCATGTGTGGTGGTGGTGCCCCAAGATAGGAGAATTCTGGAATCAAGTGGCAGACTTACACAGGATACCTTGATATCTTTTCCTTTAACACTAGAGGGGCCCCTGGCAGTCTTAAATATTAAGTTGGACCTTCTTCCCCCAAACTTAGTTCAAGTGATCCAGTGGGAGACTTCTGGATTGGTGATAGCTGACACTTAGGATGATTTTAATATTTTTTTCCTGGTTCTTGTGGTCTTCTTGTAATCAGATTGATATACAGAAATGTTTAAAACAAAAGCTCCTAAAGCTTATTCCTCCGATTCCCCCCACTATCCATTAATTTACCTTTTGTGTCCAATCCTGAGTGCCCCTTTCCTGCTGTGTGGACCTTTCTTTCCCTCCCCTCTCCTATAATATCCAGTTGTGAATTGGTTTATACTAGTGTTGATTATATCAACATGACTTTTATATTGATACTAGCTGTAGTACCCGGCTACACCCGGGTTAATAAATAACTGATGTTAGCTATAACAAAATAGAATTTGAATATGTCATATTAATGACCTGAAAGAAAATAGAAGCTGAGCTGTGACTGGTTGCTATAGGCAGCCTAATATATCTCCAGCCAACAGTAAACCCTCCCCCTGGCCGGGCAGTATATGTTACCTCACACATACACATAATAGACAACTCATGTGACTGACATCTGCCTTAATTCCCTATATGGCACATGTGTTGCACATTGGCTGTTTTTAATCAGATGTTTATGTTTGGAAATTAAAGATAGCACACGTATGAGGCGAGTTGTGTGAGGTGATTTGTGCACATCTGTGTCTGTCTGTGGGGTGTGTGTGTCCCTGGGGTGTGTGTATGTGTGTGTCCCTATGGGGTGAGTGCATGTGTCCCTATAGGGTGTGTATGTGTGTGTGTCCCTGTGAAGGGGGGGGTCTGTGTGGTGTGTGTCTCTGTTGTGTGTGTCTCTTTGTGGTGTGTGTGTGTCCCTGTGGGGTAAGTGCATGTGTCCCTATAGGGTGTGTATGTGTGTGTCCCTGTGGGGGGGTGTCTGTGTGGTGTGTGTGTGTATCTGTGTTGTGTGTGTCCCTTTGTGGTGTGTGTGTGTGTCCCTGTGGGGTGAGTGCATGTGTCCCTATAGGGTGTGTATGTGAGTGTGTCCCTGTGGGGGAAGGTCTGTGTGGTGTGTGTCTCTGTTGTGTGTGTCTCTTTGTGGTGTGTGTGTCCCTGTGGGGTGAGTGCATGTGTCCCTATAGGGTGGCTATGTGTGTGTGTCTCTGTGGAGGGGGGTCTGTGTGGTGTGTGTGTCTGTGTGTGTCTCTTTGTGGTGTGTGTCCCTGTGGGGTGAGTGCATGTGTCGCTATAGGGTGTGTGTGTGTGTCCGTGGGGTGTGTGTGTCTCTTTGTGGTGTGTGTGTTTGTTCGGGTGCGTGGTGAGTATCCAATGTTGGGGCTGCACCTTAGCGTCTATACACTTGCTGTTACTCTTTGTGTGCGTGTGGTGTGTATACATGTTCCCGTGCGTGGTGAATATCTCATGTTGGGGCCCCACCTTAGTGACTATATGCTGGTACGTGCTGTTAGTCTTTGGCGCTATCATTAAGCCCCTCTCATTCACAACTGTCAACTGGTAACTGTCACTTTTTCATAATTATGTAGATAGGGGCAAAATTGTCTGGTGAATTGGAATGTGCGGGGTTAAAATTTCGCCTCACAACATAGCCTATGACGCTCCCGGGGTCCAGATGTGTTACTGTGCAAAATTTTGTGGCTATAGCTGACAGCTGTCGATTTTCCTCCAAAACTTTTCCATTCACTTTTTCCCCATTATGTAGATAGGGGCAAAATTGTTTGGTGAACTGAAACGCGCAGGGTTAAAATTTCGCCTCACAACATAGCCTATGACGCTCTCGGGGTCCAGGCGTGTGACTGTGCAAAATTTTGTGGCTGTAGTTGCGACGGTGTAGATGCCAATCCCGGATATACACACATACACACATACATACACACACACATTCAGCTTTATATATTAGATAATTGTGTAAACAAAATATATTTGTTGTTATAAGTTTTATTTGAATAAAAAATGTATTGTTTAAAAAAATATATATAATCCAGCAATATTACAGTTGCCAACTGACTGGTAAGTTACTGTCACTGTACGTACACTTAGAGGTCGGTAAAAGTTAAATATTTGCAATGTCAATATCCAGTGCTGGTATTTTTGCAGTGTAAAATGTTGCATGTGTAGTCATATAGCCTTCTACCAGAACTAAATACTATACATCTTTATTTTTTTATTACTATTATTAGTTATTTATATAGTGGCATTAGATTCCATGGCGCTTTACATGTGGAAAGGGTAGACGAGGACAGGTACAATATATATGGACAGTCAAGTCGTACGGATACAGGAGGGGAGAGAGCCCTGTCCGCGAGGGTTCACATCTACTTTGTATTTTAGGAAAATTCATATTGACCATTGACCACAAGGAGATCTCTATGCAAACCTTGCTCGAACTTGCACCCAGTAGAAGACACAATGTCCAAATACAATTAATAAAGCAGCAGAGATAGGTTATCTTTTTGATCTCAGTTTTTAGAGTATATGCTCGAAATATGGATAAAAAAAACACTTTGAAAAGTTGCAAAATTTTTACCTAAGAATTGTGCAATTTTTTGCATTTTGATGTTTTGGCCAGCTCTGCCAGCTGGTGTGGGACACGGCATGGCGACACTTACCTGTCTAATTCATGATGAGCTCTGGTGTGTAGAAAAATCATTTTTGCATTTGAATTTCATTAAAAAGTTTACTCCATTTGCCTCCTATGGCTGCTGTAGTGAATTGTCTATCGCTGGAAGCAGAATAAGTTAATGATAATGTGGCCAATCTCGTTATTGTCACAGATATGCCAAGGATATGACTTTGTGGCACTTACTATTATATAGGTATGACAGGTCTTTCTCCTGCTCCTCACAGACTGCGCAGATCTCCATTGCATAAAATGGCTGCTGGTGCAAATGGACAGGTCTGGTCACATCTCCATCAGCAGCCATTGTATGGACATAATTGTCTGTGAAGAAAGCTGCAGTAATAAGAGTAGGAGAAGACTAAAGGCTACTTACACATCACGTATTTTCAAATCCGGCAGAATTCTGCCTTTTTTTTTTTTAAAAGTGGATCCGGCAACATTGTGTTCTCACCAATGCATTTGTAATGGAGTTCCGAAAATATCGCTTAACTTACGGTTTCTTCCGGATTCAGCAAATCCGGCACTTCAGGCTTGTTTTATGACCGCAGTTAGCAGCAGTTTTTGACCGTAGCCTGAAGTGCCGGATTTGCCGGATCCAGATGAAACTGCAAGTCAAACCACATTTCCGGAACGCCATTACAAATGCTTTGGGTAGAACGCAATATTGCCGAATCCATTTTATTTATTTATTTATTTTTTTTTAAAACGGAATTCTACAGGATTTGAAAAAACGCTGATGTGAAAGTAGCAAAAAAATCGGAAGTACAAAAGATCTGGATTTGACTGGAAGATCCTGAACTGAAAATACCGCAGATGTGAAAGTAGCCTTATTGTACTTATACAATAGTAAGTGGCACAAAATGATGTCCCCAAACACATCTGGGAAAATAAAGATAATATGGCCAACCCTGTTAACTCATTCTGCAGCCAGCAATAGGCAGGCTAATACAGAGGCTATACGAGGCAAAAAATATTAATGAAAATTTCAAAAATTATTTAGCCCCAAATGCATGCATTTAAGTAAGAAAAAGAATTGTCCACAAAGTAGTGGATCCCTTTCTTTATTCCGTCATCATGTTAAAAAGTGACATTGTGAACAAGTGAAATGTGGACACTTTTCGAATAAACAATAGTCTAATGGTACATTTACACGCGGCCACAAGAAGGTAGGAACAGGCAGGCATCGGACACAAATTGTGCCTGTTGCCTTGAAAAGACCACGATGTGGCGGCGTGTAATTCAGGACTCTCCTTCCTGTGTCTTCCCTGAAGGAAGGAAAGTCCTGAATTACACGCAGCCACATCGTGGTCTTTTCAAGGCAACAGGCACAATTTGTGTCCGATGCCTGTCTGTTCCTACCTTCCTGTGGCTGCGTGTAAATGTACCATCTATTATATAAAAGCCGAAGGCCACTTCCGGAGAACCCGAAGGGTTACTTCCGTGACGGCCTCCGACCATGCTGCTGACGTCACAGTGCAGTGTAGCCGCACGGAACTTTCCGTGCAGCTACAGGCACCGGCGTTTCAACGTTCCGCTCGCCCCTCTCTACTGTCTCATCAAACACACACAGCCTCTCACTACAGTCCTCCCAAACACACACACACCATCCCACCCACATCACACTCACACACTCACACACCCACACAAACACACACACACACTCCAGTATACTTACCCCGCCGCCATCCCGCTGCACCGCTCCCGCCATGGCTCCGCCTACATCGCGGGGGCTCCCGCCATGGCTCCGCCCACATCGCGGGGCTCCCGCCATGGCTCCGCCCACCCCGCGGGACTCCCGCCTTGGCTCCGCCCACCTCTCAAACTCCCGCCTTGGCTCCGCCCACCTCGCGAGACTCCCGCCTTGGCTCCGCCCACCTCGCGGGACTCCCGCCTTGGCTCCGCCCACCTAGCCTGCGCTGACCACAGAGCTGCCGTCCTCTGCTGACCACAGAGCCTCCTTCCTGCGCTGACCACTGAGCCTCCATCCTGTGCTGACCACTGAGCCTCCATCCTGTGCTGACCACTCAATCCTGTACTGACCACTCAGCCGTCGTCCTCTGCTGACCACAGACCCGCCGTCCTCTGCTGACCACAGACCCGTCGTCCTCTGCTGACCACAGAGCCGCCGTCCTCTGCTGACCACAGAGCCGCCGTCCTCTGCTGACCACAGAGCCGCCGTCCTCTGCTGACCACAGAGCCGCCGTCCTCTGCTGACCACAGAACCGCCGTCCTCTGCTGACCACAGAACCGCCGTCCTCTGCTGACCACAGAGCCGCCGTCCTCTGCTAACCACAGAGCCGCCGTCCTCTGCTGACCACAGAGCCGCCCTCTTCTGCTGACCACAGAGCCGCCGTCTTCTGCTGACCACAGAGCCGCCGTCCTCTGCTGACCACAGAGCCGCCGTCCTCTGCTGACCACAGAGCCGCCGTCCTCTGCTGACCACAGAGCCGCCGTCCTCCGCTGATCACTCTGCCTCCTTCCTGCGCTGATCACTCTGCCTCCTTCCTGCGCTGATCACTCTGCCGCCGTCCTCTGCTGACCACAGAGCCGCCGTCCTCTGCTGACCACAGAGCCGCCGTCCTCTGCTGACCACAGAGCCGCCGTCCTCTGCTGACCACAGAGCCGCCGTCCTCTGCTGACCACAGAGCCGCCGTCCTCTGCTGACCACAGAGCCGCCGTCCTCTGCTGACCACAGAGCCGCCATCCTGCGCTCACCACTCTGCCTCCTTCCTGCGCTGACCACTCTGCCTCCTTCTTGCGCTGACCACAGAGCCGCCGTCCTCTGCTGACCACAGAGCCGCCGTCCTCTGCTGACCACAGAGCCGACGTCCTCTGCTGACCACAGAGCCGACGTCCTCTGCTGACCACAGAGCCGACGTCCTCTGCTGACCACAGAGCCGACGTCCTCTGCTGACCACAGAGCCGCCGTCCTCTGCTGACCACAGAGCCACCGTCCTCTGCTGACCACCACAGAGCCTCCTTCCTGCGCTCACCACTCTGCCTCCTTCCTGCGCTCACCACTCTGCTCCTTCCTGCGCTGACCACAGAGCCGCCGTCCTCTGCTGACCACAGAGCCGCCGCCCTCTGCTGACCACAGAGCCGCCGTCCTCCGCTGACCACAGAGCCGCCTCTTCTGCTGACCACAGAGCCCCCATCCTCTGCTGACCACAGAGCCCCCGTCCTCTGCTGACCACAGAGCCCCGTCCTCTGCTGACCACAGAGCCCCCGTCCTCTGCTGACCACAGAGCCCCCGTCCTCTGCTGACCACAGAGCCCCCGTCCTCTGCTGACCACAGAGCCCCCGTCCTTCTGCTGACCACAGAGCCCCCGTCCTCTGCTGACCACAGAGCCCCGTCCTCTGCTGACCACAGACCTGCCTCTCTGCTGACCACAGAGCCGCTGTCCTGCGCTCACCCACTCTGCCTCCTTCCTTCGCTGATCACTCTGCCTCCTTCCTGCGCTGATCACTCTGCCTCCTTCCTTAGCTGATCACTCTGCCGTCGTCCTCTGCTGACCATAGAGCCGCCGTCCTGCGCTCACCACTGTGCCTCCTTCCTGCGCTCACCACTGTGCCTCCTTCCTGCGCTGACCACTCTGCTTCCTTCCTGCGCTGACCACAGAGCCGCCGTACTCTGCTGACCACACAGCCGCCGTCCTCTGCTGACCACACAGCCGCCGTCCTCTGCTGACACACAGCCGCCGTCCTCTGCTGACCACACAGCCGCCGTCCTCTGCTGACCACACAGCCGCCGTCCTCTGCTGACCACACAGCCGCCGTCCTCTGCTTACCACTCTGCCTTCTTCCTGCGCTCACCACTCTGCCTCCTTCCTGCACTCACCACTCTGCCTCCTTCCTCCGCTGACCACTCTGCCGCCATCCTCTGCTGACCACAGAGCCACCATCCTCTGCTGACCACAGAGCCACCGTCCTCTGCTGACCACAGAGCCGCCGTCCTGCGCTCACCACTCTGCCTCCTTCCTGCGCTGATCACTCTGCCTCCTTCCTGCGCTGATCACTCTGCCTCCTTCCTGCGCTGATCACTCTGCTTCCTTCCTGCGCTGATCACTCTGCCGCCTTCCTCTCCTGACCACAGAGCCGCCCGTCCTGCGCTCACCACTCTGCCTCCTTTCTGCGCTGACCACAGAGCCGCCGTCCTCTGCTGACCACAGAGCCACCGTCCTCTGCTGACCACAGAGCTGCCGTCCTCTGCTGACCACAGAGCTGCCGTCCTCTGCTGACCACAGAGCTGCCGTCCTCTGCTGACCACAGAGCTGCCCTCTACTGACCACAGAGCCGCCGTCCTCTGCTGATCACAGAGCCGCCGTCCTCTGCTGACCACAGAGCCACCGTCCTCTGCTGACCACAGAGCCGCTGTCCTGCGCTCACCACTCTGCCTCCGTCCTGCGCTCACCACTCTGCCTCCGTCCTGCGCTCACCACTCTGCCTCCTTCCTGCGCTGACCACTCTGCCTCCTTTCTGCGCTGACCACAGAGCCGCCGTCCTCTGCTGACCACAGAGCCACCGTCCTCTGCTGACCACAGAGCCACCGTCCTCTGTTGACCACAGAGCCGCTGTCCTGCGCTCACCACTCTGCCTCCGTCCTGCGCTCACCACTCTGCCTCCGTCCTGCGCTCACCACTCTGCCTTCGTCCTGCGCTCACCACTCTGCCTTCGTCCTGCGCTCACCACTCTGCCTCCGTCCTGCGCTCACCACTCTGCCTCCGTCCTGCGCTCACCACTCTGCCTCCGTCCTGCGCTCACCACTCTGCCTCCGTCCTGCGCTCACCACTCTGCCTCCGTCCTGCGCTCACCACTCTGCCTCCGTCCTGCGCTCACCACTCTGCCTCTGTCCTGCGCTCACCACTCTGCCTCCGTCCTGCGCTCCACACTGCCACACTCGCCTCCGTCCTGCGCTCACCACTCTGCCTCCGTCCTGCGCTCACCACTCTGCCTCCGTCCTGCGCTCACCACTCTGCCTCTGTCCTGCGCTCACCACTCTGCCTCCGTCCTGCACTCACCACTCGCACTCGCGCTCCGTCCATGCGCTCACCACTCTGCCACCGTCCTGCGCTGACCACAGAGCCACCATCCTCTGCTGACCACAGAGCCACCGTCCTCTGCTGACCACAGAGCCACCTACCTCTGCTGACCACAGAGCCACCGTCCTCTGCTGACCACAGAGCCGCCGTCCTCTGCTGACCACGGAGCCGCCCTCTACTGACCACAGAGCCGCCGTCCTCTGCTGATCACAGAGCCGCCGTCCTCTGCTGACCACAGAGCCACCGTCCTCTGCTGACCACAGAGCCACTGTCCTGCGCTCACCACTCTGCCTCCGTCCTGCACTCACCACTCTGCGCTCCGTCCTGCGCTCACCACTCTGCCTCCGTCCTGCGCTCACCACTCTGCCTCCGTCCTGCGCTCACCACTCTGCCTCCTTCCTGCGCTGACCACTCTGCCTCCTTTCTGCGCTGACCACAGAGCCGCCGTCCTCTGCTGACCACAGAGCCACCGTCCTCTGCTGACCACAGAGCCGCTGTCCTGCGCTCACCACTCTGCCTCTGTCCTGCGCTCACCACTCTGCCTCCGTCCTGCGCTCACCACTCTGCCTCCGTCCTGCGCTCACCACTCTGCCTCCGTCCTGCGCTCACCACTCTGCCTCCGTCCTGCGCTCACCACTCTGCCTCCGTCCTGCGCTCACCACTCTGCCGCCGTCCTGCGCTCACCACTCTGCCGCCGTCCTGCGCTGACCACAGAGCCACCATCCTCTGCTGACCACAGAGCCCCCGTCCTCTGCTGACCACAGAGCCCCCGTCCTCTGCTGACCACAGAGCCCCCGTCCTCTGCTGACCACAGAGCCCCCGTCCTCTGCTGACCACAGAGCCCCCGTCCTCTGCTGACCACAGAGCCCCCGTCCTCTGCTGACCACAGAGCCGCCGTCGTACGCTCACCACTCTGCCTCCTTCCTGCGCTCACCACTCTGCCTCCTTCCTGCGCTGACCACTCTGCCTCCTTCCTGCGCTGACCACAGAGCCGCCGTCCTCTGCTGACCACAGAGCCGCCATACTCTGCTGACCACAGAGCCGCCGTATTCAGTGGCAACCACTCAGCCACCATATACAGTGCTAACCACTGAGCCACCGTATACAGTGCTAACCACTGAGCCATCATATACAGTGCTAACCACTGATCCACTATATACAGTGCTAACCACTCAGCCACCATACAGTGCTAACCGCTGACCCACCATATACAGTGCTAACCACTGAGCCACCATACAGTGCTAACCACTGAGCCACCATACAGTGCTAACCACTGAGCCACCGTATACAGTGCTAACCACTGAGCCACCATATACAGTGCCAACCACTGAGCCACCATATACAGTGCCAACCACTGAGCCACCGTATACAGTGCTAACCACTGAGCCACCGTATACAGTGCCAACCACTGAGCCACCATATACAGTGCCAACCACTGAGCCACCATATACAGTGCCAAACACTGAGCCACCGTATACAGTGCTAACCACTGAGCCACCATATACACTGCCAACCACTGAGCCACCGTATACAGTGCTAACCACTGAGCCACCATATACAGTGCTAACCACTGATCCACTATATACAGTGCTAACCACTGAGCCACCATACAGTGCTAACCACTGAGCCACCATACAGTGCTAACCAGAGCCACCGTATACAGTGCTAACCACTAAGCCACCGTATACAGTGCCAACCACTCAGCCACCGTATACTCTGCTACCCACTGAGCCACCATATACAGTGCTAACCACTGAGCCACCGTATACAGTGCCAACCACTGAGCCACCATACAGTGCCAATCACTGAGCCACCGTATACAGTGCTAACCACTGAGCCACCGTATACAGTGCTAACCACTCAGCCACCATATACAGTGCTAACCACTGAGCCACCATACAGTGCTACCCACTGAGCCACCATATACAGTGTTAACTACTGAGCCACCATACAGTGCTAACCATTGAGCCACCATATACAGTGCTAACCACTGAGCCACCATATACAGTGCCAACCACTGAGCCACCATATACAGTGCCAACCACTGAGCCACCGTATACAGTGCTAACCACTGAGCCACCGTATACAGTGCCAACCACTGAGCCACCATATACAGTGCCTACCACTGAGCCACCGTATACAGTGCTAACCACTGAGCCATCATATACAGTGCTAACCACTGAGCCACCGTGTACAGCGCTAACCACTGAGCCACCATATACAGTGCCTACCACTGAGCCACCGTATACAGTGCTAACCACTGAGCCACCATATACAGTGCTAACCACTGAGCCACCTGTATACACACAATTCATTTCACCGCACTCCCCTAACTATTAGTAAATAAACTATATATGGATTCTAGACTACCCGATTCTTTAGAATCGGGCCGCCATCTAGTTAGTCATAAACTTCTACACTGGAGCTAGAAAGTTGACTATAACTTTCTATATATGCTATGTCTGATGAAGCAAGTTCTTATTTTTATACACTACTTGTGATAGATCTACATGTATGACCTGTGCCTTGTACTTTTTGAACTTTGAAGACTTCTCCTTGGCTTGGACATTCAGCCTTAACAATGTCAGTATTGTCAGGACTATGTCAAGTATGGATTTGGCTTTGGATGAGTATGGTAATGGCCAACGCAGCAGAATTCCAGATACATATCCACTGTTTACTGCTCAGTTTGACGCCCCCTATTGGAGGACAATAGCTCCCACCAACATAGTGGCACTGCAGATTCTCACCTATAAAGCAGGGAACTACTTAAAAGAGAAAGCACCACCTTTACCCAAATAAAAATAAAGTGACAATATTTGCATATAAAATGGCAATATAAAAATATAAATAGTTGAATGAAGCCTATCAACAACATATTGCATGTTGTCAATAATACTGTGCAGTGGGTGTGACAATCAGCGACTGGCATTGCAGCAATGGTTAACTCTGTTCTGCTGTCCCTTACCTCTTTGGTTGAAGGAGTTTAACCAAAATGGAGCAGTGAAGAAAACGTTAGTCTGAATTTCAGTTCCTGTCGATTTTATGACTTTTTTTTATGAAACATGATAAAATACGTTAAAGCTGAGCGCACCCAATAGTTGGAGAGTGCCCAACCTTTAGATACACTTTCTGACTACAGCTAATTCTGTGTTATTCTCCCCCGAGGTCTGTACAATCGTGTGTGGTGTCATTTGTTCTATCATCATTCTTTGTGATACATTTTTGAGGATCCTTCGGCCTAAAGACACATTTATTGTATAAAAATCGACATACCTTCACAAATAAAGTTGCTATTTCTATTTTTTTCAAATGGGTATTGCTTTTATCTGCCTCTGAACTGAAGTAGTTAGCTATTAATGGAAATTATACCTGGTTGTTCTGCAGCAATGGAAAGGTTATGCCAACTACATGAGTAGAGAGTGGCAGCAATGAATTCTGCTTGTAGGTAGAGTGGTGTGGTTAGCAAAATGTGACAGCAGAATAATGGAGCTCATTCTTCTCTATTGTATATCAGAGTGATCATCTGAATAAGATACAGCACAATGTACGACTCCGCCACTTCCACATTGTGTGGCTACAATAACTGTTCAAAAAGATAAGTGCTTTAATTTTGGAGATGTCGACACCAATGCTATGTCTTTGAGAATAATGACCTGACAATGTAACCCAGTCCACTGGAGCAAATTGTGAGAAAATGGTACTGTAGTAATATAAGCAGCAGAGAAGCAACTAAAGCCTGAAATGCTAGTGATTATAGAGCAGCCGCGTGCGTGATATGTATATTCCCCAATTAAAAAGCCCCAAAGAAACTCATGTGTTGCTTACTGCTTTGCCTATAAGATAAGCATAACAGATTTATGCTACTATGAAAACGAAAATGCTCGTTTTGCTGTTCAAAATGTAAAGACTTAGGGGGGTAAATGGCCAACATAGTTGTCCGATAATGAGTTGTATGCCAAGAATAATCCAAAGTCTGTAAAACTTTAGTTTAAGAAGGATTCACAAGTCTGACATAAACAGTTCATATACAAACCGTGGTGACCTGCCTAACCATGGGTATGCCTATAATATGCCTATGAGGATATTGAGTTTCGGTCAGAAGGCCCAAGGTTGTCGGGGCCTCACAATCCATATTTGTATTGTGAATGTTGTATGTAGGAAAATGGTCTAAGGCCATATTAAGACTACTACTGTATATATCTGTGTCAGGACTCTGAATATTTTTATTACCTTTTGGGCATTCTTTCCCTCTTCCAAGATGTCGTCCTTTGCCTCATGTGCCTTTTGTCTTCTTGCCTTTATAAATCTCACCCCAGTCACTAGTCATTTCTAGAGTATTCTATCTGGCTTTCTGCCCCTTGTGGCTTCTCAAGTTCTCTGCTTACTCCTGCAAATCCTATGTTAATCTCCTGTTGCTGCTCTTCAGAGTCACCAAGGCTCGGCCATCTTCATCCTAATATCACGCCTTAATGGCGTGATCTTCTATGAATATTGTAATCAGCGCCTCCCTGCTCTCCTGTAAAGGCAGCAATGGGGCTGTAATGACGCAAATCGCGTCATTTCCGGCATCGGGTGATGTCAGTACACCCGCACCGCTCTGCAAGATTCAAGCCCCGCACTGCGTATGCGGCGCGGGTGTACTAACGTCACCTGATGCCGGAAATGACGCGATTTGTGTCATTACAGCCCCATTACAGCCTTTCAGCGCCGAGGAGAGCAGGGAGGCGCTGATTACAATATCATAGAAGATTACACCTATTATGGCGTGATATTAGGAGGAAGATGGCCAGCCTTTGTGACTAAAGAACATAGCCACTGCTCATTATCATCACTAATGAGTAAGTTATAAAACATTTTTCTACACTTTCACAGGATGCTTTTCTGCACTAAAAGGAGTCTGGGATTAGTGATAATATGCTGCAGGGACATGTTTAGATAGCTTAGGAGGCGATTTGGGGTGACAGGATACCTTTAACGTTTTTGTTAATCACCTTGTGATATATTGTGGACTTTTTCACCTATAAACTGTGTTCAGTTGTGTATTTGCTCCACTCAGAAATATTCCTGAGTTATACATTATAACTATTACAATCTGATTCTGAGTTCAGACCATGATGCTTGAACTGGCTGCAGGTCTTTTGACTCCAACTCAACAGCCTCATAAGCATTATTAACGTGGAGCTCTGGAGAGACCCACTGCCAGTCTGTGCATAGCGGTTCGTACATGAACAATGATATACAGATGTCTGAATGTTGTGCTAATGAAACGTTTTAGGTGGAATGATTTTCAAATCACCTAAAGAGGGTTTAAAGGAAGAAGGTATTACAGGATACAATACCAGTTCATAGAAAGACAATCCAAGTCATCAAGTCATAATGTTGCATGAGGCATAATGTACAACTAAAAAATGCAGATAAAGATCCACTCATGCTTGACATGGCAGGTCAGGACCAGATGGAATAGAGGTGAAGGAGGGAGATTAGGGTCAACAAATAATCTTTTCTTTATTGAACAACTTGAAGAGAAGTATATACATTAGATATCTGGAACATTCCAGAGGCAGCAGGTTCATGGTTACACTAAGCTGAACATTGCTTCAATTACATATAAGTCCAGCAAACCTTTATGGGAACCTTTATATTCCCATGTGAGGACCACATGGGTCGATGTGTGTTGCTATGGCCCCTCACATCTACTCTCAACTGTCAATAAATTTGTGAGGACCTCACTGGCAGAGGTGCATTGATGCAAACCCTCACTACTATTCTCAGGGTCCATTCGATGAGGGCCACACACTCTTTGCTGTGCCACTGCATTTTCCATTCCTTTTAGGAGAACTCATGTGTAAGCCTAGCCATCTTCCCTTCTATGACCCTCAAGTCTGACTAAATGCTGGCTTCTTATCTAGTGTCAAAAAAAAATCGATTCTCACCTGTCCAGCGATCCCCCTGATATGTGGCATCTCCGGATGTACAGAACCTGGCATGACGTCACAGTCACATGACCGGTTACCGCAGTAACCAGTCATATGACTGATGACACTGAGCGGGTAGCCCTGCCCAGCCAGGTCTTTTCAGCATCCGGAGCTAGATGCCGAACATCGGGGATCGTTGGCAGGTGAGAATCGATTTTTTTATTTTTAACACTTGCTTTCACTTAAATTTCACTTCCGCAATGTATATATACATTGCAGAATTGAAATTACGCCGCACAGCTAATTCTGTGTCCAGATCCGTGATAATCATGGATCCGGACACAGAAATAGGTCACCCCCTGTGGTGCCCGTTCCTGTCCGTGGGAAGCAGCTTAAGATAAATTCTTCCACCACTTAATCCTTATTTCCTTCACAACATGTTATCCAATTATGGTCTCCTTTCTTCACACAAAAACACCCATTTCAATGCATGTCTGTGAGCAACAGGACCTTCGGTCTCTACTTCTCAATACTCTTTCCTATTTGCCCAACAAAACTGGGAGCAATTGCATATGCCCATGTAACACCTCCCCACACTGGTCCCAATAGTTTACCCTGTCTGCAGCTAAGTGTTGCAGGTCAATAAATAGATTAAACCCCATTTTAAACTGAACATTACATTAAAAATGCATAACTTCTTCAGTGGTGTCAATCAAGGGCATACACAGAATTTATGGGGCCCCATAGCAGACGTTTTATTTCACCATCAAAAACGCACCGTGGACATAGGGCCTTATAGACTTACAGTTGTGGCCAAAAGTATTAACACCCCTGCAATTCTATCAGATAATACTCAGTTTCTTCCTGAAAATGATTGCAATCACAAATTCTTTGGTATTATTATCTTCATTTAATTTGTCTTCAATGAAAAAACACAAAAAGAATTGTCCTAAAGCCAAATTGGATATAATTCCACACCAAACATAAAAAGGGGGTGGACAAAAGTATTGGCACTGTTAGGGTGGAGACACACAGTCAATATTTGGTCAGTATTTCACATCAGTATTTGTAAGCCAAAACCAGGAGTGGGTGAAAAATGCAGAAGTGGAGCACATGTTTCTATTATATGTTTCCTCTGACTGTTCCACTCCTGATTTTGGCTTACAAATACTGATGTGAAATACTGACCAAATACTGACTGTGTGTCTCTACCCTTAGAAAAATCATGTGATGCTTCTCTAATTTGTGTAATTAACAGCACCTGTAAGTTACCTGTGGCACCTAACAGGTGTTGGCAATAACTAAATCACACTTGCAGCCAGTTGACCTGGATTAAAGTTGACTCAAACTCTGTCCTGTGTCCTTGTGTGTACCACATTGAGCATGGAGAAAAGAAAGAAGACCAAAGAACTGTCTGAGGACTTGAGAAACCAAATTGTGAGGAAGCATGAGCAATCTCAAGGCTACAAGTCCATCTCCAAAGACCTGAATGTTCCTGTGTCTACTATGCGCAGTGTCATCAAGAAGTTTAAAGCCCATGGCACTGTGGCTAACCTCCCTAGATGTGGACGGAAAAGAAAAATTTACGAGGGATTTCAACGAAAGATTGTGCGGATGGTGGATAAAGAACCTCGACTAACACCCAAACAAGTTCAAGCTGCCCTGCAGTCCGAGGGTACAAGAGTGTCAACTCGTACTATCCGTCGGCGTCTTAATGAAAAGGGACTGTATGGTAGGATACCCAGGAAGACCCCACATCTTACCCCGAGACATAAAAAAGCCAGACTGGAGTTTGCCAAAACTTACCTGAGAAAGCCTAAAACGTTTTGGAAAAATGTTCTCTGGTCAGATGAGACAAAAGTAGAGCTTTTTGGGCAAAGGCATCAACATAGAGTTTACAGGAGAAAAAAAGAGACATTCAAAGAAAAGAACACGGTCCCTACAGTCAAACATGGTGGAGGTTCCCTGATGTTTTGGGGTTGCTTTGCTGCCTATGGCACTGGACTGCTTGACCGTGTGCATGGCATTATGAAGTCTGAAGACTACCAACAAATTTTGCAGAATAATGTAGGGCCCAGTGTATAAAAGCTGGGTCTCCCACGGAGGTCATGGGTCTTCCAGCAGGACAATGACCCAAAACACACTTCAAAAAGCACTAGAAAATGGTTTGAGAGAAAGCACTGGAAACTTCTAAGGTGGCCAGCAATGAGTCCAGACCTGAATCCCATAGAACACCTGTGGAGAGATCTAAAAATGGCAGTTTGGAGAAGGCACCCTTCAAATATCAGGGACCTGGAGCAGTTTGCCAAAGAAGAATGGTCTAAAATTCCAGCAAAGCATTGTAAGAAACTCATTGATGGTTACCGGAAGCAGTTGATCGCAGTTATTTTGGCTAAAAGTTGTGCAACCAAGTATTAGGCTGAGGGTGCCAATACTTTTGTCTGGCCCATTTGTGAAGTTTTGTGTGAAATGATCAATGTTTTGCTTTTTGCTTCATTCTCTTTTGTGTTTTTTCATCGAAGACAAATTAAATGAAGATAATAATACCAAAGAATTTGTGATTGCAATCATTTTCAGGAAGAAACTGAGTATTATCTGACAGAATTGCAGGGGACGGGGTGTCAATACTTTTGGCCACAACTGTACATTGCACAGGGGCACGGAGTTCTAGTTATTCTAACACTTAAAAGAGTTGTCTTGGATTGGACAAATTGGGGCAAAGACGTGGGTATAATATGGGGTAAATGATATGATAAAATAAGCTTTTAAGATCTACACCCCGCCTATCATGTCAACATAAGCAACACATGGCTAATCACTGGTCTAAGCGGTATCTTGTTATCACTGCTGAGACTAGTCGATTGACCGCAGCGGTCACATGTTTTCAACAAAGAGTCATAGCTGCAACCCTGTAACTAAGGGATTATTAAATAAGTGCATCTTATTTTATTATTATGCACCGTTGCCTGATTTTGCTCTAATTTTATCTGATCTCAGACATCTTAAAAGACAGGTTAGGGTACTTTCACACTAGCGTTTTTTAAATCGCGGCAGATGCGGTGCCGCACCTGCCGCAAGTGCCAAAACCGCACTTGCCGCACCTGCCGCAAGCCCGCCTACACATTGTATGGGGCTTGCCGCAACTGTGCCGCAACCGTGCCTCAAGTGCAGCCGGTATACGGTAATCGCGGCAGATGCGTTTTTTTTCACTGCATCTGCCGCGATTTAAAATAAACGCTGATGTGAAAGGGGCCTTATTTAGCTCTTCTCCATTTAACAGATTCTATATTGCTGTTTCAATTCCTTTGCACCTGACATATTGTCCTATATGTCAGCTAAGTGCTTCTTAGATTTTTACATTCTGTCACTTAAAATATTTAATATGCACTTGAAATTAGTTCTCATGCTCAAAATGGCCATCTAGTTCCTTTTGACCCACTCAACGTGTTGACCAGCTAAACTGAAACAACCCCGAATAGTAAAAAGTAAGTAGGAAACAAAGCTTTATTTCCTAACAGCCGCAGTGAGAATAAACCACTTAACTCCTGACAATAAAACTCAAATCAAATTACATCTAAACATCTCGAAGGGAAATTGGTTTAAGCAAGAAAAAAAGACATACAAACAAACTTCAAATTATCCTCTGTTCCTAGGTAAAATCTGATAGACGAGATGCCGCAGTTCCGTGTATGGCTTTATAATCTGCATGAAATAGCCTAAATATCTATCTTAACCCTTACCGTACATTGTAAGGTGGAGCGCCGTGCTTAGCTTCCACATGTCCATATCTCTACGAGGTGAAGGGGTGGATTAACCGCATCTCTACAGGAGAGCGCACAAGCTGGTCTGTCAGCTACTCGTACATTGCTGAGATATTCAGACGTGAAGAGATTAGCCGGTATTTGGGTCATCAGAATAACAATCCATAACTGCAATAAACATTAGAAATTAAAGGGGTTTTTCAATCTAACATAATAAAGGGAAACATAACTATTTGGAGTTTTATGTGGAAATATGTGTTAAAAAATCCTATACAGTGTATAGGCAAAAGTTTTAGACAGGTGTGGAAAAAATACTGCATAATAAGGAATTCAAAAATAGAAGTTTTAGTAGCCTGTTTTTTATAAATTAGGGCCCTTTCACACTGCATTCCTCATGTCATATGCCATAAACCCACATAAAATAGGATTTGGACATATGCGCTCACAAAGTCATTAAGTACAATGGTGCAGATGTACTCACCGCGCGCTCTGTTGTGCACCATTTTCAGGCATTAATGCCTACTGGTGACGGACAACCAGACATTGTAAAATGCATCTGGGTGTCCACCTTCAGTAGGTGTGTATACCTGAAAATGGTGCATAACAGGGCAAATTGTGTCTTTGTCTATACAATTATTGTAAATCGACCTGTCAACACATACATCTGAATTCAGTTTTGCAGGGGTTGAGATGTAAGCGTTGACGGGACTGCTAAATGCATAAAAGGGAGTCTCACAATCTCCAGCCCAGAATACTCTGAACCAGCAGCATAACTGCCGCACCCTAGCTTCGTATTGGCAGACAGCGGGCTGAATCCCATGAATCCCAGGAGTCCTAGGTGGGATGGCAGTGGGACCCTTCGACTTGCTTGACTGGCAATCTCTGAAGGGGACCTGCGTCATGATGGAAGTAGGGTTGATCTCCTCCCCCCTGAACCGGGCACTGGCCCGTCACCGTGTTTACATGCATGGATGTGTTGGAAGCTTGTTGCTACTGTTGTTGTTTTGTGGTGATTTCAATGTAGTGCCTCATAGAGGCTTGGACTGCTCGGCGGGGGGCTCCGGGGGGGGGGGAGGGGAAGGTGAGCTGGGTCCCACTTCCGCCTCCATGATGTCTGGAGGTACCTTCATTCCACCGAAAGGGACTTCTCCCACTTCTCGCACATTCATGGGTCGTATTCCCGTATAGACTTTTTCCTTGTTAATGACATCTCTTTGCCGGCCTGTGTCTGTGCGGAGGTGGGACTGATTTCATGGTCCGATCATGCCCCGGTACCATTGGAGGTGGACCTCGGGGCTCGCGCGCCCTTCCCGGGCCGATGGCGTCTCAATGGTGGGCTTCTCGCTGACCAGAGGATGGTTGAGGAAATGTCGCGGAGATTGGAAGACTTCTTTGTGATTAATGATAATGGGGAGGTGAAGGATAATGTACTGTGGGACGCACACAAGGCCTTCAGCAGGGGGATCTTTCTTCAGAGGGCCTCTAAGTTGAAGAGGGAGAGGAACCAAGTGAGAATTGGGCTCACCCGTAAGCTTCAGACTCTAGAGACGGAAAACAAGGCCAACCCCTCTCCTGGAGGGGCTGCGGAGATGGCTAAGACTAGGTCGGATCTGAGGGAATTTCTGCTACTACAACACGAAAAACATCTCAGGCGCCTAAAGGTCAAATTCTACAAATCTGGGGATAAGGCCGGGGCACTCCTGGCGAGGAGGTTAAAAAAGAGGGCGGAAAAAAACAGCAGTGACCAAAATGAAGGGCCTGGGGGGAGTGATGGTGCGGGACCCAGGGGAGATAGCTGCAGTCTTTGCCCGGTACTACGAAGGCCTTTACAATCTCAGAGATGACCTGGGTTCCCCCCAGGCCTCTCAGGATCTATTGATTCGTTCCTAAGGGAAACACAGCTCCCCCGTGTGTCTAAGGAACAACTGGATGCCCTTAATAGCCCCATTACAAGAGAGGAAGTGGAGAAGGTACTAGTTTCTACCAAGAGTCTCTCGGCGCCCGGTCCTGACGGGATGCCTAACGACTATTATCGGGTCTTCCCGAAGCTGTTAGCCCCGTATCTGACTAGATTGTTGCACAGCTACCAGGAGGAGGGAAAAATTCCGGTAACGAACTCGGAGGCTACCATTGTTACTATACCTAAACCCGGGAAGCCCCCGGACTCCCCAGAACATTACAGGCCCATATCCTTACTTAACTGTGACCTGAAAATTTTTTCCAAATTGTTAGCATCTAGGCTGCTCAGGGTGGTGCCTGACTTGGTGGATCCCGACCAGGTGGGCTTTGTGCCCGCGAGACAGGCGAGAAAAGGCGCACGCAGAATGATAGACCTGGTTAATCTGGCAGAATTGGAGGGGTCCCCCAGTGTATTCCTGTCCCTCGACGCTGAGAAAGCCTTCGACAGGGTACACTGGGGTTACCTAGAGGCTGTGCTGAGGAAGTTTGGCCTTTCTGGCCCCTTTCTTTCGGCAGTGATGTCCCTCTACTCCAATCCTAATGCCAGGGTCCTCTCTTCTGGGTTTCTCTCTCCTGCCTTTCGGATCTCAAATTGGACACGCCAGGGGTGCCCGTTGTCGCCAGTGTATTTTTCACTGGCGACTGAGCCCCTGGCTTCCGCCTTCAGGACCCATCCTGCAATATGGGGTATATCTGTCGGATCCACTCGACATGCGGTGGGCTTATATGCAGAGGATGTTATCATCTCATGCACTCGACTGGAGTCCTCCCTCCCAGCAGTAATGGAGGTCCTAGACCATTACTCTAAAGCATCCTTTTATAAACTGAATGCCTCCAAGTCGTTGCTACTTCCGATTGGTGTCCCGTGGGACCTGCTCTCCTCCATAGCTAAGTCAGTCCCGTTCTGGATCGCCCCAGACGGGATCCCCTATCTGGGAATAACCCTTTGCCCCTCTGGGGATGTGGTCTGGCGCAATTTTGAAAAGCTGGTTGCTAACATCTCGAGAGATATGGCTGCCCACCCAATCGGGACCCTTTCCTGGATTGCTAGGATCCAGGCTCTTAATATGCTCATCCTGCCAAAAATTATGTACGTATTTACAGGGGTCCCGTTGATTGTTCCTAACAAATGGATGGAAAAACTCCAGAACCTGGTTAACAACTATGTTTGGGCTAACAAACGTCCCCGGGTGGCGAGATCGGTCATGTTTCTTCCTCTGGGGAGAGGCGGAATGGGGGTCCCAGAGCTGAGAAAGATCCACAAAGCTGGGGTTTTGGAGGAGGCCAAGGCCTGGTGGACGAACCCCCCGAACAAAAAATGGGTACAGATCGAGGCCCAGGAGGTAGGGGAGGGAGATTTGAGGGGTGCCATGGCATCTGAGATGTTGTGCCCGGGGAGGTGGTCCCCTAGACTACTCACAATGAAGGCACTCCTCTGGTACTGGAGGAGGTCCCCGCGGACGTGGACGGCCTTTCCCCCGTCCCAAATCCCACTGAGGGCAATGAAGCCGCATCTGGGAGAGGGCTGGGGTGTTCTCCCTGGGAGACTGTTTCCGAGACGGCAAGTTCTGATCGTTTGGGCCTCTCCTGGAGGACTACCCGGAATTAAGGCCACATGCCCTCCAGTACATACAGATGAAGGACTTCCTGAGAGGATCGGCCCTTGCCAGAGATACCCCCAGTGAGACTTCCTGCTTCCGGAAGTTCCTCTTTTCGGGCCCCACTGTCCTCAAGGGATACTCGAACCTGTATAGAGATCTTGTGCTCATGGACTCACCAGATAAACAAACTTACATGCTCCACTGGGAGAGGGATTTAGAATTCACTGCCTCGCCAGAGGACTTGACCGACTCCGCCAGAGATCAACAGAGGTCCTCGAGATGTATAAACCATCTGGAAAATTTTTAAAAAGTTCAGTTGCGATGGTATGTGTCTCCATCTAAACTGGCTAATTTTGATAAGTCCCTATCCCCATTGTGCTGGAGACAGTGCGGGCAAAAAGGCACATTGGCCCACATGTGTTGGGGGTGCCCGAGTATAACAGCTCTGTGGGCTCTGGTGGAGGGCCTGATCCGGTTAGTTACGGGTATAGCGATGCCCTTGACTCCTGAGATGGCAGTTTTCCATGTTGGTCTGGGCTCTATTCCCCCGACCCTGCGTGATGTAGTCTCCTATATCCTTGTGGCAATGAGACTAGTTATAGCCAGTAAGTGGAAGTCCCCCACCCCTCCCTTCCTCGGGGAGGTGGCGGATAAGGTCAACACGATCTTACAACAGGTATATTTTCTGGCTTTGAATAGAGCGAATAAAAACAAGGCCCTGAATATTTGGCAAGTATGGTCAGCCCACCCTTTAGCTGCAAAATCTACGATTCAGCCTTTTAGTGTGACCGAGATTGATGCGGTATTTCCACCTTCACCTGAAGCCTCTGTTGTATAGTGTTATATAGTGTGTATAGCTTGTTTGGTCTTATCTTCAGTCTACTATATTGTTACTGAACCGGATTGGTGTAATTAGCGGTATTAATGTCTCTTCCCCCTTTTAATCCCCCTACCCCTACCATACACCCCCTTTATCACCCCTCCTCTACCACTCCCCTTTTTTCCTCACCTCTATCTCCCCTCCCCCCTCCCCCCCGTATTCCTTTTATCTTCTGGGTTTCCTTAGTTAAAGCCTCCGGGCTTTCATTTTTTCCTGTCCTGTAATGTCGTTGTTTATTGTTATTCTAAACCTTTTCAATACAAATTTAATGTGGAACATATTTGACCTATCCAAACAATTAATATGGACATACAGGTTATAGAATGACAAAAAAGTACTACCTGTCTGCCTCATATCAGATACATTGTTGAGGAGAAATCATCTTTTATCACTTTATATAAATGAGCTTTTCCAGGCTATGGGGAGGATACTACCTGGAAGATAACTTCACCTTCATGTATTCATGCCCGGTATTACTGTGTGCAGTATACTGACTGTGTGTTTGTGAACTGTTGACATTTAGTCGCCATTACTGCGACATCGAGCGTGAAGTAAGGGAGTGTAACGGCCGAAAGGGCGATAAGACAAGCCCCGCCCCATGCTCTGCTGACAACTTCCGAAGCTTCGCGGCCCAATCCGGAAACTCCCGAGGGCTCAACTCCCTGCCTGCGGGGCCATCATTTGCTTTACTTTAAAGAGACTGGCCGTGATTTACTAGGGGAACGCAAACATGAACGATGCGCAAGAGGACGCCGCTGTTCTTGACTTCAACCATGTCAATCAGCCGGTACCAGTCGCTCCCCTGGCCAGTAGAGTACCCGCATCGGTGGGTGCTATAGCACCGATCATGCCGATATCTCTACCATATGTCCCAGGAGCCAAGTGGCTACCCCAGTACAATGGCCGTCCAGACATCTTATCTGGATTCAAAAGGAAAATCTGCAGTGTGCTAGATATGCACGCAATGACTGGCAAGCAGAGAGCTGCTGTTGTATTGGGACTGTTAACCGGTACAGCAGAGGAGGAGATTGAAAGCTGGTCGGAGGCAGATCAGGAATCAGTGACTGTTATCTTTGACAAATTAAAGGCTGCTTTTGAAAACCGCAATGAGACTGACTTGAGAATGAGATTTTATAACTGTTACCAACACTATGCCTGGTGCTGCGGGCCCTGAAACAGGTCAGCCCAGCTAGTTTACAGGACAAAAATAAAATGCTAATTTATCAATTTATACGGGGGCTACAGTCACCAGAGGAAGGCAGAGCCATGCGCTGGTGGGCCCCAGACCACCTGGATGCAAACTTCACCACCCTAAAGGATATGGCCATTAAGAGTCTACAGCCCCTAGAAACCCCAGACTCTGCCATCCAGCGGTGGGAGGGTGGTGCCACTCCTGTACCAGTAACACCTACTCCTTCGTCTGCAGCTGAGACAAATGTACAGACTATGACCCCTAGCAGGTTTGACAACCTGCAATCTGAGGTGCGCCAGCTGTGAGTAAGAACCTGGCCACTGTCATGAACGCCCTGCAGCTACAGACAGAGTCCAAGTCATTGGGAAAGATACAGCTTGCTGACAGCCCAGAGGACATCCCGTGGATGAGAGCGAAGAAGACCATGTCGCTTCGTGGGAGGACCACTGATCGTCAAAGTTCCACAGGAGAACCCATCTGCCGTCGCTGCAGCAAGACCGGCCATATCGCAAGGCATTGCCCTTTGAACCAGCAACCCCTGGAGGAGGGGCCAAACCCCAGGAGTAGACCGATCAGGCCCATCGGACTGGTATGATAGATACATAGGAGGAAGACCATTTTTGTCTATCATACTAGACGGGATCCCTACACCTGCATTACTGGACACTGGTTCGCAGGTGACCACCATACCTAATATCCTTCACAAACGATTCTGGTCTAATGCTGAACTTAAACCACCAGAACCTGGCCTCACTATTTATGCTTCTATCGGTTTACAACAAGGATATAGATGTGTTCCTAGGAAGTCAACGACGATTGGTAATCGTCTATCTCCTTCATTGTTTTCATCGACTGCCCGCACCCCCACTTGGCTAAACACTAAGGGCAGTTATCCTTGTGGGGGAGCTAGATGCGGCCTATGTAAATATATTACAAAGTCTATGTCAATTAAAAGTTTTTCAGCAGACAGAAGCCATAGGGTTAATGGTTACATTAATTGTAACACAACCCACTTGGTGTATCTGGCTTCTTGTCTGCTGTGTAAAATGAACTATGTGGGCTGTACAATTAGGCCCTTAAAAAAGCGGTTAGGAGAACACATCTCAGGTTCAGATCCAAACTCAAGGGCTCAAAATAGAAATATGTCAGGTTTATCACGCCACTTTAGAGATGTTCATGATGGAAACCTCTCTAGTTTAAAGGTTCAGGGAACTGAAAGAATTCCTCGAAATATAAGAGGGGGGATTGGGGTCGCAGGGTACTTGAGAAGGAATTTTTCTGGATAATGACCCTTAATACCAGGTATCCAGATAGGCTCAACTACTGTACAGACTGCACATATTTTTATTAAATAACACCATGTATATGATGGGCAAAATTATGATGACAATATGTATTGAATGTATTCATGCACAAAGTATTGTATGGTAGTGAGGATTTATTTATAGGTTCAGTTTATTTTGTATGTACTAGGTTTACAAATTAGGCACAATTGATTGATAGGCCCCTCCAGCCTATAGGATGACAAGTATTTAATTGGGTTTAGGGGAGGAGTTACTTGTTTTGGTTTTATAAAGCATTTTTGTAATCATTTATTTTATGCTGCTGATGAAGTACCTGCGTGTACGAAATGCGTCCAGCGGGACTTGCTCCCTTAGGTCACTGATTTTAATGACTGAACACTCTGACCAATAAAATTTGAAAATTGGAGTTGTCTGGTGCCGGCTTTTTCCGAAGTGTCGATGAGTATTTGGTGCAGTTTTTAACGCAACATCTGGAAGGGCTTGTGCAGGCGAGAAGTATTTGGTGCGGTTTTTAACGCAGCATCTGGAAGGCCTTGTGCAGGCGAGGAGTATTTGGTGAAGTTTTTAACCCAGCATCTTGAAGGCCTTGTGCAGGCGATGAGTATTTGGTGCAGTTTTTAACGCAACATCTGGAAGGCCTTGTGCAGGAGAGAAGTATTTGGTGCGGTTTTTAACGCAGTATCTGGAAGGCCTTGTGCAGGCGAGAAGTATTTGGTGCAGTTTTTAACGCAGCATCTGGGAGGTCTTGTGCAAGCGAGGAATATTTGGTGCAGTTTTTAACGCAGCATCTGGAAGGCCTTGTGCAGGCGATGAGTATTTGGTGTGTTTTTTAACGCAGCATCTGGAAGGCCTTGTGCAGGCGAGGAGAATTTGGTGCGGATTTTAATGCAGCATCTGGAAGGCCTTGTGCAGGCGAGGAGTATTGTGTAACATTTAGGGGACTGCAAGAAGAGTCTCCATTTTTCAAAAAATTTGGTCACAGACACCACTTCTTTGGCATCAATTGCCCCACAGTTGCAAAATTAAAATGGTGATTTTTAGTAAAAAATCCACAAGGCTTTATTCTCCCCAGAATGACACAGGGGTGGAAAAGTCCTTGCAGATCCATGCCTTGTTCATCTTTATAAACATTAATCTGTCTACATTCTGGGTGTACAGACTCGTGCGCTTTTCTGTCAGCACACGACCAGCAGCGCTGAACACATGTTCCGAGAGAACGCTGGCTGTGGGGCACGACAAGATCTCCAAGGTGTGAGTGGCGAGCTTAGGCCATTTTTCCAGATTGGAACCCCAAAATGAGCAAGGCTCCACTTCCCCAGTCAGAGCATCGATGTTAAGTTGGAGATACTCGTGTACCATCCGCTCCAGGCATTGACTATGTGTCAGACTCCTCGTGTCTTGAGGCCTTGCATATGATGGTCGAAAAAAATTGTGAAATGAGGCCACATAATTGCTGTTACCACCACCAGATACAGTGCTACTGGTACGGTGTGAGTGATGATGACTCGACAGCCCCACGGTTGCCAAGTGAGAACTGTGAGATTCACTCAGTGTACCACTGGTGGTTTGTGGAAAAGCCGATCTGAGATTATGTATCAGCTTCTGCTGATACTCCGGCATGTGTGCGTCCCTATGTATCGCAGGAATTATTTCTGAAAATTTGGTCTTGTAACGGGGATCTAAGAGTGTGACAACCCATTAGTCGGCATTGCTTCTAATTCGGACAATCCGAGGGTCATGTTGCAGGCAGTGCAGCAAGAAGGCACTCATGTGTCTTGCACATCCAGGAGGACCAAGTCCTTGTTGTGTTGGTGGTGGGGAGGTGAGAATCAAGCTTGCTTCCTCTGTCCTCTCCTCCCAAACTCGCACAACAGAAATGTCATCAAGGTCTCCCTCATCTGCTGAGTCGTCCATGCCCATCGCCACTTCGTCCTCCATATTTTCCTGGGCTTCTGCACCTTCCTCAAGACTTTGGTTGCTAACATGCGCCCTCGTTAATCCGTCTCCACCACCTTCCCATGCCTGACGTATTGGTGCTGCCGACCGTGAGGACCTTGGAGATGTTGCCATCCCTTCCGCATAGGACTCCTCCTGTACTTTCTCCACCTCCTCTTGTCCCACCCCCCGTGAATCAACGCCCGGAACCGAATACCCCACGGCCCTGGGGCAGGTCATAAGTAATAAACAATGTTATTACCATCATTATACTTCACATTTAGGTCAGACAGGGGTGCTTAGGGATGCAGTAGGAAGCTTCAGGGACAGGTAGTGATAGGTTTGGGGGCATAAATGACCTGACAGATTCCATTTAAATATTCTAACTGTACTTCTATATATAGAGACATACATAGGCTCACAGTAGTTCTCATGCATAAACATGTTGTTATGCTAGTCACTAATAATAGCTAGAGTGAATGTGATGCTAAACACTACAAATAGCTAGGGTGTTACAAAGTCAATACTTACAGGAGTATAGAAAGCAGGGAAATCAGGCAATCCAGGGTCAGATTCCAGGAGAGTTTATGGTATTAAGGGAGTACACAGAGATGTAGTCGTGCAACTGTCGAAGGTCAGGTTTTTAATAGGACATGAAGAGGATTCAGGTCATGGTCCAGAGGTCAAAATTCTGTGAGACCACAACAAATTACAGGAAACAGAAAAAGGGGAAATCAAGAAACAGTCTGGGTCAGTTTACAGATATCAGAACAGACACAGGAATGCAGGCCAAACAACACTTCAGATAGAAAGTAGCCTAAAAGTGAGTAAAAGTTGTTAAAAAAATAATAAAATTGCATACTTATGTAAAGCGCCATGGAACCAATGGCGCTATATAAATAAATAATAATAATAATAATAATAATACTCACCTTCTGACGCCTGCATCGGGACCAGCAGAGAAGACATCCGATCGCTGGACAAGGACCTGTCACTACCAGCCAATCAGATGGTGCCACGTCACAACTACGTCATCGCTAGCGGCCACTTGATTGGCCAGTTTGCAAGGTTTTGACAGTACATCTAGGACCTTCCAAATTGGCCAATCAGGTGGCCGCTAGCGATCATGTGGTTGAGACGTGGCTGGTAGTGACAGGTCCTTGTCCAGCGATCGGATGTCTTCTCTGCTGGTCCCGATGCAGGCGTCGGAAGGTGAGTATGCAATTTTATTATTTTTTTAACAACTTTTACTCACTTTTAGGCTACTTTCGCAGTGTATCTATAGATACACTGCGAAAGTATTAGGACTACTCGCTACTCCCGAGTACACATAAAATACTCGGAGAGTAGAGAGTAGCCCGAATACTGCTACTATTCGGCGAATACCGAATAGTAGCGAGTATACTCGCTCATCCCTAGAAAAGACCAATGCTATTAAAAACTTGAAAAAATTGCTGTCCCCTCTGAAGCCTTTGCATTGGGGCATATGAACTTCGAGTTACGCCGCTGTATACATATAAGCCTTACAACACCTACAACCTAAACCGTCATAACCCATGAATTTTCCATCACTAACATGGATAGAAAATAACATAATAATGAATCTCAAGCTCAAAATAAGGAATCCATGAAAACTGCAAGAAAAAAACCTCTGACTAGTACTTGAAATGCCATTAAAATTAGTGCAATTCTCCTTGATTATAAGAACTGGCGCCCGTACAAGTTCTAGAAAAGCCTCTTTATACTTCATTGTTGGAAAGATTACTCTTCATTTATATTGTGTGGACTAAATAGAGTAGTTACTTTTTATTTTCATTTTTTTTTCTCGAATGGAGAGAATTGAAAGGGAACTGGTGAGTTTGGACATAAGATGTAATGATAATAGTACTTATTAGAATTAGACAACATCACATTGAGCCCACCAGCTGTGACAAATGTTCTGTGTTGTATAGACTTATTTTACTTCCCAGCAGTTCGGAGATTTAAACGTTTTTCAGCATCTCGGAAGCTCAGCCGGATAGATGTGCTCACCCTTTTTTACACAAAGATCTATGTCTTCTCAGCACTCCTACGAAGATTGCCAGATCACCTTTATTATATTCCTCTGAATACCAGAAATTAGCTCTGCAAGAATAATGTACTGCAGCATGTGGCTGAATGTATGCACACCTCTTCCCACTGAGTCCTGTGATCACAAACATTTACCGAGAAGGTACTCGTTTCAATCATGCACTATAGCCTGCAGCTAAGAATGCTTAGAAATTCAAAGTAGACGTAGGGGAAGCTTACTCAGTCTGGTACCATTTAAGCACTTTTTGCATAATTTTGCCGAAATTTATATTCAGTTTATGACAGGGATCATTACAAAGAAGCAAAATTGAGGAAAACAAAGCAGACGGTAGAGTAAATCATCTCTGATCGCCCAGTGCATGATTACTGATACTATTTTTGCAGTAATGATGACAGAATGTGTTGACTGGATGAATTCTTAGATGTAACCCTTTAAAAACCAACTTTATTTTGTCTGGATTGAAAAAGCCATACATATTTAATATATCCATTGTTATTGCTGGATTGGGGCTTTTTTTTAAGGTACAGCCTAAGGTCTCATACAGACAATTATTTTTTTTAACATACAAGAAATATGGACTGGGTTTTAGCAATGTTTATGATCAGAGATTTATCCAAGTTTCAGCAGATTGACATCATAGTTTGGTCCAAGTTCTATCATTTTATTTTTGCGATGAGAAAAATATAAAAACATTCTCCATCTTCTCCTATCAGCTAGTGGTGATAAATGGACAACTCATGGACAGCATCTGAGTGCTGGGTCCAATTATTCACAGCTACGTAGATTGTATTGAGGATTTCGATCTAACACTCTGATCAATATTAGACTGGTCTCTGCAATTTTGGGCGTATCTCTTGGTATGACAAAAAATAAAAGAAATGTAATGAGCCAAAATAACAGATGACCTGACATCTGACATCTGAGTGAGCCCTTAAAGGCTGTCACGCACAATGAGGCGAGACTGAGGGTCTGTAGATCCACTTGTCCTAAGGTACCGATCGCTTGCCTGATGGAGCACCACTGATTCGACCAACGAGTCTTCACTGCCACCACAGGAGGTGTCGACAAACTTTGCTGGTAAGTGCCTGACAGAGGACAAAAATAGGGGCTCTGGGTGCCCTTGCAGCTTGCGCCATGAGACATAGAGGGGAGCACGACCCCACACGGATGGCAGATGGAGGCAGACAGTCACAGTGAGATAAGGCAAAGTTCAGGCAGCATAGCAAGATGGAGGTTGGTCATGGGCAACAGGCATGGGTAGACACCGCATATGGTGATTGCTGGTGGTACTAGCATGCAAGGATACCCAGGCACAAGTCTGTAGGCTAACAATGCACAGAGCACAAGGGGAGCTGACAACTAGCTTAAGAGAGGAAGGCTATCTAAACACATTGACCAGGCACCTCCTAACGAGGGAGATTGCCTTTAATACTCTGTGACCCTCAGCCATAAGCCCTTTAAGATAGGACCGTGCCATGTGGATGCATCCTAAGTGTGCTCATAAGAGCACATGTGTGAGGCTCAGGAGCCAGCAATGAGAGATAGAGCCAAAGAGTGAGCTGAACTGTGAGTATGGCGGCGTCCGGAACACGCGGGGTGCAAAGACGGCGTGAACATGGCTGGCAGGGATGCGGGTGAGGAGACAGCAGAGGAAGCAGACCTAACATATGTATTTTTCCATTGCAGGTATGGGGGCACTTAGTAATCCTCATTCTACCATGTGAAACCATCAACACCCTGCAATCATGTTGCATTGATAGAGGAATAGGGTTCAGTCTATTACCCTGCCTAACTACCTAGGGTAGCTTGATAGTAGATTAATAAGAAATATGCACTGCTTCATGTCACCAGTGGTGGTGTATACTAAAGTGTTCTCCCACAGATTACACTTGATCATTTGGGTTTCCAACTGTTTAGATTTCAAACAATCAACTCATCCTTATGGGTCCCTTCTGTCAATAAAGCATTGCCCAAAGTAAACAACCTCTTTATATACTCCTTATTCTTTTTTAATCATATATTTATTACATACAGTTGTGGCCAAAAGTATTGACACCTCTGCAATTCTGTCAGATAATCCTCAGTTTCTTCCTGAAAATGATTGCAATCACAAATTCTTTGGTATTATTATCTTCATTTAATTTGTCTTAAATGAAAAAACACAAAAGAGAATGAAACAAATAGCAAAACATTGATAATTTCACACAAAACTCCAAAAATAGGCCAGGCAAAAGTATTGGCACCCTCAGCCTAATACTTGGTTGCACAAACTTTAGCCAAAATAACTGTGATCAACCGCTTCCGGTAACCATCAATGAGTTTCATACAATGCTCTGCTGGAATTTTAGACCATTCTTCTTTGGCAAACTGCTCCAGGTCCCTGATATTTGAAGGGTGCCTTCTCCAAACTGCCATTTTTATATCTCTCCACAGGTGTTCTATAGGATTCAGGTCTGGACTCATTGCTGGCACCTTAGAAGTCTCCAGTGCTTTCTCTCAAACCATTTTCTAGTGCTTTTTGAAGTGTGTTTTGGGTCATTGTCCTGCTGGAAGACCCATGACTTCTGAGGGAGACCCAGCTTTCTCACACTGGGCCCTACATTATGCTGCAACATTTGTCTGTAGTCTTCAAACTTCATAATGCCATGCACACGGTCAAGCAGTCCAGTGCCAGAGGCAGCAAATCAACCCCAAAACACCAGGGAACCTCCGCCATGTTTGACTGAAGGGACCGTGTTCTTTTCTTTGAATGCCTCTTTTTTCTCCTGTAAACTCTATGTTGATACCTTTGCCCAAAAAACTCTACTTTTGTCTCATCTGACCAGAGAACATTCTTCCAAAACGTTTTAGGCTTTCTCAGGTAAGTTTTGGCAAACTCCAGCCTGGCTTTTTTATGTCTCGGGGTAAGAAGTGGGGTCTTCCTGGGTATCCTACCATACAATCCCTTTTCATTAAGACGCCGACGGATAGTACGGGTTGACACTGTTGTACCCTCGGACTGCAGGGCAGCTTGAACTTGTTTGGATATTAGTTGAAGTTCTTCATCCACCATCCGCACAATCTTACGTTGAAATCTCTCATCAATTTTTCTTTTCCGTCCACATCTAGGGAGGTTAGCCACAGTGCCATGGGCTTTAAACGTCTTGATGACACTGCGCACGGTAGACACAGGAACATTCAGATCTTTGGAGATGGACTTGTAGCCTTGAGATTGCTCATGCTTCCTCACAATTTGGTTTCTCAAGTCCTCAGACAGTTCTTTGGTCTTCTTTCTTTTATCCATGCTCAATGTGGTACACACAAGGACACAGGACAGAGGTTGAGTCAACCTTAATCCATGTCAACTGGCTGCAAGTGTGATTTAGCTATTGCCAACACCTGTTAGGTGCCACAGGTAAGTTACAGCTGCTGTTAATTACACAAATTAGAGAAGCATCACATGATTTTTCTAACAGTGCCAATACTTTTGTCCACCCCTTTTTATGTTTGGTGTGGAATTATATCCAATTTGGCTTTCTTCTTGTGTTTTTTCAGTGAAGAAAAATTAAATGAAGATAATAATACAAAAAAAATTGTGATTGCAATCATTTTCAGGAAGAAACTGAGTATTATCTGACAGAATTGCAAGGGTATATGACCATAGTGACACCTTATAGAAAGTGTTTTGTTTTTTTTTGTTTTGTTTTTGGTGAATGTGCAAATCTGCTCTCTGCTAATAAATATTGGCAAAATTTTCATGTTCAATATAGCAAGTCACCAATATATTATGCAGGAACCTGGGCAAAGTAGTGGAATACAGTAGATCTGCGCCACTGTATAAAGACCAAGACCCAAAGTTTTGAATAATAATAGGCAGGTGGTTTATTCAACCCGTTTCACAGTGTCTCCTCACTTCTTCATCAGGAAATTCATTGATTAACAAAAAATGATAGCAATGCAGTTATTATAAAGCACTAGATGGTGGCCCCATTCTAACGCATCAAGTATTCTAGAATATGTATGTAGTTGACATACTGTGACTGACAGAACTTGTTCAGTCAACGTGAGTGAGCTACATATATATATATATATAGCAGCGCTATGATATATGGTGGTACATTACAGTAAATGTATAGCAGCACTATAGTATATGGCGGTACATTACATGTATAGCAGCGCTATGGCATATGGTGGTACATTACAGTACATGTATAGCAGCACTATAGTATATGGCGGTACATTACATTACATGTATAGCAGCACTATAGTATATGGCGGTTTATTCCATCACATGTATAGCAGCACTATAGCGTATGGCGGTACATTACAGCACATGTATAGAAGCACTATAGTATACTGCGGTACATTACAGCAAATGTATAGCAGCACTATAGTATATGGCGGTACAGTACAGTACATGTATAGCAGCACTATAGTATATGGCGGTACATAACAGTACATGTATAGCAGCACTATAGTATATGGTGGTACATTACAGCACATGTATAGCAGCACTATAGTATATGGCGGTACATTACAGTACATGTATAGCAGCACTATAGTATATAGCAGTACATTACAGTACATGTATAGCAGAGCTATGGTATTTCGCGGTACATTACAGCATATGTATAGCAGCACTATAGTATATGGCAGTACATTACAGTACATGTATAGCAGCACTATAGTATATGGCCGTACATTACAGTACATGTACGTCACTATAGTATATGGCCGTACATTACAGTACATGTATAGCAGCACTATGGTATGTGGCGGTATATTACAGCACATATATAGCAGCACTATAGTATATGGCAGTACATTACAGCACATGTATAACAGCGCTATGGTATATGGCAGTACATTACAGTACATGTATAGCAGCACTATGGTATGTGGCGGTATATTACAGCACATATATAGCAGCACTATAGTATATGGCAGTACATTACAGCACATGTATAACAGCGCTATGGTATATGGCAGTACATTACAGTACATGTATAGCAGCACTATGGTATATGGTGATACTCCACTCCCCGCGACCCCCTGCTCCTCCTCGCCCCCGCTCCTCCACAGTAAAAGTAAAAATAAAAAAATCCTCAGTGAGTATACTCACCCATCCGCCAGCTCGCTCCACCTCTGTCTTCTAGGTTCTACAGGCCTTTAGGACCTGTCGTTGCCTGGGAAACCAATCAGCTGATCGATCACATGACCGCTAACTGCCGGAGGGGCAGGATGGAGCAGGGGCAGGATGGTGATGGGGAGGGCAGGATGGAGCGAGCAGCCATGATGGAGCCGAGGGAGTAGGATGGAGCCGGAGGGGAGCATGATGGAGGTGGGAGGCAGGATGGAATGAGCGGGGCAGGATGGAGCCGGGGGGGGGGGGGTCAGGATGGAGCTGGGGAGGGGCAGGATGGAGCTGGGGGAGAGGGTGCAGGATGGAGCTGGGGGCAGGATGGAGCCGGGGGGAGCAGGATGGAGTTGGGAGGGCAGGTTGGAGCCGGGGGAGGAGGGAGCAGGATGGAGCTGGGGGAGCAGGATGAATGCGGGGGTAGGATGGAGCTGGGGGGCAGGATAGCTGCAGGGATGAGCAGGATGGCTGCGGGGGGAGGCAGGATGGCTGCAGGGGGCAGGATGGGGCTCGGGGGTGGGCAGGATGACTGCGGGGGAGCAGGATTTGTGGTGCCTTGCTCACGCAGATAGCCACAGACTTCTCTAATGCACAGTTGGATTTCCACAGCAGGTACCTACTACATGCAACATCTTCCACCCCAGCACAGTAGGGGGAGCCCCACTTGCCGACCTTAGGCAAGATCCCCTATAAATACTGCTGCTGGGGGAGGAGATAGTCAGAGTATGCAGACGCTAGGAGAGCAGCGAAGACGTCCTGGTGGTCGGTGCCGTGGTTAGGCCCAAACTAGTGACCAGAGTGGCCCTTCTGACGTCCCACAAGCCTAAGTGGGGACAGAAGGTAAGGAGCAGGCAGCCTAAAGGGGGTGAGGAACTAGTGAAAGTTTTCCCTAAGATGTACCGGACATCGGGGATCCGCACCTGTAGGATACTCCAGGACCACAGAAAACCCCGTCACACTCCGTGGAGACTTCAGTCACCCGGCCCCTTGAGGGTCGAAGAGAGGAGACAGACACAGTAGTGTACGACCGCAGTGATCAGAGAGGGTATCCTGTGGACCGCACAGGAGGAGAGGACAGATATCAGAGTCAGGAAGAGAGAGGAGGCAAGTCTGGCTGCATGTAGGCTGGGCTTCAATCACTACAAAGGAACTTATACCCACTTGCTGTGGGGACCCACTGTGCAACCTGGTCACCTGTCAGTGCCCTGGACATCTTTACCTGCATACCACCAGTAAAAAGGTAAAAGAGACTTTTGCAGTGTGCGTGTGTCATTTCTCATTATTCTCGGTACCCCTCACAGACTGCTCCAACACTCCCCATACCATCTACAGCTCCATTACAAGCTGCCCCTCTATACTACACTGCCCCGGAGGTTAAGCCCTACCTGTAGACGACTTTGCCAACCTCCGGCGGACTGTGGCGGCGCTGGTGACACATCAGCAGAAACTACAGGTGTCGTCACGACAAACTGTATATAAAATCCCATGTAAATAATAACCCCTTTTTGAAGGACATGGGATCAGGCGCGGCCACCACTCCCTGTGACACAGCAGACGCTATCCGTGGAGCCTGATACCCGAGTACCCCAAAGCCTGGGCTCAACAGATGGAGCTGGGGGTGGCCAGGATGGCTGCGGGGGCAGGATGGCTGTAGGGGGGGGGGGGGGCTGGATGGCTGCGGGCGGGGGCAGGATGGACCCGGGGTGGCCAGGATGGCTGCGGGGGGGGGCAGGATGGAGCTGGCGACAAACAATGAGTGCAGGCGCGTGATTTCGGTGTCAGACAGACATGATTAGGAGATTATATAGTAGACTAGCTGTAGTACCCGGCTACGCCCGGGTTAATAAATAACTGATGTTCGCTATAACAAAATAGAATTTGAATATGTCATATTAATGACCTGTAGGAAAATAGAAGCTGAGCTGTGATTGATTGCTATAGGCAGCCTAATAAATCTCCAGCCAACAGTAAACCCTCCCCCTGGCCGGGTAGTATATGTTACCTCACACATACACATAATAGACAGCTCATGTGACTGACATCTGCCTTAATTCTCTATATGGCACATGTGTTGCACATTGGCTGTTTTTAATCAGATGTTTATGTTTGGAAAATAAAGATAGCACACGTATGAGGCGAGTTGTGTGAGGTGATTTGTGCACATCTGTGTCTGTCTGTGTGGTGTGTGTGTCCCTGGGGTGTGTATGTGTGTGTCCCTGTGGGATGGGGTCTGTGTGGTGTGTGTCTCTGTTGTATGTGTCTCTTTGTGGTGTGTGTGTCCCTGTGGGGTAAGTGCATGTGCCCCTATAGGGTGTGTATGTGTGTGTGCCCCTGTGTGGGGGTCTGTGGTGTGTGTGTGTATCTGTGTTGTGTGTGTCTCTTTGTGGTGTGTGTGTGTCCCTGTGGGGTGAGTGCATGTGTCCCTATAGAGTGTGTATGTGTGTGTGTGTCCCTGTGGGGGGGTGTCTGTGTGGGGTGTGTGTGTCTCTGTGTTGTGTGTGTCCCCTTGTGGTGTGTGTGTGTCCCTGAGGGGTGAGTGCATGTGTCCCTATAGGGTGTGTATGTGTGTGTGTCCCTGTGGGGGGTCTGTGTGGTGTGTGTGTGTCTCTTTGTGGTGTGTGTGTCCCTGTGGGGCAAGTGCATGTGCCCCTATAGGGTGTGTATGTGTCTGTGCCCCTGTGTGGGGGTCTGTGGTGTGTGTGTGTGTGTATCTGTGTTGTGTGTGTCTCTTCGTGGTGTGTGTGTGTGTCCCTGTGGGGTGAGTGCATGTGTCCCTATAGGGTGTATATGTATGTGTGTGTCCCTGTGGGGGGTGTCTGTGTGGGGTGTGTGTGTCTCTGTGTTGTGTGTGTCCCTTTGTGGTGTGTGTGTGTCCCTGAGGGGTGAGTGCATGTGTCCCTATAGGGTGTGTATGTGTGTGTGCCCCTGTGGGGGGGGTCTGTGTGGTGTGTGTGTCCCTGTGGGGTGAGTGCATGTGTCCCTATAGGGTGGCTATGCGTGTTTGTCCCTGTGGGGGGGGGGGGGTCTGTCTGGTGTGTGTCTCTTTGTGGTGTGTGTGTGTCCCTGTGTGGTGAGTGCATGTGTCACTATAGAGTGTGTGTGTGTCCCCTTGGGGTTGTGTGTGTATCTTTGTGGTGTGTGTTTGTTCGGGTGCGTGGTGAGTATCCAATGTTGGGGCTGCACCTTAGCGACTATACACTTGCTGTTACTGTTTGTGTGCGTGTGGTGTGTATACATGTCCCTGTGTGTGGTGAATATCTCATGTTGGGGCCCCACCTTAGTGACTATATGCTGGTATGTGCTGTTTGTCTTTGGCGCTATCATTAAGTCCCTCTCATTCACAACTGTCAACTGGTAACTGTCACTTTTTCCCCATTATGTAGATAGGGGCAAAATTGTTTGGAACGCGCGGGGTTAAAATTTCGCCTCACAACATAGCCTATGACGCTCCCGGGGTCCAGACGTGTGACTGTGCAAAATTTTGTCTCTATAGCTGACAGCTGTCGATTTTCCTCCCACACGTTTCCTTTCCCTTTTTTCCCATTATGTAGATAGGGGCAAAATTGTTTGGTGAACTGGAACGCGCAGGGTTAAAATTTGGCCTCACAACATAGCCTATGACGCTCCCGGGGTCGAGACGTGTGACTGTGCAAAATTTTGCGGCTGTAGCTGCGACGGTGTAGATGCCAATCCCGGATATACACACATACACACACACATACATACACACATTCAGCTTTATATATTAGATAGGTTTTTTAAAAAAATGAATGCTAATGAAACATATGACAGAGTCATAGTTGAAAGGGTTAAAGGTAGGAATGATGCAATCATTATAAAACAAGAGAACTCTTACATATTGTATAATTTAATTGGTAGGTTATACCTACGGTAAGTGTTTTTTTAAAATGAATAGGCGTAGACATATATAGGAAAAATAATTAAAAATTTTATAAAATTGCATAAAAGACTCAAGTTTATTAATACTTATATTTGCTGCTATTTTTTTTCGCAAGTATTGAGAATAAGGAGAAAGATGATGTATTGTGTAATACATGGAATAATTATGGTGGAGGCTGAATTAATAAAGAATAAAAATACGTGTAATAGCTAAAGCATGATCATTTAAACTAATTCTTTACTATATATTTTCTTGAATTTATATGAAGTCATTGATAAATGAATGTATATTTATATATAGATAAACATGTAGCAGTCCTGTGACCGCCACTAAATGCTACAGGGGAATTGGGCTCCCTCTGCTGGGTGTCTGAAGCAAACATACACTCACTAATCTCTAACCAGGAAGCTTAGCAATGAAGACATTGGTTGAGCTGTGATTCAGCCCTTGGAGGAAGGTGTTAGTTAGGTTGTTTTAGGACAGAGTAGGTAAAGGAGAGGTCCAATAAGGAGGCAAAAGAAGCTGCTCCGAAGGAAGCAACTGAAGTTAGGGAACCAGTCCCTAGGTCACCCAGGTTTATAGGGCCTGGTGGAGGAAACTTGATGCTGGTGAGTTTCAGGCTCACCAGCAACTCAAGTGGAGCACTTCAGGGAGTCAGCAGTACAGAGGATCAAGGAACTGCTATAGGCATGGATACCCGCCGGATTCGCACTACCAGCCTGGCAGGAGGTAACCCATGGCTAAAGGAACCAAGAAACCTAAAAATCAAGGGATGTCAGCAGGAAGGCCATATTAGTCATCTTTCAGAGCAGACTACAGTTCTCATCAGACGGGTCAGACCATGTGCCTGGCGGTGGAGGTAATACCTGGACCTGTTATAGAAACCTGAAGTATAAAGGCAAAGTAAAGACTGACTCCTGTTGTTTAATTTGTCCACTGCACCCACTAACATCAACCCCATCATTCACCTGGGAGGCAGCTCTGGTTGGGAAGGGTTAAACATCTGCACTGCTTATTACCACCTATCTCCCGGGATCCCCTGCTGTGCTAGTCCCATCTGGCTGATTATCCCAACTGGCATCACAAAAAACTTTACCCCTAATCCACCCCCTTTTCATGTGCGGTTAGGACCACAGCTGCTGGGCACAGCTACCATGAAGCAAATTCTGGCCCAGCTGCTGAGTACGCTGGCTGTTGCGACTGACACAAATATATAAAAAATCTGTAAAAGTAGTGAGTATAAAAATGAAATGTAATAATTATATTAATGAAAGAACATGGAAATATCATTTATTGAATAATATTACACATATGTGTGCACAAATTAATTTATGATAGGAAGGACTATATATATTATTTCATAGGGAGTATATATACCGTGTTTCCCCGAAAGTAAGCCCCCCCCCGATTGTAAGGCCGCCTAGGAATAAAGGGGGGGCCTGCTAATGTAAGGCCTCCCCCGAATATAGGGCCTTACAACTGGGGGGGGCGCTAATGTAAGGCCCCTAGCGGGGGGGGGGAGGCGTGGGTCACACGTCACGTGCGCCCGCTCATTAGATATGCACTGCATCCCCCTGTCAATCAGTGGCAGGGGAAGCAGTGCATTGTGTATATGGGCCCCCTCCTGCTGGCACACTACCTCCCCAGCCGGTGTTCTGAGGCCCCCCTGCTGCTGCTCACATCTTACCCTCCAGCGTCTTCTTGCAGCAGCCAGCGCGTCGGTCCTCCGTTCCCGTCCTCAGCTGTCTCCTGGATCATGTGACCGGCCGGTCGCAGTAGCGATGATGACGTCATGTGCTGCGACGGGTCACATGATCCGGGAGACAGCCGAGGACGGAGAACCGACGCGCTGGCTGTGAGCAGCAGCGGCAGCAAAGGGGGAAGGGAGCTCACGGGGGGCTCAGAACACTGTTCGGGGGCAGTGTGCCAGCAGGAGGGGCCTGTATGCCACACTGCTGGGGCTGTCTCCACACTGCTGGGGCTGTCTCCACACCGCTGGGGCTGTCTCCACACTGCTGGGGCTGTCTCCACACTGCTGGGGCTGTCTCCACACTGGCTGGGGCTGTATCCACACTGGCTGGGGCTGTATCCACACTGGCTGGGGCTGTATCCACACTGCTGGGGCTGTATCCACACTGCTGGGGCTGTCTCCACACTGGCTGGGGCTGTATCCACACTGGCTGGGGCTGTATCCACACTGGCTGGGGCTGTATCCACACTGCTGGGGCTGTATCCACACTGGCTGGAGCTGTATCCACACTGGCTGGGGCTGTATCCACACTGGCTGGGGCTGTATCCACACTGGCTGGGGCTGTATCCACACTGCTGGGGCTGTATCCACACTGCTGGGGCTGTATCCACACTGGCTGGGGCTGTATCCACACTGGCTGGGGCTGTATCCACACTGCTGGGGCCTGTATACCCTGTGTACCTCACTGCTGGGCTGTATACCACACTGCTGGGGGCTGTATACCTGTGCTGGGGGCTGTATACCGGGGTGGCGGTCTGCTGCATTTCCCACCCTCGGCTTATACATGAGTATATACGGTGTGTGTGTGTGTATGTGAGTAGGCTGGGGCTGCCAACATAAGACCCCCCCCCGAAAGTAAGACAGGGGGCCACTTTTGGCCCCCCAAAAATGTAAGACAGAGTCTTACCACGGTAGAAGAAGAACAACGCTTTATTGAGAGCTCATAGGGCAATACAGTGATTAATGGCGGGGTGTCAAAATGACATAGGAATGAGAAAAAGGTGACTAAGGAAGCATATATGACCCGCCTCAGGGCTGTTGGGTACCCAGTCCTGGGCGTTTAGTTCACAGGAGATGTCACTGGGGCCTGTTTCCCAGTCCCGTGGCCATGGTGGTCGCTTAAAGAGAGGGAAAATAGTCAATAAAAATAAGAATAAAAGTGTTTTGTGACACCACCTACGGTTCCAGTAATGTTACCAGCGCTGCGGGATAGTCCTCCGGGGTAATGGTGGAGCAGCAAGATGGTTTCGCTCCCCGTAGGTGGAGCGGGATCCCCAGGGCAGTTGTGAATAGTTTTTACACAGGGAGGCAGCTTACCACGCAGTCTTGTTACCAGTCTTCTCCATGCAGCAAGTGTGCGGCTCTCCAGGTTCAGACAAATAAAGTATGTCACACAGTCTTTAACTCTGCACAGGTTTACCGGCGGTAATTCATACAGGTCACAGATGGTACAGTCTTTCGGGTCTTTCTGGCCCGGGTAGTCACCAGGGAACCGAGATGACTCACTTAGGTGGTGTGCCTGCTGTTCCTTGCCGGTCCCTTAATATGCTTTCTCATGTATCCCTTGAAGAGCCCCTACACACAGAGCCCCAAGTAGGCTCCCATTCTGTGGAGGACTCTTCTCCGGGTCCTCCTGACCCTATTCAGTAGGCCTTTTTAAGGATGCGCTGGGTGTTCGGCTGCGACTTCCTCTAGAAGCTCGGGCCTCTTGTTTAACTGCTCAGGGATAAATGCCCCCACCATGTTTAGAGCTGGTCCTCTGTTCCGTGACCAGATCCCTCCGGTCGGTAATTGTACCGAGTCTGGATTCGGCTGCACCGCACTAAATGGTGCCTCTAGGATCTCCCTCGGTCTCGACGGCTTCTCCGCCGTCCTGCCCTCCTCACTCTCCAATGGAGCTCTCCACTCACTACCTCTTCTTACTTACTGTTCTTTCCCACCCACACACTTTTCTTCCCCTCTAAGCTTCTCCCATAGGACTGGGTCCTCCCTGAAGTGGGTCCACCCACGGTCCCCTACTCTAGGGTGTGTGTGAATGAGTGTTGTCAGGGTCCTTTATGCGACATCCCAATTTCCTAGTCACAGGGATACTACACGCTCTTATATGGGTGCAGTACCCCTACGTGGCGTCCCGACCAGTGGGGCGCCACATATACAAAATGCTATATACACAGACAGCTGAATGTGGTACTAGGATGCGAATAAGAAGGATTAGATAAAGTGTATGCTGGGGACAAAGAAAAGAAGCATAGAAGTTTAATGAACAAATGATCATGCGATGGGAGATGAAACAAACAACTGGAAGAAGATACAGCAGTGATCAGTCGATCAATGCTACGTGCGCTCACTTATCCACAGTGATCGACCACTATACTAGGGACATAATCTGCTGTTTTCCTTTGCTAATATTTTCCTGAATTAAAGGGGGTTTTAACTGCTTTCACTTATTTAAATTTTTCAGAACAATCAGTTTCCTATTATACTTCCATCACTTTCAGATCTATGCTTACCCCCAGGTGTGGGTCATGTAATCCTTTGTTGACATGCAGACACCAATTCCCTATTTCGGTACAGGATTTCGACATAATGAGCAGAGCACATCAATCTTCTCCTGATGGGAGGAGACCTGCCATTAAATCATTGATAGCCACTCTAAGCAGGAAAGCTCTGTCCTCTGCTCTGATCCTGACAATGTTTTGGTGTAAGTGCCAGTCTCTTTAATTGACAAGTGCTTCAATGTACTTTGTAATAACAAGCACATCGCAGGGCTTGTCAACTGAAGGGGTCAGCAATTCAAATCATCAGCAGGATCAGTGCAAATGACAGTGAAGTTTGTCATCTGAGCTTGCATAATCAGACACCCTGTCAATTTCCCAGAAGCAGCTCCACCCCTATTATGAACACAGCGACATGCTCTTCTCATTCTATCCAAAGTTTGTCCCCAAAGGAGGGCTGAATCAGGCATTTCAGACAGGAAAGAGTGCCTGCATGTCAATAAAGGCTTACATGTCCCACCCCGGGATATGCTCATAGAAGACGCATAGGTAATAAAATATATTAGAAATTAAATTGTTGTGAAGAGTTCAGACATTGGAAAAACCATTAAACTGTTCTTTAACTCCTCCAACAACAATTTTCAGTGTTTGCACTCTCCTTTTTTCCTCCTCTACTAATAAGACCTTAACTTTTACATTTTTCCATCAGTGCAGATTTTCAGGATTTCAGTCCAGTATGGTCCAGCTCCAGCGAATTCACATTGCGCATATTGAAGCCGAGACGTTCATGTCATAAGGCCCCACAATGCACTGGTCAGCTCATGATGGCAGCAGAGGAAGCGAGAATTTCAAAAAGAGGTGGAACAACAGAAAGACTGCTGATGCCCAGCGGCGTGCTGGAAGCCAGCGAGGAGGGGAGAATGGAGCCCGCCTTTCCAGTCTCCGGATGGAGACTGCTTATAAGTTATTAAGCATTTTTCTTAAATTTTAGCTCAGAGAAGGAAGGTTAGGGATCAGCTTACAAGGTGCAGGCACAGGTAGTGATAGGTTTGGGGGTAGAATGGGCTGACAGATTCCCTTTAAGTAGTGAAAAATATTCAGAGGTTTGTAAAATAAAATTTTCTTTTGGCTCCATTTTCCGAGAACCGACCTTTTTTTTAATTTCATTTTTGGTATCTGGGGTTAAGTGATGGCTTATTTGATGGCTGACATTTTTACTGATATTTGATTTTTTTTATTTCACTATGTACCTCTCACATTAATTTATTTTATATTTTGATAGATCAGACAATTATGACTACCAAATACCGTATGTGTATTTTTTATTTTTATTTTTTATTTCAATGGTTCAAAAAGGGGGGTGGTGATTTGAACTTTTGAGTTTTTTTATTTATTTATTTTTTTCCATTTTTTCAAGTTTTTATTGTATTTACTTGTCCTTGTAGGGGACTTGCAGCTGCTTGTGCTGTACAGTGCCTCACTTTGTACAGAAGAAATTATGATCTCCTATGAATGACGGCTCCCAGCTGTTATTCACAAGAAGTTCATCACAGACACATCAACCATTAAGTCACAGGGAATGAAGCGTGCCCTGTTGGCAATGGTTAACAGCCGTAAGGCCACTTCACACACACAGATATCTGAGTCCAATATCTGAACAGATCTCTGGTTGCAGTGAAGTCATGGATACATTGCTCCATTTTGTGGCTGTGTACAACATGGAGCAACCAGAGACCTGTTCAGATATTGGACTCAGATATCTGTGTGTGTGAAGTGGTCTTCAGGTAGATCTCCAATCCAACGGTTGTTTGAATCACATATCAACTGATCAGACCAGCTGACATGTGCAGGGAAAGATGTGGGCTTGTGAGAGCCTGCATCAAAGGCAAAGGCTATGTTACACACAATTTGCTTTTTTTTAGTACTCTTAAAAGCACTTGCGTTTTTTTAAGAGTGCTAAAAAATGTCCCTTGTGTGTCTGAAAGGATTTGCCACGTTTTGGACTTAGTCATTTTTTCACCAAAAACGCAGGCAAAAACGCAAGCGTTAACGCAGGGTGCATAAATGTGCCTTTTAAAAACGCAGTGTGTTTCCCATAGGGCCCCCATGTTAAAAAAACGCATTGTGCGTTTTTCAAAAACGCATGCGTTTTTTTAACATGGGCCCCTATGGGAAACGCCATGCGTTTTTGAATGCCACTAAAAGGTACTAATGTGCCATGCGTTTTTGCATGCGTTTCCCATAGGGCCCCATGTTAAAAAAAACGCATGCGTTTTTGGAAAAACGCACATGCGTTTTTTTACAGCACCCAAAAACGCTGCATGCAGCGTTTTTTGGACTAGGGGTAAAAAACGCAAATGGAGCTGAAAAACGCAGCTACACTCAAATGTACCCTGCGTTAACGCACCTGCGTTTTTTTTAACAGCCCAAAAACGCAGAGATGGTCAAAAAAACGCATGTGTGTGAACATAGCCAAAGACAAGGTTTAGGACGTACCAATATGTCCTAAGTCGTGAAGAGGTCAAGGTATTGTCCGGTCTTGGACTTTACGGCATAGCCACAGGATATTCCATAAATATCTGATATATGTAATGCGGGTCTCACTTGGACCTATATTTTGACACCATAAATGAAGAAGTGGTACTGGCAATACATTCACTTACTAGAGAGTTCCAAAACGGGTCGAAGAAAAGTGCTGGGACAACCCATGACTCTACTAAGTGTACTTAGGTGCCCTTCTAAGCGAAATTGTCAGGAAATTCATGCTTCCCAAAAAAGGTAGCAAACAGTGACATTACAAAGAATGCATAGGCTGGCTTCACACTGCAGTTTTTTCCCTGATCAGGTTTGATCCAGTTTGTGTGCCAAAACCAGGAGTGTCTCCAAAACTCAGAACAGGTGTCAATCTTTCAGTTATAGTTTTTTCTCTGCAAGTTCCTCTCCTGGTTTTGGCTCACAAACCAGAGGGAACCTAATCAGGAAAAAAACTGCAATGTGAAACCAGCCATAGTTTAAAAAGGAAAAAGTGAGAAGACCACTTAGAGGCTTCATCCGGCTTCTCCTCACCAGGATCAGTTTATTCTTTGGTCTTTTTCATGTAAGGAGATGCTTTTCCATCAAGTCAAGCCGAGAGAAGAGAAGCCAGAAGAAGGCCCCCCAATGCACTGCTTTAATGCACGATATGATTATTTTGCAGTTTGATAATTGAGGTCTTTTATAAAAATGTTTGTTTCACACTATATTGTAAAAAATAAAATCTATGTAAACTTTTTCATCCAGTAAGTCTCTACCTGCTTCACATTTTTTAATTGTTCCGCAACTTGTGGCTCTGCTGCTGTTATAAAATTACAACTCTGCAGTATAGGATCCCCTGATGACTTCTTCTCCCTAGCTCAGCTGAAATGTTGCAACCATATTCCTGAGTATAATAAATTTCACTTTCAAATTATGCATATTATCCTAGTACGAGACAGTGGTATTCGATAAGATAACTGCTACATCTGTATGTTCCGAATGGATAGAAGACCTTTCCTCCTACATACAAACCGCCACATCAAATAACCAAAAAGAGAAAAATATCTATTCTAATTCAACCTCTTGTGAATCTATTACAACAGGCTGAAGCCTGCTAATATGTAGGGACATATTATATTTCATACCTCTCAATTTCCCGGCTAACATAGCTAGAAATAGAACGTAGTAAAGGGCAACTAATAAATAAGTCATAAGAATGACCTATCATTACCTCCACACGCAATCATAATTATTGGCAAATTACATTTCCTAATAATGTAGAGAAATGTAGGCAGATCAGGCAAAAGTCAGGTGCTGTGGTGAAATGAGATTATTGCAAATACGTTCAATGTTTTATTCACATAGTTCTAACCTAAGGCTACACACATTTTTATGAGACTTCTTACACACAATAAACTCCGATGACTGGCAGTCTACTACAGTCCAGGAACAGAGAATGTAATATGGTACCGTCTAGTGACAAGCGCCGATGGGAACTCCTAAGACCAATTCTTCTCACTTTAGCTCTTTTATTCAAGTTAAATTAAAATAGCTTCCTGAGAAATTAGGCACAAATACATGGTAACATATTCCAAAAGCAGTTATTCAATTGACTAAACCAGTATATTTGCCCTTTAGTGGACATGAAAATTTGAATAAAAAGACAAAATCTGAAAAGGAGATTGAGTCCAGCAACAGACCTCCCAGTAGTGATATAAAAAGATAATGTGTACTGCTGTCGCCCAAGTACTGACCCCATCATGTCCAAGAATATTTCAGTATTTCTAAATGTGATGGTGGGTTTACACACACCAATTTATCTGTTCAATATCTGAACCAATCTCTGGTTGCAGTGAAATCATGGATACATTGCTCCATTTTGTGGCTGTGTACAACATGGAGCAATGTATCCATGATTTCACTGCAACCAGAGATTGGTTCAGATATTGAACAGATAAATTGGTGTGTGTAAACCCACCATTAGAAAGCAAATTTGCAGGCATAGGTTGCAATGCCCCATGCTAAAATATTATGTGTATGGAACGTGGGGTTAAATGTTGAAAGAAAATGTCAGGATCTGAGGAGGAACAATGTAGAAGGGGGTAAATGGATGAATGTAAGATTAGGAATGGGAAACATAAAAGAGTTAAGGCCCCATTACATGCTGCGATGTCCCAGTGATCCCACCAATGATCGAGATCGCCGGGACATCACTATCTGATCTCTGGTGAGCTGCCACACAGGCAGACTCACCAGCGATCAGCAACCAGAGAGAAAGCTGGTAACCAGGGTAAACATCGGGTAACTAAGCAGAGGCCTGCACTTAGTTACTCGGTGTTTACCCTGGTTACCATGTCCCAGCGCGTACTGTGTGGCGCTGGGAGGTTGTTGATCGTTGGTCTCCTGCTGTCACACATGCTGATGTTGGCCACCCAGCGGGAGACCAACGACGGAAAAATGTTCCTGACCATTTACCATCGATCAGCAAATGTATAACAACTTCTCTATACTATACTGATTATCTAGGGCAGTGTATTTCAGAAGGTTGGTGTAGCGCACAAAATGTGTTGGAGATATGTAACGTGCTCAGGGCGGTAGTCCTGGATGAGGGTCTTGCTCCCCTTGCCACGGCACGCTACATACAATGTTGGGGTGTGTGATAACCTGTCTGTTTGGCAGGGATAGCTTTAGGCCAAAGGCCTCCTGCTTCTCTTCGGTCGCACATTGTGCAATACCGCTGCGTTCAGAATCATTCACAGAAAGTTCACGACAGAGTTTCAAAACTTCATTTTGGCTGGGGTCACACATAGAAATCCGTTTTTATTAGTGATTTTCATCACCAATCCGTTTTTTTCTGGGTGCTTTTTGAGCCTCCTGCACTCCTGTCCGTTTTTGGACTTAGTCATTTTTTCATTAAAAACGCATGCGCGTTAACGCATGCGCAAACGCAAGTGCCAAATATGCCATGCGTTCGCTCATGCGTTTCCCATAGGGCCCCATGTTAAAAAAACGCAAGAAAACGCATGCGTTTTTTAACTGATGCCAAAAACGTTGCTAGCAGCGTTTTTGGCTCAAAAACGGACAGGGCAATGTTTTGAGCTCCAGAGAAAAACGGACAGGGTGTTTATTACATCCAATCCGTTTTTCTGTCAGTTTTTGGACTTAGAAAAAAAAAATGAGAAAACTGAAGCCAAAAACGGACTGAGGGCTCATGTGGAACCCCAGCCTTACATAGACCGCTTCTTCAACATGGGTTTTAACAATTTTCTTATACTTAATCACAAAAGCCTCCACAGTGTCAGGGAATAGTTGTTGGTACTGCATCCTACTGGAAATGAGTCATACGGGTCCAGATGTGATGCTATGACTGCTCCCCTGTAGCAGTGCATTGCTACTTTACAGGGCTGCTCATTGAGACGATGCTCTTGTGCCAGTGTCCCTCAGCAGGCCATCCCTTTACTCTCTAAAGTTCCCGTTATACTCTGGCTAACATTGTTTACACACTGTATACACGCTTGCCTGTAGAAGTTCCCTTTCCTGTTGCCTCTTGAGATTTAACCCTTCATCTTAAAGCCTCGTCTTTGTACTTTTTCTTCTCACTTCTGCTTGCTTTGTCTTCTCCCTCAAACTGCACCTAAAACAGGAGCTCCTATATCAGTTTCCTTTATCCCATCACACTGTGGGTTGGCTCTGCAGTTAACCCCTGTGTGTGTGTGGTGTGTGTGTGTTTGTTCGGGTGCGTGGTGAGTATCCAATATTGGGGCTGCACCTTAGCAACTATACACTTGCTGTTACTCTTTGTGGGCGTGTGGTGTGTATACATGTCCCCGTGCGTGGTGAATATCTCATGTTGGAGCCCCACCTTAGTGACTATATGCTGGTATGTGCTGTTAGTCTTTGGCGCTATCATTAAGCCCCTCTCATTCACAACTGTCAACTGGTAACTGTCACTTTTTCCCCATTATGTAGATAGGGGCAAAATTGTTTGGTGAATTGAAATGCGCAGGGTTAAAATTTCGCCTCACAACATAGCCTATGACGCTCCCAGGGTCCAGACATGTGATTGTGCAAAATTTTGTGGCTATAGCTGACAGCTGTCGATTTTCCTCAACACTTTTCCATTCACTTTTTCCCCATTATGTAGATAGGGGCAAAATTGTTTGGTGAACTGGAACGCGCGGGGTTAAAATTTCACCTCACAACATAGCCTATGATGCTCCCGGGGTCCAGACATGTGATTGTGCAAAATTTTGTGGCTTTAGTTGCTACGGTGTAGATGCCAATCCCGGACATACATACATACATACACACATACATACACACACACATTCAGCTTTATATATTAGATATATTACCTGGAGGCTGCCTCTGGACTATATATATAAATATATACAGTGCCTACAAGTAGTATTCAACCCCCTGCAGATTTAGCTGGTTTGATAAGATGCCAATAAGTTAGAGCCTTCAAACTGCAAACGAGAGTAGGATTTATTAACAGAAGCATAAATCTTACAAAACAAAAAGTTATGTTGCTCAGTTGAATTTTAATAAATTTTAAACATAAAAGTGTGGGTCAATTATTATTCAACCCCTACGTTTAATATTTTGTGGAATAACCCTTGTTTGCAATTACAGCTAATAATGGTCTTTTATAAGACCTGATCAGGCCGGCACAGGTCTCTGGAGTTATCTTGGCCCACTCCTCCATGCAGATCTTCTCCAAGTTATCTAGGTTCTTTGGGTGTCTCATGTGGACTTTAATCTTGAGCTCCTTCCACAAGTTTTCAATTGGGTTAAGGTCAGGAGACTGACTAGGCCACTCCAACACCTTGATTTTGTCCCTCTTGAACCAGGCCTTGGTTTTCTTGGCTGTGTGCTTTGGGTCGTTGTCTTGTTGGAAGATGAAATTACGACCCATCTTAAGATCCTTGATGGAGGAGCGGAGGTTCTTGGCCAAAATCTCCAGGTAGGCCGTGCTATCCATCTTCCCATGGATGCGGACCAGATGGCCAGGCCCCTTGGCTGAGAAACAGCCCCACAGCATGATGCTGCCACCACCCTGCTTGACTGTAGGTATGGTATTCTTGGGGTCGTATGCAGTGCCATCCAGTCTCCAAACGTCACGTGTGTGGTTGGCACCAAAGATCTCGATCTTGGTCTCATCAGAGCATAGAACCTTGAACCAGTCTGTCTCAGAGTCCTCCAAGTGATCATGAGCAAACTGTAGACGAGCCTTGACATGACGCTTTGAAAGTAAAGGTACCTTACGGGCTCGTCTGGAACAGAGACCATTGCGGTGGAGTACGTTACTTATGGTATTGACTGAAACCAATGTCCCCACTGCCATGAGATCTTCCCGGAGCTCCTTCCTTGTTGTCCTTGGGTTAGCCTTGACTCTTCGGACAAGCCTGGCCTCGGCACGGGAGGAAACTTTCAAAGGCTGTCCAGGCCGTGGAAGGCTAACAGTAGTTCCATAAGCCTTCCACTTCCGGATGATGCTCCCAACAGTGGAGACAGGTAGGCCCAACTCATTGGAAAGGGTTTTGTACCCCTTGCCAGCCTTGTGACCCTCCACGATCTTGTCTCTGATGGCCTTGGAATGCTCCTTTGTCTTTCCCATGTTGACCATGTATGAGTGCTGTTCACAAGTTTGGGGAGGGTCTTAAATAGCCAGAAAAGGCTGGCAAAAGAGATAATTAATCCACACATGTGAAGCTCATTGTTCTTTGTGCCTGAACTACTTCTTAATACTTTAGGGGGACCAAACAGAATGCTGGTGGTTTGAGGGGTTGAATAATAATTGACCCACACTTTTATGTTTAAAATTTATTAAAATTCAACTGAGCAACATAACTTTTTGGTGTGTAAGATTTATGCTTCTGTTAATAAATTCTACTCTCGTTTGCAGTTTGAAGGCTCTAACTTATTTGCATCTTATCAAACCACCTAAATCTGCAGGGGGTTGAATACTACTTGTAGGCACTGTATATATATATATATTATGGAGGCTGTGCTGTATAAATAATATAGAAGCCGCTGCATATATTTTTTGGATGCTGTACTGTGCTGTGTATATAACATAGAGGCTGTGCTCTATATATTATTTGGCGGGTGCACTGAGCAGTATATATAATATGGAGGTTGTGCTGGGCTATATATATTACGGAGGCTGTGCTGCATATATAATATGGAGGCTGTGCTGTATATATTATTTGGAGGCTGTACAGTATGTATAGTATGGAGGTTGTGCTATATATATTATTTGAAGGCTGTACTGTATATATAATACAGAGGTTGTGATGTATATATTATTTGGAGGCTGTGCTGGGCTATATATATTACGTGGAAATTGCTGCTGTGCTGTATATATTATTTGAAGGCTATGCTGTGCTGTACAGGTATATAGTATTTGGAGGCTTTGCTGTATATATAATATGGAGGCTGTGCTGGGATATACATATCATCTGAAGAGTGCTGCTGTGCAGTATATATTATTTAGAGGCTGTGGTGTGTATATCATTTGGAGGCTGTGCTGTATATATTGGAAGATGTACTGTGCTGCATATATAATATGGTGGCTGTGCTGGGCTACATATATATTATTTGGAGGCTGTACTGTGTATATACTTTGGAGGCTTTGCGCTGTATATACTTTATGGAGGCTATGCTGGTCTATGTTTACATATATATATATTATCTGGAGGCTGATGCTGGGCTATACATATATAATTTTGAGGCTGTGCTGCATAAATAATATGGAGGCTGCTGCATATATTATTTGGAGGCTGTACTGTGCTGTTTAAATAAAGTAGAGGTTGTGCTGTATGTATTATTTGGAGGATATGCTGTACTGTATATATAATACCAAGGCATCAAGGCTGTACTGGGCTATGTATATATATATATATATATATATAATATAGAGGCTGTGCTTGGCTGTACATGTTATTTGGAGGCTGTGCTGTATATTTAATATTGACGATATGATGCATGCAATATTTGGAGGCTGTACAGTATATATAGCATGAAGGCTGTGCTGTATATATTACTTGAAGGTGGTGCTGTATATATAATATGGAGACTGTGATGTAAATATTATTTGGAGGCTCTGCTGGGATATATACATATATATATATATATATATATATATATATATATATATATCGTATATACTCGTGTATAAGCTGACCCGTGTATAAGCCGACCCCCCTACTTTTGCCCCCAAAACCTGGGAAAACCTATTGACTCGTGTATAAGCCGAGGGTGGACCCCAGCACAGGTATACAGCCCCCAGTAGTGTGGTATACAGGCCCCCCCAGTGGTAGTATACAGCAGCCTCCCCAGTGGCATATACAGGCCCCAGCAGTAAATACAGCAACCCCAGTGGTATACAGCAGCCTCCCCAGTGGTATATACAGACCCCACCAGTATATACAGCAGCCCCAGTGGTATATACAGACCCCACCAGTATATCCAGCAGCCCCAGTGGTATATACAGACCCCACCAGTATATACAGACCCCACCAGTATATACAGCAGCCCCAGTGGTATATACAGATCCCACCAGTATATACAGCAGCCCCAGTGGTATACAGGCCCCAGCAGTATATACAGCAGCCCTGGGGGTATACAGCAGCCCCCAGGGGTTATACAGCACCCCCCAGGGGTTATACAGCAGCCCCCAGGGGTTATACAGCAGCCCCCAGGGGTAATACAGCAGCCCCCAGGGGTTATACAGCAGCCTCCAGGGGTTATACAGCACCCCCAGGGGTTATACAGCAGCCCCAGGGGTTATACAGCAGCCCCAGGGGTAATACAGCAGCCCCCAGGGGTAATACAGCAGCCCCCAGGGGGTATACAGCAGCCCACAGGGGGTATACAGCGGCCCCCATGGGGTATACAGCGGCCCCCAGGGGTATACAGCCACCCCCAGGGGTACACAGCAGCCCCCAGGGGTATACAGCGGCCCCCAGGGGGTATACAACGGCCCCCAGGGGTATACAGCCACCCCAGGGGTACACAGCAGCCCCCAGGGGTATACAGCGGCCCCCAGGGGTATACAGCGGCCCCCAGGGGTATACATCCACCCCCAGGGGTACACAGCAGCCCCAGGGGTATACAGCAGCCCCCAGGGGTATACAGCAGCCCCCTGGGGCTATACAGCGGCCCCCAGGGGCTATACAACAGCCCCCAAATGCTGGCACTCCATCCTCGCTGCATCCGGGATCCCGGCCGTCGCAAGATGACGTCATATGCCTGCGACGGCCGGGGATCCCGGATGTAGCAGGACGGGAGCATGAAGAACGGAGTACCGAGGAGCGGCGCTGTGCAGAAGACCGGGATGGTAAGATAAGCAGCGGGGGGGGGGCCCTTACAAGGGGGGCGAGTGCCTGCATTTGGGGGCATATATGCACTGCTTCCCCTTGCAGCTGATTGACAGGGGGAAGCAGTGCATATATAATGAGTGGCCCCACGTGATGGGGCCGCTCATACAGCAGCCTCCCCCCCCGCCTCCTCCAGCCTCCCAGCCCCGACTACCGTATTGACCCGTGTATAAGCCACGGGGGAGACTTTTCAGCCCAAATTTTGGGTTGAAAAACTCGGCTTATACACGAGTATATACGGTATATATATATATATATATATATATATATATATTCTGGAGACTGCTGCTGTGCAGTATTTATTATTTGGAGGCTATGCTGTGCTGTATATAGTATTTGGAGGCTGTGCTGTATATGTAATATGGAGGCTGTGCTGGGCTATATTTATTATTTGGAGGCTGTGCTGGGCTATATACAGTGGGTATGGAAATTATTCAGACCCCTTTAATTTTTCACTCTTTGTTTCATTGCAGCCATTTGGTGAATTCAAAAAGGTTAATTTTTTTCTCTTTAATTTACACTCTGCATTCCATCTTGTCTGAAAAAAAACCTAAATGTAAAATTTTTTGCTAATTTATTAAAAAAGACAAACTGAAATATCACATGGTCATAAATATTCAGACCCTTTGCTCAGACAGCCATATTTAACTCACATGCTGTCTATTACCTTGTTATCCTCCTTGAAATGGTTCTACTCCTTCATTGGAGCTCAACTGTGTGTAATTAAACTAATAGGACCTGATTTGGAAAGACACAAGCCTGTCTATATAAGACCTCACAGCTCACAAGTGCATGTCAGACCAAATGAGAATAATAAGACAGAATTAAGGCAAGGCACAGATCTGGTCAAGGTTACAAAAGAATTTCTGCAGTATTCAAGGTTCCTAAGAGCACAGTGGCCTCCATAATCTTTAAATGGCAGACGTTTGGGACCACCAGAAGAGCCTTGGTGAGAGAGGTAAAGAAGAACCCCAAGATCACTGTGGCTGAACTCCAGAGATGCAGTAAGGAGATGAGAGAAAGTTCCACAAAGTCAACTATCACCCCTCAACCAGTTGAGCCTTTATTGGCACAATGGAAGCATACCCGGGAAAATCAAGGACACTAAACACTTGCTACATTCAGTGGAAAATAGAACCTGGACTCAGGATCCTATCTGGATTACGTGTGATGTAGTTCAATTGTATTCCTCCACCCCCCATGACAGAGCACTGTGGGCCATAGAGCAAATTTTGAGCCAAACTCATTTTTGAAAATGGTGTCAAGGAATTTTTGATGATAAGTTTGCGTTTTCTACTCAAAAGTAATTTTTTTTTACCTTTAATGGTCAGTTTTGTGTCCAGCAGCGCGGCTGTCCTATGGGGGCGAAATTTTCGGCCTCACTAACTAATCTATACCTGGTCAAGTGGGAGAAGGAATACATTTATTCCATTAAGTCAGAATTCACACAATGCATACAATGGTATGCAAGGTTCATTGATGATATCATCCTTATCTGGACGGTGTCATCAAGGGACCCCCTTAGGCCTGGCCCCCTTGAAATGCTACAGTACCTCAAAACTAATTCATATAACTTAAATTTTACCATGTAGGTTTACGATAGTGAGGCTCCCTTTCTTGATCTCCACCCGACTGGTTACAGCATCACCGGCAGGATACACAGGACACATACCAAATTGCATAGGAAGGACATCAGTGGCAACTCGATACTACGAGCAGATAGCTGCCACCCTTCCCTTGTCATCAAAAATTTACCGGTCGGAGAAATGATCCATGCTAGGAAAAATTGCTCCCAGGATAGGGACTTCCAGAGATAGACTGAAGTCATGGCACATAGGTTAAAAAATAGGGGATACAAGAATTGGATGATCAGGAGGGCCAGGGGCAGAAAGGAACTACTGCAGGACAAAACCATTCAAAAAATTCAACACACTAAAAAGAGCAATAAGCTACCAACATTTTCAACACCACATAGTGAACAATTTGCTGGAATCAAGAAAATTCTTGCTAAAAACATATCCATTTTGCACCAGGATGATATTTTACCTAAAATCTTAGAACCTGGATGGAGAGTAGTACCCAAGAGAAACAGAAACATCGCCAATATCATTTCACCTAAGCTATTTTCTGACCAGGAAAAATCTCTCCCCACATGGTTGAACTACAAAGGTATGTACCGATGTGGTCAAAGTAGATGCGGTTTATGTAAATTCGTGGAGAAATCCACGGACTTTAAAAATACTCAGACTATTACATATACTGCAATACGACACGTCGTACATATGGCCACATGTACATTGTGTCAGAAATACTACATAGGTTGTACCACACGGTCACTTAAAATCAGGATCGCAGAACAGTTACGGCAGCCAGTCCCCTCTAATACCATAAAATTAGGCATATCGGGCTTGTCGAGGCATTTTAAAGAAGTGCACAAGGGTGACTTGACTTCCCTAAAGGTAAAAGGAATTGAGCTGAGTATTTTACTCACTCCGCGACAGAAACCTAGAGAGACTCCTACATGACAGAGAAAATTTTGGATTCTGCATTGGAGGCTAGGATTCCGACCGGTTTAAATTGCTGCACAGATCTGTTGTACTTTTATTGATATAGTTTTTAATAATGATAAACGCGAACACAGGACAAATGCATTCACCGTTCATGGTATGGGAATGTAGATATAAAACAATGCATGGACAATTGGTACAAACGTTTGAGATTTCTAGCGAGTATTTAAATACAATAAAAATAAATATATACCCCATTGCCCTTGCATTGGGAACCCATATATATATATTTTTTTCTTTTGGAGTGGTGTTTGACATTTACTTTGTGTTGAGTTTATATAGTTATAGCATCCAGGAATGTAAACGACACTAAAAATGGGGATATAAATACAAAAGGGAACACAATTACTATTCAGGATATGAGAACATAGGTATATACATAAAAACTATACATGAACGGATAGTATAAACAATGAGGTTCTTTTAATTATTATGTATACATATCATGCACTGTTCATGTACTGGGAATATACGCAAAGAATTCATGGAGAAAAATTGATGTTCACCTTGTATACTATATACATGTACATTCTTTGTCAGCATATCGGCACTTGTAGAGTTAACTGAGTTTCCTGAGTATTTAATGATTGCCATGCAGATGTCCCTGATTTTAGTGATTTTGTCAATGTATATAAATGTTACTTTGTAAGATATAGATGTGCTAACAAATAAGGAGCGCGTCTCCGAAACGTGTATAGCTAACCCCATTATGGGGCATCTGTAATGCCTTTAATGGAATAACAATAAAGGATACTTCCGTGATATGGCTCCACAGGAACTTCTCTCTTTCTCTGAATACTTATGACCATGTGATATTTCAGTTTTTCTTTTTTACACATTGGCAAAAATTTCTACATTTCTGTTTTTATTTCAGTCAAGATGGGGTGCAGAGTGGACATTAATGAGAAAAAAATGAACTTTTTTGAATTTATAAAATGGCTGCAATGAAAAAAAGAGTGAAAGGGGTCTAAATACTTTGCATACTCACTGTATAATATCTGGAGACTGCTGCTGTGCTGTATATTCATTTGGAGGCTGTGCTGGTCTGCTGCAGCTTCCAAATAATATGTACAGTCCAGCACGTCCTCCAAATAATATATATAGCCCAGCACAGCCTGCAAATAATATATTCAGCCCAGCAGACCCCTCCAAATAGTATACACAGCCCAGAGCATCTTTATTATGTGTAATCAACTAATGCAGGAAAAGAGTCCAATGACCGGGCACTACACACATGGAGCTCTGCTAAAAGCCTGTCGGCTATCCCCGATGCCTGGTGTTACACAGCCTTAAATGAATAATCAGAGATTCAAAAAAGAGGATAAAGAAAGGCAGCACTCACCGTATAGGCTGGTGGAAGGGTGTTTTAATCCAGGAAGGTCAATCCATTAAAACATTGTTAGTGCGGTGGGGAGAGGGAGTGAGAGGCCGTCGGAACGACGGTACCGTTTCGTATCGTGTAGTGATACTTCTGCGGGTTCCAGTATCTGGAACCCGCAGAAGTATCACTACACGATACGAAACGGTACCGTCGTTCCGACGGCCTCTCACTCCCTCTCCCCACCCTCTCCCCACCGCACTAACAATGTTTTAATGGATTGACCTTCCTGGATTAAAACACCCTTCCACCAGCCTATACGGTGAGTGCCGCCTTTCTTTATCCTCTTTTTTGAATCTTTATTATGTGTGTGCATCCCAGCATAGCCTCCAAACATACACAATCCTCAGCCTCTATATTATATATACAGCCCAGCAGTCTCCAGATGATATATACAGCCCAGCAACTTCTATATATGTACAGCCCTGAACATTTTATATATACAGCCCATCCAGGAGCCTCTATATTATATACACAGCCCAGAGCTTCTATATTATATTCATGAATCTTGTTATGAGTTAAATGGGCGCACTGACACTGTTTTGCCATGGACCCAAAAAAACCTGGAGCCAGCCCTGCCAATATCAGTATAAAAAATAACACTTTATTGAAATAATTATATTTAAAAACAATCATAGAAAAAAATAAAAAAAAGTTTTTTGACACACAGATTAGGAAGGAGAAGCAAACATGTATTGATTTATCTAATAAGCAGGAGACTATTAAGCAGTAATTTGCATACATGTGCATTATTATAATTTATTTTAATACATTTTTCAGTATCAGACAGTTTGTCAAAAATATAATAATTAAACTAGCTGTCATCTCCTTCTCTGCAACACTGTGCCAAATCTGCAGCTCTGTGAAGGAAATTACAACTCTGTGCAGTGCTATGGTGTGTGCACCCTCACCTCCTTCCCTTGGGCCTGCGCTGTTGCAATCCTCGCAGCCATCCCATACATATTGGGGCGGCTGTGAGGATTGCATCAGTGACAGCGCAGGCAAGGGGAAGGAGGTGAGCAAGCACACACCGCAGCAAAGACTGAGTGGTCATCTCCTTCACAGAGCTGCAGATTCGGCCCAGTGTTGAAGAGAAGGAGATGCCTCTCAGTGCAATATGGTTCAGAGTTTACATAGATGAATGGGGTAGTCTTATTTGGGACTGGGGTGGCCGGACATGCTGAAGACTGGGGGGGCTGGCGTTCTGGGGACTTTGGGGGCTTGTTGGAGCATGGGGCGGCCAAGCATGCTGGAAATTGGGGGGGGGTCGAGCCTGTTGGGGACTGGGGAGAGCTTGTTGAACTTTGGTTGTAAAAGACCAGCTCTGACATTATAACCAGGTTCCAAAACAGACAAGCGTCTAGTCAGGGGCTGAGCTGCTCCTCCACACGCATAATGCTGATATCTAGGTAACGATGCACAATGCTGAGAGGACGTAAATTATGAACTGTTGGCATTTTGCAGCCTAGATATACACTTAGATTTTATAATAAGTCTGGACAACGCATTTAAGAGACAGAAAGATTTGCACAAACCAACATCTATAATACCTCCCTACTGAGTAATGTGGAGCCCACTGGGACGGGGTACTTGGTGCGGACCGGGGTACTGCTGGAGGATGTCACGGCGGTCCTGGTCCGGACCGTGTCCCGGGCCCGCACAATAAAATGGGGGGTTATTTACAGGGGATTTGTCACTCGTGACGCCACCCACTCTATGCGGCCAGTAATGGGGCCGCCACTGCTGCAGAACCTCCGGGGATGATGGGATAGCAGCTTGGATAGAATAGTTCCTGTGGGCAGAACTGGGTTCCCCGGGGCAGTGGTAGTAGTAGTTAAAGTCTGTGAGGATATTTATTGATGCTGCAGGAGAGTAGGGGTAGCAGTAGAGATGATGAGAGTAGAGGTAATCACAGTATATGAGGGCAAGTGGGGCTTCAGCACAAGGATCACACACACTCACAGTTTCTGTTGTTTTCCAAGTCTTTACTTGCAGATGGTATAACACAGTATTGTCTACGGAGTCTGTACCGGGTTGCTCTCACCCTGACCGAGTCCTTGGCTTCCTACTTAAGCGCTGTGTGTGGCCCTGCTGCTGCTTGTAGCTGAACTGCTGGCCCTGTCTCTGCTCACGGGTACCAATATGCTGGGCAACTTGAGTCCTCTGTGTCACTGACCCCTCCGTGTTGCTTTGCTATGGTGCTGTGAAGATGGTGGACCTTCACTATGCCGGTGTTTACTGTCCTGTCTGTCTCAGGCACAGCCTCGGATCCGGTATCCGCCTTAAGCGCCTCCCCGGGGTCAAGTTTTTGGGGTAACTCTTTATCCCGGGTATGTTCCTCTGTTCCTCTGTCTCCTTTCCTCAGACCTCTCAGGACCTCCACTTCTACTTGACTCTGCTCCTGCTCCAGACTCAACTGAACTCTCCTCTGAACTGAACTAACTGTCACTCTTGCTCTGTGGTAAACAACTTAGCTCCTCCCACTAGTGCAGGTGCCACCTAAGCTCCTCCCACTTCCTAGTGTAGTGCTGTGTGGGGAGTGAACCTGTGTTGTTTCTGTGGCACATTAACCCTTGGGGTGCCACATTCCCCCTTAGTTAAAGACAGTACTCCGGGACTGTGGAACAATAAAGAACAAACAATTAATACAATTATTATTTCACAAAGACTTAAAAGTAAAAATCACAAAAATCACTAAACTTCAAAAACAGTCCAAAAATTAAAAAAAACAGTCCTTCCGGGGGTTTAGTGTTTTGCCTCCGGGCTGATGAATATATACAAGAAAGTTTATACCACAACCAGTCCGTGGTAGTATGGTCCATAAAAATAAAATGAAAAAGGAAAAAACTTGAAGAATATGCAAGAAGTTCATACAGGATAGTCTCTGTAGGTACTGGGCTTTTTTAACGTTGCATTAACTATGTACATTTGTTTACCGGGTTCAATTTATATTTACACAAACATATTTATATTTTACAGTTAACTTGACCTTTTAATCTCTGTACCTAGCTGGTAACTGACCTCTGGTACTACGCTTGGATCTGCGTAAAACGGGTATACTACTTGCATGTAGCCTATTGGTGCTGGTAGGCATGTACCTATTTGTAGTTTTTGGTACTATGTTAGATGAAGATCTGACAGTAGGACTGGCAAGCTCACTGGGACCAGGAATTGATTCTTCCTCTACAGGTTCTTCTTCTAGTTCTTCAGGTCTTGGGACTTCTTCAGGTAACACGGGTTCTGGTAACACAGGTTCTGGTGTTGGTTCCACCATTGAAGGGTGCAATCATTGGTACGACAACTGCTCCATGGTAATTTGGCCATGTTTTAGGGAAATCTCCTAGTACCGTGTGGAATACTTCTTGTCTTTCTTTAATAGGTTGGACCTGTACGGGTTCTGTTACGTCAGGTGTCTACAGTGTTTCAGGACACAATTTTAGCTGATCACGAGATACGACTTGTGACGTTTTTCCTTCATCTTTGCTTATCAAACAGGTTTTAACATTGTCTAGGTTAGATGGTAAGACTGTGTATGGGACGGTTTCCCACTGATTATCCAGTTTGTCAGTGTGTCTCTTTCTCTTGAGAACTTGATCACCTTCTTGTAATGGCATTGATTGAGCATGTTTGTTAAAAGTTTTCTCTTGTCTTGCTCTTGCTTGCTGAAGATTTCTCTCTACACATTCTTGAACTTGTTGATATTGTTTCTGATGTTGGGTATCCCAATCTGATTCTTCTTCTACTTCTGTATCTGGTTTTACGATTCCCATTTCTAGATCAATTGGTAATTTACCGGGTCTTGCACGCATAAGGTATGCTGGAGTGCAGTTTGTAGAACTCACGGGGACATAGTTGTATAAGTCTACCAAGTCAGGTAATTTATCTGGCCACTGGTTTCTTTCTGATTCTGGTATGGTCTTTAACAGTTCAATTACGATATGATTCATCTTCTCCCATAAACCATTTGTTTGGGGATGGTACGTTGTTGTGTGGATCTTCTTACAACCGTACATATTGCAGAATTCCTTGAATAGTTCTGATTCAAAAGCTGGACCTTGGTTTGCAAGGACTTGTTCTGGGTAACCATGTGGTCTACAGAAATGCGTCTGGAATGCTTTTGCTGCCGTCTTCGCTGTCAGATCTTTGACTGGTACCACCACTAAGAAGCGTGAGTAATGGTCCACGATGGTTAAGGCATAGACATAGCCTGACCGGCTTGGTGACAACTTGATGTGGTCTAATGCGACTAGCTCGAGTGGCTGCTTGGTTACTATTGGTTGAAGCGGAGCTTTCTGTGGATCCTTCCTTCTGAGGTTGCATGCGGCACATCTTCTGCACCATAGTTCAATGGATTTTCTCATGCCAACCCAATAACATCTTTCTCTCAGGATCGCTTCTAACTTCTTCCATCCAAAATGACCTGCACCGTCATGATAAGCTTCTAAGACCATTTGAGTGGCTCTCTTGGGCACCATTATCTGCCAGACTAGTTCACGCGTTTTAGGATTGGTATACGTTCTGCAGAGCTTTCCTTGATGTAGAAACAACTTGCCTCTATCTTTCCATAGCTGTATAGCTTCAGCTGGGGCATTCTGATCAGGGTATGCGCGTTGTTGCGTAAGCAGTTCTTTCACTAGCTTCACGGCTGGATCATTATCTTGAGCTTCGGCCCATCCGTAGTGTCTTAACGGGTTAAGATTTACTTCCTGCTTTCTTTGGTAGGCGCCGGGTTGATAATCTTGTACCTTTGAACGATGAAAGGCCGGTAGTTCAATCTCTTCCAACCCTTCCGGTTCCTCTTCCACGTCTTTCAGGTGCGGCATCCGTGACAAGGCATCTGCGTTCCCGTTCTTGCGACCTGCTCTGTATTTGCTGACAAAGTTGTAATTAGATAGCCGGGCTATCCATCGCTGCTCCAGAGCTCCTAGTTTCGCTGTATCCAGGTGAGTCAACGGGTTGTTATCCGTGTAGATGGTGAATTCTGCACCTGCCAAGTAATGTTTAAAACGTTCAGTCACAGCCCAAACTACTGCCAGTAGCTCTAACTTGAAGGAGCTGTAGTTCTCGGGATTTGTTTCTGTAGGCCGGAACTTCCTACTTGCAAAGGCAATAACTCTTTCTTTGCCTCCTTGCATCTGTGATAATACTGCTCCCAGTCCAACGTTGCTGGCATCCGTGTATAGAATGAAGGGTTGATGGTAATCAGGGTATGCCAGGATCTCTTCTCCCGTCAGTGCGCTTTTCAGCTCATTGAAGGAATCTTCTCTTTCCTCATCCCACCGTGTCAGGAAATTACAGGATGAAGACTTCTTTGATCGTCCTACTAGAATGTCTTGCAGAGGAGCTGCTAGCTTCGTGAATCCTCTGATAAATCTTCTATAATAGCCTACCAGGCCCAGGAATTGCCTCACTTCTTTCACGTTTGTAGGTCTTGGCCAATCCCTTATCACTGTGACTTTATCAGGATCCGGTGCTACTCCTCTGAACTCACGATGTGTCCCAGGTACTGTACCTTTGGTTTGAGAAGGTGACACTTGGATGGCTTGATCTTCATGCCATATTTCGATAGGGCTTCGAACACTTCTGCCAGGTCTTGTAGATGTTGCTCATACGTCTTGGAATAGACTATGACGTCATCTAAGTACAGAAGGACAGTTTCAAAGTTCTTGTGTCCAAAGCAGCTCTCCATCAGACGTTGGAAGGTCCCGGGTGCGTTGCAGAGTCCGAACGGCATACAATTGAACTCACAGAGGCCCATTGGCGTAGTAAACACTGTCTTCTCCTTGTCGGCCTCGGCCACGGGAACCTGCCAGTACCCACTAGTCAGATCTAGGGTGGAAAAGTAGTTAGCCGATTTTAGTGCAGCTAATGACTCCTCAATCCTAGGTAATTGGTATGCGTCCTTATGTGTGATGCGATTAATCTGCCGGTACTCTACGCACATTCTCATGGTCCCATCCTTCTTTTTAACTAACACTAGAGGTGCTGCCCAGGGGCTACAACTGTCTCTTATTACCCCTGCAGATTTAATCTCTCTGAGCATATCTTTGGTGGTTTGGTAGTGAGCTGGTGGTAAGGGTCTATACCTCTCTTTTATAGGCTGATGGTCACCTGTGGGTATAGTGTGCTCTACCCCTTTGATTTGCCCAAAGTCTAATGGGTGTTTACTGAATATTTGTTCATATTCCTTCACTACCCGGTATACTCCATGCTTGTGACGGGGAGGTGTAGAACTGGTACCTACATGCAACTTTTGGCACCAATCCTCCAGCTTCTCCTCTGAGCCATTGTCATCCGCCTGACATGACGGGTTCAAGGGTTCGGCGGCTGTGATGTTATTGTTATCAACCGTGTATAACTTAGCCATGGTAGCATACTTAGGTAATGTGACCTCATCTTCTCCGCAGTTTAATAGGCGTAATGGCACTCTTCCCCTGTGTACATCAACTACTCCTCTCACTGTGAGTATGGTGGGTCTGCTGTCTGAGTACACAGGTTCTACCAGGGCCTGATAGTCTTGCCCTTTAATGCCTATTGCGGCTCTACACCAGACCAACATTTCAGTTTTGGGAGGAATTACAATGGGTATTGGATCACTTACTCGTACACTGCCGATCTCACCTCCGGAGATTTCTACCTGTTGCTTTAACATCAAGGCTTTGATCTCTTTGTGCAGAAGCCTCTGTTGTCCAGTTCCGGCAGTCTCAGCAATTTGCTGCAAAACACTTAACACTTCGGAAAAACATTTCTCAATTACATTCATTCCTATCAGCATCACAGGATCACGTTCTCGCTGGTTAACATCGATGATTATAACACCCTGGTTCTGCAATTCTGCCTTCCCAACCTGAATATTAATCTCTCTAAATCCAACCTTTGGTATTACCTGTCCATTACTAGCCCATACCTCAATGTTAAAGTCATCTGGCGCATTAGTAATGTCTGAATCAGCCCAGTACCTTTTATAAAGAACATGTGGGATGGATGTTATCTGGGACCCGGTATCCAGCAAGGCACTGAGGGGAATGCCATCCAACACAATAGGGATCACCGGCTTTCCTCCCACGAATCTGTCATACCAGGCTGAGGGGCCTTGAGGGTTCATTCCTGGGGAGCGGCCCGCCTGCCCAGGGAATCGTCACTTAAAGGACACTCACGAGCAAGATGGCCTGGTTTCTGGCAACGACGGCAAATGGGCTGTCCATCTGGTTGGTAGCGATCGCTGGGTCGTCCTCTTGCTGCTGGGTATCTTCTGGGCCTTGTCCACTGGACATCCTCTCTGATGGTCGCCGACTTGGTCTTGGGTGCAGGCTTTGACTCTCGCAGTTCCTTGATGACCTTGGCCATAGAGATCACGGTGTCTGTCAGGGCATCTAGCTTTTGATTGATTGCGGCATTAGAAATTAGTTCTCCAGTTTCAGCAGCAGTTGCTGACATGGCAGATGTCGCTGGCGCTGCCGGCTGCTGAGGTGCTGCTGCAATGTCCAGGTGTGTAGCTCCCGTGGCTCTTCCAGCTGCTGCAAACGGATAGCTCTATCTTTCAGCTCAGTAAATGTCATGTCAGGGTTCTGCAGCAGTATCATGCTTAACTGTCCTCGATGGGAAGGGGAATGGAGGCCCTCTATGAATTGGTCAAGTAGCATTTTTCAGCTCCCGGGGCTAAAGCAGGTTCTGCCAGTTTAAGGGCTCTGAGTGCTTCCTGCAGGTTCAAGGCAAAGTCTCTGGCACTCTGTTTAGGTTTCTGGTGGCATGCAAAGAACCTCATCTTAGCCCGGGTATCAGCAGTAGATTCAAACGTTGCTTTCAGTCTAGCTGCTAGATGCTCTACAGTGTCCTTATCTGTGTCCAGCCAGGACGCAACCTCACGCCGTGCATTGCCCGTTAACTGTCCCATTATCATTCCTACACGCTGGGCTTCAGTGAGGGGGTACATCACATAATATTCCTTTATCTTTAGCATAAAGTCAGTTAGTGTATTAGGCTCACCGGAGTATTGGGGCAGACACATTGCCCCTGGAGTATACGGCATCAGGAACGGCATTATTGGTGCTGTTCCTTGCGCCGCTGCACCGCCGGGTACTATCGCTGGGTCCGGCGCTGCAGCTCCACTGGCTGTTCCGTCGCCGCCTTGTGCATTGGGCTGCGACATCTTGGGCCCCCTTATTTAATATCCGCCCTCCGTCTTCCGCTTCCGTCCGGATGTCTAACAAAGGTTCCGCTGCCACCAGGGATTCTCTTCCCTTCCGGGATGACGTCAGAGCGGTGAGCGGTTTTTCTTCCCGCGCGTCACGCGCTCTGCAATGGCGGATTCTGAAATTTACAGTATCTGTGGCGCAGTTACAATTCAGCTTGCCGCGCGCCCAGCAATGGCGGGAGATTTAAAACAGTCACTAATCACGGCACATAATGTCCGGTACCGGGCACATAATGTCCGGTACGGCACGTAGATCCTGTTCGTGACGCCAGGTTGGGGAGCCCACTGGGACGGGGTACTCGGTGCCGGACCTGGGTACTGCTGGGGGATGTCACGACGGTCCTGGTCCGGACCGTGTCCCGGGCCCGCACAATAAAATGGGGGGTTATTTACAGGGGATTTGTCACTCGTGACGCCACCCACTATATGCGGCCAGTAATGGGGCCGCCGCTGCTGCAGAACCTCCGGGGATGATGGGATAGCAGCTTGGATGGAATAGTTCCTGTGGGCAGAACTGGGTTGCCCGGGGCAGTGGTAGTAGTAGTTAAAGTCTGTGAGGATAGTTATTGATGCTGCAGGAGTGTAGGGGTAGCAGTAGAGATAATGAGAGTAGAGGTAATCACAGTATATGAGGGCAAGTGGGGCTTCAGCACAAGGATCACACACACTCACGGTTTCTGTTGTTTTCCAAGTCTTTACGTGCAGATGGTATAACACAGTATTGTCCACGGAGTCTGTACCGGGTTGCTCTAACCCTGACCGGGTCCTTGGCTTCCTACTTAAGTGCTGTGTGTGGCCCTGCTGCTGCTTGTAGCTGAACTGCTGGCCCTGTCTCTGCTCACGGGTACCAATATGCTGGGCAACTTGAGTTCTCTGTGTCACTGACTCCTCCGTGTTGCTTTGCTATGGTGTGGTGAAGATGGTGGACCTTCACTATGCCGGTGTTTACTGTCCTGTCTGTCTCAGGCACAGCCTCGGATCCGGTATCCGTCTTAAGCGCCTCCCCGGGGTCAAGTTTTTGGGGTAACTCTTTATCCCGGGTATGTTCCTCTGTTCCTCTGTCTCCTTTCCTCAGACCTCTCAGGACCTCCACTTCTACTTGACTCTGCTCCTGCTCCAGACTCAACTGAACTCTCCTCTGAACTGAACTGTCACTCTTGTTCTGTGGTAAACAACTTAGCTCCTCCCACTAGTGCAGGTGCCACCTAAGCTCCTCCCACTTCCTAGTGTAGTGTTGTGTGGGGAGTGAACCTGTGTTGTTTCTGTGGCACATTAAGGCTGTGTTCACACTGGGCGTTTTTGGGCTGTTTTTGCTCAACAGTTTTTGTAGCCAAAACCAGCAGTGGGTGATTAAATCCAGAAGTGGTGACGTGTTTCTATTAGACTTTTCCTCTGATTGCTCTACTCCTGGTTTTGGCTACAAAAACTGCTGAGCAAAAACAGCCAAAAACGCCCAGTGTGAACACAGCCTAACCCTTGGGTGCCACATTAACTTAAAACAAAGTGTACATGTGTATCTAGAACATAAATGCTTTGTTGCGATTTTGACTGCAAATATTGATTTGATTTAGATTTCATTCATTCACTTTATATTAAGTTAATTGATAAAAAATAAAGTATTACAACTTCTATTTACGAAAGCATTGTTACTGTGGTGCTTTTTTGCCTCACCTGCCTGAAGCTTTTTCACAGTACTGTATGTTTTCACTTTGTACTCGACTTTCTTCTTAAACTTTAGAAACATAATTATAGTTTTAAAATTGGCCTATCTGCATTTGAAGAAAGTTTAATTTTGAGACAGTGGGGATCGTGAGACCTATGTGCGTTTGTAAAATAGTAAATGATTCAATATAATTATAAAGATTAGAAAAATTTCCTGCAAGATGACATTTTTCATCTCTTGATACTCCAATGAGTTTATTAACTGTATGGTTTTAATATTAGAGCACTGTGGTAATACTAAGTTCTGGGTATTTTAGGTGAGAGGATTATATATAGTGGTGACAAGATATATTGGTGCCCTATGCAGATGATACAAATGGTGTCTCCCCTTTTCCTTTTTTCCCTTTTTAGTAAAGGAATGGGTCAGAAAGTAAGGTAACAAGATCTTATTTGCATTCCCACCCACAAATGGGTCCATTAGGATTGGTACTTTTTTGACTTAAAAATCCCAACTAGAATAAAAAGAAGGTGAACTATAGGGTTAAAATGGGGTACAATTTCACAGTTAGATATAAGAATTGATCATTATTTGCAAATAGTTTGAAGATAACACAGTATTTACAAGACACCAGAGTTGTACTTTCTCTCCTTTAGTATCTAAAATACATAATCATAATGAACGTTTTGCTCATTTTGAACTATTACCGCCACACTATCCTACCTTATTAAGCCATGGCCTAAATGCTGTCTCAATCTCCACATTCTGCCCCCCATACTGACCCCTCCATACTGTCCCCATCTTCAGAGTTTACCCCTCATCATGCTGCCTCCCTCCATATTGTGCCATTACTTGACTTTACAGTAATAGTCACATAAATCCTAAATGGGTTGTTCCACAAAGTTAATTTTAAAAGGAATCTGTAATGGCCACTTTACACGTCCCGATATCGGCGTCCAACTCCACCAAAAAGTCACGTGGTTCGTGCGTTGGCCCCGATATCGTTCGTGCGTTGTGTGGTGTAAATGTGCAATGCGACGCAAGACCGATGCCAAAACGATATCGGGGGAGAAATGAGCGTGCTCTCCAACGGCCCGATATTGGATGGACGTTGTGGCCGGATCGGGCTGTGTAAAAGCCCAACAACGATATGAAGTACAATGTCCCCTATTCTCTCCCATGTTAAATGGTCGTTCCTGGGTCGGCCTTACAAGGGGGCGTAGACATCGCTGTTGTGTTGCCTGCCGATATTGCGCTGTATAACAGCTCCTATGCGATCTGGGAATTCTGCCAAAAAAGTGCGCGCTCCCGTGCCGTTGGATCCAATATGGGAACGATGTTGGGACGTGTAATGTGGCCATCAGATCAAAAATCCACATGTAACTGATATCATTTTGTAATTCCTCTAGTGAAACTTTTTCTGTTCATGTATTTCTTTTATTTATATTCACCTCCTATCCTCTGTAAACTGCAAAAAAGACTAATTCCATCTGTCAATCACAGTGAGTGATCACTTACTTCTCTACTGCCCACTCCTCAGGGAATGAATATTCATTTAGTGACATCACTGCCACCCCCTTTGCAAGCACATAAGGAAAGTTTAGTGAAAATCACTCCCAAGGGGGAAGGGGGGTCTGTATCCTTTTGTCTGTGTTGCTCTCCTGAGCAGAGGATCTTGTCTTATTGGCACTCACTGCAGAGGAGAGAAGAGGGGAAGATGTGTGGTTTAAGCAGAAGCCGAGCAGCTGCAGCTCTGACATCTTCATTTCCCTTCAGCATGAAGCAGTGTCATTGTCTGTATCTGAGGCATATGTGTAGTATGTCCTGTCTGAGATATTTATATGAGTTTATATGAACATTTGTTAATTTGCTCAGCAGATACAAACATTGTATGCAGGAAAACAAAATGTTCATATAACAAAAAGAAACCTCTTGCAGACAGCATGCACTGTACTGATGGTACTCCAAGAGTTTTGCAGGACAAGCAACTCTCCCCTCTCTGATCCCTCCCCCTCCCTTTCTATCTCCCACTCAGTACCTCTTCCCCTCAGAAGCAGTTTGCATAAGCCTGAGATTTTCATTGACTGACTTTAGCACAGGGTGGGGAAGGGAACACCAGCTTAGGTATGTGTGAATATTTAATTAACATTTACATTCTGTTAACTAATTGGCAGTAAATGTAATGGACTGGATAGTGCAGCCAGCTGTCTGCAGGGTGTGAAGATACTTATGGCAAGAAAACTACAGAGGGTACAGTAACGATTTTTACATGTTTTAAAAGGGCTGCTCGAGCACTATTCAAGAGTACTATTAGTATCATACTGAAAAATGACCTGACAGAATCCCTGACTAGTTCTTGGAATAATAATAGTTTCCACAGTTGGATTTGTTTAAAAGAAATACTCCTGTACTGAGATAATCTTACATATGTGTTTCTGCTATGTACTGTATAATGGATGTGTCTGATCGTACATGGACATGGTCTGATCATACCACATCTTATGTGCTGAGATAATCTTACATGTGTTCCTGCTATGTACTGTGTAATGGATGTGTCTGACCATACAGGGACATGGTCTGACCATACCACATCTCCTGAGCTGAGATAATCTTATATATGTGTCCCTGCTATGTACTGTGTAATGGCCGTGTCTGACCGTACAGGGACATGGTCTGATAATACCACATCTCCATGGCTGAGATAATCTTATATATGTGTCCCTGCTATGTACTGTGTAATGGCTGTGTCTGACCATACAGGGACATGGTCTGCTCATACCACATCTCCTGTGCTGAGATAATCTTATATACAGTCATATGAAAAGGTTTGGGCACCCCTCTTAATCTTACTCATTTTTTTTTGTTTAAAATTGGGTTTTTGCAACAGCTATTTTAGTGTGATATATGTAATAACTGATGGACACAGTAATATTTCAGGATTGAAATGAGGTTTATTGCACTTACCAAAAATGTGAAATATGCATTATTTCAAAATTTGACAGGTGCAAAAGTATGGGCACCTCAACAGAAAAGTGACATTAATATTTAGTAGATCCACCAAAAAATAATAACAAATAATAAAATAAAAATAACAGCCTCTAGTGGCTTCCTGTAGCTGTTAATGAGTTCTTGGATCCTGGATGAAGGTATTTTTGACCATTCCTCTTTACAAAACAATTCCAGTTCAGTTAAGTTTGATGGTCGCCGAGCATGGACAGCCCGCTTCAAAACATCCCACAGATGTTCAATGATATTCAGGTCTGGGGACTGTGATGGCCATTCCAGAAATTGTAATTGTTCCTCTGCATGAATGCCTGAGTAGATTTGGAGAGGTGTTTTGGATCATTGTCTTGCTGAAAGATCCATCCCCGGTGTAACTTCAACTTGACACTGATTCTTGAACATTATTCTCAAGAATCTGCTGATACTGAGTGGAATCCATGCGACCCTCAGCTTTAACAAGATTCCCGGTGCCGTCATTGGCCACACAGCCCCAAAGCATGATGGACCCTCCCCCAAATTTGACAATGGGTAGCAAGTGTTTTTCTTGCAATGCTGTGTTTTTGTGGCGCCATGCATAACGCCTTTTGTATGACCAAACAACTCAATCTTTGTTTCATCTGTCCACAGGACCTTCTTCCAAAATGAAACTGGCTTGTCCAAATGTGCTTTTGCATACCTCAGGCGACTGTGTTTGTGGTGTCCATGCAGAAACGGCTTCTTTCGCATCACTCTCCCATACAGCTTCTCCTTGTGCAGTGTGCGCTGTATTCTTGACCGATGCGCATTGACACCATCTGCAGCAAGATGATGCTGCAGTTCTTTGGAGGTGGTCTGTGGATCGTTCTTGGCTGTTCTCACCATTCTTCTTCTCTGCCTTTTGATATTTTTGTTGGCATGCCACTTCTGGCCTTTACAAGAACTGTCCCTGTGGTCTTCCATTTCCATACTATGTTCCTCACAGTGGAAACTGACAGGTTAAATCTCAGACAACTTTTTGTATCCTTTCCCTGAACAACTATGTTGAACAATCTTTTTTTTCAGATAATTTGAGAGCTGTTTTGAGGAGCCCATGATGCCACTCCTAAGAGAAGATGCCAATAGGAAAACAACTTGCAATTGGACACCTAAAATAGCTTTTCTCATGATTGGATACACCAGGCTATGAAGTACAAAGCTCAATGAGGTTACCAAACCAATTTAGTGCTTCAGTAAGTCAGTAAAAAGTAGTTAGAAGTATTCAAATCATGAAAATCAGAAGGGTGCCCAAACTTTTACACCTGTCAAATTTTGAAATAATGCATATTTCACATTTTTGGTTAGTGCAATAAACCTCATTTCAATCCTGAAATATTACTGTTTCCTCAGTTATTACATATATCACACTGAAATAGCTGGTGCAAAAACCCAATTTTAAACAAATAAAAAATTAGTAAGATTAAGAGATGTGCCCAAACTTTTTCATATGACTATATGTGTCCCTTCTATGTACTGTGTAATGGATGTTTCTGACTGCACAGGGACATGGTCTGATCATACACATCTCCTGTGCTGAGATAATCTTATATAGGTGTCCCTGCTATGTACTGTGTAATGGATGTGTCTGACTGTACAGGGACATGGTCTGATCATACCACATCTCTTGTGCTGAGATAATCTTATATATGTGTCCCTGCTATGTACTGTGTAATGGATGTGTCTGACTGTACAGGGACATAGTCTGAACATGCCACATCTCCTGTCCTGTGTGGAAGTAAAAAAGTAAATAGACATATCAGCATGGATCACAAATAATTATTTAATTGAGGTAAAATATTTTTTAAAAAGAGACAGGGAAATAATTTACCTCGCGAAAAGGATCAACTGTGATCCTGTGCTGTGCTATCTGATAACTTTATTTGGTGTCCTCTCCTGCTCAGATGTGATATGATCAGACCATGTCCCTATACCAATAAAACACGGGACTTCCCATGTAAATGTATACTAAATCTTGGCACTCAAATAATATGAAATAATTGATTTTATTATTCAAAGTAATCGAAACAAAACCATATACAGTCATTTACCAGGAGTTGATGCTACGGACTGTTCTATGCGCTTGTTTTCTTTGGTTCTTATTTAAACTCTACCTTGTGCATACTGAAGAAGGTCCAGCGTTGACTGAAACATTTCTGCTGGTTTTCTTAACATTACCTTAAAGAATAAAATCAATTATTTCATATTATTTCAGTGTCAAGGTTTATTACACTTGACCCTGTACTGTCAGACACAGCTATTACACAGTACATTGAAGGGGCATATATTTAATATTATCTCAGCACAGGAGGATATTTTTAACACATCCGATTGTGGAAAATATTATTATTCCAAGATCTATTGATTAACATCAACTTTAAAATTAACTTAGATGGTTCGAAAAGGCCTTTAAGCTTCATTATGGTGTATGTTTCTCCTACACCATGTTTCCTCCTTAGCGGTGCTGCAGTGATGTAAGCAGGAGGAGGTGACCTTATCATGTATGTCAGGACAGGAGGTTGATTGACACCTCTGTCCCTGCAGCGCTGGTGCTCATATCTCAAATTGTTTTGACGTCTTGATGGAATGACAGCAGCCAGTGTCGAAGTAGATCAGTAATCTGTGTTAGGCTATGTGCCCACTGTGCGTTTGTGCCGCATTTGAGGTAATCTGCTTTCTTTTTTTAATTTCTTACCATCCCTCACGGTCCCGCCGCGTCCTCCGGTGATGTGTTCCTTCTGGGCAAAGGGAACAGGAACCTGAAAAAAGTCAAGAGAACCTGGCTATGTGACAGTCAGGGGACCTGTTACCGCACGATACCCGGAAGTAACCCATCACTGGACACTGTGGACCTTGGGGAAGGTAATAAAGTGTGTGTCTCTGTGTGTCTGTCTGTGTCCCACCTGCCCCACTTATGGAATAGTACTGTGTTTTTTGCATTGCTTTAGTGTCTTGCTGACATTGTTCACCTATGTGCCTGCACTCGGCCATCACTTTGCCAGAGAATGGCTCAGGGCAGCCACAGGCACAGTAAACTGTAATATATTTTATTTAATTGCACCCCCCTAGGGGGGTATGAGGTAGCACCCCTAATCAGTAGCATAGAAAATAGTTGCTTGCAAGCCATAAAACTGTTATAGAACTTGTGGATTAGACTCTAGGTATTACTGTTTACTTTCACATACAAATTAGTTGTAAAAATATAAAGGGACAATTGGAATTCAGAAAGAGGCAATAGGCAGTCCTATGAACATACAGGTGCAGCTCAATAAATTAGAATATCATTAAAAAGATCATTTATTTCAGTAATTCAAAACATAAAGTGAAATGCATACAATATATACAGTCATTACAAACAGAGGGATCCATATACTGATATAACCGTGAGGAAGCTGTGGTGGCATAACGTGTGGGGTATCTTCCCTCTCTACCTGCTGATATTTCCCTCCCTGTTCATCTATTCAGGTTACATGGGTACATAGATAATCTAAGCATATACTTATGGTATACGGTGCTAACTCTGTATGTAAGAGTAGTTTGCTGCATATTGCACTCAATAGATATAGGGGTTATATTATATGTATACTGCTATATTGGTATCTCTGTAATTCTGATTGTACTACATATGTCATATATAGTGATGGGCGAATCCTAAATTACTCGGAATCGCTTGACTCTAGTGAGTCCGAGCCCGGGACTCGCTACTCGTTGCAAGTCTAGCAATGTTAATGAATGGGGAAGCGAGTAATAGCGAGTAGTGTGCGATTTACAAATCACAGATGTGTCTCGGAAGCTTCAGCCTGAAGCAATCCTAGTTTTGCCATTGATTTACATTGGACTCGTTTACTTTGCAAGTAATCGCTGGGAAACTCGCACAGATAAGAGTCCTGTCTGCTCTGTGTGCTGGCTGCCGCAGCTCCAGGGTTCTAGAGCCCGCCTGCTGCCTGATGTAGCAGAGCTGAGATTGTTCTCAGTCTGCTCATTCCCTGTGCATAGACATCTATATCTATGCACAGGGATGAGCAGAGAGGACATCGCGTTTTGGACTACGTCGGACGGAAGAGGATTTTTTTAATTAAAGATGGAGTCCCTAATGGCTTTTTTTTTTATTTCTAATAAAAAATTTTCTCTGTGTTGTGTTTTTTTTTTAAAACAATTTAATAGAAATTCATGGCGGTCATGTCTAATATTGGCGTGACCGCCATAAATTTCGGGCTTAGGGCCAGCTGATAATACAAAGCTGGCCCTAACCTCTTTATTACCCAGCGTGCCACCGCCACCAGGGCCGCTGGAAGAGCGGGGTTCAGCGCCAGAGGATGGCGCTTCAATGAACGCGCCATCTTCTGGGGCGGTTGCGGGCTGCAATTTGCAGCGGGGGGTGCCCAGAAAGCTTGGGCATCCCTGCGCTGCGGATTCCAGCCCCCAGCTGCTTAGCTGTACCTGGCTAGACATAGAAATTGCGCGGAGCCCCACGCATTTTTTAAAATTATGAAATTCATGAAATAATAAAAAAAAAATGCGTGGGGCTCCGCGCAATTTCTATGTCTAGCCATGTACAGCTAAGCAGCTTGGGGCTGGAATCCGCAGCGCAGGGATGCCCAAGCTTTCTGGGCACCCCCCGCTGCAAATTGCAGCCCGCAGCCGCCCCAGAAGATGGCGCGTTCATTGAAGCGCCATCCTCTGGCGCTGAACCCTGCTCTTCCAGCGGCCCTGGTGGCGGTGGCACGCTGGGTAATAAAGGGGTTAATACCAGCTTTGTTATAGAAGCTGGTATTAAGCCCGAGATTCTTAATGTCAGGCCACGTTTGACCCAGCCACTAAGAATATCCAATAAAGGGTTAAAAAAACACAACACAGAGTAAAATTTTTATTTGAAATAAAAAAAAAAGCCATTAGGGACTCCATCTTTAATTAAAAAAATCCTCTTCTGTCCGACGCAGTCCAAAACGCGATGTCCTCTCTGCTACATCCCCTGTGCATAGATATAGATGTCTATGCACAGGGAATGAGCAGACTGAGAACAATCGCAGCTCTGCTACATCATCTCTGTGAGCAGGCAGGCTCTAGGACCCTGGAGCTGCGGCAGCCTGCACAGAGAAGACAGCTGGACTCGGCTCGCACAGTAACAGCAGTTACTTTACGAGTTTCCCTGCTATCACTGGCACAGTAACCGAGTCTAATGCAAGACAATGGCAATCCTAGTTTTGTCAGCGTTTGCCATTGATTTGCATTGGACTCGTGCGAGTAAACGCTGGGAAACTCGCAGAGTACCGAGTCCTGCGAGTCCCTTACTACTCACCGAGTAACGAGTCCTAGCGAGTAGATTCGCCCATCCCTAGTCATATACAATGATGTGCAGTTTTTATATATAAGTATTTTGACAAAAACTGACAATACTAAGTACAATTCTGCATGCACTAGCACTTTTCTTGTAATCTTGATATGTGGTAATTACTAAGGGAACATCATATGTGTACCCACACTTCCTCATTTGAGGTTGTTGCTGTCTTTAAATGGTTTTATGGTGTTTTTGAGTAAATAAATAAACTATATTTGACTTTAGCTAGCACACAGGTTTTGTCAAATGCATTTAAATATTCATAGTTCCGGTGCTTGAAACTGCACTTTTTCTCACTTGGTATCTGATATGTTTTTTTATTCTTTAAATACATGCTTACCGTATATTGTTGGGGGGACCTGATAAAGGGCAGCATGATTGGTTTCAAACTCCAACTTTATTATAATCAATGATTAAACTCCCTGCTGGCTTTTGCCGCTGGAGTGGGCCTTACGCTCCTGATGTAGAGAACTGTCAGAATTGGTGTAAGTCCCACTCCAGTGGCAATAGCTAGAAACTGGCTGCTGTGAGCAGGGAGACATCACAGTCAGGTTCACCTCAGGTCAGCTACAGGATTGAGGTTGTAGTTAGTATAATGTATCGGTCTGTGGAGCGCTAGGTTTAGAAATATACAGGGGACCAATGTTAACATTAACAGCAGTTTTGCTAAACCCATACAAGGCCACAAAGCATTTCAGCAGCAAAGCACTGCCTTCATCAGGTGTTGTAAGAGGACATTGCCAGGAAGTGACATATTTATAGACAGCACTAACCTGCCTGGCAATAGATCACTAAACACCGCTATAGGACCTGCGGTGATGTGTTTCCGGTTTGCGCCCGGTCACGTGACCCAACAGGAACTTCCCCCGAAGCGGCAGTGATTAAAGCTGGCGGCATCCTAAACCCCTCCTCCTCAGAGGTTTAACAACAGGCTACCTACCGAAGTTGTGCAGGGCATGCACCTCCACCGTGGTGAGTGGCCACTTGGCCCCATTGCAAAATAATCCTTATAAACGGTACTTCACATTGCACTCCCATCTCCTCTTTTTTAGCTACAGCAATGAGACTGAGCTTTGACTTGAGATGAACCTGACTGTGAGGTCACCCTGCTCACAGCGGTAGCTGTGTGGAAATCAGTCAATTTCCAGTCCCACTGTGATAGGACGTCATCGAGGATCTTGCAGAGTTTATAAGGGAAAAATAAAGATGGAAACAAGGATTGTCATTATGTTCTTTTTTTCAAATAAATGATTTTTTTACAGTGAGGTGTATTATTTTCCATTTACTTAGAGGTTCCTAATAGCCCGGTCTAACATTGGCCTGACATTATGAACCTAGGGCTTAGTGCCAGCTGGCTATACATAGCTGCCATTAATCCCTTTATTACCCAATCTGCCAACCCGAGAGGGCAGCTAGAAGAGTCGGTACAGCTACAGAGGTTGGCACTTGTAATGAATGCACCATTTTCTGGGCTGACTGTGTGCTACAATTCACAGCGGGGGGAAATGCTTGGGCCTCCCCAACCAATCACAGGTGCCGGCAAGGGGGGTGCACAGGGCTAAATCTGACCTTAACCAATCAAGAGGGGGGGAAGCAATCACGTTCTTGAGTGCACTCCAGAAACATGGTGACAGCAACGTGGAAGCTTGTAAAGTAATAGTTGATGAATCTAATGTCTGTGCGAAAACAGCGGGGCTCTACTGAAAAGTGGTTTGAGTTATATGATTGGCAGCTTTTGGGCCCCTTTGAAAGTGTTTTCTATGCCCTTGATTTTGCCTCCCTTGATTTGAATTGGGTTTGGAAATTCATGCCCTTGATGCGAGTGCCCAGTTAGACCCCATATCGTTCCGTGCACACATTGGATGATCTGATCAGCTGACATGTGCAGCTAAGAGGCAAATGTCCTGTGAACACCTACTGTATAGTACAAGAGATGACAGTAGTCCCTCAGGGGACTAGTAAAAACATTAAAATGTATAAAAAAAATACTTTTTTAAAAGATGAAAAAATAAAATATACACAAAAGTGCAAATCACCCACCTTTTGTCCCATTGAAAATAAAATAAAAAAATTACACATATTTGGGATTGACCTTGTTCAAAAATGCCCGATCTATCAAAATATAAAATAAATTAATCCGATCACTATACTGTGTAACAAAAAAAGGCAACAATCTGAATTATGTTTTTATTGGAACCTGCAACTTTGCAATAAAATACAATAAGCGACAATCATAACATTGCAACTACCCAAAATGGTATCAGTAAAAGGGTCAGCTAAAGCTACAAAAAATAAGCTTCCACACCCCCAGATCCCAAAAAATAGGAACATTATGGGTCTTGGAAAATGGCAACAAATGCCCAATTTTTGGGGGGTCAAATTTCTGAATTTTTTTTCTCAACTTAAAGTGTAAATGTCATTTCATTGAAAAAAAAAATGCAGTGGTGTAAATGATGGGTCACATTGCAGCTAAGACAATGATTTTTTTTGTGTCATATGACTGATCTTATCACATTTTTCTGTGCACTTTAAAAAGCTATGCATTTTCTGTCTGTGTGGGAGTGGCCAGCAGTGTGTGAGAGCAGACTGGTAATGAGCTGTATGGGGAGCTAGCAGACAAGGGGTTAACAGAGATGTGTGTAGACAGAAGAGTGAAGCTTGTAAAGAGTTTACATCCTGACATTGCTCAGCTCTGTGCTGTAATGTGATACACTGCCTCTACATGACCTGCGGTCAGCAGTGTAGGCTATGCCCCCTCTCCATTATGTCCTCACATGTCCGTATTCACTGTGAAGACGGCCCTGCCACAGAATCAGCTTCACTCACAGTGCACTGAAGACACCTTGTGGAAGGATTATGAATGGTAACAAGCCAGAATTTTCTGATAAACCATATTACAAAATTTATTAAAATTGCCTGCTTTACATTATCATTTATTATTAAATAAAAATGTAAACAGCAGTTATGCTTTAAGTTATAAAAATCTGTGCATACTTGATATCTACGAACTCAAGCTGACCTGTGAAATCATGCTAAAGCGGCCGTCACACGCACAGATATCTTGCCCGATATCGTTTAAGCGATCTCCTTTTTGATCGCTTAAGCGATATCGGGCTTAAAATCGATGCATGTAATCAAGCGATTTACGATGTTAAATCGCTTGATCGTGACATCGCAGATCTGAGCTCTGGAGCTCAGATCTAGCGATGAACGATTTCACGATCTCCTTCATCGTGGTGTATGACACCACGATGATCCATCTCCCAGCGGCAGAGCCTATGCTGGGAGATGGTAACTATGGTACACGTCGGGTAACTAAGCGACGCGCGGCCCTAGTAACCCGATGTGTACCATAGTAACGAGCTAGATCGCGGCTCCGCATCGCTGGTGAGTCTGTCTGTGTGACATCTCACCAGCGATGTGAGCGATATTGTAAGCGATTGCGCGTGCACGTGATCGCTTACAATATCGCTAAAGATATCTGTGCGTGTGACGGCCGCCTAACAAATCATTTTTATCACATAGTGAACATGATAAATAAAAAACTATTGCAGAATTGAACTTATTTTGCAATTTAACCGCACAGTACAATATATGGTAAAATAAATTATGTTATACAAAAGAATAACTTGTCCCTCAAAAAACAAGCCTCATACGGCCAAATTGACAAAAAAATAAAAATGTTTTGGCTCTTTGAGAAGGGGAGGGGAAAATGAAAATGGAAAATTGTCCAGCAGTGAAGCGGTTAATTGACAACTATCTTCAGTGAGCCAAGTCCAACAATTCAGGGAGATCTGTAAACAGTCCCTTTTATCTTCTGATTAATTGGCACATTTGTGGTTGGGTCATTATTTGTTCTAGAAATGCAAATTACAAGGTGAACACAAAACAGTCAAGATCGCAAATCTGACCTGTCAATCACTCTGCTTAAAGTATAAGATTGTTTCTCATCAGTATAGTTGATGCATGCCTTAGAGTGCCGTTACACACAGTGATGTTCCAGCGATCCCGACAACGACCAGGATCGCTGGAACATTGCTGTGTGGTTGCTGGGGAGCTGTCAAACAGGCAGATCTCCTCAGCGACCAGGGACCAGGGAGCCGCCTCCACATCGCTGGGTAAGCGGGAGCACACTGTTAACCATGATAAACAGCGGGTATCTAGGCAGCGTGCACTGCTTAGTTACCCGGTTTTTAGCATTGGTTACCAGCGTCCTCCCGCTTACTGCAGCCTGTACGCAGGTAACCATGATAAACTTCGGGTATCTAGGCAGCGTGCGCTGCCTAGATACCCACTGTTTATCATGGTTACAAGCGTACTCCCACTTAGCGCTGGTAACCATGATAAACACTGGGTATCTAGGCAGCGCATGCTGCTTACTTACCCAGTGTTTATCATGGTTTACCAGCCTGTGAGGTCACTGATCGCTGGTCTCTCGCTGTCACACGCAGCGATGCGTGCTGACCAGCGGGAGACCAACGACCAAAAAATGGTTCTGAAGAATGTGCAGCGATCAGCGACCTCACATCAGGGGCCCGTCACTGCTGCTTTTCACACACAGCCATATCGCTGGCGAGGTCGCTGATATCAGCGATATTGCTAGCGATATCGCTGTGTATGACATACCCTTAAAGTGTAACCGCCGTTTAAATTTTTTTTCTAATAATAATGTAGACCAACTGATTATAATAAATTTTTAAATGCACTCATTAATGAAATCTGGACGAAAACCTTTCAAAAATCCTCTAGAAGATGTCTCCTCTAGGTTGTTTCTGAGCCACACATATGCTCGTTGTTAGTGAAATCTGTATTCAGCTCCACAAACTGAATAAGGCCATATAAGGGCGGTGGAGGGGCCTACATGTAATGACCCCAGAGGTCCGTACTAGATCCAGCGAGTCACAGGGAGAGATGGAGACAGAAGCAACACAAAATACTTATTTTACTTGGAGAAACAAATGCAAAATTTAGAGCAAGATACACAGATAAGTTAATTCCCCAGAACTTCTACTCATATTAATTACATACACCCAGCATCAAGCTAGGGGTCGTGTATTACCTCAGTGTTCCTCCTCAGTGTGAGAAGACAATGCTAGGAATAAATTTACCTAAAATCTATACGGAAAAATAAATTATAATTAACTACACACAGCAGCAGAACATGTGTAAATCAGATGGATGCAGTTTAGTGAGGATTACTGAAATAACACACCGATTTACAATCCTATCAACTCTATACACACAATACATATAAACCCAGTATACAAATATGTAGATAAATATTTATATATTTCAGCTATTGGATACCCGGGTATCTTATTTAATGGTACCATTTAGTCGAGTTACAGTCTGTACCAGGCCTGGGGAAGAACCGATTGCAGTCACTTCCAATGGTCTTCGGTGCCAAAAAGAAGACAAAAAACCCCAAAACACAACCGTAATAAACAGGGATATTGTGTTGTCTTGTCTGAAGGGGGTCCTAGTCTCTGTAGCTTTTGGGGAGGCGAAGTGTGTTCACCTGGAGACACCACACCAAGGCCTGCAGTCTCACAGCAGAGATTTAGTCTTTTCCTCTCACAGTATGGCTGACCCATCTCCTCTAAAGCATTCCTCTCCTGGCAGTAGTATACTTGCTTCCTATTGGGGAATAAGTCTAATTGGTCCTCTCCAGGGGCCCGGCCTTCGAATTAATCAGCGACCGGTCTCAGCTTTATCTGGCACAGACGTCTCCACAGCCACTCTCCTCTCACAGCACCTCGGGAACTAGTTTACCTCAGCACACTCTGTCATAAGATCTCTCCCTGTCTCCATGACAACCCCCTCAGCTGACGGACCCCACCTTTTTATTCAGAAAGTAATTTTCTACACATTCTTACATACACAGTGTGTTTGTGTAGTGTGGCTACAGCTGATCAGAGTATCTCAGGTTACTTCAGGCTAAGGTACAGTGCTGAGCTTGTCAGGCTGTTAGCAGTGCACACAGCTCCTGTGATCTTAACTCCTGCATTCACATTGGCTCTGATCTGTGCAATCAGCTGAGGAGCTGTGTGGGGGGCCATCAGCTGATAATATGGAGCAGAGTCAATGTGAATGCAGAGATAATAACATCTCAGAAGCTGTGTGCTGATAGCTGGACGACCTCAGCACTGTCCCTAAGCCTGAAGTAACCTGAGATTCTCTGATCAGCTGTAGCAATGCTACACAGACATGCTGTGTAGGCCCCACCCCCACCCTTTTAAGGCTTTAATCAGTGTGTGGAACTGAATACTGATTTCCCTGATAACGAGCATACGTGTAGAAACAGCCTAGGGTGGACATCATCTTGAAGATTTTTGAAAGGTTTTCTTCCAGTTTTCAGTAATAAAGTATATTTGAAAGTCTTTTATATTCACTTGCATCACACACTCACACACAAAAGAATTAAAGACAATTTAAAATCCAGAGGAGGGGCAACAAAATACAGAGTGGGTGTCTTGAGTTTCATGATTCCTAATTTTCTCTTATTATTGAGGGATTCCATCATTTTTTTCCTCTATTTGATTTGGTAAAACAAATTCAATAATTTTCTGTTATTTGTTTTAGCCCCTCCAATCATTATGGATAGGGGGCTCTTAACGCTTCTTTTTTATAGTAATCAAGTTGTGCATTGATCACTCAAATGAACTGGTTGTTGATAAAAGTCATTATTGTGAAAAGTATCCTAATAAAGTGAATTGTTTTTCTAAAGCTTTATAGTGCAGTTTTAGGTCAGAGAGAGACGGTTAGGGATGAGCTAGGAAGGTGCAGGGACAGGTAGGGGTAGAATAGGGGGTACAAACGAGCTGACAGATTCCTTTTAATCCTTCAAGGGCTGGGCAATTATTTGTTTATGTGCTCATGTGATTACGTTTTTCCCTCCCCTTATTCCAAGACCCATACCTTTTTCCATTTATTTAGCCATACCAGGGTTTGTTTTTTGGGGGGCACAGAACCCAAATAATTTTTAAGAATAATAAAAACTTTTAATACACAACTTTATTAGTACCCAAATTAAAAACAGTTTAATAAGACACTAACATAAACCAGCATGCCAAAAGAAGAGGGGAAAGTTTTTTTGGGATTTGACAATCAGAAAATATCAACAAGAGCCCATTAATAAATACAATAGCAGAAAATCCTAAACAATTTTCTGCAGGAGTATATAAAATGTAAAAAATTTATAAAAATTATTATTTTTAAATGTTTTTTGGGGGTTCACAATCTAAATAAATTTGTCATTGAAACTGTAATTTATACCTGTTCAATTGCATCATATAACCTCCCTTCTGGATGTGGACTTTGATGCTTGAATATCCAGGATGATTCCTTTGAGTTTAACACTTTCTTCTATTAGGTATTTCACTGTGAATTTGATCTAATCATGTAATTTTGACTAAATTAAACTTTGCGTTTATGTCTAATAGCTAGACGTCTAGATAAACTTTATTGTAGAAAACCATTTTTTTGTATTGTCTTTATGGCCACACATATGTTAACGGAGAGTTTGCGTTGGGAGGATAATTTTCTGTTTATTTCATTAGAAGTAACAGCTTTATATTCAAACACACTGTAGATCATGATTTACCGTATTTTTCGCTTTTTAAGACGCACTTTTGTTCCCCCAAATTTTGGGGGAAAGTGGGGGGTGCGTCTTAAAAAACGAACATACGGTGCAGGGGAGAGTGGGGGCAGCTCTGGAGTGTGTCCCAGGGCTGGGGCGGGCTGTCTGCGGGCTGTAGGAGGCAGCGACAGGTCACGTGACCCCCGCTCATTAACTCATTTAATATTCACTGCACTGCCGCTGTCCAGCACAGGGGAGCAGGGCATATTAAATGTTCCTGCAGTCCCCCCCAGGGCTGGTACATGGCGCCCCTTGCTGCTGTTCAGAAAATAACAAACATTTTATACTTACCTCTCCAGCGCTTGCCTCAGTCTTCAGTGCCTTTCTTCAGTGCCTTTCACACTGATGACATCACCGCACTGCAGTCATCAGTGAGCCCCCGATCACATGACCGGCTTCTCTGGGACCTCGGAGGGAGATTTCTGCAGTCAGGGAGAAAGGCACTGAAGACTGAGGCAAGCGCTGGAGAGGTAAGTATAAAATGTTTGTTATTTTCTGCCCAGCAGCAAGGGAGGCCATGTACCAGCCCTGGGGGGCATGTGCCAGCCCTGGGGGGAAAGTGCCAGCCCAGGGGAACAAGTGCCAGCCCTGGGGGGAAGTGTGCCTGCCCAGGGGGAAGTGTGCCTGCCCAGGGGAATGTGTGCCTTCCCAGGGGGAAGTGTGCCTGCCCAGGGGGGAAGTGTGCCTGCCCTGGGGGGCATGTGCCAGCCCTGGGGGGCATGTGCCAGCCCTGGGGGGCATGTGCCTGCCCAGGGGGAAGTGTGCCAGCCCTGGGGGGCATGTGCCTGCCCAGGGGGATGTGTGCCTGCCCAGGGGGATGTGTGCCTGCCCTGGGGGGCATGTGCCAGCCCTGGGGGACAAGTGCCAGCCCTGGTGGGCATGTGCCAGCTCTGGGGCAGAGGTGCCAGCCCTGGGGGGCATGTGCCAGCCCTGGGCATGTGCCAGCCATGGGGGACAAGTGCCAGCCCTGGGGGAAATGTGCCAGCCCTGGGGGGCATGTACCTGCCCAGGGGAAAGTGTGCCTGCCCAGGGGGATGTGTGCCAGCCCTGGGGGGCATGTGCCAGCCCCGGGCATGTGCCAGCCCAGGGGGACAAGTGCCAGCCCTGGGGGGCATGTGCCTGCCCAGGGGGAAGTGTGCCTGCCTAGGGGGATGTGTGCCTGCCCAGGGGGATGTGTGCCTGCCTTGGGGGGCATGTGCCAGCCCTGGGGGACAAGTGGCAGCTCTGGGGCGGAGGTGCCAGCTCTGGGGCAGAGGTGCCAGCCCTGGGGGGCATGTGCCAGCTCTGGGGCGGAGGTGCCAGCCCTGGGGGGCATGTGCCAGCTCTGGGGCGGAGGTGCCAGCCCTGGGGGCATGTGCCAGCCCTGAGGGACGTGTACCAGCCCTGGGGGGCATGTGCTAGCCCTGGGGGATGTTTGAGAGCCCTGGGGGGAATGTGCCAGCCCTTGGGGGCATGTGCCATCCCTAGTGGATGTGTGAGAGCCCTGGGGGGCATGTGCCAGCCCTGGGGGACGTATGCCAGCCCTGGGGGACGTGTGCCAGCCATAACCAGAATATGGGGGCCATATCTAGGATGGGGGAGCTATATCCCAGGATGAGGACCATGTACCAGGAAGAGGGGGCTATAAGAGACATATACCCCATATGATTTGTAAGACGGACACTGACATTATAAGACAGACCCCATTTAACATTAAAAATTATTTTTTTCTCTTTTCCTTCACCAAATTTGGGGGTGTGTCTTATAATCAGGTGCGTCTTATAAAGCGAAAAATACGGTAGGTCTTAAAGCACTTAATCATGATTTGTCAAAGGGCACTGATATATGTACAAAACAGAAACTCAGCTTTCTGATACTGGGCACTATATTGTGACCCAAAATCCTTTGGTAATCTTCAGATTTCATGATGTCTTGCACATAGTCAGCGCATCCAGTGCCTGAGGCAGCAAAACAGCCCGAAACATCATTGAACCTCCACCATATCTGATTGTAGGTACTGTGTCCTTTTCCTTGCAGGCCTCATTCCACTTTTGGTAAACAGTAGAATGATGTGCTTTACCAAAAAGTTCTATTAGATGCTTTCCCAGAAGGATTTTTGCTTACTCATGTACATTTTGGCAAACTGCAGTCAGCTTTTTTATATCTGTGTCAGCAGTGGGGTCCTCTTGGGTCTCCTACCATAAAATTTCATTTAACTCTAAAGGCCATGTTACACCTGGCGACATCGCCGCTGATTACATAGGCGATGTAGGGGCGTGGCCTATCGCCGGCGACATCGCCCCTACGTCGCCTAATGTAAAGGGGCAAGGGCGACACCATTTACTTGTCGCCTGGTTTCAGAGCAATGCTCTGAAACCAGGCGGCCAATCTGGGGCGATGTGCACACATCGCCCCATGTAAACAGCCGCCGGCGACCTGACAGGCGATGGGAGCCATAGGCTCCCATTGTCCTGCATCGCCGCTGGGGTTTTGAGACACACCGACGGCGATGCCGCCTGTCAGATCGCCGGCGCGGCGCTGGAGGTGTCGCCCCATATAAATGGGGGACGGCGACGCTGGCGGGGGGGCGCCAAAAACGTGCGCGCTCCTGCCAGTCGCCGCCGCCATCTCCAGCCCCATCGCCAGGTGTGACGGTACCTTAATGTCTACAGATAGTTTATGCTAACATTGATACAACCAGGGCCATATTATCCATTAGGCACTGGAGGGCGGGTGCCTGGGGTAGCAGGTTGTGGGGGGCGACGCCATCATTAAGATTTAAAAAAAAAATAAAAAATTAGGAAGCTCAGTAACTAAACTGGCGTATTTTTCGGGATTTGGGTGATTAGCACGAGATGTCAGCACTGCAGGGGCACAGGATGATTGGTATACACTCCTGTGTACATGGAGGATACACCTGATGCCGGATGGAACTGGACTTGCGATGAACGCACATGTGACTTGGGTTGGTGGAGCTGAGTTTTACCAGCAAGAAGAGTTCTAATGTCAGGAGCTGGAACTGAATACAGAAGGTACATGGAGGGTGTGAGCAGAGGGCATGGGTGTGTGTGAAGAGGGCATGGGTGTGTGCAGAGGGCATGGGGGTGTGTGCAGAGAGCATAGTGGTGTGTGCAGAGGTCATGAGTTGGTGTGCATAGGGCATGGAGGGATGTGCATAGGGCATGGGGGTGTGTGCAGAGGGCATGAGGGGTGTGCACAGGGCATGGGGGGCTGTGCAGAGGGCAGGGGGGGCTGTGTAGAGGACATGGATGGAAGCTGTGCAGGGGGATGGGTGGTGTAAGTGTGCAGAGGGGGTGGGGGTGCAGGTGTGCAGGGGAGATGGGAGTGCAGGCTGTGCAGGGGGCATGGGGGGTGCAGGCTGTGCAGGGGGATGAAGGATGCATGGTATGCAGGGGGTCACTTTTTGGGGAGGGAGCACAGTGGGGCAAGTATTTATTCAAGTGCACAGTGTGTGTGGATATTTTTTATTTAGGAATAATAGTAATGACAGTGTTATTTTTAAGGGAATCATGTTGGCATGTGCTACAAAAGACCAGAGAAGAGGAAAGTCTGCAGAGACGATCTGTGGATGTCCAAAGTCCTCATGGCATATGGTCAAGAGAGAGATTAAAATAAAGATGATTCCTATCAGAGAAGATGTCGTCCAGTGGTACCTGGTTCTAAGTCTGGACAATTGCGGCCTACTGGTTGTATGGAGCTGATCAGCAGTTATTTAATAGTCTGTGTCTGCAGATTTGTAATCCACATAGCATGTGCACCGTGCATTGTTCAGATTCTCCTACACTTTGTAATGTCAAATACAGACAGCACATGGATTGGAGACATGGATACCATTCGTGTGCAGTATATGTTTTTGTCAAGACCTATAGATTTGTCTTGGTCCTTTTCATTCATTTACAGTGAATTAAAAAAAACAAAAGAAAAAACGGAAATATCTCTTGAGTTTTAGACGGACAAATAAATCTGTTGTATCCTTGAAGAACATGGACATCTGAATGGGACCTTAGTCTAACTTGGCAGTAGGGGGTGTAACCACTTATACTGCTTAGGGCAGCATAAAGGCCAAATACGGCCCTGGATGCAACCTGAGCCTGCACGACAGCTTGAGTTTATTTGGGTCTGGATTGGGGCTGCTTATTTACCATGTGGAGTATCCTGTATTGCGCACTTTCATCGATCTTTCTTTACGATCCACAATCAGGTAGATTAGCTACAGTGCCATAGGGTGGTAAACTTCTTGATTGTGTTGCACTTTGTGGACAAAGAAACATCAAGATCTCTGGAGATGGACTTGTAACCTTGAGATTGTTAGTATTTTTCAACAATTTTGGTTCTCAAGCTCTAAGACAGTTCTCTTCTTTTTCTGTTCTCCATGCTTTGTGTGGCACACGCAGACACACAATTCGAAGATTGAGTCAATTTCTCCCCTTTCTCCCTGGTTTCAGATGTGATTTTCATTTTGCCCACACTTATCACTTGCCACAGGTGACTTTGAATTATCATCACATGCTTGAAACAAAGTTGTTTATTCACAATTTTGGAAAGGTGTCCAGACCATTTTTGGTGTTTGTGGGGAATTATATCCAATTTGCCTTTTTTCTCAGTTTTTTTGTGTTGTTCCAGTTCACACAAAGTAAATAAATCTGTAAAAAAAACTTCATTTCAATCATCTTATTGTTAGTGTATGCACCGCTGTATATATTTCATACCTGCGATTTATGTACTTTTGCTTTATGCAGTATTCACCTGCAATGAAGAGATGTCACATATCTTCTAAATATAATGGTGTGGTAGGCTAGGGTCAGACCTGCGTCTGCCCTGAGCCTGGCCAATCCATTAGTAACTTAGTTCCTGGCTGGAGCAGAGCATGGCGTTAACGGCATGTAACGCTATGCGCCGCCTGTCTATGGATTGCTATGGCAACCTAATGCTTACCGCATCCGCCGCCTCCACAGCAAATTCAAGGATATGCGCTATTGCAAAGCGCACAGGAAATGCGGTCTGCAGCACTTTCTTGTGTGCTCCGCAATAGCGCATATTTGCTGTAGAGCCGGCAGGTGCGTGAAGCTTCAGGTTGCCATAGGGATGTATAGCCAGGCGGTGCATAGCGTTACATGCGCTATGTGGCTACCAAACTAAGGAAAAAGTGGAACATGGGAAAAAAATTATAGAGTGGGAGCTCAGTCCAAATAAGCAATATATAAATAGAGTTAAGACTGGCGTCACCACAGGTGTAGGTGCTGGCAGAAAAAATATATACTTACAGATTAGTGAACCGCCGCGACACTACTATATTCATGATTAAATGTGGATGAATGAGTGGCACCAAAAAGAAGAAGATCTAATGGGGAAGTTGCAAAAGACATCTCCAGGTGGGAAAAGGAGGTCAGAGAATTTAAGGTCAAGAAATTCAAGAGAGACACACAAGATAAACAGGAAAACAAAGTTTATCAGTGGAAAAACCCCCGCAAAAGGGGAAGACGCCCGTCGCGTGTTCCACCAGACTCGAGATCCTCCTCCTTGCAGTCAGGTGCATCCAATACTGGGAGTCCATGGTCTGGAGTGGAAGGGGGAAGTGGAAACCTGGATCTGGGTATAGCTAGACGAGTGGGTTTATTACGCCAACAGCCCCCGAGAGCCAGTAAAAATGCACCCAATAAGATGCAGGTAGTGAATCTTTCCACTCACCAACTTTCTAACTCCCAGACTGAGAATTTTTTTTCAGCCGTAAAGGATCTGCACCTGTTTGCAAGAAGGATGATCTTGAGAAAACTCCACCACAAAGACCCAACCTCTGATCCCCTGACCCCCGTGGAGATGGATGTCCTAGCTGAACTAGAAGAGCTACAACTTGAGCACCCACGCACCACAGGTGTGTTTCCTCACAACCTTCTTCCCAAGTCTAGGAAGTTTCCCCCCTTGTCGGTCTGCCATGCGGTAGATATGTTCACACGTCTAGTTGAGTCAGATCTCAAACAGGTCTCCTGTCGCCGTAAGTTTGATAATCTTACTCATAAACAGAGACAGGCGATTAAAGAACTACAGGACCTGAAAGACGTGGTATTTAAGGCGGCCGACAAGGGGGGGAATATTGTTGTGTGTGGCCAGTGGCTCAATACGAAAAAGAGGCTCTTAGACAGCTTCGAGACAAAACTACTTATAGTAGACTACACTCTAACCCCTTACCTGATCATTTGTCTGAGCTGGTGGCTATCCTTGATGGTGCTCTTGATCAGGGTTTGATTAATAAAAAGATGGCCGATGGGCTCTTGGTGATGTTCCCCCGTCTGCCCACGTTCTACTTGCTACCCAAGATCCACAAAGATGCCCTCAACCGTCCGGGACGTCCGATTGTGTCCGGGATAGGTGGTCTCTGCGAGCCAATTTGTAAATTTATTGATTACCATCTCAAGCCCTTGGTAGAGACTTTGCCATCCTATCTTAAGGACACAACGGACGTCCTGAAGCGTGTTGATGGCATCTTTGTGGAACCTGATATGCTTTTGGTCACGGCTGACGTAGAATCCCTCTGCACTTGCATTGGCCACACTGATGGCTTGAATGCGGTCCGCTTCTTCCTCGAATCTGGCGGTGTGGATGGCGCCCTTGGTGAGTTTATTCTAGAGCTGCTCCGCTTCATCCTGACCCACAAAACTTTTGTGTTTAAGGACGTCGTCTATTTACAGGAGCTCAGCACTGCTATGGGCGCGGCCTGCGTGCCTTCGTACCCCAATCTCTTCCTTGGCTATTGGGAGAGATACATTTTTGGCAACAGAGGCGTGCGGGCCAGCGCCCAGGTGCAGTGCTGGATGCGCTACATAGACGACGTCCTTTTTGTGTGGCAGGGTTCGGCGGAGCAGCTCGATACGTTTATGCAAGAACTTAACATGAACTGTTACAATATCAGATTGACGTACAAGTGCAGTCCGGTAAAGATTGACTTCCTGGACGTCTTCTTGGAGGTGGATTGCTCCGGTCTGATTCAGACGGACGTCCACAGGAAGTCAACTTCCGTGAACTCCCTGTTACACGCTTCTTCTGGTCACAGTTCATCCACCATACGCGCCATCCCCACTTGCCAATTTTTGAGGATGAAGCGGATCTGTTCGACCAAGGAGGGATTCGAGCGTCAGTCTGTGGACCTTAAGCAAAGATTCAGGGACTGTGGATATTCCAACAGGTGCATTAAACGTTGCGGAGCATACGCCGAGAAAACTTCTGCTGAAACAGAAATCAAAAAAACCTGAGTTTGAACCGACATTGCGTTTTGTGGGTACTTATAACCATGAGTGGCAGACCATGCGGGACATTCTCAGGAGACACTGGGAGGTCCTGCGTACCGATCCTATTTTGAGTAAATGTATTCCTAATAGACCTTTTATGACTCCACGACGCGACAGAAACCTTGGTGACATGTTGGTCAACAGCCACTATGTGCCGCACGTGCCAAATCTTTTTGGGTCTTGGGGACCAATGTTGGGGTGTTACCCTTGTGGACATTGCGTCTCCTGCGTCAATGTGGAACGTGCAACCCATTTTCACTCGGCCGACGGCTCACGTAGTTTCGAGATCAGGTACAGGATTTCATGCTCATCCACACATGTGGTATATTTTGCTCAATGTGCCTGCCCTCTGATCTACGTGGGTCTGACGTCGAGAGAATTAAGGGTGCGCACACGCGAGCATGTTCGTGACATTGTCGCAGCGAAAGATGCAAAAGATCCCACTGTGCTTAAAACTATACCTAAGCACTTTTTTAAACATCATGGGTGCAACCCTTCTTCCTTCAGGGTCCGTGGAATCGATTTGGTACATTGCGGCAACAGGGGAGGTGACCTAAAAAAGGTACTGGCCCGCCTGGAGACTAAATGGATCGTGACGTTGGGTACACTTACCCCCAGTGGGCTCAATGAGAGTGTCTCCTATGGTCCTTATTTATGAGAGACAGTTTCTGAGGCCATAAGCTGGTTTTCACTTTCTTTCTTTTTTCAGTTTTTAACTCTTTTTCCTGGTTCTATTTTTTAGGTTGTTTTTAATTGCACACACCTTGCCTATTCACCTTTTTGGTGTACAAGCCTTTTTCCCTGCGTCCTTGCCCTTGGATCACCATATGTGGAACATACAAACTGGATCATGCCGGGACAGTGAGATGGAGATCAACCAACCCTACTACTAAGGACTATCGCCTGAATCCTAGAGATTTCAATTTCTTACTGGGGATAGTTATATGTTAATGTGGATTGATTCTCCTGTTCCCCCATCTTGATGTAATACAGAACTCTTTCTTACCAGCTTGTGTTTAGTATCCACATTACATCTGGGTGCTCCTAAATGGTTAATTCTGCAGCCATGGTTTGTGCTGCGTCTCAGAGGTCGTGGTACCCGCCCACCGGCGCCGCCCATCCGCCCAGCCTATATGGTGACACGTCCCTACACTGGTTGACGGTGCGGGCATGCGCGGTGAGTGGGAGCCGCTCTGGGCTTCAGCGCACAGACTACGCATGCGCGTGACGCAGCAGTGAACCCGGAAGTGCTTTACATCGCATCCGGGTTTCACAGCGCTATAAAGACACCGATGGTGTCCTGGCATGGTGTCCACTACTGACTACAGACCTCTCCCTGAGGAAGCTGTGTGGGCAAAACATATGTAGGGGACATAGGACCTACTCCCTCTCTCCCTCTGGTTGCTCTCCCGCAGTTTTGACCTTATAGGTATGATCCTTGCACACTTTACTATGCTCAGCTGTTACTATGTCAGATGTTGCTGGTATCTTCATTTGGGTATAACTTTGTATGTATAAATCAGTCCTATACCTGTTTGGGAACCATTTAAGGTGGAAAACTTTTTACCTGATTGGTGCACTTTATTTTTCTATATGTGGTTCCCCACAGTATTGGCACTATTTTAATACCTTCTGCATGTACATTGTAAAACCCATGTTTTCAGCAGTCAAGTACAGCTGCTCTATATTTTGGTCATAACATGTCAGTTTGAGTTGCATCTCAGAACTTCTGTCTTGTCACTTTATCACACTTTTTACACATGATTTATTAAAAGAAAAAAACTTTTACTGCAATATACTCCATGTTTCCTCCGGTTTATTAAATGCTGTTTGTATGGAGATTGTGCAAACTACCCCCTGATTGGTGATATGCTCGCCAGGGGTGTTAATATATAATGCCTTTCAAGGTTACGTACCTAATTGGCCAATGTATGTACCAAGAACCCCCCAAAAATAAAAAAATAAGAATTTAAGTTTTTTAAAAAAAAACATAAGTTTTTAAAACTTTTTCCCATCTATATATACAGCTTGTTAGCATGTGTGCATCATTGTTAGTAGCTGAGTGCTGCAGAGAATTTTTTTCTAGTTGTTTGACCCAGTGTCCCTGCTGGCACCAGTTCACATTGTGTCTGTGAGTGCTGTGCAGTTTTTTTTATTCTTTGTATCTCTATCTATCTATCTTAGCAAAAATAGAGCAGCACAACTGGTAATTGGATGCAAATCAGTCAAACAATCCTTTCTGTGTCTTTCATACAATACCAAAAAAGACTGCAGCACTCCGTTTTAGATTTTTTTCGCCTTTATTAGACCTTCAGGGCGACACTGTGACGTTTCAGCCTCAGTGGGCTAGAAAAAAGCCCACTGAGGCTGAAACGTCGCAGTGTCGCCCTGAAGGCCTAATAAAGGCGAAAAAAACTCTAAAACGGAGTGCTGCAGTCTTTTTTGGTAGTCTGTCTGTCTGTCTGTCTGTCTGATAAACAAGCAGATAAAGTTCACACTATTAAGTGCTGTGCAGATTTTTTTTTCTGTTAATATCTATCTACCTATCTAAGTCCCAAAAAACAGGCAGCACTCCAAATCAAGAAAAAGTGAACATCTTTAATCCAGCCCTCAGTGGCACATTTCGACCTGAAAGGTCTTTGTCAAGCACAGTGTAATGGTGTACCAGTGAACTTTTTATACATGTCACAAGTGATAATCCATTAACAATTATGTAAAAATAGTCATATTTAGTGTCCCAATATAAATTGTAAAAATATTACATCGATATCATCACAAGTAAAGTGCATTACCAGTGCATTATGTAAACTTTGATAATCTGATTACAGGAAGATACAGTCAGATTACCAATAATTGAAGCATGTGAAACACCTCTATTAATATATTAAAAACTACCATAATGGAATGCCTGGAATCCGCTCACCCACATGGTACATTGCATATTTGCTGCTCTTGCGTCTTCTGGGTTACACTGCGTATGTCAGCACAAAGGTGCTCGTCATTGGTTAGTTAACAGTGATGTAATAACGCCTGCGCAATCATCATAAGCATTCAATCTCCGCCATCTTAAAAGCTGGCAGGCTTCACAACAATGCCCATAATTACTTCAATATCCTAACAAACAATGAAATAACATCTTATAACCATTCTTTGGAGGAATTTGATTACTAGATTGGCATAAGGGTCTGTCACAATCATAAAGGGCAAAACTGTGACCAGTGACAGCCCCATCATTGCCCATTGCCCATGTCAGCATGTGAAGTACCAGAACCAATGGCGGATCTACATTGGGGCTTTTTGGGGGGCCCAGAGGACCGGCCGCCTGTGAACAGACCCGCCGCGGAGGAGACAGTGTCAGAGAGAGAGGCGGCACTGCAGCCATTCCTCTCCCTCCAGGGAGAAGCGGAGGCATGGAGGGGCCTGCAGTAGAGATGGGGAGGCAGGGCCCAGAGAGATTGACTGGAGATAGGAGGACCTGTGTGACGTGAGCCCTTCACATCACCTGGGTCCTCCTATCTCCAGTCAATCTCTCTGGGCCCCGCCTCCCCATCTCTACTGCAGGCCCCGGAAGTTGTTCCAACTTCCATTCCAGGCGCGGGAGCCAGCAAAATGTGTAAAGAGATAAAGATCATGATGAGCTGCAGCAGCAGCTGGTGGTGGTGGGTAGTGTGTGTTTGTGTTTGTGTGTGTGTGTGTGTCGCTCTCTCTTTGTGTCTGTGTGTCTTTCTGTCTATGTGTCTGGGCTCTGTGTGTCTGGGGCTCTGTGTGTCTGGGGCTCTGTGTGTCTGGGGCTTTGTGTGTCTGGGGCTTTGTGTGTCTGGGGCTTTGTGGTGTGTGTCTGGGGCTCTGTGTGTCTGGGGCTCTGTGTGTCTGGGGCTCTGTGTGCTGGGGCTCTGTGTGTCTGGGGCTCTGTGGCTGGGGCTTTGTGTGCTGGGGCTCTGTGTGTGTCTGGGGCTCTGTGTGTCTGGGGCTCTGTGTGTCTGGGGCTCTGTGTGTCTTGGGCTCTGTGGCTGGCTGTGTGTGGCTGGCTGGGTGTGGCTGGGGCTTTGTGGCTGGTTGTGGTGGCTGGGGCTTTTTGGCTGGCTGTATGTGGCTGGCTGTGTGTGGCTGGGGCTTTGTGGCTGGTTTGTGTGTGGCTGGGGCTGCGTGGCTTGATTATGTGTCTATGTTGCTAGGGCTGTGTGTGACTGAGGCTGCGTGGCTGGCTGTGTGTGGCAAAATGTGTCTGTGTGGCTGACTGTGTCTATGTGTGGCTACAGCTGTGTGGCTGCATGTGGCTGTCTGTGTGTCTGACTGTGTCTTTATGTGGCTGGGGCTATGTGGCTGTGGCTGGCTGTGTGTGGCTGACTGTTGTGTGGCTGGGGCTGCTTGGCTGTGTGTGGCTGACTGTGTGTGGGTGGCTGGCTTTGTGGTTGGCTGTATGTCTGTGTGTGGCTGACTATGGCTGTCTATATTGCTCGCTGTGTGTGTGGCTGGCTGTGTCTGTGTGTGGCTGGCTTTGGCTGTGTGTGTGGCTGTCTATATGTGTGTGGCTGTATGTGTGGCTGGCTGGCTGGCTGGCTTTGGCTGTGTTTATGTGGCTAGCTATGTGTGTGGCCGATATTGTGTGTGTAGCTGGCTGTGTCTGTGTTTGGCTGGCTGTGTCTGTGTGTGCCTGTGTGTGGCTGGCTATGGCTGTCTATGTTGCTGGTGTGGCTATGTGTGTGGCTGGCTGTGGCTATGTGTGTGGCTGTCTATGTGGCTGTGTCTCTCTGTGTGGCTCTCTGCGTCTGTGTAGCTGTCTATGTGGCTGGCTGTCTATCTGGCTAACTGTTTTTGTGTGGTTGTGGCTCTGTGTGTGGCTGTGGCGGGCTGTCTGTGTAGCTGACCACTGGGACATCCAAATGCTGTGCGAGTGTCCGACAGTTTTCTTAGATCACATCCATGTACAATCTGTTTTGTTTCTCAGCAGCTATTACTGTAGAATCATTTACAGGAGCATTTTACAGTTGTCTCAGCTGAAGAATGATAATGTATCAGTGAAAAAAACAGATGCTTCTCGGATGGTTTGTGTGCTGTCAGTGTGCGGTCCATGATTTTGTCGGACTCATAGACTTGCCTTGGCGAGTCTCGCACATGAATCGCATACTGTCGCAGCATGTTGTGACTTTTTTCCCATCCAGAATCTGGATGAGAAAAAAGCGTCCGACACTCACCAATGTGTTTCAGACGTTGATTAACTGACTGCACTGCGATAAAATCACACTCATCCGAGTTTCACCCCAGTGTGTCCGTGCCCTAATAATAAAATCCATATAGTAATCCTACAATGTCTGCTGGACACGGTATGGGGAGGGTTTATGGCTCAGTTAGTACACACCATACTTCATGGTATGGGGAGGGTGTATGGCTCAGTTAGTACACACCATACTTCTTGTTATTAACCAGTTAATGCTCTCTTGTCCACCGCACTGCAGTGTCAAAAGAGGAAGACAGCGAGACAGGCAGCGACATGGCATCAGAGAGTCCCTGACCTCCAAAAAGAAGATCCTCGGATCCCGTATTGTGACGACATATGAAGAAATATTTTTTTACATTTATATTACACTATGAACTCCACAGCACTTTACATACATCATCAACACTGTCCCCATTGGGGCTCACAATGAAAACATCCTACCAGTATGTCTCATATTGTACATCGCCTTTCTTTGATATCACCTTCACAAATATTGCATTTATTGCACTTGTCAGGTTTTGGATGTTTTAAGATTGCATTTGTTTGCAGGATGTCATAATTGACTCCCAGAGCTGCTGGTTTGACGGTTAATGTCTTACAGCATCTTAGATTTTTTTTTGCTTAATGGTACTTCCAAGTTTCTCAATAGGGCGGCCTCCTGCTGTATACTGGGTCTGGAGAATGTAACATACTTGGGGTTGGGGGGCCCTAGCCTTCAAAACAGCCCCGGGTCCTGGCTAATCTTAATCCGCCCCTGACCAGAACTCCAGGAATTAATCAACAGCGCCAGCCCACACATACATACACCAGTCACACGTGTCGCTCCCATTCATACCCATTCACCACAGGTCCAAATACTCCAACAATTTAGGTCAAAGATTATTTTTATTAGGAGCAAAATTATATACACATGTATTATATGCAAATTTTTTAAAATTTTTACAAAGAAAAATGTATTTTTCTGTAAATATATTTATAAAGACTCCATGCATCAAAGGTTGTGTTTCATCCGGGGATTTCCATCTAAAAACAAAAAGAAACGTATTAAACTCACCCTTTGATGCATGGTGTCTTTTACAATAAAGGCTTGAAAATGTGATTGGATCTAATGTTAGTTTCACACTAGCGTTTCTTTGAATCCGGCGGCATGCAGGAAAAGCCTGCATCCCCCTGGATTCCCCCGGAGTCCACCGCAATGATGCAACTGTTTGCACCCACACTGGTATTATCACTGATCCGGGCTCATGGATCAGTGACAATATCAGTGCGGAAGCAGATAGTTGCTTCCGGTTGCGTACCTGTTTTTCCTGGATCCAGTTGTAAATGACACACCCCCTAGGGGGCATGTCATTTAGAACTGCATTTTGGGCATGCGCAGACCAAAAACAAAGATCTGGAGTCTGCATCTAGCAGAATCTGGAGTCCCTTGGATCCGGGTTAGCCCTTTTAAAACTAGAACTACCGGAGGGGTCATTTTGACCCTTTTGCTATTTCTTTTTCCTATAATTTCTAAAATTTTAAGAAATGAGTTCTGAGTTTTTGTGACTTTTATATACACGGATGGCAAAAAATGCCTGTGTCAAACTAGCCTAAAGAGTGCTGCTTTCAATTTGTTTGCTTGTATGTTTTGCCCAATAGAAGATTGTTGCTGGAAAGATTTTGCACCTTTTTTTTTCCTATAGTGTTCTGCTTGAATATATTTTTTTCCCATCTATCTATCTATCTATCTATCTATCTATCTATCTAACAAGAAAAAACTGCACAGCACTCAAAGACAAATGTGAACTGGTGCTAGCAAAGCTGCAGGGTTATATAATATGAAAAAGATCCTTGCAGCACACAGCTACTACCAATGATGTACATAAGCTACTAGCTATATATATTTGAGGAAAAAGTTTATAAAACTTACGTTTTTTTCAAAAAACTCAAAAATCTCCAATTTTTTATTTAATTCTGAAGTTCTTGGTACATACATTGGCCAATGTCTGTTTGCTCATCAACTGCGACAAAGTGACTTCAGGTCTGATGAGTCCTATCTGACATCCCTGCCCTCCTTGTCCACCCCTTCACTTTTCAGTGGGCAGACACCATCTAGACCCTCCATCACCTGTAGGTAATGAGGGTGCAAATTGCAGCATTGCTAGCACCAGTTCACATTTGTCTTTGAGTGCTGTGCAGTTTTTTTCTTGTTATTTACCATATGGAGTTGCAGGTTCCATGCTGCTATTTGCACCCTCATTACCTACAGGTGATGGAGGGTCTAGATGGTGTCTGCCCACTGAAAAGTGGGTGGGTGGACAAGGAGGGCAGGGATGTCAGATAGGACTCATCAGACCTGAAGTCACTTTGTCGCAGTTGATGAGCAAACAGACATTGGCCAATGTATGTACCAAGAACTTCAGAATTATATAAAAAATTGGAGATTTTTGAGTTTTTTGAAAAAAACTTAAGTTTTTAAACTTTTTCCTCAAATATATATAGCTAGTAGCTTATGTACATCACTGGTAGTAACTGTGTGCTGCAAGGATCTTTTTCATATCTATCTATCTATCTATCTATCTATCTATCTTATCTATCTATCTATCTATCTGAAAAAATTCACTGTAGCACTCAGTTACTACCAAAAATGTACACATGCTAATAAGCAATTTATATATGAGGAAAAAATTTAAAAACTTATGTTTTTTTCAAAAAAATCAATATTCTTATATTTTTATTTATTGGGGTTCTTGGTACATATATTGGCCAATATCTGCTTGCTCATCAACCACTCCATGGTGACCCGTGTTTCTGTCTGTTTGTCTATTTATTTATCTATGAACTTGGATTGAATATAAAGGTATCAGCAGCTGATTATCAGGCTCTGATTGGCTACAGAAGTCATATAATGTCGCTCAGATATTGATACCCGTGGACTGCCAAGGTACGCATTAGTAGATGTGGTAGAGGCCACCATTCGTATAGGGAATTTTTTTACTTAACCCGCCTGAGACTATAATAACTTTTGAAGTAGGGAAAAATAAACAAGAAATGTTCCTTAGTCACGTAGTCTCAACCCTTGAAGTCTAAGGGCGGTAGTCATGAGACACCAGGCTTCCATTCCCTGACTGTGTGTCCCCCTTATCCAATGACATTAATGATGTGAACAAACGGCATACTACAATAGCACATGTCTTGGTCTCCCTTTGTTATGATCTGTACAATGCAGCATATCTAAGTTTGTCTCTCATTTAATTTAGTTTTCGGTTAGTACTTTGTGAGAAAGAAGCCCTGAATAGAACGCGGGGGCCTCACTGTAGTGTAGGAGAGGCTCAAATCATATTAAACAAGCCTGTAAGTGCCGGCTGAAGCGCTCACTACATCAAAGCTTCTGCCTATCTTTCTCTGGGATAAAAATGGCATGTTGGCTGACATAGGAATAATTGAAGAGAGCCCTCAAATCAGAAGCTTTTTTTTAAGCAAACAAACTAAAAGACCTAAGATATAGCGATGTTGGCAATGCAGGGGGATTAATTACAATGCAGTCTTATGCTGAGCTGAACAGTAAACAATTTTTGCTCTTCTTCACACTACGCTGTCAAAATTTATTTAAAAAAGAGCCTTGTAACAGGATAATTGCTGCAGGTACCGGCCTCTCTCGCTCCTCCAGGAGCAGATAGAATACGTGTATGCAACTCGGGACAGTAACAAAATCATTTCAACACATAATTATAACATCAAAAAGAGAAAAAATAGTCTCTTCGGTTGGAAAGACGATGTTTTAATCCTTCATCAGATTTTCAGATGTGGACTTTGATGAAAATAAGACGTGGAATTAAATAGTACCTGTCTGATTTTTCTGTTGTGTTGCTCTCATTTATTCAGCTTACACATGATCTCTTATTTTCTGTGTAACTGGTTTGGAAAAAGGTATACTACATTTTAGCTCAATGTAACCATTTCCCTGATACGATGGATGCCATCATTTCATAGCTTTGTAATGTAATGTCACCTGGGTGGACAACCTGACTTTTTATTTTTTCTGGACATCTTATCAAAAAATAACTGACAGACAATATTTTTTATGAACACTTTGAAAAACCAAAATAAATCATTATAAGGCTATGTTCACACTGGACAGCATTTATGACTGCTGCGTTAGTGGTACAGAAAGCGTATCCGGAAAATGAGCGTCAATTATTGCTCCGTTATTCTGCACCACTACATCCAATTACTTACCCTGCCCACGGTGAGCTCCAGTGATGTCTTCCTCCCGGGCATCGGCAGGACCTATGGGTAGTCGGTACGGTACTTCCAGGACCTGGCACCATTTGACTCAGATGTCTTACATTTTTTTGTGGACAGGGGAATCTAACATGTTCTATGGCTGCTGATATCACACTGAACATTATTATTAAGGCCCCCTTCACATCACATTTTTTTCCTGTCCATGGGGATTCTGTTTTTTGCAGGACCTCACGGACAGGAGAAGACAGAACCGAATTTGTAACTCCGGATGCCATTTCTGTGTCCGGATCCAGGATTTTGAGGGATCGGGACTAACAAAGAGCTGTGAGGAGCCGAGCCTGCAAAGCACAGGCAAGTGGTGTCGGGGCTGTACTTTCACTTTAGCATTGTATCTACATACATTTCGAAAGCGAAAGAAAGCAATGGTTAAAAATTAAAAAATGCTCGCCTCTCTGCTAAGTGTCCTGCGACATGAGGCATCCATGTCTGATGGCTGCCTGTATCAGCTGACCAGCAGTAACCAATGAGCTGATGTGCCACATGGATCAGCTGAACAGTTCAAATCTCCCGTCCGTCGGTTTGGGCAGGCGATTTAAACCGCTCAGATGATGCTATCATGTGACACATAAGTTGATCAGTTGCCGCCGGTCAGCTGATTCAGGTCCTTGCAGTCATCAGACATGGATACCTCGCATCACTGTACACTCGGCAGAGCTTTTTTTTTTTTTTTTTAACCAATGCTTTCTTTAATTTCACTTTAGCAGGGTATGTATATACGCTGCTAAACTGAATTTTCAGGAATAGAGCAGTGAATGTGTACTGAACATGCTCAGTACACTAAAACCGAATCCGGGAAATTATCCTGTTTTTTCCCAGATCCGGCACCAGAGACACCCATGTTATTTGAATTGGACAGTGTTGGATCTGATTCTGTCTGATTGTGTCCACTATTTTGAAGGCAGCCCAAAATCGGAGCAGTCTCTGATTCTGGGTACGGGAAAAAGGCAGACACAATCAGATCTCTGATGAAACTGGCACACACGGATGGCCATTAAGGACCAATCCATGCCCATCCATGCCCATAAGGATACATGGGGAGCCATATCGAATCAGTGGCTATCAGTTTTACAACAGATAGCCACGGATCCCCAAAAAACGTGATGTGAAGAGGGCCTTAGCTACTTCTTTCTGCAGTTATACTCTGATGAAACAATTAGTGACAAACCATCCACTACAAAGCCAGCTTGAGATAAGATCAGAAACATACCATGAAGCTTTTGAACCTTCAGTGTGAAACCTGTAAGGACCCCTTTACACGCCACCACAGGAAGGTAGCAACTGCCGGGCACTGGGGATAATTGTGCCTGTTGCCATGAAATTGCTACGAAATGGCGGCGTGTAAATAGGGCAGTTCCTCCCGGTGTCCTGCAGTTGACTCAGAAACCTGTTGCTGAGCTGTGCTCAAAAATCGAAGGCAACAGAAAGGCACAATTGACATGGTAGTGGCGTCTAAACAGGGCACAGGCATGGATGTTGCATCACCTAGTGAACGCCCAGGGGCGTGCCACGGCATCATGGATACCACGCCCCATCAGCGATCATTGGTGGGGGCTATTGTGTAACCATTGGCTGTCCCTTCACAGGGCGACATATTTAAAGAGCTGACCATTCACAGTCCACAATTGCACATATACATACATTGCGGAAGTGAAATTAAGTAACATAAAGTGTTAAAAAAAAATGTATGCTCACCTGTCCGGCGGTCCACCGATGGCTCCGGCAAGGTCCTATTGCTGATAGGACCTGTGGTGATATCAGTTATCGCAGGAGCTCCAGTCACATGACTGGAGTTCCAGCGATAACTGATGTCACCACAGGTCCTATCAGCAAGAGGACCATGCCAGACAGGTTAAAATAGACATTTTTATATTTTGGAGACTTTCTTTTACTTAAAGAAAGTGTCCAAAACATAAAAAATGTCTATTTTAACCTTTCTGGCAAGGTCCTTTTGCTGATAGGGCCTGTGGTGACGTCAGTTACTGGGGGAGTCTACTCGCTACTATTCCCTGAGTTCAAACCGGATTCTCCCGGATTGCCCCAGTCCGGCACCATAGAGTCCCACCGGACCGGTACAATCCGGGAGAATCCGGTTTGAACTCAGGGGCAATCCGTAAGAATCCAGTTTGATACGGTTTTCTCTGCCGGACGCCTTCCCGCTGGGATTTTCAAATGAACAGCTGACAGCATTTTGACTCGCATTGCAGTCGTCCGAGTTTCGTGCCAGTGTGTCCGACCCCTTATACTTACTCTGGTTTTCTCTTGATCCTCTGCTTTGATTCAGCCTATTTATTGTCATGATTAAAATCATGTTTTGTTTTAACCACACAGCTACCTTTTGATTTTGTTTTGATCTTAATCTCCTGGTTCTTTGGCATTCTGACTATTCTCTGTCACCCCATGTTACTGGCCAGAAGCCATTTCATACATGCAAACCTAAACATCTAAATCAAAATACCTATATAAGGGTGAAAGGGTGAAGGTCATGGTTCTTTTAAGAATAGCTGAAAGTGAGGAAACAAAAGTGCAATATGGTCTTATCCTTTTTTCAAAAAACTCTAAAAAGTGGCAAATGTCACTGCTCACCTGATCTGGTTGTGAGACCCAAAACCAGTATATGCTGCAGCTGCAGGATCCACACATCCACGGTAACATGGTGGTGGATGCTAGATGCTAGAATGTATGGGCTGGTTTCAGGTTACTACAGCAGCTAATCACAGACGCCCATTCTCTGTGACAGTGTCAGTGATTGGCTGTTGGACCCCTCACACATATAGTAAAGTAAAAATAAATAATTTTACAAAAATTATTGTTATTTTTGATTCTCAGCGCAGATAAAGCCAACAGCAAAGGGCTGCCAACCCCTGCTGCCGGGCTTTACCTTGGATGACAATCAAAATACAGGGAAGCCCATTATTTTTTTTAATTATCTAAATCAATATTTGAAAAAATATGTGGGCTCCCACCATATTTTGATTGCCAGACAAGGTAAAACCACGCAGCTGGGGCTGGGATAATCACAGATGCTGTCAGAGAGAATGGGCATCTGTGATTGGTAGCTGGAGTAACCTGAAACCAGCCCATACATTCCACCATGCTAAAATGCATGGGCTGATTACAGATTACTCTAACAGCCAATCACAGATGCCCATTCTTCGTGACATCGTCTTTGATTGGCTGTTCCGCCCTCTACAGTGAATATCCCAGAAATTAACGAGCCGTCCAAGAAGTACAAATGGTGGGATGGAGTGATGCGAGATGGCAGGATACCAGTCGGTATGATGATGATGTTTAATAACGATTTTCTTTATTATATAGCCCCCGCCCCCAAATTCAAACCCAAATTGTAACACGGACTTCCCAGGAAACTCTGTGTTCGGGATCTATGGCTGAACACTAGGTGTTTAGTACGGACCCCGAACTTTACAATTTGGGTTTGACCATCATTATTGTCAACCTTTCATCGACAGTGCTTTATTACACAATTATTATAAAGCTGGTTGTATTAGGGCTTGTTCACACTATGCCTTTTTGATACGTTTTTGCATGGAAAACAGATCACTTTCTGTGATGCCTAGCAAAGTCAATGAGTTTTCAGAAATGCTGTTCAGATGCTATGTTTTACTGATCTGTCTTTGGGGCAGAAAAGGAATGAAGATGTTAATTAGTGATCGGTTTTCTCCACCATTTTCTCCATTGACTCCATTCTAATGAAAATCAAACAGCAAAAAACAGCAAAAATTTTTTTTTCCAAAAAATGTATCCAGTTTTCAGAACCGTATTTGGAGGTCCTGCCGCCCTAGGCACTTTCAGCGGTTCCGTCCCCGCCCCACTGATCAGAAAGATTAAGTGTATGTGGACACAGCATTTTATTTTTCAGGCAGATCCGCTCAGTATTCCACCTGAAAAAGCAACAAAAATGCTAAAAGGAATGAACAGCGATGTAAAAGTGACCTGCTGTTCATATGGTCAGTATTTTGATATTTTTCTTTTTAACTGTGTGTCCTATCTTTTATCTGAATTCCAATACTCAGGGGGTTCACAGATATCAGTGCTCATAGCCTTCAATTAGTAGTTTAGAGACCTCCTTACACATGAGACTAAAACTGGCTAAACCTGTGAGGACAGTCTAATGTGTATGGGAGCTCTAACTGATGATTGGTCATGGGAAATAAGGATCCAGCATGTCTGATTACAGGCTGTAGATCCATTTGGCCTCTAAGGTACTTACACACGGCTACATTTGTAGCTTGTCACAGGTAACTTACTGGTTGCAGTGAAATCATGGATTCAGGTTCTTCTGTTGCTGTGTCAAATGGAATCATGTATCCATGATTTCACTGCACCGTAAGTTACCTGTGACAAACTACAAATGTAGCCGTGTGTAAGGTACCCTAAGTGATAAGCTGCAGCCAAGATGTCTAGCACAGCAGTTTCCATACAGTATACAGGAACACTGGGAAGAATGAGTGCTTCTGTATATGGAAGAGCCCAGCAAACTCGCTGCCGGCCGAGTGGTTGGACACCTATCTATAGTGTTTGGGGGCTTTAGTCAATTGTTTGGCTGACATTCAGCTGTATTTTTAGTCAAGCACACTTGCCTTATAATGTTTTAGGATCAAATCTGTTAAATTAAAGATTACAACATCCACATGACTACATCACCAGAACCACCGGCAATACAATAACACATCACTACAACCCCTGTCAGTATATACCCAGAACCACTGTCAATACAGTAATACATCACCAAAATCAGTCAATACATCACCAGAACCCCAATCAATACAATAATACATCACTATAACCACTGTCAGTATATCACCAGGACCAGCGGAAATACAATAATACATAATCAGAACCACTGTCAATACATCACCAGAACAGTACGTTACCTATATAAATGTGTATACAGATTAAATGTCCCATACTGCTCATCCTCCATCCACATGTCCCATACTGCTCATCCTCCTCCCACAAGTCCCATACTGCTCACCCCTCATATGTCCCATACAGCTTATCCTCCATCCATATTTTCCATGCAGCTCATCCTCACCCCCATTCCCCTGAATCCCATGTTGCTCATCCTCCCCCCATACGTCTAATGCAGCTCATCTTCCCCCCATCCCCTTCCTATGTTCCAGGCAGCCTCTCCCCTTCCATGTTCCACGCAGCCTTTACCCTTTCATGTTCCACGCAGCCTCTTCCCTCCCATGATCCACGCAGCATCTCCCCTCTCATGTTCCATGTAGCCTCTCCCCCATCCCCATCCATCCATCTTCTCCCCCCTTTTCCAGATTTCCCCCCATCCATCAATCTATCCATCCATTTTCTCCCCCTTTTTCCAGGCTGCTCACGTATCTATCCATCCATGCATTCATCCATCTTCTCCCCCCTTTTCCGGGCCACCCCCATACATCCATGTTCTGCCCCCTTTCCCAGGCCGCCCCATCCATCCACCCACCCATTCATCTTCTCCCCCCTATTCCAGGCCACCCTCCCATCCATCCATTTATCTACTCATCCATCCATCCATCCATCTCTCTCCCCCTTTTTCAGGCTGCCCAACATTCATCCATCCATTCATCCATCCATCTTCTCCCCCTTTTTCCAGGCAACCCCCATTCATCCATCCATCTTCTCCCCCTTTTTCAGGCTGCCATATCCATCCATCTTCTCCCCCCTTTTCCAGGCCGCCCCCATCCATCCATCCATCATCCATCTTCTCCCCCTTTTCCAGACGCCCCCCCCCAAGCTGCTATCTTTGGCTGTAACAGCGCCTTACCTGACTCCATGTTCCTGGATCCCGGCACCTGGTAGCTTCTTCCTCCTATGCGGCCTGCATCACTTCCGGTCTCCCGCTCGCTGCAGAGTCCTGTCGGCAGTGTGATCATCACGCTGCCGACCTTTTCTATGTCAGCTCCGTACGTCGGGGTCTGGAAGCTGAATGGAGCTTCCCTGACCCTGAAAGTGCCAGGGTCATCAGCTTACACATTCAATTGTAGGCGCGTCTTAAAGGTTACCCAGCGCCCCCTCCTTCCTCCAAAAACTTGCCAGATTTCGTGCAGAGTTTGGAGGAGGGAGGAAGATGAAAAAAATATATTTTTTAAATCTTGCTCCTGGTGCCACCCCCCTGACACCTGGAGCACTAGGCACATGCCCTCACATGCCTAGTGGCAAATACGGCCCTGCCAGTTTTACTGCAGACAATTTTACTAAAACGCAGCACAAAAAATAGATCATAATTGCACAGTGTGGACAAGCCCTTAGCCAGTGTACGTTTTCAGGGACTATCCTAGTATTACTTTCCTGATAAAAAAAAAATGAACTATTAGTATTCTATTTTTTTCTGTGGATACCACTGAAGATCTATGATTTTTACATTATATTTATTATTTCTTGTGGCAGCAGAGATATATTTGCAAAATTACAGTAAAATGCTGCAACATATGTTTTATTTAAAGGGTCAAATAGGACATTTGTTGGAATGAGATTCTGCTATTTTCAAGAAAAAGAAATCTTGTCCTTGTCCTCGCCCTAGAATGCAATTTCTTATTACCATTGTGATGCAATTATTTTATACAGCGTCTAAAACACAAGTGTCAATTGTAATATCTTTACACCAGATACCAGGTGCTTGAACTATAAGTATGTATATATTTATTTACAGAAGACTAAGTGTCTAACATACAGTGGGCACAAAAAGTATTCAGACCCCTTTACATTTTTCACTCTTTGTTTCATTGCAGCCATTTGGTGAATTCAAAAAAGTTAATTTTTTTCTCATTAATGTCCACTCTGCACCCCATCTTGGCTGAAAAAAACAGAAATGTAGAAATTTTTCCAAATTTATAAAAAAGAAAAACTGAAATATCACATGGTAATAATTCCGACCCTTTGTTCAGTATTGAGTAGAAGCACCCTTTTGAGCTAGTACAGCCATGAATATGGCCTTGTTCACACATACCAATGCGTTTTTTTTTAGCCCTTAGAAAAACTGATCAGTTTTTCTATGGGTGCCAAATAGTGTCCCCTGTGGTTCTGTATGTTTTTGAGAAGTTTTTGGACTTAGTCATTTTTTCATTTAAAACGCATATGCGTTAATGCATGCGCATATATGTGCCATGCGTTAAGCATGCGTTTCCCATAGGGCCCCATGTTAAAAAAACGCATGCATTTTTTAAACAACCCATGCGTTTTTTTACAGCACCCAAAAAACGCTGCATGCAGTGTTTTTTGGAATGGTGAAAAAAAACGCATGTGTTGTTAAAAAACGCAGCTACACTTAAGTGCACCATGCGTTAACGCATTTGTTTTTTTTTTTAACAGCTAAAAGACACAGAGAATGCCAAAAATGATGGTATGTGTGAACAAGGCCTATTTTTGGGAATGATGCAACAAGGCAGCAAGTTTTTCACACCTGGATTTGGGGATCTTCTGCCATTCTTCCTTACAGATCCTCTCCAGTTCCATCAGTTTGGATGGTGACTGTTGGTGGACAACCATTTTCAGGTCTCTCCAGAGATGCTCAATTGGGTTTAGGCCAGGACTCTTGCTGGGCCAGTCAAGAATGGTCACAGAGTTGTTCTGAAGCCACTTCTTTGTTATTTTAGCTGTGTGCATAGGGTCATTGTCTTGTTGGAAGGTGAACCTTTGGCCAGGTCTGAGGTCCAGAAAACTCTGGAAGAGGTTTTCATCCTGGATATCTCTGTACTTGGCTGTACTCATGTTTCCTTCAATTGCAACCAGTCGTCCTGTCCATGCAGCTGAAATACACCCCCATAGTATGATGCTACTACTACCATGTTTCACTGTTGGGATTGTATTGGGCATGTGATGAGCAGTGCCTGGTTTTCTCCATACATACTGCTTAGAATTATCACCAAAAAGTTCTATCTTTGTCTCATCAGACCAGAGAATCTTATTTCTCATAGTCTTGAAATGAGGAGAAGCTTCTGTTGGGCTACTTTTCCATAAAGACCCGGCTGGTGGAGAGCTGCAGTGATAGTTGACTTTGTGGAACTTTCTCCTACCTCCCTACTGCCTCTCTGGAGCTCAGCCACAGTGATCTTCGGGTTCTTCTATACCTCTCTCACCAAGGCTCTTCTCCCACGATTCATTAGTTTGGCTGGATAGCCAGGTCTAGGAAGACTTCTGGTGGTCCCAAACGTCTTCCATTTAAGGATTATGTAGGCCACTGTGCTCTTAGAAATCTTGAGTACTGCAGAGATTCTTTTGCAACCTTGGACAGATCTGTGCCTTGTCACAATTCTGTCTCTGAGCTCCTTGGGCAGTTCCTTTAACAACATGATTCTCATTTGGTCTGACATGCACTGTGACTTATGAGGTCTTATATAGAAAGGTGTGTGCCTTTCCAAATCAAGTCCTATCAGTTTAATTAAACACAGCTGGACTCCAATGAAGGAGTAGAACCATCTCATGGAGGATCACAAGGAAATGGATAGCATGTGACTTAAATATGAGTGTCTGAGCAAAGGGTCTGAATACTTATGACCATGATATAATTCAGTTTTTTTAAATAAATTTGCAAACATTTCTACATTTGTGTGGGTTTTTTTCACTCAAGATGGGCTGCAGAGTGTACTACAATGAGAAAAAAAATTACTTTTCTGAATTTACCAAATGGCTGCAATGAAACAAAAAGTGAAAATGTAAAGGGGTCTGAATAATTTCCGTACCCACTGTATATGTTGCATTTGCTTTGGGAATCAAACGTTATATACTACTGTGGAATTATGAAAATCACAGGCTCTATAGATATGTTAGTGATATGCAAATGATGAAAGGATTGGAAGCAAAATTTTGCCATTGACATCATGCAGCATGTTGCTCCTGCTAATGTAAGCAGCATGTGTGGCCTAAATGTGGTGGTGGGCAAAGGCAAAGACATAGACAATGTGGGGTTAGGGCAGGTATCACAGAAACAGAATACAAAGCTGGGGGCAGAAACGGAGGGGTCAGACGAATGAGGAAACATGCCATGTCTTTAACAGTAGAGACAATGCCATACCTTACCTTGACAGGAAACTAGGATACAAGCTGTACTAGGAACCTATGTTTAGGCAAGGAGTGGTAGAAAGAGGTGTCTGATAAATCCCCTGCTGCCTAGGGAGTGGCTGGGAAAGTCAAACCATGAAAAACCCATCAAGTTTCTGCAAAAACTGGCTGCACCTTCTTATAGCCATGTGGAGACAGCAGGAATATGCTGCAGAGTTAGGAAACTGCATGGGGACTCAGTGCTGTGGCCTGAAACGTGAAGGAGCAGGGAAGTGAACGCAGTGAGTGGCACAGTGCCAGGGACGCATACATGTTCCCGCTCTGACAATAGAATAGTTTTCATCAATTAACAAAATGCAAATTGAATAAAGAAGATTGAAATCTAAATAAAATTAATACTTGGTGTAACCTCACTTCTCTCTTCAAAACTACATCAATTCATCTAGGCACACTTGCTCAAAGTCAGAGATTTTGTATGATTATAGTTTGGGGAATGAGAAACCAATTTTACCAAACACAAACAGGTGGTGATCATCATTTTCATATGTAGATTAAAACACAAAGGTGAGATGAAAAACACTGAGACTCCAGCGGTATTGGTGAGCAGGCTCGGGACCCATGAAGGACGAGTACCTGCCGAATTTGTTGGTTTAGGGTCCACATTCCTAAAAGTGCACAATCCTTTTAAGGAGCTCTTTTTTCTCTTTCTAGAAGTTTTTTTCTGAATTTACTTATTTTGTATTCATATCTGTGTACTATAAACCTCTTGATATGCAGATATTTTAACCTTTGTAGCCTTAAATACGGTATATTGAATGAAAGAAATGATACTTTCAACATGTATTAGCAAATCTACAATATGCAAAATCCTAATGTACTGTAAGTTTCTGCACAGTCACAAACTCAGTCATATTGCTCTAAAATGTCAGTTTATCTCTAAAACTATTAAATAAGTACAGATCCCTTTACATTTATAACTATGAATAGATAATAGATAAAAAGCAGTAAATAAAGATACATTTTCTATTAATAATAGAAATTCAACTTCCTGAGTTTGTTGTTGAAAAAGGTTCTGAATCTCAGCATTTAGAATTGTTCACTTTAAACATTCACATATTCTAAATGATGTGATCTCAACATCTGCGGAGCACCTGCTGTCTTATTAAATGATTCCCAGTGGGTGGGAATAAGCTGATTCCTCCATGTTGTGAACTTAGTTGAGGCAACATTACATGATAGGCTTCAGTTAAATGCAATATTACATGCTCATGAACATAATTAGCTTCATTGTTGTAGAATATTATCTATCTATCTATCTATCTATCTATCTATCTATCTATCTATCTATCTATCTATCTATCTATCTATCTATCTAGTTTATACCCTGCTCAGAAAACTAAAGGCCACGTTACACACACAGATATCTGTTCAGATATTGGTCACATATCTCTGGTTTCAGTGAAATCATGGACACATTGTTCCATTTTGTGGCTGTGTACCTTGGATACCAGCCGGTGAGCGGAGAAGACTGGCAACCAAGGTATACATCGGGTATCTAGGCAGCGCGCCCTGCCTAGTTACCCGCAGTTTACCCTGAATGCCAGCTCCCAGCGCTTGCTGAGAGGCGCTGGGAGCTGGCTGATCGAGTTTCCCGGTGTCACACGCAGCGATGCTGCGTGTACACCAGGCGACCATCGCCAGGTTTTCGGTCCAGTCCGAAAACCTGGCGACCATCAACCAGCAATTTATCGCAGGTTGATGCGCCCTGTCACACGCGTCAATATCGCTGCAAAGCCATGTGCAGCACCGATATTGACAGCGATATTGACGTGTGTGACGGCCCCTTTACAGAAACTGCTTTGTTTGCATCAAAGGGCTATGCAAAATAATTAAAACAAATTAAGTTAGGTGTACCTACATCTTTGTCCAGTTCAGTTTGATTAGTTTTTTATTTTTACATTCTTCTGTTGAATCAGAATTCAAAAGCAATGTCTGATTGTCATTAGTTGCTACTCAGTAATATAAATTGAAAATGTCTTTGTCAGGTTATTTCAGTGACCATTGCGAGCCTTTCTTACTGTAATAGAAGGGTGCCAATAGTTTGTCCATATTATTACTATTATTTACCTTTAGAGCACCATTAATTCCATGGTGCAGTTCACGAGGAACAAAATAATAGTGATAAAGTAGTATAGAGGTGAGAGTGCCCTGCCATTGTGGACTTACATTCCACAGATATATAGTGATATATCTCGCTCGCTCACCACTGCTCGATACTCGGTTTGAGCATTGGGATGCTCAGGTACACTAGTTATTGGATTGAATATCGCACAAGAGCCATGCTTGTGTCCCTGCCCCACATGTTTTGTGGTTGTTAGACAGCCAATAAACATACAGGGATTGCCAGCCTTATATGGTAATGCCGGTAGCCATTTTGGCTACTGGCATTATTGTGATTTGCTAGCAGCATTGTGTCATGAAGTCAAATACTACGGCTTCATCATTATAGCAAAAGTAGTTTTCAGGGCTTCATACTGTCCTTTAATAAAAAAAACTACTTGCATTCAGTGTAGAGATAGCTGTTGGATGAGGGATAGTTTTTTCCCTGCTACATTTAGAAACTGGGCAAATCTCATTAATATACTTTTCATGCCTTCTATCCCTCTTAACTATGCCATCTTGAACATACAGACAGCATATAACATACTTTCCTATATCCATGACCTTTTCTTTTCAAATTCCCTTATTCTCCTAGCTCTTACTGAGACCTGAATCTAGCAGTCGGACACCACCACCATTGCTGCTCTCTCATACGGTGGGCTATCATTTTCAATTACCCCAGACCTGAGAACAGACCAGTTGGAGGGTTTGGCCTGCTGTTTTTAACAAATTGTTGTTTTTCAGACTGTCTGTGTTTGATTTCAGCCCCAGAACAAAATTACCCATACAAGTGTATGGGTCCGTGAATATCACAGAGAGTACATGGTTGCCATCCATGTGCCAGTCATATGCTGTCTTTTTCACTTTGGAATGGGTATTAGAAGCTTTTCCTTTTTTACAGATAAGAAAATCACTGATGGTAAAATTTGACACACTGACCAAACACTGATCAAAAACATTGATGAAAATTCGACTGTTGTTTTAACTTATGAGAAAAAAAATGTTCGTCTGAATATGAACTTTCACTGACAAGCAAAAGGGTAACAATTGTTTAATGTTTGACTTTCAGCCTCTATATCTCAGCATCCAGTACAGTTTTGAGGATGAGGCTACCTTTATTTTACCGACAATTATCTTGCCTATCTTATATATAAATTTGACTTGCAGCTATTTAGCATATGATTACCTATGCAGATTGTTGTCATGACACTGCCTTGTTACTTAATTGCTCCTGGTGTTTGAAAAATCTTTTTCTTCCTGTACACTACAAATTACAACCTGTTCTCATATTAATTCATAGCTCAGTGTGTTAGTAGCTTGATTCCCAAGCAAAAAAGTCACTGGTTTGAATTGGGGAGCAGCCATGAAGAAGATTTCCCAAGAAAAGAGGAACAACATCATTCAGTTCATCGTTAGCTGTCTCTTGGCCAAGGAAATAGCCAAATTGCATCATTTGAGTGCCATGACAGTTGGAAGAAATCAAAATTAAGTCCATCTATTGAAAAATCAAGAGGCAAAATATCAGAGTCAAAAAGTTGACTCATCATACGGTTTACCAGTTCTGGTATCGACAAACACGGCAGTGGATGTGGCTCATGTGCTTCATAATAGTGAGATCACAGACGTCAATGCAAGCACCATGCAATGCACATTACACAACTCTGGAATCATGGCCGGAAAAAAGGTAAAGAAGCCTTAACTTCAATATCTTCCAAAGAAGTATTGGCTTGAGTTTACAAAGAGGTAGGAGTAGGAAATTGGAAACAGGTGATATGTAGCGATGATAAGAAAGTCAATAGACTAGGCTCTGATGGGTGCAAATGAGTCTGGAAGAAAAAAGCCAACAGATCAGGAAATTGAAGAAACTGTCAAGTTTGGAGGAGGAAGCCTAATGGTATGGCATTGTTTCACAGCCAAAGGTATTGAATACTTTACCAGGATCAATGAAGTCTCAATGCTGAGCTATATATGAGTTTCCTTCAAGATCAGTGAGTTTGCTACAAGATCAGTTGCTTCATACACTAAAGTACTATGGGTATGAAAAGGACAACATAGTGTTCCAGCAGGTCAATGTCTTGAAGAAAAGAAATGGTTCAACAACGACAATAGAGGTGATAGATTGGCCACCACAGTCCCCAGGGCTCAACCCAACTGAACACTTATGGGTAGAGTTGATTAAAAAGCTGTGTACATACAGTTAGGGCCAGAAATATTTGGACAGTGACACAAGTTTTGTTATTTTAGCTGTTTACAAAAACATGTTCAGAAAGACAATTATATATATAATATGGGCGGAAAGTGCACACTCCCAGCTGCAATATGAGAGTTTCCACATCCAAATCGGAGAAAGGGTTTAGGAATCATAGCTCTGTAATGCATAGCCTCCCCTTTTTAAGGGACCAAAAGTAATTGGACAATGGACTCTAAGGGCTGCAATTAACTCTGAAGGCGTCTCCCTCGTTAACCTGTAATCAATGAAGTAGTTAAAAGGTCAGGGGTGGATTCCAGGTGTGTGGTTTTGCATTTGGAAGCTGTTGCTGTGACCAGACAACATGCGGTCAAAGGAACTCTCAATTGAGGTGAAGCAGAACATCCTGAGGCTGAAAAAAAAGAAAAATCCATCAGAGAAATAGCAGACATGCTTGGAGTAGCAAAATCAACAGTTGGGTACATTCTGAGAAAAAAGGAATTGACTGGTGAGCTTGGGAACTCAAAAAGGCCTGGGCGTCCACGCATGACAACAGTGGTGGATGATCGCCACATACTTTATTTGGTGAAGAAGAACCCGTTCACAACATCACAGAAGTCCAGAACACTCTCAGTGAAGTAGGTGTATCTGTCTCTAAGTCAACAGTAAAGAGAAGACTCCATGACAGTAAATACAAAGGGTTCACATCTAGATGCAAACCATTCATCAATTCAAAAAATAGACAGGTCAGAGTTAAATTTGCTGAAAAACACCTCAAGAAGCCAGCTCAGTTCTGGAAAAGTATTCTATGGACAGATGAGACAAAGATCAACCTGTACCAGAATGATGGGAAGAAAAATGTTTGGAGAAGAAAGGGAACGGCACATGATCCAAGGCACACCACATCCTCTGTAAAACATGGTGGAGGCAACGTGATGGCATGGGCATGCATGGCTTTCAATGGCACTGGGTCACTTGTGTTTATTGATGACATAACAGCAGACAAGAGTAGCCGGTTGAATTCTGAAGTGTACCGGGATATACTTTCAGCCCAGATTCAGCCAAATGCTGCAAAGTTGATTGGACGGCGCTTCATAGTACAGATGGACAATGACCCCAAGCATACAGCCAAAGCTACCCAGGAGTTCATGAGTGCAAAAAAGTGGAACATTCTGCAATGGCCAAGTCAATCACCAGATCTTAACCCAATTGAGCATGCATTTCACTTGGTCAAATCCAGACTTAAGACAGAAAGACCCACAAACAAGCAAGACCTAAAGGATGCGGTTGTAAAGGCCTGGCAAAGCATTAAGAAGGAGGAAACCCAGCGTTTGGTGATGTCCATGGGTTCCAGACTTAAGGCAGTGATTGCCTCCAAAGGATTCGCAACAAAACATTGAAAATAAAAATATTTTGTTTGGGTTATGTTTATTTGTCCAATTACTTTTGACCTCCTAAAATGTGTAGTGTTTGTAAAGAAATGTGTACAATTCCTACATTTTCTACCAGATATTTTTGTTCAACCCTTCAAATTAAACGTTACAATCTGCACTTGAATTCTGTTGTAGAGGTTTCATTTCAAATCCAATGTGGTGGCATGCAGAGCCCAACTCGCGAAAATTGTGTCACTGTCCAAATATTTCTGGCCCTAACTGTACCCAAATAAGTCAACCTGTATGGACCAAAATTGGGAACTTGTAGCAGAGACATAGGATGAAATTTCTGTTCAAACATGCCCAGAAGGATTCAAGCAGTATTGAAAGCAGAAGGTGAATTTACAAAATACTAACATAATAATACAAATTTTAATTTAGATTTTAAACAGCAAAACAGTAACAATGCATTGACGTGACAAGAATCTGCATAACTAAGCATATGCTAAATAGTTGCAAGTCAAATTCATGTACGAGATAACCAAGATGATTGTATGTAAAATGAAGGTAGTCTCATGATCAAACCTGTAGTGGATGGTGAGATATGGAGCCTGAAAGTCAAAAGTTCATAATCTTTAAACAGCGCTGATGTGGTCATGTGACCTATCAGCTGATTGGATTGACCCGCCCCTTCCTGGTCAGCTGATGCACAGATCCTCAAGCCGTAGGAGGTTTACTCATCGTGGGACACTCAGAGAATAGGTGAATGGATATCCCGTTCTGATAGTTCAAGTATATTGCAGCATACATAAACCGATCTTTAAAAATAGTATTTCTAAAAATCGCTTGTGATATCCTAATATGGCAGAAACTAGTCGATGGGGTGTTAGTTCCCTAGACTAGTCAGCCCACATAGCATGTTACTCCGCCCCTGTGGGTATGATAGCATGCTATGCATAGCATCGCGCCGCTGTGTATTACTCACCAATCAGTATCTCTGTCTCCAGGTGTATGCACCCTGGCTTCATAGAGGGTCACTGCGCATGATCAGAATCTGCAGCATTTCTGACCACTATACAGCTGGGTGTATGCATCCTGGCTTCATGTTGTGCACCCTAACCCCCATTTTCCTGTTATGCTATTGCTCTCTGTCAACAGGTACCTACACACCCATAAAATAGGAGGATTTTAACCCAGTTAAAGGCTGTGACTGATCATAAGGATGCAGCATATGGGACATGCCTCAAAGTGGCTACTGGGCGGTTTATCGATATGGCCATATTTGTAAAGCTTTGTGTCTAATTTTTCAACTTTTTTTCCTTAGCTGTAAGATTTTTCTAGTTTCTATTATACAGTCATGGCCAAAAGTATTGACACCCCTGCAATTCTGTCAGATAATACTCAGTTTCTTCCTGAAAATGATTGCAATCACAAATTCTTTGGTATTATTATCTTCATTTAATTTGTCTTCAATGAAAAAACACAAAAATAATTGTCCTAAAGCCAAATTGGATATAATTCCACACCAAACATAAAAAAGGGGGTGGACAAAAGTATTGGCACTGTTAGAAAAATCATGTGATGCTTCTCTAATTTGTGTAATTAACAGCAGCTGTAACTCACCTGTGGCACCTAACAGGTGTTGGCAATAACTAAATCACACTTGCAGCCAGTTGACATGGATTAAAGTTGACTCAAACTCTGTCCTGTGTCCTTGTGTGTACCACATTGAGCATGGAGAAAAGAAAGAAGACCAAAGAACTGTCTGAGGACTTGAGAAACCAAATTGTGAGGAAGCATGAGCAATCTCAAGGCTACAAGTCCATCTCCAAAGACCTGAATGTTCCTGTGTCTACCGTGCGCAGTGTCATCAAGAAGTTTAAAGCCCATGGCACTGTGGCTAACCTCTCTATATGTGGATGGAAAAGAAAAATTGACGAGAGATTTCAACGCAAGATTGTGCGGATGGTGGATAAAGAACCTCGACTAACATCCAAACAAGTTCAAGCTGCCCTGCAGTCCGAGGGTACAACAGTGTCAACCCGTACTATCTGTCGGCGTCTGAATGAAAAGGGACTGTATGGTAGGAGACACAGGAAGACCCCACTTATTACCCCGAGACATCAAAAAGCCAGGCTGGAGTTTGCCAAAACTTACCTGAGAAAGCCTAAAACGTTTTGGAAGAATGTTCTCTGGTCAGATGAGACAAAAGTAGAGCTTTTTGGGCAAAGACATCAACATTGAGTTTACAGGAGAAAAAAAGAGGCATTCAAAGAAAAGACACGTCCTACAGTCAACATGGCGGAGGGTCCTGATGTTTTGGGGTTGCTTTGCAGCCTCTGGCACTGGACTGCTGGACCTTGTGCATGACGTTATGAAGTCTGAAGACTACCAACAAATTTTGCAGCATATTGTAGGGCCCAGTCTGTGAAAGCTGGGTCTCCCTCAGAGGTCATGGGTCTTCCAGCAGGACAATGACCCAAAACACACTTCAAAAAGCACTAGAAAATGGTTTGAGAGAAAGCACTGGAGACTTCTAAGGTGGCCAGCAATGAGTCCAGACCTGAATCCCATAGAACACCTGTGGAGAGGTCTAAAAAATGGCAGTTTGGAGAAGGCACCCTTCAAATATCAGAGACCTGGAACAGTTTGCCAAAGAAGAATGATCTAAAATTCCAGCAGAGCATTGTAAGAAACTCATGATGGTTACCGGAAGCGGTTGATCGCAGTTATTTTGGCTAAAGGTTGTGCAACCAAGTATTAGGCTGAGGGTGCCAATACTTTTGTCTGGCCCATTTGCCCATTTTTGGAGTTTTGTGTGAAATGATCAATGTTTTGCTTTTTGCTTCATTCTCTTTAGTGTTTTTTCATTGAAGACAAATTAAATGAAGATAATAATACCAAAGAATTTGTGATTGCAATCATTTTCAGGAAGAAACTGAGTATTATCTGACAGAGTTGCAGGGGTGTATATACCTATGAGGCTAATTACAGGACACACCTTAGTTTAACATACTGTATCTTTACGGTCAAATTATTGTCAATTTTTTCTTCTAGGGGTACAATCATTAATGTCCAGAAAAATTTCATTAGCAATGTCTGATTCATTAGTTGGTATTTAGTAAATGAAATTGAAAATGCCTTTTTTTAGTTGCAAGTTCCTTCAGTGGCAATGAAATGATTTTTTTACCTTAACAGAAGGGTACCAAGAATTTTTTCCATGTATTTATAATACGAACTCTAATTCATTTATAATCTGTGCAGGTTCCAGTGTATTGATGATATAAATAACTGTTAAAACCCTTAGAAGGGAACTCTCCGAGACTTCACTAATCTCGCAAGACTTCCGCATTATTCACGGACACCTGTTCCACTGCGCAGGCACGGGTGCCACTGTCAGTGCCGAAATCTCGCGAGATTAGTGACGTCTCGTGAGACTTCAGTACTTCTATGCCCGCAAACACCCGCTCCACTGCGCCGGCGCGAGTGCTCCTTTCACTCACTGTGCCGGCCAGAGGAGGGACAGGAGATTTGAAAGATTCAGGGCGGGATTTGCAGCATGGAGGGGTGGGGAAACTTTGCCCCACCATGACATAATAGTTGCCTCCATGACTCAATCTGAGTCCAGCTCCAGAGAGAATATGACTTCATATTTCAGGTATGTGGGGCACATCTGGGCATATACAGGGGTTACTACAACCCCATGTACATGATGTATAACTTGCTGGGCACAGTATAAAATGCCCTGGGGGAGTGACAGGTTCCCTTTAAAGGCAATTGTATTAAAAGTACTTTACCCATTTAATAACAGCAAACAGACCAGGCTACTAAGGAATCTGTTCAGAAGATAGATTTGTAAGGCCCACTTCATGCTGCATAATTTTCACATCTGTGTGGATCCTTGAATTTAAAGGACTACACAGACAGGCACTGATCTGTGCCAGCAGATGCCAACTGATATCCACAGATTAGTGTTTTTCACTGATCCATCATCAGCACCAGAGATAGGGCTGACATTTGTGGCGCCCCTGCGGACCGGTGGCTATAGTAAGGCACTGCAGCTGGGACTGGTAAGTCGGTCACTTCCGCACAAACACCCAACACAACCCCCTATTCCTAGTCCTAGTTACTTCATGTCAGGCAAGAGATAGCGGGAGGGACCAAGTGGAGAGTGGAGAGTTGTGGAAGGACCCAGGAAGGGGTGGAGTCACAGGAATAAAATCCAGGAACACTAAGTTAGGATAGCTCAAGGGAGCGAGTTCAGGTTCGAGTTCCTTGTGAGAGAAGTAGGAGAGGAACATGACTCCTAAGCCCATGCCCGCCATCATGGGGTGACGCGTCTGCCTGGAGTCAGGGGCATCGGGCCTCCCTGCAGGGGGCATGGCCACTTTCATGAGCAAGTGGGGGCCCGGCCATGACTGTAGGGGGCATGGCTGTTTGCATAATGAAGCAGGGCCCGCCCCCCCGAGCCCACCCCCCTGGCCAGCAGCGAGTCTCTCGCTTTGTGCAGAGGGGGCCCGGCCGCCCGCCCGCCCACTCACTCTCACCACTGTTTGTGCAGCGGTGTCCGGGGCCTGCCCAGGTCTGTCCAGTGCGCCCACCTCACGGTCCACCCACGGTATGCCCCACAGAACAGACACAGCACACAGAGCGCGGGCAGCAGTGCTGAAGCCATGCCCACCTACTCCCGTGAGCAGGATGGAGTTGCTGATGGCTCCTGCAGGTTGCAGCCTTGGATTCCTGGAGACTGTGGAGCAGCAGGTGAGCCCTCAGCCCGGTGTCTCTGCAGTGCAGCAGATCACTTGCTGCTGCAGTGTCTGTGTGTGTGTTTTGTGTGTGTGGCAGGGGAGTGGGGACATTACTGTAATTATTACAACTTCTGAATAAACTGTGGATGATTGGGAGTGCATTAAACTACATGGAAATGCCCCTGTACACTGTGCCCCTCCCCCCTGCATACTGTGCCTCCATCTTGGACATTTTGCTGGCATCATGCTTGTATTTCTATACACTTAGTGTGATCGGGCATTTTCCATGTAGTGTAATGCACTCCTATTATTCAAATTTTATTCAGAAGTTGTAGTAATTACAGTATTGGAAGTTGGACGGACTCCATTACCCACCCACCCAGTGCCGTGACCCACCACGGACGGACGGGATACGGCGCCAAGGCCCACAGCACATGGTGGAGAGAGCCAGGCAGGAGTAGTAGTATGGTAGCCAGCGGAAGCTAGCACCAGCGCTGGACTGGTAAGTCATTAAAGCTAGTCCTCTTTCTTCACCTTCTCCCTCTGTCTTATTTCTCCTCCGCCCCCCTCTGTCCTCTTTCTTCACCGTTTCCCTCTGATCCACGTTCTCCTCCGTCCCTCTTTGCCCTCTTTCTTCACTGTCCCCCTTTGTACTCTTTCTTCACCGTTTCTCTTTGCCCTCTTTCTCCTCCGTCCCCCTCCTGTCCTCTTTCTCCTCCGTCCCCCTCATGTCCTCTTTCTCCTTTGTCCCCCTCCTGTCCTCTTTCTCCTCCATCTCCCTCCTGTCCTCTTTCCCCTACGTCTTCTTCTGTCCTCTTTCCCCTCTGTCTCCCTCCTGTCCTCCAGATTTCTCTTTTTGACATACTGCTGTCTGTTCACCTCTCATCTGGGACTTTGTGTTTTCAGTTCAGAGGCATGGCAGATGTTTGTGTGGGGGTGATCCAGGTTCCACCCCTGATAATGACATCATAGTCTGTTACCCTCCCTTGTAGTGGTTGGTCTCCATTGTCTAAACGGCCCGCAACCATCTCTATTGTGTATTCTCTAATGTGTATAGTCAGCAGCAGTCTCTAATGCGTATTCTCTATTGTGTGTATAGCCAGCAGCAGTCTCCATTGTGCATATGGCCAACAGCCATCTCTATTGTGTATACAGCTAGCAGCTGTTTCTATTGTGTATTCTCAATTGTATACACAGCTAGTGTGTATTCAGCCCACAGCAGTCTCAAGTGTGTGTGTGTAAGATATAATAGAAAGAGAGAGAGTGTAAGAAAAAAAGGAAAAACAGCACAAAAATATAGAAAAAAGTGGATTTTATTGCCCAATGGTGTGGCTGCGCATTGGGCAATAAAGACCACTTTTTTCTATTTTTTGTGCTGTTTTTCTTTTTTTACTCTATTATAAGGAACCATCTGGATTGCTGGTTGGGAAAGCTTCGCACATAAATTGAGATAATTTTTGGTGCTGTTCCAATTTTTCTCTACAAATATAATGTATGCTTAGGTGGAGGCGGAGCATGGGTGGGTGGAGCATGGTGGAGACAGAGCATGGGTGGGGGAGGGCGAAGTCTCAGGGGGCCCCCAAAATTTGGCAGTCTGGGCGCCGAAATTCCTAGTGGCAGCCCTGCCTAAGCCGATACGCCCCGAAAGCCTAGCAGACTGTAACACAAGAAAGAAGAGCCCGGACCCATAGCCTGTGCTACCGTATGCCTAGTCCGAGTCCCAGGCTGCGTACCGAGGAAGAGTGAAAGGGTCCAAGGTGTGTTCGAAGCAACGGGGACACCGAGGGACCGGACCGCCACCAAGTGCCGGCCCTGTTCAAGTGGCAGGGAGCTGTATGCCCCAACCATGAATTAATTGGTGGGGGAACAGTCTTTATGCCCGGAACCTAACCTCCGGTGCAGTGAAGAAAAGGCGGTCGGATTAGGGCGAGGGAGCCAGGATGAGAGCCCCCAGAAAACAGCCCGTGACTACTGGCCTGTAGCTAGCACTCATAACGGAGAACAGAGGCCCGGAAAGGTACGTAAGAGAGAGGGGTGCTACTCACGAGCTGTTCCAGCTGCTAATCTGACCTAGCCGCTGACTAAGAACTGTGACTTGTACCATCCATAAAAGAGAAAGTAAAAGCCGGTCAATCTGATTTGTGTGTGAGACTGTGATTTATGCGACAGCACAGCAGCAGGAGCTCACCTGTGGAGCCGCCGACTGAATCAGGCAGAGATGGCCTGCTTGTAAGTGACACTTGATCCCGCTGGCAGCTGCTGAGCTCCGCTGGCTCTTTTGTGTATTTGACACTATTCCTACATCTCTGCCCTGGGAAAAGCCCTACCCTTGGAGATCCTACCATCCTTGCTGTTAACCATTACCATCCCCAGAGGACCTGACTGCAGCAGTGGCCCACATTGGCCACAAACCATGGGTGGCGTGACGATTACCTACTAAAATCTCTATTTTCCCCTTTTTCTAATTCTCTTTTATCGCCTCACTTGGGATCACGGAACAGGGTCACATCACCAAGACACCACGCAGGCCAGACGACAAGCGGACCCGGTTCCGAGTACCCCACAGCCCCTGTGGGCGAGACACATTCTGACTAAGCTCAGTACAGCACGGATCCGTCTCCATAGACCCCCATGTTATTTGATGCCGACAGCTACAGATCCGTCTCTGTCTGTTTGTGTCCGCTTTTTTCAAGGCAGCCCAAAATCGCAACAATCTCCGATTCTGGGTGCATGAAAAAAACTGACACAAACGGATCAGTGACAAAACTGACACACACGGATGGCCATATAGGACCAATCCGTGCCCATGGTGATACATGGGGGGGCAAAACTGATCCGTGGCTATCCGTTTTAAAACGGATTGACACGGATCACAAAAAACGCAGTGTGAAGGCAGCCTAAGCATAAATCAGTTATCAAGTCAAACAAATTTCAGAGGAAGATTAGAAAATGTCTTCTAGAGAGACATGAAGTTCAGAAAGGCTACAAAAGAATTCTGTTGACATGGGGTATAGTAAGTGATAATAATCAAACCTCAATAGATGGAGAATAATCAGGAGTCTTATTTTCAGCTACAGGAAATATATGGTGATGGTAATCATGGTAAAAATTAAAGGGAACCTGTCAGATCGTGGTAGCCCTATAACCTATCTCTACCTGTCCCTGCACCTTCCTATCTAATCCCTAACCATCCCTCTCTGTGCCCTATAATGAGGGAGAAAAATAAGTTTTATACTTACAAACTGTCTCCAGTTGGAGACTGGAAAGGCATGCTCTGGACTCCATTCTCCCCTCCATGTGCTCTATCCACACGCCCCGCTGGGCGTCTGCATTTTCCTTGAGCTGTGACACCTCCTATTCAAAATGCCTGCTTCTTGTGATCATGTGATGCCTGGGCCAGAACATCATATCTGGCCCGGTGCATTGTGGGAATGATCACGTGGTATGCGTTGGGTTCAAGATGCGCAGTGCGCATGCCCCGGAGCCCGGCGCGTACCACGTGTTCATCCCCACAATGTCCTGGCCCAGATATGATGTTCCGGCCCTGGTATCACATGATCGTAAGAGGCTGGCATTTCAAATAGGAGGTTTCACAGCTCAAGGTGAATGTGGATGCCCAGCAGGGCGTTTGGAGACACCGGTAGGAGGGGAGAATGGAGCTCAGGAGAATGCCTATTCAGTCTCCAACTGGAGACAGTCTGTAAGCATAAAACTTATTTTTCTCCCTCATTATAGGGCCCCTTTAGCACAGACAGAGATGGTTAGGGATTAGATAGGAAGATGCAGGGACAGGTAGAGATAGTTTAGAGGGGTACCACAAACTGACAGGTTCCCTTTAAATTCAAGAGTTCACTTACGTTTTCTTCCTGTATTGTGGATGTTCAATAAGTATAATAAAATATTTGACCAGTGCAACTGCTGTGTTTTTATTACTTTAGACAAATCCTTTAATTTTCTTGCAATTCCTTGCTAAATCAATGTCTACGCTGATCGTGCACTGCTGGATGGCAATCTGATATATAAATTACAGGATTTTAGCCATGCTGTAGTTGTGTCTGTCATCATTTCCAGTGAAAATTGTGAGTCATTGCATTTAAATTTAATAATTTTATCGGTTTATTCAAATTGTGTGCAGAAATTCCATTACCCATATCCCAACAACTGTAAGGAGAGAAATGCACTGAGAATTGTGTCCACAAGGTGGTGCCTTATTGAAACTGAACGATGTGACACTGCTCAATGGAAATTGTTCCTTACATTAAAAATACACAAAACCCAAGACCTTTCTGCATATTGGTTTTATTACTTTCATGGGTTAAACAGTGTCAGGAGAAAAAAAAAACTTTGCCATTATACCCTTTCCTGACAATTGAGAAAGTGCAAATTTCGTTACCAAGGCAAATTTTAGAAGCAATTTTGTTAAAAGTGGAAACAACCTAATGTAAAGATCTAATAAGTTTGATTTTATCTGTCAGTTATATTTGATTCTGTAAAGAAAAGAGATGGCAGATGTGTTAGTCGTATACATAACATGTAATGTGACATATACAGTTGAAACCAGTAGTTTCCATATACTATAAAAAAAGACACATATCCATGGTTTTCTCACTATCTGACATGAAATCAGAATAAAGCTCTCCAGTTTTAGGTCAATTAGGATTACCATAATTATTGGCCAATATTATTATTGGTAATCCTTGATGCATGAGCGTGCTATGTTTTTTCAAACGCTCCCGCTCTGAATTCTATGATGCGGCATCACGTGATGTCTGTGTGCGTCATTGCCGGTGATGCAAATTCGCCGGGTGTAAGACCTGTGATGTGTGGAGCAGAAGATCTGGATATGACGCCGCTGGATCATATCCGGATCTTCCGCTCCACACGTCACAGGCCACCTTCAGAGCATGCGCAGAAGGCATGCAGAAGGCGGGCCTTACACCCGGCAAACTGCTCATCACCGGTAATGACGCGCACCGGCATCACGTGATGCTGCATCATAGAATTCAGAGAGGGGCATTTGAAATAAGAAAGTGCACTCATGCATCAAGAATTACGCCCATCGGAGCGTAATTGGAGCGGAGAGGAGGTCGGAGCGCAGCCCTGGGGACACTGCCCCTCCGTCAGAAACGGCCACCCTTCCAAAATCATGTAAGTTATTAAAACATACTATTTCACTTTTAATAACAACAAAGAGCTCAGACAGGGATAATTCAGAAAGTATTTGGGTGCTGCAGGGACAGGTATTGACAGGTTAGGGGGCTTACATGGGGTGACAGGTATTTAAGGTATATATTAGGTACTGAAATAAATTTCTTACTTTTTACATGTTTGATTAATTTTTAGATTTTAAAATAAGTATAAAACCTTCTCAGATGTGGTTTCTTCAATTTTTTGGGATTGTACTTTTCTTAAAAAACAAAACACAAAACAATCAGATTTCATTTATCAGATCTAAAATATAACGTTTCAAATCAAGTATTGCCATTCGGCAATGAAGACACATCACAGGCCTATAATCTATGCGTAGACATGCTTAGAGGTCACCCTATGCCATTCATGCTTTGCACGGCTGTCCGTGCCTGCTCAGCAGTGAAGGACCATCTGGGGCAGGTTAGTGTTATAGGACCAGCAGTGTGCTGCCCCTGTCTTTCACCCTGCCGGCTTTCTGAATACTACTGAAGAGAGTTTCAGTCTTCACCGCTGTCAATCTATCAGCTGTCATCAACGTAGAATATAATATATGTTCTTGGCGGAAAGAACCAAGCACAAAAAAATGTTACATAGAAAATTTCTGCATAATTTCCTACTTTGTGTCACTAGAGGAAAAAAAGATAGATGATCCTTTGCAAGCCCAGACCTACAGAAAGTCTCCCTTGGCAGCACTATGTGCTGAGTAAAAACAATGCACATCAAATGCAAAAATAGTGCGATATTACACTCCGCGCAAAGACAATACAAAAGCAATGCAGTGCATATAAAAATAGTAGTGTAGTACATCAGCGGGAATTAGGTTGCACACTACTCGGTTATTTACTTTTTCTGTCAATACTTAAAAAAAAAAAAATTAAATATACGGATATTAAAATCTGTAGATATCTAAAATATATGTATATTTAGAGTTTTGAATTTATCTTAGCATTTTCTTTTATGCTCCTTGATAAATCACAAACAAAATAATGTAATGTTACCTCGTGTTTCGCCAGATACCACACTTCTACACTAACAAACTTAGTTTTGATATTTCCATAGAGTTTAATGTGCTCAATTACCAATGCACAGTCCTCCAATATAAATATATGGCTATGTACTGATGTTCATCATTTTACACTAAGGCATAAGTCTTCCCCTAATCACATAGATACAGCTTAACAAATGACTGAAATGATAATTACCTTGGGGATTGTTTAGACATTAATTGGGCTTATCCTGACCAATATAACATGTGTATAGGAAAGTATTGCTTTAAAATAAATGTCCATCATTGTATACCACTAAGTAATTTCATTAGGTCCAAGAATCTATATTATTCAGTTCCTTAAAGGGATTCTATGACACTTAAATTGATTTTTATTTTTTTTTAATAATATTTAATATTTAAAAAAATAAGTTATGTTAAAGGGAATCTGTTAGTAGGATTTAAACCCACCCAATATATTTATACTTACCTAAAATTGTCCGTCATCCACTTCTGTCCGGACGTCCCCGAATCCCACAATCCACCGCGCCGCACCGGAAGCATGCCGACCACCATATTGGAACATGCAAGTGATGAATGTTCCAATATGGCACCCACTGGTGGTACCAGGTCCTTGCGCAGTACAACCTGCAGAACACTGCCAGGACCTGCCGCCGCCAGAACCCTGCTATGATCCGCTGCCGGACCCCCGCTAGGACCTGCCGCCTAAGCTGCCCAACAAGCGCCGGATCCCGCCGGTACCTGCCCACCCACCTCCGTGCAGTCACAGCTGCCAGGAATGACCACAGCTTACGGCCTGTGCTGGAGATGGGGTGCGGGTTCCCTCTGGTGGTGCTGCACCCCATCTCCAGCACAGGCCACAAACCACGATCTTTCCTGGCAGCTGTGACTGCACGGGGGTGGGTAGGCATCGGCGGTACACACACACACACACTACAGTCATGCATGTACACACACATACATACATGTACTCACGTATATACACATATAGACATGCATACATATACACACAGTATAATGTCCTAACATGCACTTACACATGCATGCACTTACACACAAACACACGCATGCACATACATACACAGAATATAATGTCCCCACATACACACACAAGCATGCACATACATGCACGTTCATACACACACGCAGATATACACATGAAGATGCACACATACATAAACACGCATACAACACAGTATAATGCCCCCACACACACATACACATGCACGCACATTACACACATGCAAACACACACAAACACGCATACACACACAGTATAATGGCCCCACACATACTGTACACCTATGCATACACACGCAGATATACTCATGTAGATACACACATACACACACGCACATACAAACACACATGCACACACAGTATAATGTTCCCACATGCATATACACATGCACGCACATACACAGATGCAAGCACGCACATACAAACATGCATGTGCAAACACACAGTATACTATACCCACACACACGCACGCACATACACACAAACACACACGCCTGTACATACACACACAGGTACACACGCACTCACAAACACGCATATGCACGAGTACACACAGTATAATGTCTGCACATACACATACATACACATATGCAAGCACGAACATACAAACATGCATATGCATGCGCATACATAGACACATATACACAGTATAATGTCCCCACACATGCACGCAGATACACAAATGCACATACGCATACAAGCATGCACATACACGCATACGCACACATATACACAGACATGTGCATTCAAACAGTATAATGTCCCCACACACACATACGCACATACCCACAAATATGCACATACACACAAATGTACACATACATGCACACATACAGACACATGCACACACAAACACGCATACACACAAACATGCATATACACACGCAAGAATGCACATATACATAACTATATACATACATACACACACGCAAGCACACACATACAAACATAGACATAAATGTGCATATATACACACAGATACAAATGCCCACATACACACATACGCACATGCATACGCATACACATAAACACGCATACATACACAGTATAATGTCCCCACACATGCAGGTACACACATGCACACATGCACATACACAAACATGCATACCCACAAACACACACATGTGCAAACTCACACGCAGAAGCATGCACACACATGCATACATACGCACACACATGCACATACACACCCACATACATGCGCATACATTCCCACATACATGCACATACGCAGACACACACATGCATACATGAGCACACACACATATGCACATGCACAAACATACAGACACATACACACACACATGCACACATATGCATACATAAAACATGCATGTACATACACACGCACACATGTGCATACACACATATGCAGCATACATACAGCCATACATGCACATGCGGATGCTATCTTTGGACACTCAGGTATACAAAGATGTGGGCACGTGACACAACACACTGCCCCACTGCAAGATTATAGGATTACGCTGGAGGGGAACTTGGTAGGAGCTAATAAAGTGGATAACAAGGTGTCTCTGTCTATTTTGTATGTATTACAACATTTCTCTGTGTTTTTTCCCCCTTTAGTGAAAGTATTGCTAATGGCCGGCTTTCATACTGATGGCTGACATTAGCAATATAGCTTGATATCAGCTGCCAAAAAAAGCTGACATCAATCCTTTATTACCCAGTCTGCCACCGCTACACAGCAGCTGGAAGAGCGGGGCAACTGCCAGTTTTGGCATCTCTCATTGAGGCGCCAATTCTGGGGCAGCTGCTGGTTCCAATTTTCAGCATGGGTGGCCTAGAACGCTGAGAATTCCAGCCCCCAGTTGTCTGGGTTACCTTGGCTGGCAGAGCCTACGCCAATTTTTTTCTTATTTAAATAATGAAAAAAAATGGCTTCCCTGTATTTTTCACTGCCAGTGAAGGTAACACCAGACAGCAGGGGTTGGCAGCCAGTAGCTTTGCCTGCACTGGCAAGACAAAATACACCCCCCTCCCCCGCAGACACAGGTTTTTTAACTCAAAATATATTTACTTACATACATTGGAGAGAGAGTACGGTGGAGGAGGGGGGAGAGATAGCCGACACCTGCAGCGTCACAGAGCTGCCCCCATTGTGATGCCACCGCCCTCCATCAGTGGTGGTGGCCTGATATACCAGAGGACAGGTAGCTATTGGTCAAGGGGAGTGTCAGGTTGTGCCGTGCCGGCCCCAAGAGCAACAGGGGAAGGGCGCGCCGCGCCAAGTGCACCGCTCATGAGATTCATGAAACCTGATCCCTGCAGCATGCTGGTGCGTTAGCTAGGTGGTCAGCAGACAGGAAGTGTACCCGGCAACGGCTCCGAGACACAGTACGCGTAGACGCCGGATGCCCGGTTGGCAGAGGAGCAGGGAATGCCGCCCCAGGAGAGGTGAGCTGGGAGAGCGGTGCCAGGGGACCTAACAGTACTCCCTCCCTCATGTCCCCTTTTCCAAAGGCATGCTAAAAACCTCGCCAGAATGTGTGGCGCATCAATGTTCTTCCGGGGCTCCCAGGTCCTCTCCTCAGGACCAAAGCCAGCCCAGTCAATCAGGAAGAGGTTTTGCCTCTACTCTTCTTCATGGCAAGGATGCCCCTGACCTCATAGGCATTCTCGGACCTGAGAGGAAATGATTAAGCAACACTGGTTTCAACAACGAGACATGAAAGGAGTTAGGGATGCAAAGCGAGGCAGGCAGTCTCAACTTGTAGGCAACGTTGTTGATGCGTCCCAGGACTTCCAAGGGACCAATGTAACACGGCCCTAGCTTGTAGGACGGCACCTTCAGCCTGACGTATCTGGAAGACAGCCACACTTTATCGCCTGGGAGACAAGACGGTGCATCTAAGCGTCTCTTATCGTCATGTCTCTTCATCCTGCCAAAGGCTTGTGTAAGGGCATCTCTGGTTTCTCTACAGATCTTGGAGAAGTCCACGGACAATGCATCAGCCGCCGGTTTGCCGAACGCTGAGGAGATCGGAAGAGGCAAACCAGGATGTTGCCCGAATACCACGACAAAAGGAGATTGAGCAGACGACTCACTGTAGTGATTGTTGTAAGCAAATTCCACCCAAGGACGGAGACTGGTCCAGTTATTGTGATGAGCATTGGTGAAGTGCCCAAGGTAGGTGGTGAGGACTTGGTTAATGTGCTCCACCTGCCCGATGGACTGAGGATGATAAGCTGAAGAGAAGTCCAACGTGATATCCATATGCTTGCACAGCACCCTCCAGAACCGGAAGTAAATTAACTCCCCTATCAGACATGATATGATGTGGCATTCCGTGGAGCCGGAAGATGTGTTTGAAGATATCTTGGCAAACTCAGGAGCGGACAGTAGATCGGGCAAAGGAACGAAGTGAGCTTTTGGAGAAGCGATCCACAACTACCCATATGACCGTACAGCCGGAGGAGCAGGGTAGATCCGTAATGAAATCCATAGCTATGTGTTGCCAAGGAGCCATTGGGACCGGGAGAGGCAGTAGACGTTTAGCCGGTAACTCTCTGGACACCTTATTTCTAGCACAGGACGGACATAAAGCAACAAAGTCGTGGACGTCTCGACAGATAGTAGGCCACCAATAGTGATGAGAGATCAAAGAGAGAGACTTTTTAACTCCTACATGACCGGAAATTCTCGACGCGTGTCCCCATGCCAGGACCGCCTTCCTCTGATCCTGTGCTACGAAGGTCTTACCCGGCGGAAGTCCAGCTACACGTAAGGGAGCCAAGGTGATTATCTTGGTAGGGTCGATGATATGGAAGGGCTCCTCGTCCACATCCGACTGCTGGAAGGACTTTGACAGGGCATCAGCCTTGATGGTTTTACTGCCAGGACGGAAGTGCAGTTCCAAGTTGAAACGGGCAAAGAACAGGGACCACCAGAACTGCGGGGGTTGAGCCTTTGGGCGGACTGGAGATAAGCCAGGTTCTTGTGGTCGGTGAAGATAATGAATGGATGAACGGCACCCTCGAGGAGGTGTCTCCACTCCTCCAATGCCAATTTGATGGCCAGCAATTCATGATCCCCAATAGAGTAGTTGCACTCCGATGAGGTAAATGCTTCGGAGAAAAAATTGCAGGTGACTAACCGAACCGAAGAGGATTTCTGGGAGAGGACAGCCCTATGGAGGAGGCTTCTACCTCTACGATGAACTGTCTGTTTACCTCTGGTTGGTGCAAGGTAGGAGCCTTGGAGAAGGAGCACTTTAAGGTGGAAAAAGCGTTCTCGGCCTGTGGGGTCCAGTTGCAGGCTTTCGCTCCCTTACAGATGAGAGCCGTGATAGGTTGATCAAGGAAGAGAAATGGCGAATGAATTGCCTATAATAATTTGCAAAGCTGAGGAACTGCTGGATAGCCTTAGTCCCCATAGGACAGGGCCACTTCAGAACAGCGGAGAGCTTCTCAGGGCCCATCCGTAATCCAGAATCAGAGATTATGTATCCGAGAAAGGGCAGAGAGGTCTGCTCAAAGACACATTTCTCCATCTTGGCGTACAACCGATTCCTCCTCAGTTGCAGGAGGACTTGCCGCACGTCCCGTCTATGAGAGAACAAGTTCGGGGAGAAGATAAGGATGTCGTCCAAGTAAACCATCACACACGTGTACAACAGATCACGGAAGACGTCATTGATGAACTCTTGAAACACAGTGGGGGCGTTACACAACCCGTACAGCATGACCAAATACTCATAATGGCTGTCCCGGGTGTTGAAGGCGGTCTGCCATTCGTCTCCGGCACGTATGCGGACCAGGTTGTATGCACCTTGTAGGTCCAATTTCGTAAAGATGCGAGCCCCTTTAAGCCTGTCAAAGAGCTCTGGAATCAGCGGCAGGGGGTATTTGTTCTTGATGGTGATGGCATTCAAGCCTCTGTAATCTATACAGGGTTGAAGGATGCCCACCTTCTTCTTCACAAAGACAAACCACATCGACCAGCTCAACAACACATTGACAAGCCACATCGACCAGCTCAACAACAGCACTGCCCCGGGGACCCCGCTCCGCCTGCAAGGAGCGTTATCAACTGGCTGCAATACCAACGTCCCCGGCAGTTTGCAAGCGGTGCTGGTGAGATCACCAGAATCTGCAGGTGGCCTCACGAGACTTTATTCTTTTCTTTTCTTTTAATTATTTTCCCCTTTTACCCAGTGACCCCCATGGTTTGGACCCGGCCACCGGCCACCGAGATATCACCCCAGCACTAACGCCCGGGTACCGAGTGCCCAAAGACCCCTGGGTGGGTCACAAGTCTCCGCTCCCAATAACCTTCAATGCTGGCCTACATACATCCCATAACAGCAGTAAATATCATCTTCTTAAAAGCAGGTACTTAAAGAGATACATATATTCTAGATATGCAGTACAATACAGGATACAAGCACATAGATAAATCTTTGGATATTTTCATATATTGATATATATTGATTTCCATAACAGTTTCTCCTGAACATATACAACAATCTTACCCTAATTTCTTGGCCCTAGGTTGACTGACTTGCTGGTGTAACAGGCTAGATTAACCCCCCACCCAGAATATACCCGGTTTTAAAATGACCTAGGCCAGATTATACTCTAGGTATATTATGGCCCCCCAGGGTATAAATTTGTATAGGCCAGATTATACCCCTCTGGGCCAGAATATACCCGGGTTATGGCCTAGGCCAAACTATACCTCGGGGTATAAATTGGCCTAGGCCAGATTATACCCCTCTGGATCAGAATATACCCAGCAGCTGTAGATCAGATTTTTCACACTTTTGAGAACCATTGAGTGATATACTCAATAATGGGGCTTCAGTCAGTGCACAGGGTCCCCAGGCAGTGCCCATGGGCCCCAGACAGTGCACAGGGAACAGAGACAGAGCCCAGGTAGCACACAGGATAAAGAGCTCATGGCAGGCACAGTTTTCCATTTTGCAGTATCAAATTCTTTTCATCTTATACTGCTCCCTCCTGAATCCATTTTTCTTTCTCTTCCTTTGATGCTTGCCTTTGTAGAGTTATTTCCATCTTCTCCCAGGATTGTTCATCTGTTTCTTCATCTTCAGTGCTTGTAAGAGAACATAATAGAGATTCCTAAGATTCTTCTGCTGCAAGTGGTAGTACAGTATTGCTGCTTTTTTCTCTGCTTAGTTAGCCAGGTTGTTCACCACATCTTTTCTCTTGAGATTCCCCCGGTGTATACCTTAATCTTTAGCAGGGCCGCCAATAGGGCCTTATAGGCCATACAGCTGTAAGGGGCCCGACTATGAGTGAAGGGGGCATGGCCATACAAACAGCAGGGGGGGGCCCGGGTGCCCTGGCTGTGGGCGGAGCCATTTAGAGCAAGGAGGCCCGCCCCCTTTGGGCAGCACAGTAGTTTGCACACTGAGTGTCATTGTCGTCATCAGGGGCGGCGGGGCCAGGCTGTGATGAGAACAGATCAGTGTGACTGACTGTGCTCTCTGCTCTGCCTCTGCTCTTTGCCAGAGCGGCGCGGCGAGTGCAGGCGCAGCAATGCATTGAGCACAGGCTACTGCAGTGCACAGTCATCAGTCTCATACAGACATACAGGCTGGCTGGCTGCAGCTGTGCAGCTGCACAGCCTGAGCCTGTACACACACACAACAGCAGCGCCAGCCGCCCGCTCAGACACAAAGTGCAGGGGCCCGCCCACTCTCCCTCTTATGAGTGAAAGGCACAGTCACACAGTGGCATAGTATTGTATTATTGTGTGGGAGCCCGGCCCCGGACTGCCCATCCCGCTCCACCCAAGTCCTCAGGCCTCACTGCCCACTGGCACTTCACAGAGGGCCACGCAGACCCACCCACTACAGCCAGGGCCCGGCCCCCCACCCCTGCCCACCCAGGACAAAGAGTGAAAGAGAGGCTTGGATCACAGCATTACTGGAACTCACATGGCCTGCAGGAGAGGTGAGGGGGCTGGCCCTGATGATCTCACCTCTTCAGCAGCTGCGGCACAGCCACTGGGCAGGATGCAAAACTCCACTGAAGTCACGGAGCTGCTGCTGGTGGTGAGTATACTCCTCTGTCTCTCTATCTCTCTGACTCTCTGTCTGTCTCTTGCTCTTTGACTGTCTTATCTGTCTTTCTGACTGTGTGTCTCTCTCTCACTGTCTTTCTCGCTGACTGACTGTCTCTTTCTCTCTCTCTGACTGGCTGTCTTTCTCTCTCTCTCTTGACTGTCTCTCTGACTGTCTCACTCTCTGACTGACTGTCTCTCTCTGACTGATGGTGTCTGTGTCTCTCTCTCTGACTGACTGTCTCTGAATGTCTCTTTCTCTGACTGACTGTCTCTCTCTGAATGTCTCTCTGACTGATGGTGTCTGTCTTTCTCTCTGACTGGATGTCTCTCTCTGACTGGATGTCTCTCTATATGACTGGCTGTCTCTGTCTCTCTGGCTGTCTCTCTCTCTGGCTGTCTCTCTCTGACTGATGGTTGGTGTCTGTCTCTCTGACTAATAGTGTCTATGTCTCTCTCTCTCTAACTGTCTCTCTCTCTGACTGTGTCTGTCTCTGACTGACTGTGTCTCTCTCTCTGACGGACGGTGTGTCTCACTGTCTGACTGACTGTCTCTCTGACTGATGGTGTCTGTCTCTCTGACTGATGGTGTCTGTCTCTCTCTCTGACTGATGGTGTCTGTTTCTCTCTCTGACTGATGGTGTGTCTCTCTCTGACTGACTGTGTCTCTCTAACTGAGTGTGTGTCTCTAACTGAGTGTGTGTCTCTCTCTCTGACTGTGTCTCTCTGACTGTCTCTCTCTGTGTCTCTCTGACTGTCTCTCTGTCTGTGTCTCTCTCTCTCTGACTGACGGTGTCTGTCTCTCTCTCTGACGGTGTCTATCTCTCTCTCTGACTGATGGTGTCTGTTTCTCTCTCTGACTGACTGTGTCTCTAACTGAGTGTGTCTCTCTCTGACTGACGGTGTGTCTCTCTCTCTCTGACTGATGGTGTCTGATAGTGTGTGTGTCTCTCTCTGTCTCTCTGACTGTGTCTTTCTCTCTGACTGACGGTGTGTCTTTCTCTCTGACTGACGGTGTGTCTCTCTCTCTGACTGACGGTGTGTCTCTCTCTCTGACTGACGGTGTGTCTCTCTCTCTCTGACTGATGGTGTGTGTCTCTCTCTCTGACTGATGGTGTCTGTCTCTCTCTCTGACTGATGGTGTCTGTCTCTCTGACTGACGGTGTCTGTCTCTCTCTGACTGACGGTGTCTGTCTCTCTCTCTCTCTGACTGACGGTGTCTGTCTCTCTCTGATGGTGTGTCTCTCTCTCTGACTGACGGTGTCTGTCTCTCTCTCTCTGACTGACGGTGTCTGTCTCTATATGACTGACGGTGTCTGTCTCTCTCTCTGACTGACGGTGTCTGTCTCTCTCTCTATGACTGACGGTGTTCTGTCTCTCTCTCTCTGACTGACGGTGTCTGTCTCTCTCTCTGACTGACGGTGTCTGTCTCTCTCTGATGGTGTGTCTCTCTCTCTGACTGATGGTGTCTGTCTCTCTCTCTCTGACGGTGTCTGTCTCTATATGACTGACGGTGTCTGTCTCTATATGACTGACGGTGTCTGTCTCTCTCTCTGACTGACGGTGTCTGTCTCTCTCTCTCTGACTGACGGTGTCTGTCTCTCTCTCTGACTGACGGTGTCTGTCTCTCTCTGATGGTGTGTCTCTCTCTCTGACTGATGATGTCTGTCTCTATCTCTCTGACGGTGTCTGTCTCTATATGACTGACGGTGTCTGTCTCTCTCTCTCTCTGACTGACGGTGTCTGTCTCTCTCTCTGACTGACGGTGTCTGTCTCTCTCTGATGGTGTGTCTCTCTCTCTGACTGATGGTGTCTGTCTCTCTCTCTCTGACGGTGTCTGTCTCTATATGACTGACGGTGTCTGTCTCTCTCTGACTGACGGTGTCTGTCTCTCTCTCTATGACTGACGGTGTCTGTCTCTCTCTCTATGACTGACTGTGTCTGTCTCTCTCTCTGACTGACTGTGTCTCTGTCTCTGTCCCTCTCTGACTGACGATGTGTCTCTCTCTGACTGGCTGTCTCTCTGACTGATGGTGTCTGTCTCTCTCTGACTGATGGTGTCTGTTTCTCTCTCTGACTGATGGTGTGTCTCTCTCTGACTGACTGTGTCTCTCTAACTGAGTGTGTGTCTCTCTCTTTCTGACTGTGTCTCTCTGACTGTCTGTCTCTCTCTGTGTCTCTCTGACTGTCTCTCTGTCTGTGTGTCTCTCTCTGACTGACGGTGTCTGTCTCTCTCTGACGGTGTCTGTCTCTCTCTCTGACTGACGGTGTCTGTCTCTCTCTGACTGACGGTGTCTGTCTCTCTCTCTGACGGTGTCTCTCTCTCTCTGACTGACGGTGTCTGTCTCTCTCTCTCTGACTGACGGTGTCTGTCTCTCTCTCTGACGGTGTCTGTCTCTCTCTCTCTTTGACTGTGTCTCTCTCTGTCTCTGTCTTTAAAGATACATGAACTAGGAGCCCTAGGTTGCAAGGAACTCTCAAAAGGAATTTTCTTACAGACCTGTTTGTTATTATTATGATTTTCCACTACGCGTTTCAACAACAGCCTGTTGTCTTCATCAGGTGGGGAATAAACACGTAGTGGAAAATCATAATAATAATAATAATAATAGTAATAATAAACAGGTCTGTAAGATAATTCCCTGTTAGAGCTCCTTGCTACCTAGTGCTCCTAATATGACCACTCAGTTTATGTATCTTTAATTTCATTGTTCTCATCCCTGGAATTGTAGCCGGAGCGGATTGGAGCTATCAGAGAGCTCTCAAGAGCCTTTAAGGAATTTGCATGATGAAGTTCCGTTGACGCGGACGTCAGGTGATCGGGATCTCGCACATGACCACACCAAGAAGGAAGACGCCTAGGAGCGGTCTCGCGCAGCAGCCCACGGTCCTCTACCGCCATGCGAATACCGATGTTGAGCGAGGGTGCACAACCGGAATAGGTGAGAGGCAAACCCCCACACCTTATAAAAGTTTCCCCCACTAGACCACCAGATCCTTTTCAAGTTGCGCCTCTCTATTTTTATTTTTGTCTGTCTCTGTCTGTCTGTGTTTGTTTCTGTGTTTGTGTCTCTGTGTGTGTGTCTCTGTGTCGTCGTGTCTGTCTCTCTGTCTCTGTGTCTGTCTCTCTGTCTCTCTGTCTCTCTCTCTGTGTCTGTCTGTGTCTCTAAACAGCACTATATATACAGGTCCACACTGGATGCTGTATTTGTGTATCTATATACTGTATGTATATAGTGTGGACCTGTATATACAGTAGAATGCTGTCTGTGTATATAAGATGTACAGCCAGCAGTTTCTGCATACGGCCAGCAGTCTCTGTGTATACGTCCTGCAGCAGTCACTAATGTGCATACAACCGGCAGCAGTTTCTAATGTGCATATGTCTCCCAGCAGTCTCCAATGTGCACAGGTCTTGCAGCTGTCTCCATGATGTATGCGGGCAGCAACAGTCTCTATTGCATACTCTCTCGTGTGTATAGCCCCGCAGCCGTCTGCATTGTCTATACGGCCCGCCGCCATCTCCATTGTCTATATGAACTACAGCCATCTCTATTGTGTATTCTCTATTGTATATACAGCTATTGTGTATTCAGCCCACAGCAGTCTCAAGTGTATGTGTGTAATATATAATAGAGAGAGAGAGTGTAAAAAAAAAAAAGGAAAAACAGCACAAAAATATAGAAAAAAGTGGACTTCATTGCCCAATGGCATAGCCACGCATTGGGCAATGAAGTGCACTTTTTTCAATTTTTTTTTGTGCTGTTTTTCCTTTTTTTACCGGATTGTAAGGAACCATCTAGATTGCTGGTTGGGAAAATTTGCATATAAATGGAGGCAATTTTTGGTGCGGTTCCAATTTTTCACTATAAATATAATATATGTTTGGGTGGAGGCGGAGCATAAGTGGAGGCGGAACATGGGTGGTGGCTGGGCGGAGTCTCAGGGGGGCCCCAAAATTTTGGCAGTAAGGGGCCCCGAAATTCCTAGTGGCAGCCCTGATCTTTAGTACCACCACTTTTTCTGGCATCAGCACTTTTATGGCCTTATGGTGCCATACCAGGGTTCCATTGATTGTGATGAAGTTTCTGGCCCTCCATATTGGTCCATAATCAGGCGTTACTCCATAAGAATATTTTGAGTCGATGAAAATGTTAGCTTTCTTCTGAGCAGCCATCTTGCAGGCTTCTGTCAAGGCAAGTAGTGCAGCTTCCTGTGCCGACAGGTAATGGTTTGAGCACCAGTATAGCATCTTCTGTTACCACTGCCATAACTGTGTGAATCTTCCGACCAGGTCTGCATATCTTGATCCATCCACACAGAGAGTGAGGTCCAGATCTTCCGACAGTGTATCCGTAACTGTGTTGAATGCAGAGGTTTCCCACCTCATGAGAGCAAGGAAGTCATGTTGAGTCATTTCAGAGTCTACATCCTCTTCCAGCAGAGTGTCAGAGGGACCACATTTTCCCCTTGGAAGAGGAAGGAGAGTAGCAGGTTTAAGAACATCACACCTGGAGATAGTTATGCCAGGGAGCAGGAGGGAACACTGTGAGCATAGATGGCGGGCAGAAGACAGGTGCTTTGGCTGTGTCTGGGCCAGAATGACAGTGATGCTGTGCTGTACCATCATTCTGTGGCCCAGGATGTCAGAAGTGTTGTCCAGCAACAAGTGGGTTGCAAACACAGCTCTCCTGCAGGACAGTGCCCCTCTGGCCACTGGATCCAGTCTGGCTGAATAATATCCGAGAGGTCAGCATTTTCCACCATGTGTTTGGGTGAGGTCTTCCGTAGCATGCCCTTGTTTCTCCATGACAAACAGACAGAATTGTTTCTGATAGCCAGGTAGTCCCAGAAAAAAAGAGGATGTGACAGCTACTTGAGAGCATGGAATCCATTCAAAGCTTCCTTGATCATGCAGAATGTGCTGTTCTTGAGGCAGTCATAAAGAGGTTGCATGTGTACTAAAGCATAAAGAATCCAAGGGCAGCAGTAAGACTAGTGTCTTAGTGTCCAAGAAAAGACTGGAGCCGAGCTAGAGCTGAGCTAGATTTGCAGGTTGTGAAATGTTCTTCACTGATGTCTTCCTGTCTTTAGTCAGTTGTTTTGTCTGGCGAGAGATGCGGTGTCCCAAGAATATCACCTTGTCCACACAGAATTGCAACTTGTCCTTTGATGCTTTACATCTCTTGTGGGCAAGGAGATATAGTTGTTCTTTGCCTCTTCTGAGTCTGAGCACAAAATAAAATCATCCACATATTGCAGAAGTGCAATACCAGGATGGGTCAACTTCCATGGTTCAAGGACTTTCTTCTTGGACTGGCTGAACATGGAGAGGCTATTCTGTGCTTTTTGGGGCAAAACAATCTAGGTGTAGTGTTGATGTTCATGCCTAAAGGTGAAGAAGTGCTGGCAGTTTGGGTGCAGTGGGACACTGAAGAAGGCATTTGCCAGATCAATCACCGTGAAGCTGGAGGAAGTAGGTGGAATGTTTGACAGAAGACTGTATGGATTCGGTACAATTGGCGTGTAGCTTCATCCACTGCAAGTTGATCTGTGGGGTACTCAGGGCCGGGCCGGTGCTGTCTCTCTGGGATCACGGTAGTCATGACCCAGTCCCATGGCCTGGGCTCAGTCTAAAAAGGAAGGGGTTATTTACAGGGGATTTGTCGTGATGCCACCCAGGGTATGTGGTCAGTGGGGACCACCACTACTGTATTCCTGCTGGGGATGGTGACTTAGGGCAGCGTGGATGGTAAGCCCTCCTCGGGTAGGGCTGAGAGTCCCCAGGGCAGGTGTAGTGTAAAGGGCTGCGTACTGTGGATGCTTCACTTACTTCTGTGATGCAGCTTCTCCAGTCAGCACGCAGGGACAGCAGGGATGAGGCTCCGCAGGTAGAGATCTCTGCAGGGAGCTGGAAAGAACAGTCTCAGGCAATGGTGAGCTTACCGAGTACTTTACTGAAGTTCTTTTAGCAGCATGTTACAAGTCACAGTTCTCACAGTCACAGTTCTTAAAAGTTAGCACTGCTCTGGGCACCCGGGTTCTACTGCAGCTCATTCACCAAACAATAATGAGTAGTCCACACTGATGAATGCGATTAGTAACCGCATTCATCCACCATCAGAAAATCTGCAAAAAATCAGTGCAAAAAATCCGCACAGGAATCACACAAAAAGCTCTCTGTTTATAATAAGTATTTTTTCCAGTTTGTAGCAAGTAGTATCAAAAAAGTATCAAAAACAGGGCTATTGGTCTGTACGTTTTTTGCCTCCCTCAAAGTTCCTTTCAGGCCTTACTTGTCTTCCCCTCTTTCCTCACTCACGGGTTTGGTATGGCCGTCACGGGCTTTTGTGTGATGAGTACCTCTGTCTCAGGGTCACTAGCCCTAGTTCGATGTCTGTGTTCCTAGACCGTGGTGGTAGGTAGGTTGCAGGTCATAGAGTACCTGCCCCATGCAGGTGTGTCTCGTGATTGGGGTCTTAAGGCCAGTTTACATGTAGTGACATTGCTAACGATGTCGCTGCAACTTGTGATGTTGCAGCGACCTCGTAGCGATGTCGCTACGTCTGACATACTGTAACAATCAGAGATCAGCTCGCTGATTGTTGGTATTATGGCCAGTGCCATTTTTCAATCGTTGGTCTCCCGCTGGGTGACCAGCATTGCTGTGTGTGACAGTGGGAGACAAATGATCAACGTGGTAACCATGGTAAACACCGGGTTACTAAGTTACTAAGGACCCGAGATACTGCTGGGTCGGCCCTGTCCACTGCTTTGGCTTCCACTGTCCTGTCAATCAGCTTCTTTTTTCACACTCTTCTTTCGGCCTCTTCTGCTTCCCATTGGGCCACGCACCATCTCAGAAACTCCTCTCTGGTGATAATGTCCACTTGGCCTCCTCCGCCGGCCTCTGCTGTGCCAGGGAATCCCATGAGATCTGCTCCCCTATTCTGCCACCAACAGCGCAGCACCTCCTCCTTGACTTCTGGGGTCAACGGCGCTGGTGGCTCTGGCAGGCCCGTGCACTTCTCCTCCAAGGCCCCAAATAGATCTCTGACTTGTATCGGCCCTGCACACTCTGCTGCAGGCCGGGACTCTGGACTGCGACTATCCGTCCGGGTGCCACTTTCTTTCTCACTCCAGGGAACTTGCTCCGCTTCTCACCTGGGTTCCTCCACCGCTTCTCGTCTTCGTGGGCCCTTTGGAAGTAGCCTCAATATTCCCCTTCTAGTATCCATCTCAGGACTTCCATTCGGGAGTCTACATCCACTGTCTGCTGCTGACCACGCTTCTTCTTCATTTCCCTCCTTTGGGTGTCGCCGATTCGTCTGCTGTCGGCTGACCTACCCCCAGGCGGAGCTTCATTCTTCTGAGTGGCAGCGCGCTCCCCCGGAGCGAAGGATGGCCAGGGCAGGATCTCATGGGCTTCCCTGGTGCAGCAGAGGCCAGTGGAGGGGGCCAAGTGGACATTATCAACAGTGAGGAATTCCTGAGGTGGTGCGTGGGCCAATGGGAAGCAGAAGAGTCCGAAAGAATAGTGCGGAAACAGGAGTTGATTGACAGGACAGTGGCATCCAAAGCAGTGCCAGGGTCGACCCAGCAGTATCTCGGGCCCGGTGCCGTGAAGGCAGAATCGAAAGGATCAAGACTCATTGGGGTACGGCTTCATCCATGAACCTGGCATGCTTTCGTGAGCCGCCATGATGTGGAGTCCTACCTGCCAGAAGGACAACCGGGCAGGAACCTAGTTGTCGACGAGTGAGCTTCGTCCAAGTACCCAGTGAGCAAGGCCCATGTGCCATCAAACTTAAAAAGAAGCCCAGGAGTGAGCCAGTAGCAGTAACAGTACCCAGTGGATACCCGGATTCATCAAGTGCAGTAGCACCAGAGGAGCGACCTGCAGAGGCCGCAGCAGCGATCCGGGTGCGGATGTCCACCTGCACGCAAGAAACTCAGACACCACTATTGGGCTGGCCAGACTATTCTCTGCCAATTGTGAACGTTGCTTGTGCACGTCAGGAGATTTTGCCATGGAAGGTGCCTAAGAAGGAGAAGAAGGAATGAGCTGCACCAGGACAGCAAAAGTTAGTGTGAGTGAAATGTTTACCTTGGTGTCTCCATCCTTTCCCTGAATGCATGTGATTTTACCCCCCTCATTATGCTGTTTAAAAGACTGAGGAGATCATGGACAATGGTTGATCCAGAACTGTAGATGTAAATAGTTGCGCACACCCGTGCTCAACTATTTCATCAATGGCTGACTCCACTGAATCTGCAGCCAGGCAAGGCCATGTGCGACAATGCTGCAAACCTGAGTGCGGCCCTATGCCGGGGCAGAGTGACACACGTGCCTTGCATGGCTCATGTCCTGAACCTGGTCATATGCAAATTTCTAACCCACTATTCCGGCCTAGATAAACCAATGTTGTGTCAATTACTTCTGTATATTCTGTCGGGACTTATTGAAAGTTGTAATAAGACTCCAATCAGTATATCCCGCTGTGTTGGACTTAATTATATTCCGTTGTTGATGAAGATGCAGGAGGCGAGGAACAAATGGAGAAGGAAGAGGCAATGTTGATAGAAGACTCAGCAGATGAGAGAGATTTTGCTCACATTTCTGTTGTGCAAGGTTGGCGGGAGAGGATGGAGGAACCAAGCGGGAATGTTACCCCGTCACCAACAACACATCAAGAACTTGACCTCCTGGATGCCCAAGACACATGCATGCCTTCTTGCTACACTATTTGCAACACGATCCGTGGATTGTCACGATTTGAAGTAATTCAGACTACTGAGATGCCACACTGTTAGATCTCCAGTACATAAGTAAATTTGGTCAAATGCTTCCCGCCCTGGAAAGGGATGCATGCATGCAGGAGTATCAAAAGAAGCTTTCAGACAATTTGAGAACTGCTTTTTTCCAAAGCACCAGTGGCGGAAATAGTGCACATCACAGTTCTACACTTCCAACCCAAGCAATGTCCAGTCGTCAACATAGAAACGTTACCAGCAGCAGTATATCTGTTTCAAGTAATTTCTGGGAGGCGTATGAACATTTTTTTACACCTTCCTTTTCAATATCAGAAGAATGGACAAGTCTGACACATAGGGAACACCTAGAGAGGATTGTACAGGAATATCTACAGATAAAAATCGATTCCATGACTGTGAAACTGGACCCATGTGCATTTTGGGCTTCAAAATTGAAAAAGTGGCCTGAGCTCGCCACTTATGCCTTGGTGATTTTGTTATGCCCAGCAGCCAGCATGCTCTCATAACGTGCCTTCAGCGTTGCTGGTGGCGTCCTGGTGGATAAGCGCTTACAGCTGTTCACCGACAGTGTAGATTACCTAACGTTTATCAAGATAAACAAGTCATGGATCTCTAAGGACTTTTGCACCCCAGTGTCAGAATGGAGAGACTAGGCGCTGGTGTACTTTTCAGTGTGCTGCATTAACATCCACATTACAATACTTCACCTCTGGGTCAAATTGTTGCCACTTTAGTGGTGGCTGTGCCGAACTCTTTGAAAAGTGGGGACTCTTGTTAGGGCCTATTTACTGTGTGGTGCATTACTGTAGCAGAGGTCTCTGAGCATAGTACCTGCTCCTGACACTTGTGCAACAAACCTTAAAATGCTGGGCCTATGCTTCCTGCCTTGCTGCCACTGTGGCTCAATACAAAATCTATAAGATGCATACCACCTTGCTGTGGTGTAATACTACTTTTTTGAAAAGTAGGGTCTCTTGTTAGGGTCTCTTTGCTGTGTGGTGCATTACTGGAGCAGAGCTCTCTAAGAATAATACCTGCTCCTGATGTAACGACCGGGATTGCCAGTCATTTGAATAAAGGAGATACGGCGCTGCTATGAATAACGCTGGCTCAGTATGGTGGTAAAGTATTTTATGGAAACTTGTAAAACAAATGACAGGGTTGCACTCTCTACAAACTATGGGCCATAACAGCCCGAAATCACATTCCAAATTATGCAGCCTGAGGGAACTAAAGTGCTGCCAGTTTCGCAGGGAGTGACACGACTTCCCCTGAACTATGCCACCCAACACTTACTCAGTACGGGGCCTACCCAGGATGGGGCCTACCCAGGATTTTACTGCAGCCACAGCACGTGTTCCCTTAAGGCATATAATCTTACAATCCCCCATCACGCTATTAATAATATGTCCCGGGTATCGTCATATTCCCCTTTATAACCAACTATAGTAACCACAAGTTATTTACACAGTGTTCAATTCTCGCTACTGCAGGAGCAAAAGGATACCTCTTAAAACTAGCCACAGGGTCATTTGGGTTGTTTTCTCTCACCAGGCTTTTTAGCACAGCCTGGTGCGACAGGAATAGGGGTCATATTCAGTTCTCCTTTGTAATCCATAATAGGACTCCTCTGTATAGTACACTTGTTCAAAGTCTTGGTTTGCAAGATCTTTAACAGTTTCTAAACCACAACTAGTCAGTTCACCAGGAGGGTTACACACCAGAATGTTCTCCACAGCTTTCGCAATCACTGTCTACCTTTCCCTAGCTATCTGCACCGTGACCGGTCACACTCTGTTACTCACAATGAGCAGGTCTTCCTTGGGCACACCTTCAGCATACGCCCCTTGGGACGTCCAAACATCACAGGAACCAGGCACGTCCTCTCTCTCCTTGGACACAGTGAGAGCCCAGAACCATGAGTCACACGGCGATGGCTTCTGCTTCTTCTTCTTCAGCCCTTTCAGCTCCTCCTCTCTCAGATTGGGGTCTTTTCACAAAAGCCCGGTTTTGTTTCTTTACTTGGCCTTTGGTGACCCCTAGTGGCCGGACAATGTCATTGCAGAACTTTGTACAACATATCTAATATGAACTCATTGTTAATTATACATGCCAACATGCTACACTGACACTTGTGCAACACTTTCTAAATAATCAACCTTGAAATGCTGGGAAGCTGCTGAAGACCCATACCACTTTGCTGTGGTGTGACACAAATTTTTTAAAATTGGGGACTCTTGTTAGGGCTCCTTGCTGTTTGATGCATGACTGGAGCAGGGCTCTCTGAGTGACATGCCTACACCAGTTACTCACCCTCTGGTACGGGTGTGTCAGGAGGCACAGATGAGACTGTAGAGGCCACTCGAAGAAGGTCCGAGAGTTTGGCCAAACAGTTCAAATCCTAAAAAAAATCTCTGTCACTTTAAGAGGCATTTCCCTTTTTAGTGAAAGCTGAAGGTTACTTGGACCCAGCTGATCCCTTACTTTGAGCAGTGTATATATTCCCCTTGACTCAGGATGCACTGCTGGTGATAGCTTGTCAGGTGTTTGGAGGAAGCTTCTCATCTCTTGCAGTGTATCCTGGAGTTCTGTTGAATTGCTTTGTGGATCTTCTCAAGCTAACAGTTTTTTCCTTTACCTCCTTGTTTGTTTCCCTTGTGTCTATCTTTAGTTGGTAGTCGGGCTGACTAGTGTTCACTCACTCTGATCCTTATTTAGTAGTAGTTGAGGGTCATTCAGGGAATAGGTATCCTGCCGACAACAGTTGCGGACACTGTATAGGGCCGTTAGGGGAGCCAGGTGCCAGCGCTAGTTTTTCTTGGTGTCACCAGCTCCCTTTTTGCCGTTAGCACCAGGGACTCCTTTCCCCCCCTGTTGTTGTCTAACACTGAGTGTCTCCCTACACCCAGCATGACACCTTCCTTTTACTCCTACCCCTCCTTTTACTTAATGTAGAAAACTGCTGCTACTTTTCCCCTGTGACTTATCCATCTTTCAATGGTAACTGAGTTTCCCTATGTATGCAAGCATTATCTATGTGCATAGTAAATGCTGTCTTTCACCTCCCCCATGTACTGGCTGGTTGAAAGTGATTGCATCAGTATCTAGCACCTGTGCTTGCCTCCACAAAATGGAGTCTGGCTGTATCCTGCCAAGTGCACTAGTTGATAGATTCCTGTGGCTCTACACTGTATGTTTCTTGGAGTTTCCGAATTACCTAATGATCATTTGTGCTATGCAGAGAGATGGTGAAGCATCTCTCTGTATAACACAAGTGATCACACACTGCAGTGCTGAGGTCTCTAAAAGTCCATGTAAAATAAGAAAGTTAAAAAGAAAAAGTTTTAAAAAATATGAAAAAAATAAAAAATAAAAGTTCAACTCACCCCCCTTTGAATCCCATCCCAAAAAGTAAGCATGAAGCTCTCAGAGGACAAGAATGGGTGTAGTAGTGGATATAGAGATAAAGCAGTCTCTTCTGCTTGTTCTGTATTTCACAGAGACAGCTTTGTCTGAAACAATAATTTACCAAAGAAAAGGCGGCATCTTCTGAGCAAGTGGAGATTCCAAATATCCTAATGACATCATATTGTTTTCTACATACAGTGTGCCACAATAAACCTTTTACAGTAAATTGTAATCAATCTGAAGTACTTGTGTGGCGCCCCTGCGTCCAGGAGGCCACAAAGGGAACTGCAGCCAGGCAAGTAGGACGACAATTGAACACCAACACCCTCACTGCCCACACAACCCACGTAACAGCAGAGAGCAGCACCCAACTCGGAGCCTGGGAACTCTAGGCAGGTGAGGGGTGGTGGGTTAAGAGACAGTGGGTGGGCAAACACGTAATCAGGTGAAAGAGGGTAGATATAGAGAAGGGGGAGGAGAAAGGAGTCAGTAGGCCGGTGTAGGCTGAGCAGTAGAGACAGAATCACACGTCCTGGACGAGTGGGGTGTAAGGAGCGCAGAATCTGAACAGAGCCAGTGCGAGTCGCAGAGAGAAAGCACGTCCGAAGCCAACACCCCGGGAGTGTGAGGGAAGAGACGGACAGTGACCCTGGTCCCTAGTAACACGGCTGAGACGGCAGACTGTAGGCAGAGTAGCCCTCCTATGATACTCGAAGACACAGTAGAGAGAGCCTGGTAGAGCCTCACACGGGAGGACTGCTGGAGGCTAGGCTGAAGTGGAGTGTTGGCTCTAGAGGGGACCGTAGCTTCACCCTGCATCCCCAGACAACCGACGGGGGACCACAACTACACGTTAGGGTCCATACCCCAAAGGACAGGCAGCTCAGTGGCAACCCGGAGGGCTCACAGGAGTCTGAGCCACCACCATACTGTCCGGACTCACGCACACCACAGTGAACCGAGAGAGAGTCAACAGCCTGAGAAGGACGCAGAAACAGAGTGAGGGGTCACAGAGAGGAAAGACCTGGCTGCAGGGAGTAAAGGGAACCCGGAGGGGAAAGTGTGCCCGTGTAACTGAGAATATGAACTAAGAACTGTAACTGAACTGTGAACTGTACTTAAGAACTTTGAGAAGTAAACACGGTAAACCCTGAATCTGACTCCCTTGCATCTCTCTGACTGAACACGACTCCTTCCATACAGAGTTGCAGCAGATCCCCACCTGGAGAGCCACAGCTTGCAGGCTCCATTGCTGAAGGAGGATTCCTGCAGCATCTGGACAGTAAGTGTACTACACTCAGCACCAGGCCTGCACACTATACAATAGACTTTAATCAACACTGCCCGGGGAACACAATTCTGCCCACGGAGAACTATTCCATCCTTGCTGCCATTACATCATCCCCAGAGGTTTTGCGGCAGCGGTGGCCTCATTACTGGCCACACACTGTGGGTGGCGTCACGACTGACATTATCCCCTGTAAATACACCTTATTATTGCCAGGGCCCGGGACACGGTCTGGACCAGGACCACCCGTGACTTCCCCAGTAGCAGACCCGGTACGGTACCGAGTACCCCGTCCCAGTGGGCTCGACACTTGAGTTTTAACAAGGCACTTCCTAAACATTGTCAAAAGGGATACTTTAGACCTCATGTGTGCATAAGAAGACCCAACATGTGTTTTTATCAATTGTTTTAATGATTTTGCTGTAGTCTTTTCCTCTACCGTCCTTTGGAAATTAGCTATATGGAAATTTTGTCCTCCAGGACTGATGAAGGCCAATACTCATTGTGCCAGATATAGTAGTCATATAAATCTGTTGTTGCTCCCTCAAAAAAAGATGAAGAGTTAATCTTGTTTTTTAAAATTGATCCGGAGCTCCTGTCTTTCTGATCTATGACTAGACTCAGGTAATAGTTCATTTGGTATATCGATGTCATTGTGCAACCAGACTAGGCAATGGGTCTAAAGAGAAGACCAGTCAGTGCCGAATTCAAATAGGAAATCCTGAGTCGTCCTCTCACAAAACTAATAGTAAGTTTTGACCTTGTCTCAATGATAAAGACTTATTGAATCCTTATTCTTTCAGGGTTGGCAGCAAGCAACTGTAATTTTGCATTTGTTATTCATTTGTCTGTGTGCTCTGTAGAAAATGCTACGTTTGAGATAAATCTTCTCAAGACAGATTCCTCATAAAACCATCTTTTGCTGCCCCAGCTTGTGACTTTTTAGGGAACTAATTTAAGACATGGGAATATCAGCTCTGAGAGAGCAAAAAGTGGTTCCTGAATACGTGAAGCAGCCTGTGGGAGCTGTTCATGTTACAGCAATCACAATATAATGACTGCTTTCCATGGAAGTAATTTGTACCATAAGAACATAACTCTTCCAGGAAACGTATGAAATGACCACTCTGTCAAAAGGACATTCTGCTGGTGTCTTTGTCTTAATAACATGTAAATGTTACAATAAATAATTCTTTATTTTGCCACTGTATTATGTGATCTTTTTGATACATCATGTGACAAAAAATCTCCAAATCCCTCTATTTAAAAATTATGTTGTCTGATTGCCATGCTCCATGACTTACAAATCATACAGTATTGTATTGTCATTATATTGCTTCTGCTGCATTGCTACGCAATAAAATTTGCTTTTTAGAAGGTTGTCCTTCCTCTCTCCCTGTAGCTTATCTGACGTCAGTAATCCCTTCCTTCTTCCCCTGTTAGTGTTTTTCAGAAATTTTACTAGCATCATCTATATGCTGCTTTGGTTAAGATTTATCTTTTTTACCTTACTTTGATCGTGCGTAATACAAGAATTCAGTTGGAAAGTAAACCACGTCTTCTCGAATTTTCATACATGCCTAGACAGTTGAGTCAAGCTATCTGATGATGTTGCTATGTGTAAGTAGCGATACATATGAACAGACACAGAAATAGTGTCTCAAAGGCCCTACACTTGCAGCTTAGTTGAGGAATTAGAAATAAGAAAGACAACTGCCAGATACATCTGTAGACAAGTCTACTGCTCCAATATACAGTAGATAGAAGAAAAGGCCTCAAAATGTACAGTGCCTACAAGTAGTATTCAACCCCCTGCAGATTTAGGTGGTTTGATGCAAATAAGTTAGAGCCTTCAAACTGCAAACGAGAGTAGGATTTATTAACAGAAGCATAAATCTTACAAACCAAAAAGTTATGTTGCTCAGTTGAATTTTAATAAATTTTAAACATAAAAGTGTGGGTCAATTATTATTCAACCCCTAGGTTTAATATTTTGTGGAATAACCCTTGTTTGCAATTACAGCTAATAATCGTCTTTTATAAGACCTGATCAGGCCGGCACAGGTCTCTGGAGTTATCTTGGCCCACTCCTCCATGCAGATCTTCTCCAAGTTATCTAGGTTCTTTGGGTGTCTCATGTGGACTTTAATCTTGAGCTCCTTCCACAAGTTTTCAATTGGGTTAAGGTCAGGAGACTGACTAGGCCACTCCATCACCTTTATTTTTTCCCTCTTGAACCAGGCCTTGGTTTTCTTGGCTGTGTGCTTTGGGTCGTTGTCTTGTTGGAAGATGAAATTACGACCCATCTTAAGATCCTTGATGGAGGAGCGGAGGTTCTTGGCCAAAATCTCCAGGTAGGCCATACTATCCATCTTCCCATGGATGCAGACCAGATGGCCAGGTCCCTTGGCTGAGAAACAGCCCCACAGCATGATGCTGCCACCACCATGCTTGACTGTAGGGATGGTATTCTTGGGGTCGTATGCAGTGCCATCCAGTCTCCAAACGTCACGTGTGTGGTTGGCACCAAAGATCTCGATCTTGGTCTCATCAGACCATAGAACCTTGAACCAGTCTGTCTCAGAGTCCTCCAAGCGATCATGAGCAAACTGTAGACGAGCCTTGACATGACGCTTTGAAAGTAAAGGTACCTTACGGGCTCGTCTGGAACGGAGACCATTGCGGTGGAGTACGTTACTTATGGTATTGACTGAAACCAATGTCCCCACTGCCATGAGATCTTGCCGGAGCTCCTTCCTTGTTGTCCTTGGGTTAGCCTTGACTCTTCGGACAAGCCTGGCCTCGGCACGGGAGGAAACTTTCAAAGGCTGTCCAGGCCATGGAAGGCTAACAGTAGTTCCATAAGCCTTCCACTTCCGGATGATGCTCCCAACAGTGGAGACAGGTAGGCCCAACTCCTTGGAAAGGGTTTTGTACCCCTTGCCAGCCTTGTGACCCTCCACGATCTTGTCTCTGATGGCCTTGGAATGCTCCTTTGTCTTTCCCATGTTGACCATGTGCTGTTCACAAGTTTGGGGAGGGTCTTAAATAGTCAGAAAAGGCTGGCAAAAGAGATAATTAATCCACACATGTGAAGCTCATTGTTCTTTGTGCCTGAACTACTTCTTAATACTTTAGGGGGACCAAACAGAATGCTGGTGGTTTGAGGGGTTGAATAATAATGACCCTCTGAATTAACTTTTAACGCTTTAAAAAAAAAAAAATTAAAAATCTTTTTGGCTGCATTGCATTTCCCACTTCCAGGCTGATCTACAGTCCAAATGTCACAATGCCAAGTTAATTCCGCATGTGTCAACCAGCTAAATCTGCAGGGGGTTGAAGACTACTTGTAGGCACTGTATGCTCACAGCATACAGAAATCATCAGTTTCAGTTTCAATATCAAGTATGAGCCGCACACAGGATTCTTTTTGCAGACTTTATTTTTTCTTGTGGGGTCTTACAAAGTGGAGGGTGTGGGAGGGAGGACAGGGGAGCAGCCTATACTACAGCCGTTTCGCACTGTCAATGGGGATTGTATCCGTAGAAGCACGACTGACAGTGCGAAACGGCCATAGTATAGGCTGCTCCCCTGTCCTCCCTCCCGCACCCTCTACTTTGTTAGACCCCACAAGAAAAAATAAAGGCTGCAAAAAGAATCCTGTGTGCGGCTCCTACTTGATATTGAAACTGGAAGTGACGTTGTGCTGCTTACAGAAGGCCAAGCACCAGGATTACAGCGTGTGCAACAAGGAGGAGAGAAGTTCTGACTCCAGGGGCCCCCCAGGAACACTGGTATCAGCATAACCGCGCCAGGAGGTGCTGGCTCCTTCAACAAACTGTGAGTGTTATCATAAAGATATCATCAGTTTGTGCGTGAAGCAATACAGAACTTGTTCGGAATCTAGCAGCTCATATCACTGCACAAATCCATTTTGTCTGTGATGTATCATGTCTGAGGAGAAGCGTGCACGGTTTTTGCAAGACCCACAATCAGATGAATAAGGTTTAGATCTTGATCCACAGTCCAGTGAAATGGTTAAATGGTCTTGCAAGCTCACATGGAAAGTTAAAGAAAATTTAGAGCCTTCAAAATTTGAACTTTCCAGTAATGTATCAGACATATGGCAGCAAGTGGTGAATGAAATCACCATTTCTTATCCTTCCTTTCACGAACTACCATAAAGGTACCATTACACGGCATGACGTTGAAACATTGTCGGCAACGGGGGCGCACGGTCGTTTTTGACATCATTTCAACACGTCTAGATATCGTGGACAACTCACCAACGATGTTGTGAGCAAGTATCATTCGCAAACCCCGCAAACGATCCCTGCTCATTGCTGTGAATGGGCGAAGTCGTCCACGACATAGTTATCGTGGTGTCACACAGAACGATGCAGCAGGTTGCTAGAGTTGAGATCGTCAGGTTTTCCAACATGTTGGTAAACCTGTCAACTCCGATCCAACGATTTTTTGTAGCAACTTGCCACAGTCACACGTAACAAGGTCGCAATGACGTTGCTGGTACGCCTCCAAACCCGTGACGTATCAGTGATGTCGTTGACGATGTCGTGCCGTGTAACGGAGCCTTTAGAAGGCGCTCAGGAACCACTTTGTGCAATTTATGACCTATATACAGAGACAAGTACTACTATGGAAAAACGTAATGCAGAGGATTCTTTAGATGAACTGCAGAGTTTCTAACAACTCAATTCTGTAGCCTGTAGCCTTATGGTACCTTTACACGCCGCCACTGCAGGATGGATACCAACGGCTACTTCACGTGCACGAGCACGCCCGAACGGTTACCAACGGGAAACGCACCCTCTTTACACGCCGCCACAAGGTGCGCTACGCTACGCTACATCTACAGCTAGATACATCGCCGGGTGTCGCAAGTAGCCGTCTGTAGCTCAGCGTACCAGCTTTACACACCGCCACCACAGAGTGATGTGGGAGAGCAACAAAGGCAGGACGTAAAACAAATAGGCGTGCCACAGACCTGTACGCCGCGCCCAAACCACAACCATTGCCCAACATTACGGAGTTGTGATTGGGCACGACGGAAAGGGCGGATGGGCGAGACGTGCCGTACTAGTGATCGGAGTGTGGCACGGAATAAGCGCTTGTGACATGGCGGAGCATGCGGAATGCATCGAAATCGATGGTAATGGGTCACGCTTGAGCTGTGGCCAGTCACATACCCCGTGTGTATCAAAGTAGCGGTCCGGGGCTATGTGTGCGTAGTACAAGTGTTTGCCTTGTCACACACGATCAGCGCTTGTGACAGCGGCGTGTGCCGATTGCACTGAGGTGCGTTTGTGTGACACACAGTAGCGGCTTACAACACACAGTATGTGCGTTTTCTGTAAAAATTCTATCTGTGTCAACTGTGGCGAAGTATGTGTGAATACAGGCTGAATGGTGTTTAATATATGTGCTCACAGATGTGAATGTAGTGGAACAGCTCCCAAGGCAACATGTCAAAGATCTGTGTGACAGTGTATTTGAAAACACCTGAGAAGAATATGTCCTGCATCAATGCGCTGTGTGTATGCGTGCATCAGTGTGAGAGTTCCGCGCAGTGCCACACAAGGAACACTTCTACGGCAGCTGCTGTACAATAAGCCAGAGCGGTACGTAACACACACTTGTGCGCTGTGGACTGCATTATTCGTGATCATGTGTTGAGAGAATGTGCACACTGTATGAAGATCATGATGCTTTTGCTAATTTTCTTTCGTCAAGTGTGTGGCCGCGTAATTGTACTAATATATGATCGTGCATACGGCGCGTATGTGTAGTGCTGAAGGGACAGCTCATCCAAGATGGAGGGCTGTGAGGCAAGGGCCAATCGTAACGCAGCATCTTCCACCAATGATTGCAGATGGGGCGCGGTAACACGGAGCCTGGGTGACGCCTTAGCTACATTGCAGCTACATCGCCGGGTGTCCACAGTTCCCTTCTGTGGGTTCTTTACACGCCGAGACAGCTCGCTACAATCGGCGATGTAGCCATCTGTTTATGGGCAGTGCACGGATACAGAGGTATCTGTAGCCGGCTGTGTCGTCCCGTCTTCACACGCCGCTACTACGGGCGATATTGGCGCGACAAGCTACATTTGTAGCCTGTAGCGGGTTGTATGCATCCTGTTGTGGCGGCGTGTAAAGGTACCATTAGGGTACCTTTACACGCGGCAACTTTTCTAGGAATTTCACTAGCAACTTACTGGTTGCAGTGAAATCATGGACACATAGTTCTATCTTGTTGCGCTGTACAAATGGAACAATGTCTCCATGATTTCACTGCAACTAGTAAGTCGCCAGTGAAATTCCTAGAAAAGTTGCCGCGTGTAGAAGGTTAGAAACAACCGGGTGTCGGAGACAATTGTATCTTGCACCGTCAAAACACCGCGAGGTAGCGGTTTGTAAAACAGGTTGTTGCCACCGGTCACTGTCGACACCTGTTTTTGAGCAGTGCTCAAAAACAGGTTGGTTTCAACCCAATGGTAACGGCGTGTAAATGAGGAACAGGAAGGTTTCAGCGACGCCTAGTGAACTCCCTGGGGCGTAAACTCCGGGATACCGCCCCCCCTTCAGCGATCATTGGTGGAAGTTCCTGCGTTACGATTGGTTGTCCCTGCATAGGGCGGCATATTTAAGGAGCTGACCAGTCACACTACACAATTGCAATAGCATCATGTATTAGCCAGCCTTCCTGCACTGGCTGGCCAATCATGATGCTATTGCTTTGTCCAATCACCGTACGAGCGTCTCGTAATCCACAACTTTGGCACGCCTATGTGTTGTCCCTGCTGCCCCAGGTCCTCCCATATTCCCTTCTGTAGCGGCGTGTAAATGAGGGAAGGTGCTCTACAGAAGGTAACCTGCAGCACCCGTCGGTGCCTCCAGGGATAGAAAAAACCTTCTGTAGAGCACCTTGTAGCGGCGTGTAAATGCGGTATCAGGTATCGTTAGCAACCGTTGGAACGTGCTCGTGCACGTGAGACACCCGGTTGTTTCTAACCTTCTGTAGCGGCGTGTAAAGGTACCATAAGGATCAACATGTTAGGCTATGGGTTGAACTAGATGGACTTAAAGTCTTCCTTCAACCTTAAAAACTATGTTACTATGTTACTATGTTTACACGCGGCTACATTTCTAGGGTGGCTACAGGTAACTTACTGGTTGCAGTGAAATCATGGAGAGATTATTCCATTTGTACACAGCAACAAGATAGAACCTTGTCTCCATGATTTCACTGCAACCAGTAAGTTACCTGTAGCCACCCTAGAAATGTAGCCGCGTGTAAAGGTACCCTAATGGTACCTTTACACGCCGCCACAACAGGATGACTAGAAAGAAATGCTCTGCAGCACTCGGTTACTACCAAAGATGTACATGTGCTAACAAGCTATATATATATGAGAAAAAAGTTAAAAACTTACGTTTTTTCAAAAAACTCAAAATCATATCTTTTTATTCTGAAGTTCTTGATACATACATTGGCCAATGTCTGTTTGCTCGTCGACTGCGACAAAGTGACTTCAGGTCCGACGAGTCCTACTCTGATATCCCTATCCTCCTTGTCCACCCCCCACCTCTCAGTGGGCAGACCCCATCTCAACCTTAGATCACCTGCAGTTAACAAGGGTGCAATTGCAGCATGGAGCCAGCAACTCCATAAAATACAAAGCAGAAAACAGGATGGATACCAACGGCTACTTCACGTGCACGAGCACGGCCGAACGGTTACCAACGGGAACCGCACCCTCTTTACACGCCGCCACAAGGTGCGCTACGCTACGCCACATCTACAGCTAGATACATCGCCGGGTGTCGCAAGTAGCCGTCTGTAGCTCAGCGTACCAGCTTTACACACCGCCACCACAGAGTGATCTGGGAGCAACAAAGGCAGGACGTAAAAGAAATAGGCGTGCCACAAACCTGTACGCCGCGCCCAAACCACAACCATTGGCCAACACTACGGAGTTGTGATTGGGCACGACGGAAAGGGCGGATGGCCGAGACGTGCCGTACTAGTGAGCGGAGTGTGGCATGGAATAAGCGGTTGTGACATGGCGGAGCCTGGCGAATGCATCGAAATCGATGGTAATGGGTCACGCTAGAGCGGTGGCCAGTCACATATCCCGTGTGTATTAAAGTAGCGGTCCGGGGCTATGTGTGCGTAGTACAAGTGTTTGCCTTGTCACGCACGATCAGCGCTTGTGACAGCCGCGTGTGCCGATTGCACTGAGGTGCGTTTGTGTAGTGCTGAAGGGACAGCTCATCCAAGATGGAGGGCTGTGAGGCAAGGGCCAATCGTAAAGCAGCATCTTCCACCAATGACCTGGGTGACGCCTTAGCTACATTGCAGCTACATCGCCGGGTGTCCAGAGTTCCCTTCTGTAGCTTCTTTACACGCCGATACAGCTCGCTACAATCGGCGATGTAGCTTTCTGTTTATGGGCAGTGCACGGATACAGAGGTATCTGTGGCCGGCTGTGTCGTCCCGTCTTCACACGCCGCTATAGCGGGCGATATTGGCGCGACAAGCTACAATCGTAGCCTGTAGCGGGTTGTATGCATCCTGTTGTGGCGGCGTGTAAAGGTACCATAAGTGATAACACATGGCTGTCACCTCCAAGCTTCCTATATGATGATCTTTTGTACAACAGATGCCAACAATGCCTATCAGTTTGTGGGGCCAGAGTCTGACAGGGAGTAGAGGCCAGTCGTTGTTCCATGCTACACATCCAAGGTACGAGGACTGAAGCTGAGGTCTCATTAGTTTGAACACTTCTCAAACTGGTTATCTGCTGTGCAGGCTGGTTCTCCTCTGACACACATCGTTCAATGCTTCATGAGAGAAGGCATCACAGGTAGGACATTATTGCTGGAAATAGCCTACTGTGGAGAGCAAACCTCCACATACCTCCAGCTGTGTTAGCACTTCGAACACTCACCACTTGGGTTATTGGGTTGTTGAAAGTGTTTGCATGTTGTGACTTTCCCAATGATTTTCCTACTGAATTTAAATTATCATATTGTTGTGAACTACAGGCCACCAACCACAAATGTGGATTTTATAACTGTTCATAGTTTTATTGTTGCATGCTTGTGTGTTTCTTTTCTTGTCATTTGAGTTTCAAGAATGGCGGCAATAAAAATAAGTTATTTTTATTACGTTTTTCATGTCCTGCATTTTATCATTATTGGCTGCTTTATGCTAGTGCTATTTTGGAACTCACTACCCCTCTCTGGATTATGGTTTTGGTTTATAAATACGCTGTCCAATTCACTGTGTTCACTTATTGTGTGTATGCACCCTAAGGTACAGAAGTTGAAATCTCAAGACTGGACAAAAAATATCTGTGATTACAGATTTTTCAAAGATTTTATGGCCTGACGAGCTGAGAGTGACTCTTGATGAGCTAAATGGATGGACTTGCAGTTGGATCAGTAATGGGCAGAGACTAGAGATGAGCCACCACCCTAGTGTTTGAATTTGATTCGTCGAATTGGGGGTGTGTTCGTCGAATGTTCATCGAATGTGCGTCGAACACCATTGAAAACAATGGCCGTTCATCCACGGCCTCTTTATCCTCTGTGACTGAGGGGACAGCAGTCACACATGCTTTTGAACGCAGACCTTCCACCTCTTTACCCGCAACAGCCAGTGTGATTGGCAGGTCATCAGTTCTTTTGGAAGTGGAAACACCTGCTGGTGTTGAGCACTCTCCGACATCGAGAGCACCACCTTTGGATAAAGGCAACATAATATCTCCGCCTGCACCTTCCTCACAGACCCGCACTTTGCCGGAGACACCCTACTCAACCCCGTCTCAGCACAGCAGCCAGCCCTCGGTTCCTCAGATGTGGACAAGTAAAAGACCATTTCCTCCAAGCCATGACAAAGCTAAGAGGTTGAATTTCACCATCTGCAAGCTGTTGACTACAGAAATGCTGCCTTTCCGCCTGGTGGACACAAGATATTCGAGACCTTATGTCCGTCGCAGTGCCCCAGTACCAGATGCCCAGTCACTACTTCACAAAGAAAGCTATGCCTGCGCTACACCAGCATGTCGCACACAACATCACCGCTTCCTTGAGAAACTCTGTGTGTGACAGGGTGCATTTCACCACAGACACTTGGCCGAGTAAGCATGGACTGGGGTGTTATAGATCATTGACTGGGCACTGGGTAACTATGGTGACAGCAGGAGAAGGGGCTGCTGTCCAAGTCTTGCCGTCCCCACGAGTTGTGCGTCAATCCTCTGTATGTACAAGTTCTTCCACTGCTTCTGCCTCATCAACCTCTTCTAGGTCCTCCACCTGCACCCAAAGCCTGTCTGGTAATGCCACCCGCGTTATAACTGCACAGAAGGAATCCTGCACACCTCCTTACTATGCTGGCAACAGGGCTCAATGGCATTAGGCGGTGTTTACGTTGAAATGTCTGTGAAATGTGAGTCACACACAGCTGAGGAGTTGTGGTCAGTTCTGGAGACCGAGTTTCATCAATGGTTGTCTCCACTGAACCTGCAGCCAGGGAAGGCCTTGTGCAACAATGCTGCAAACCTGGGTGCGGCCCTTCGCCGGAGCAATGTCACACACGTGCCTTGTATGGCTCACGTCTTGAATCTGGTTGTCCAGCAATTTTTAGCCCACAATTCCGGCCTAGATGGGCTTCTGCAGAGGGCACGGTCACTGTGTGCTCACTTCCGCCTTTTGCATCCTGCAGCTCAATGACTTGCATCTCTACAGAAGTCGTTCGGCCTGCCAGTTCACCGGTTGAAATGCGATGTGCCAACATGATGGAATTCAACACTGCACATGTTCCAGCAACTGTGGCAGCACCGACGAGCCCTGGTGCAATATGTTATGACATATAGCCTGGGCCGAGATCCAGAGGTGGGGCAAATCACGCTGCTGGAGTGGTCTCAGATCAAGGACCTATGCACCTTTCTGCACAGTTTTGAAATGGCGACAAAGATGTTTAGTGCTGATGATGCCATTATCAGCATGACTATTCATGCTGTATCACACTTTAAACAGTATTCGAAGTCAGGTGGTGGGACAAGAGGAGGGGGAGGAAGTACAGGAGGAGTCGTATGAGGAAGAGATAACAAGATCTCCAAGGTCCAGACGGTCAGCAGCACTAAGGCGACAGGCATGGGAGGGTGGGGGAGAGGGATTAACGAGGGCGCATGGTAGCAGCCAAACTGTTGAGGAAGGTGCAGGAGCTGAGAAACAAATGGAGGACGAACTGGCGATGGGCATGGAAGACTCATTAGATGAGGGAGACCTTGATCACATTTCTGTTGTGCGTGGTTGGGGGGAGAGGGCAGACGAAGGTAGCATGATTCTTATCTTCCGCCACCAACACAATAAGTACTTGGTCCTCCTGGATGCGCAAGACACGAGCGCCTTCTTGCTGCAGTACCTGCAACATGACCCTCGGATTGTCAGAATTTGAAATAATGCAGACTACTGGGTTGCCACACTCTTAGATCCCTGGTACAAGAGTAAATTTGACTAAATAATTCCTGCCATATAAAGGGATTCGTGCATGCAGGAGTATCAGCAGAAGCTGTTACAGAATCTTAGATCTGCTTTTCCACAAAACACCAGTGGTGCACCTAGTGAATCTCACAGTTCTAACTTACCAACCATGGGACTGTCGAGTCATCACTCAAACCATAACAGTAACACCGTATCTAGTGGTAACAGCAATTTTGTGGAATCGTTTCACCAATTTTTTAGACCATCCTTTGCAAGGCTAGAGGAGACAAGAAGTCTGACACATAGTCAACGCCTAGACAGGCTTGTACAGGAGTGTTGTAAATTCATGAGAGCTCCCTCCGGTGGTTGTTGCTGGTGATGCAGCTGACTGTGTGGATTTCACGGTGATGGTGATGATTGGCAATCTGGTTCTTGGAGCATATAATGGTTTGAAGTGGATCAATCCTTGACAGTTGTCTTTGGTTCCTGGTGGAGTTCACATCTCTCTGGTTTCTTCTGCTCTGTGGAATTCTTTGCAAGCTAAGTGGATGTTTTTTTTTATATTTTGTGGCACACTTTTGTGTGCTTAAGGTTCTGCTTATGTTTTGTCTGATTCTGATTGTGGGTTTGTAATTTAGTCTGTATATTTATCTGCTCTCAGTTAGAAAGTTTTCTTCCTAGGAATTTTACTATTCACTATTATCTGTTGTTTCCAGTTCTGCTGGCATTTGATTTATAGAAGTCTGCAGATATAGAGGGCACGAGTCTTAGTGACTAGGGTAATTTTTGTTCTATCTGCTGTTGGTTGTTTTTTATAGTGTTTTATGCTGACCCCAATAGTATTCTATCCTGTCCTTCCTATATAGCTAGTTTGGCCTCTTTTGCTAAGACATTTACTCTGCCTGTTTTTGTTTTTCTTTCTCTTGTTTCCCAGTTAATACCTGTGGGGGCTTGCTATTCTTTTGGGGTTCTGCTCTGAGGCAAGATAGCTTTTCCTACATCCATCTTTAGGAGCAGTTAGTTCTCCTGCAGTGCAGAGGTGTCTAGGTCTCGATTGTTACATCCCATGGCTACTTCTAGTTGCGGTGTGTAGTCAGGGATGCGGTCAGTACAGTTACCAATGACTTCTATGGAATCTGAATGTTACTCCTGAGTCATCGGTTCATAACACAGGAGTATCTCCAAGTGAACATTGATGCCATGACTGTGGAACTGGACCCTTGCTCATTTTGGACTTCCAATCTGGATAAATGGCCTGAGCTCGCCATTCACACCTTGGAGATCTTGTCGTGCCCCGCAGCCAGCGTTCTCTCTGAACGTGTCTTCAGGGCTGCTGGTAGTGTGCTGACATATAAGCACAAGCGGCTATGTCCAGTGACAATCTAGAAGACTAACTTTCATCAAGATTAACAAGTCATGGATCTGCAAGGACTTTTCTACTCCTGTGTCATCCTGAGTTGGGTCATCCTTTCTGATCTCAAAAAAGGCCCAGGCTAGGCAAGGCTTAGAGCCCATGCGACCTGAAGAAGAGCCACCACGACTTTTGCTCAGAGGCAGAGCTGTGGTTGAGGATGCCGTTGTTGATGTGCTTCCAGTACTCCGTCGCAGTTCAGGAAGGCGCAACCTAACCTCATCATCACTAGCATCCTCCTCCACCTCCTCTGCTGACTCTCATCGACTGGCTGACTGTGGGTGGACAGTAAGTGGGATCTCCAACCTCATCATCACCCTGTGTGCTCTCACACCCGTCGTCCTCAAAGCCAACCTCTTCCTGTCCTGACCGAAAAGTCAAGTTGTCGTTCCAATCAGGTATCTCAGTCTCATCAGCATCTTCCTCATTGTCTCCACCAAAGGGACTTACAGTTTGGGAATGAGGGTTTACATTATGTTTGCTCAGAACCTTCATCTGGACTCACAGAAGCTTTGGAGCAGACCTCTGATTCCTAGGCTATAGTATGAGTGAACAGCTCTGCATACTCAACCATCTGTCTTACCCCATACTCAGACGGGTGGCTGGAGACTTGGGAGCTGTGAGGAAGCAAGTGCGATTGGTCTGACACCTCTGAGGACTGGTGTATTTGTGATGTTGAAGTTGAGGTGGAGGAGAGCCCACTTGATGAAGCGCTTGCTATCCATTCAAGCACTCGCTCTTTTTGTGCCTCATCTACAATTGGTAGCAATCGTCGTGTGATTTGTGTCCGTAAGAAAGGGATCATATCAGATTGTCAATGAAAAGAAGTAGACATCTTAGTTTGGCTGGCAGATGGTCTTTCTCCTGCAGATGTTACTGTTGCTTTACCACCTACCCCACGGACACAAACTTTTTTTCCCCTTCCAACACACCTATTCCCCTTGACACCAGCAGCAGGCCTTTTGCCTCTCATTTTGTATGTGAACAAATTGGCAACTCAGCAGTTGTTGGCAAAAAAATAATTTGGATGGAAATCGAGCAGAGCTAAGTAGTCAAACAGTGCTACTAAGCTCAAACTATTACCTGGGCTAGATGCAATTAAAAATTAGTATGAAATAGACAGGCGGTGTAGCTTGGTTCACATGCGGGCTACACCACTGACCTAACAGACACTGCTACTAGCCCAAAAGGATTGCCTGGGCTAGCTGCAGTAAAAAATTGACTACTGGATAGACAGGTGGTGTAGATTACTTTTAAGCTGGGCTACACCGCTGACTACCAGAAACTGCTACTAGCCCAAAAGGATTGCCTGGGCTAGCTGCAGCAAAAAATTGGCTACTGAAGACAGGTGGTGTAACTTTCTTCACAGCAGTGCTACACTACCTACCCAAAAGGATTGCCTGAGCTAGATTCAGCCAGATGCTGTGAAAAACACTTGCACAGCACTGGTACACACCTGCCTGGCAAAAACTGCTAGGAACTGCTCTAACCTAGCCCTCAAAAGGGCTGAAATTACAACTAGTCCCTACTTCTATGAAGTAGCCCTCAAAAGGGCTGATTGTCACGCTGGGAGTGGGGAAGACACCCAGCGTAGGATAACGACGGGGGGGGGAATAAGGAGTCCCTAACGCTAAGGGCACAAGAAGGAGACGGGGACCCCTAGACTTCCTAGAGCTGACCCTGTCTGCCCTAACGTCCCTATACAGTCTCCTCAACTGTCGCCGACCACGAACCTCGTCCCTCTCTGATCCTAGCACTATCTTATCTAAGGATCAGAGGGAGAGGTGCACTAGACCCCTCCACTATCAACTAAAGACAAACACCAGGGAAGACAGACATTTGGGAAAAGGAAACACTTATCTGACAGCAGAACTCAGCAACCTCCACAACCTCCACGTCTGCTGGAGCAAGGATAATGAGTGCACAAGGAACTATCACCTGCACCGAGGAAGGGTGATGAACCTCCTTATAAAAGTGGAAGGAATCTGCTGGGTCCTAGTGACCTACAATATTGGTGGATAAAACCAGACCGAGCACAAGACCTCCACAGCCGTCCCCCCATAACAGCGAGATCCCATCACACCCTCTCTCCATCTACACAGAAGGTAAATGCCCCTGAAAGAGACGGACCATCCTCCACCATTATGGCTGGTGGGCCACACGCTGGGATCGTCTGCGCGTGGCCTCCACCCTGTCATCCGTGCCACCCGTGACAGTACCCCCCCTCCTACGAGTGGCCCCCGGACACTCAGGACCAGGCTTATCCGGATGGGAACGGTGAAAAGCGCGGACCAGCCTCGCGGCGGACACCTCCGACGCCGGCACCCACATCCGCTCCTCAGGACCGTACCCCCTCCAGTGCACTAAATACTGAAGAGAACGGCGCAACATGCGTGAATCAACCACCCTCGAGATCTCGAATTCCAGATTCCCCGCCACACGGATGGGCTCAGGAGGCAAAGGAGACGGGTTAGATGATGGCACATACGGCTTGAGGAGCGACCTGTGAAACACATCGTGAATCTAAAGAGCCGGAGGCAACGCGAGACGAAACGCCACGGGATTGATAACGGCGGTTATCCTATAGGGGCCAATAAACCTGGGCCCCAACTTCCAAGAGGGCACCTTCAACTTCACATTCTTGGTAGATAACCACACGTAGTCATTCACACATAGGTCCGGACCTGGCGCACGCTTCCTGTCAGCCATACGTTTGTACCTGTCACCTAAGAGCTTCAAGCTACGCTGCACACCCCGCCAAACCGAGGAGAGGGACGAGGTAAAACGGTCCTCTTCCGGAACTCCGGAAGGACTCGTACCACTAAAAGTACCAAACTGAGGATGAAACCCATATGCCCCGAAAAACGGTGACTTGCCAGTGGACTCCTGAAGGCGATTATTAAGGGCAAATTCGGCCAAGGGCAAATAACTTGCCCAAGTCTCCTGATGGTCAGAGACAAAACACCTCAGGTAAGTCTCCAAATTCTGATTCACACGTTCGGTTTGACCATTGGACTGAGGATGAAAAGCAGAAGAAAAGGACAACGTAATCCCCAAACGTGTACAAAAAGCCTTCCAAAATTTGGAGACGAACTGAGTACCGCGATCAGAAACCACATCAGAGGGAACCCCATGAAGCTTCACGATTTCACTTACAAACACCTGTGCCAGAGTCCGAGCATTAGGAAGTGCGGGCAGTGCCACAAAGCGAACCATCTTACTGAATCTATCTACTACTACCAGTACCACCGTCTTGCCCGCAGACGCCGGAAGATCGGTGATAAAATCCATTGACAAATGTGTCCATGGCCTCTCAGGAATAGACAATGGCACGAGAGACTCAGACGGACGGGTATGCGGAACCTTAGCACGTGCACACACACCACAGGCGGATACGAATTCCGCTACGTCCTTCCTCAACCCCGGCCACCAAAAGCGACGAGACAAAAGATCGAAAGTGGCCCTACCGCCCAGATGCCCCGCCAGTACAGAGTCGTGATGTTCCGACAGCACCCTGAGACGCAAAGAGAACGGCACAAAAAGTCTCCCAGAAGGACAGGAGGCAGGGGCACCCCCCTGAACCTTCAACACCTCCCCCTCTAGATCAGGGCAAAGAGCAGAAACAACCACCCCCTCCTGCAAGATGGGGACGGGACTCTCATGAGTACTACCACCCGGAAAACTACGCGATAATGCATCCGCCTTCACATTCTGAACCCCCGGACGGTAGGTGACGGTAAAATTAAATCTCGTGAAAAACAAAGACCACCTGGCCTGCCGGGGATTGAGACGCCTGGCGGACTCAAGGTAAGACAGGTTCTTATGGTCGGTAATAACCGTGACGGGATGGACAGCCCCCTCCAGCCAGTGCCGCCATTCCTCAAAAGCCAACTTAATAGCCAAGAGCTCCCTATTACCCACATCATAATTCCTCTCGGCCGACGACAACTTCTTGGAGAAGAACGCACAGGGCACCCATCTCCCAGGTGAAGGGCCCTGCGACAACACAGCCCCCACCCCCACCTCAGACGCATCCACCTCCACAACAAAGGGCCGAGAAAGATCGGGCTGACAAAGAACAGGCGCGGAAGCAAAACAACGCTTCAGGGAGGAGAAAGCCTGGCGAGCAGAATCAGACCACTCAGAAAAATCCGTCCCCTTCCTAGTCATATCCGTTAGAGGCGTCACCAGTACCGAATAATTCTTAATAAATTTACGGTAAAAATTGGTAAACCCCAAAAAACGTTGCCCGTAGATTGTCCGGCCGCTCCCAGTCCAGCACCGCCCGGACCTTTTCCGGATCCATCCGGAAACCCAACGGCGACAAGAGGTACCCCAAAAAACGAACCTCCTGAACGGCGAAAACACATTTCTCGAGTTTAGCATACAGTTTGTTGTCCCGTAAGACCTGCAACACCTGTTTGACATGGGACTGATGCGTCTCCATATCGGGAGAATAGATCAAGATATCGTCCAAGTAAACAACTACAAATCTACCCACCAAATGATGAAAAATATCATTGACAAAATGTTGGAAAACCGCAGGGGCGTTAGTGAGCCCGAACGGCATCACGAGACTTTCAAAATGGCCGTCCGGGGTATTGAATGCAGTTTTCCATTCATCCCCCTCTCTGACCCTAATCAGGTTGTAGGCCCCCCTCAAATCCAACTTGGAGAACCATTTAGCACCCACAACCTGACTAAACAAATCAGGGATCAGAGGGAGGGGGTATGGATCACGGACAGTAATCCGATTCAATTCCCGAAAATCCAAACAAGGACGGAGGCCCCCATCCTTCTTTTTCACAAAAAAGAAACCAGCCGCAACCGGCGACGTGGAGGGCCTAATGTGACCCGTCTCTAGACTTTCAGAAATGAAATCCTTCATTGCTTGTCTTTCGGGACCAGATATAGTAAACATCCTAGCTTTAGGCAGCTTAGCTCCGGGAACGAGGTTGATAGGGCAATCATATGCCCGATGAGGGGGCAAGTCTCGGCACCCCTTCTCTGAGAACACATCCACATACTCCGATAGGAATGGGGGCAGAGATTCAGCAGATACCACCGAAAAGGATGTAGCCAAACAATTCTCCGAACAAAAATCACTCCATTCCACAATGTCCCTGGACTGCCAATCCACTACGGGATTATGTTTAATCAACCATGGCAAGCCCAGGACAATGGGAGCGGGGAGACCGTCTAAGACATAGCAAGATAACGTCTCCTGATGTTGGGATCCAACCGTTAACTTAATGTTATGTACGATATGTGTGAGACTACCCTGAGCAAGCGGTGCTGAGTCGATGGCATAGATACGGATGGGGCGAGACAATAAACAGCGGTTAAGCCCGTGAGCGTGTACAAAACGAGCATCCACCATGCTGACCCCCGCACCACTGTCCACAAACACAGAAATGCCTTCCGTTTTGCTATCTAGCGCCACCTCTGCACTCAGGAGAAAATGGGAAGTACAAACGGAGGATACACACACCTCCCGCTCGACTACCCCCACACCCCCCATAGACACATGAGGTCCCGGCACCCCAGTCCGTTTAGGAGCGTAGGGACAGGCCCCGATAAAATGGTCTCCTTTCCCACAGAAAAAACAGACCCCCTTCCCCCTGCCCCGGGAGGCACCGGAGGAGAGCCTCGAGGCCGCCGCTCCTCCAAGTTGCATAGGTTCCTCCCCCCTCGGGAGAAATGACTCGCCCTCCGAGTGACCACCCGGCAACAAGGAACCACCACGAGAAGGGCTCCCAGTTGCAGGAGGCCTACCCCTCCGCTCCTGGAGGCGTCTATCCATGCGAATAGCCAACGACATAGCTGCCTCCAGGGACGGAGGGGTCTCATACACTGCCAGGGCATCCTTCAGTCTTTCCGAAAGACCCTGGCAAAAATGACTCCTGAGAGCCGGATCGTTCCACTTCGTGTCCATAGCCCACCTGCGGAACTCTGAACAATATGATTCCGCTGACCGAGTCCCCTGGTGGAGATGGCGCAATTTGGATTCAGCCAAAGAGACACGGTCAGGGTCATCATATATGAGGCCTAAGGCGTCAAAAAATCCATCCACAGACTGGAGACAAGTAGAGTCCTGTGGCAGAGAGAAAGCCCAGGATTGGGGATCCCCCTGCAGCAATGATATAATAATTCCTACCCGCTGCTGCTCGTCACCAGTAGAATACGGCCTAAGCCTGAAGTATAATTTACAGGCCTCTTTGAACACAGTAAATTTATCTCTGCCTCCTGAAAACCTGTCAGGGAGGGCAACCTTAGGTTCCGGTCTGGCCGGACCCACTGCTTGATTCCCCAAGACACCATTTTGTGATTGTGGTCCCTGTAGAGCCGACCGAAGGTCCGCAACCTCCAAAGACAAGGTCTGCAGCTGCTGGGCCAAAGCAGACACAGGATCCATAAGGAAAAGGAGACAAATCGAATCCTCCCCTTCCTTCACTTACAGTTACGGCAGGTGATAATGTCACGCTGGGAGTGGGGAAGACACCCAGCGTAGGATAACGACGGGGGGGGGGAATAAGGAGTCCCTAACGCTAAGGGCACAAGAAGGAGACGGGGACCCCTAGACTTCCTAGAGCTGACCCTGTCTGCCCTAACGTCCCTATACAGTCTCCTCAACTGTCGCCGACCACGAACCTCGTCCCTCTCTGATCCTAGCACTATCTTATCTAAGGATCAGAGGGAGAGGTGCACTAGACCCCTCCACTATCAACTAAAGACAAACACCAGGGAAGACAGACATTTGGGAAAAGGAAACACTTATCTGACAGCAGAACTCAGCAACCTCCACAACCTCCGCGTCTGCTGGAGCAAGGATAATGAGTGCACAAGGAACTATCACCTGCACCGAGGAAGGGTGATGAACCTCCTTATAAAAGTGGAAGGAATCTGCTGGGTCCTAGTGACCTACAATATTGGTGGATAAAACCAGACCGAGCACAAGACCTCCACAGCCGTCCCCCCATAACAGCGAGATCCCATCACACCCTCTCTCCATCTACACAGAAGGTAAATGCCCCTGAAAGAGACGGACCATCCTCCACCATTATGGCTGGTGGGCCACACGCTGGGATCGTCTGCGCGTGGCCTCCACCCTGTCATCCGTGCCACCCGTGACACTGATATTCCAACTAGTCCCTACTCCCTAAACCTGTCTCTTAGTCACACTTTATAGCGCCCACAGCAGCTGTAGCGGTGCCTGACTGACACACAACTGCAGCACTGAGGTAATAGCGGTGATGGGGAAAATGGCCGGGTCTTATAGGGCAAGGACATGTGACATACACAGCCAATGACAGATGCCCTTGCCTGTGTGCAAAAAATGCACTTTGCTGTGTGTGATTGGCTGACAGCCTGCACCGCCCCACTGTATATGCGGTTATAAGAAAAAAAATGGAGATCAGCATTATTTCAGCAGCACTGATATAAATACTCCCTGCCCCGCACACTATACACTGAAACAGGATATTAACATTCAATAACAGTATTACTGTGAAAAGCAAGTTACGCTTTTGGTGAATGAACAGTTATCGAACATAACCTCAAACTGCTGAATATGAAGCAAATTGTTCGCATTCGCCGAATTACTCGAACACCGCCCAAAACAGGTTGAATTTGAGATTGGTGAACATTTCGAATCGAACACTGCTCATCTCTAGCAGAGACCTCTACTTTGACTTAGATGCCAGCAAGGTGGAGCTATAGTACGACTATGTGCTAGTATTATTAAAGATGAGACAGTTATACCTTTTTAAGTTTAACATGAGCTAAAAATCAGCCCCCAAACATAAGGCCAGTTTTTAGGAGACACTTTCTTTTAGAAGAGGTAATAGAAATAATCAGCAAATTTTAAGAAACATGATTTTTATGCAGGACAATGCTCCATCACATGCATCAAAGTACTTCACTTTGTGGCTGCCTGTAAAGGCCTTAAAGATGAAATAATAATGATATAGGCCATCCTTAAATGACCTAAACTCTATTGAAAATTTATGGTGAAGGAAAAAGGTCACCCCTCTGAGCAGTGTCTGGGGGTCTGTGGTTGGTGCTGCCTGATTGTCAATAGATTTCTAATAAAGAACACCAATGACTGTTTAACAAGTTTCCAATTTCATGTCCACTCTCTATCTTAAACTCAACCTTTCCAAAACTGAACTGCTTCTGCTCCCTCCCTCCACTAACCTCTCTTAATATGACATCTCTCTCACAGTGTGTGGCGCCACTATAATGCCTAGGCAGCAGGCTCACTGTCTGGGTGTTATGTTTGACTCTGATCTTTCCTTCACCCCGTATATACAATCTCTCGCCCGCTCTTGCCGCTTGCACCTGAAAAACATCTCTAGAATTCTCCCCTTTCTCACCTTGAAAACCACAAAAGTCCTCACTATGGCCCTGATTCACTCCCGCCTTGACTATTGTAATTCTCTTTTAATTGGCCTCCCCCGCACTAGACTCTCCCCTCTGGAGTCCATCTTTAATGCAGCAGCCAGGATCACCTATCTAGCTAACCATTACTCAGATGCTTCTGCTCTATGCCACTCATTGCACTGGCTGCCTATACACTATAAGCTCCAACTCAAACTGCTTGTTCTCACCCACAAAGCTCTTCACAGTGCGGCACCTCCCTACATCTCTACCCTCATCTCTATCTATCTCCCCACCCGTTCTCCGCTCTGAAGTGACTTTAGACTCACTTCTGCATTAATCAGAACCTCCCACTCCCAGCTCCAAAGCTTCTCTCAAGCTGCACCAATTCTCTGGAATGCTATACTCCAAGAAATTAGGTGTATCCACAACTTACATAGTTGCAGGCGATCCCTTAAAACACATCTTTTTGGGGCGACCTATCATGATGCCTAGTCAAAGTCACTTAGACATAGCCTATCCGCTCCACTAGACTCACATGCATCACAAATAATGGTTGGTGGCCACGCATACTGCTCCTATCTGTTCTCCATCTCCTCAAGTTGACTATACCATCATTGTAAATAAGCACCTGTACTTTGTGTCACCCCCACCTCATTGTTAGATTGTAAGATCTTATGAGCAGGGCTGTCATTATTTTGCTTTAATTATTGTATTATGCTTTGTATTGTATATTGTATTGTATTGTATTTTCTGATAACTGCTTCTTATGATTGTTTGAACATGAACCTCTGAATTGTGAAACGCTGCGAAATATGTTGGTGCAATATAAATAAAGACTATTATTATTATTACGAATCCATGGATAGAAGGCTTATGGGTTATTCAGAAAAGAAGGGTGGCTATATGGGTCAGTGGAAAATTTTTGGGAAATTCCAAAAATGTATTTTTGTATATTTTGGGATGTTTGGATATTATTCTCACTTTAAGAGATGAAAATTAATAACGGAGATAGGAAAATTTACATTTTTCATTTAGTCGCATAATAATTCTGCTCATTAATAGGTGCCCAAAAATTCTGCACATTTATATATTCCGCTGAAAAAGACAAAATCACACATTTACTTACTTAATATTCAGGTTTCAGGATTTTTAACCTCTTAGTTTGACTGACAGCACTGTAGTTCTTCAATAATAAAATTAATAATCAAAAATACAAATTGCCTAACAATTGTGCACATAGTGTAAATGTCAGGCTGCAATCTTCTTTCCTTTATTAATTTTCAGACCCACTGATAAGCAGTGTTTTCCTTGTCTATAACCATTCTCTTTACTCACTGAGACTTTGAATCCTGTGTATGTGGCGCCCCACTGGTCAGGACGCAATGTAGGGGTACTGCACCCAAATAAGAGTGTGTGGTATTCCTGTGACTAAGGGAACTGGGATGGTGAATAAGGTACTCTTAAAACACCCATTCATATACACCCTGGAGTAGGGGACCATGGGTGAGCCCACTGCAGGGAAGTCCCAGTCCCGTGGGAGAAGTTAGGGGGGTAGAAAAGTGTGTGGGTGGGAGGACAGGAAAGATAGTCAAGTTGGGGAGTGAGGAATGAAGGACGATGCACGAAGGTCATCATAACAGAGGGAGACCCTAGGGGCACCAGGCGTTGTGGTGCGCCTGAATCCAGACCCAGTACTACCACCGATTGGAGGGGTCTGATCCCGGGAAGAGGATCGGCTCTGGACACAGTGCGGGTGTTCATCCCCGAGTTGTTAAATCAGAGGCCCCGAGTTTCTGTAGGAAGTCGCGGCCAAAGACCCGGCGCATACTTTGAAAAGGCATAATGATCTAGGGTCAGGTGGACCTAAAGGGGAGTCCTCTACCAAAGACCCGTGGGAGCTGGCTTGAGCCTTTGTGGTCGGTGGTGCTTCACAGTAGAGGGGAGAAGAGAGCGCAGTGAGGGACTGGCAGGGAACAGCAGGCACACCACCAAGGTTACTGAGTAAATCATCCCGGTTCCTTGGTGACTACCCAGGCAAGAGAGAGACCTGAGTGACTGTAACATCTGTTAATTTGCCTGAAGTACTGCAAGTAAATCTGTTCAGAGTTAAAGACTGTATGACGTATTTTATTTCCCTTACCTGAAGAGCTGCTCACTTGCTGCATTGAAAGGACAAGTAACTGCGCTGTGTGGTAAGCTGCCTTCCTGTGTAAAAACAACTACTACAACTGGCCCGGGGATCGTGCTCCACCTTGGAGCGTAACCATCTGGCTGCCCTACCATCACCCCGAAGGTTTGACTCACAGCTCCGGTAACCATACCGGAACCGTAGGTGGCGTCACAAATTATTTTTATTATGTTTATTGACTCTTTTCAGTGACCACCAGGGCTACGGGACCACGCACAGGCCCCAGTGACATGCCCCATGAATCAACGCCCGGAACCAGGTACCCCACGGACCTGGGGCGGGTCATGTACAACACTTTCCCTGGACCTTGGTTCACGGTTTAAGGCCTTATTCAGGCTGCCGTTATTTTTCTGGCATGATCTGAGATCCATCAGTGTTTGGTACGTTCTTTTAACCATCTGTAAAGAGAAGTGTACGCATTGTATGTATATATGGACTTGGTGCAAATGACAGTCAGTGTAATAAAAGTCATCACCCATTAGAGTATACATCGAATTTTATTGAAGAAACCTCCCAATGATAACAGTATAATGTTCAAAATTTAAAAAAATCTAAATGCACGGTTCCAAGTTATTAGGCACAGCAGAGTTTCTAAATATTTGATATGTTTGAAAGAAATTAAAATGCTCATTTGGTGAATTTGCAGCATTAGGAGGTCACATTTACTGAAATAAAAGCTATTTAACTCCAAAAACATCCTAACAGGCCAAGTTACATGTTAACATAGGAATCCTTCTTTGATATCACCTTCACAATTTTTGCTTCCATTGAACTTGTGAGTTTCTGGAGAGTTTCTGCTTGTATTTCCTTGCATGATGTCAGAATAGCCTCCCAGAGCTGCTGTTTTGATGTGAACTGCCTCCCACCCTCATAGATCTTTTGCTCGATTATACTCCAAAGGTTCTCTATAGGGTTGATGTCAGGGGAAGATGGTGGCCACACCATGAGTTTATCTCCTTTTATGCTCATAGCAGCCAATGACACAGAGGTATTCTTTGCAGCATGAGATGGTGTATTGTCATGCATGAAAATGATTTTGCTTCTGAAGGCACAGTTTTGTTTTTTGTACCATTGAAGAAAGTTCTCAGTCAGAAACTTTATATACTTCGCAGAGGTCATTTTCACACCTTCAGGAACCGTAAAGGGGCCTACCAGCTGTTTCCCAATAATTCCGGCCCAAATCATGACACCTCCATTTCTTTGCTGACGTCGCAGCCTTGTTGGGACATGGTGGCCATCCACCAACCATCCACTACTCCATCCATCTTGACCATCCAGGGTTGCTCGGCACTCATCAGTAAACAAGACTGTTTGAAAATTAGTCTTCTTGTATGTCTGGGCCCACTGCAACTGTTTCTGCTTGTGAGCACTGTTTAGGGGTGGCCGAATAGTAGGTTTATGCACAACAGCAAGCATTTGAAGGATCCTACACCTTGAGGTTCGAGGGACTCCAGAGGCACCAGCAGCTTCAAATATCTGCTGGTTTGTAAGGCCTTTTTAGCAGCTGCTCTCTTAAGCTGATGAACTTGCCTGGCAGAAACCTATCTCATTCTGCCTTTATCTGCACGAATATGTCTGTGCTCAGAATTAGCTACAAATCTCTTCACAGTACGATGATCACGCTTAAGTTTTCGTGAAATATCTAATAATAAAACCTACAATTTTTAGACCTCAGGGGTCCTAGGAATGGACAATCAAATATGACAACCTACAAATAGAGGCGTGAATACCTCCCATACAATAATAAGAAGTAGAAAGCCTCTGAGCCAATCCAAAATGCTATAAAGTTTTTATTAAATAGAAATATGAAAACAAGATTTATTTACAAACATTCATGTTTGGTGATAGAAAAACAAAGGCAGAAAAACCCCATTAAAAACAAATCTAATCACCATGCAAGAAAGGGGGCACTCAAACTACTGGCTCACCAGCAGCAACCCCTTTGGAGGACCAAAGTGGATCGCTGACAACCTGAATGAGTATCAGACCAACAAAGTGGTACACAGTTAGTACTACAAGGACCAGACAACCAAAGAGATCTATTACAAAGTGTAAATTACACTACCACCCTCAAATAAGGGGACCTCAGGCAAAATTAGAGTTAGGTTACATTATTAGTATAGCCAGTTACCTTGAGACATAGTGAACCTGGTAGATCAAGCGCCCCCCGCCTCAACACGTGTTTCTCCCGTTCAGGCTTCGTCAGGACGAAGCCTGAACGGGAGAAACACGTGTTGAGGCGGGGGGCGCTTGATCTACCAGGTTCACTATGTCTCAAGGTAACTGGCTATACTAATAATGTAACCTAACTCTAATTTTGCCTGAGGTCCCCTTATTTGAGGGTGGTAGTGTAATTTACACTTTGTAATAGATCTCTTTGGTTGTCTGGTCCTTGTAGTACTAACTGTGTACCACTTTGTTGGTCTGATACTCATTCAGGTTGTCAGCGATCCACTTTGGTCCTCCAAAGGGTTGCTGCTGGTGAGCCAGTAGTTTGAGTGCCCCCTTTCTTGCATGGTGATTAGATTTGTTTTTAATGGGGTTTTTCTGCCTTTGTTTTTCTATCACCAAACATGAATGTTTGTAAATAAATCTTGTTTTCATATTTCTATTTAATAAAAACTTTATAGCATTTTGGATTGGCTCAGAGGCTTTCTACTTCTTATTATTGTATGGGAGGTATTCACGCCTCTATTTGTAGGTTGTCATGTGAAATATCTAATGTTTTCATCCCTTAGTCAAGGCAGTGCACTATTTGTTGCTTTTCGGCAGCAGAGAGATCCTTTTTCTTTCACATGTTACTTGAAAACTGTGGCCTGTTTAATATTGTGGAACACCCAATTTTCCTTTTATTGGGCTCACTTGCCAAACTAATTATCACAGGTATCTGAGATTGATTTCAGTAATCCAAAGAACCCTGATGGTGGGTTTACACACACCAATTTATCTGTTCAATCTCTGAACCAATCTCTGGTTGCAGTGAAATCATGGATACATTGCTCCATTTTGTGGCTGTGTACAACATGGAGCAATGTATCCATGATTTCACTGCAACCAGAGATTGGTTCAGAGATTGAACAGATAAATTGGTGTGTGTAAACCCACCATGAGACACAATACCATCAATGGGCTTCATTGACAAAAAAAACCCCTAGGACACTTAAAACTAGTTTACATAACAATTTGGAACATGGTGTAGATAGCATCATAAGGAAAGATTATGTGACAATACTGAAGCTCCATCTTGAAATATCAGGCAGGGAGTTAAAGCTAGAGATGAGCGAGTACTAAAATGCTAGGGTGCTTGAAGCTTGGGCGATCATCCCAAGATACTCATGTACTTGGCCTGAGCATTGAGCCCAATATTATCCTATGGAAGACCCGAGTATTTTTCTGGCATGACCCCCGGCAACACGGATAAACCCTAAAAATGTCACAAAAGTATCAGAACAGTGCTGAAATGACATGGAAACAGCATGGGGAAGATCCCTGGAAGCATTTCAGACTGCAAGGTCACTGCTGTGAACAATGTTGTGAGACTATTACGCCACTTTTACGGACTGTCAAGAAAACGTTATAAAATGAAACCAAAACGGATTTTCATGGAAAAAATATTAACGGCTCATATCCACTTGTGAGACAGAGTTGGTGTATGTTAGTTTTTTGGATTTTTTTAAAAAGAATTGTGTGGCACTCCAATGCCCCTGGGAAGAGACGTACATGAAGGCCTCTTTAAATAATGTGCCCATTTTAAGGAAGTGGGTCTTTTATAGTATTGCCCTTTGGCAGGGCAGCCAAAAATTGGGACGCACCCCAATGCCCCTGGAAAGAGACGTGCATGAGGGCCTCTTTAAATATTGTGCCCATTTTAAGGAAGTTTGTCTTTTGTAGTATTGCCCTTTGTCAGGGCAGCCAAAAATTGGGAGGCACCACAATGCCCCTGGAAAGAATCATGGAGGAGTGGAGGAGAGCCTCTAAATATTGTTCCCATTACAAAGGAGCGGGTCTCCTGTACTTGTAATGCCCATTCTGTAAGCATGGACTAAAACATTTACCCCCGGGGGTAGACATGAAACTAATGCCTAACTTTTGAACGCATAGGGTCATCATCATCATAAATATGATGTAAAAAAATTATGTTTTCGTGGCATCATGAACCACGGTCGCACTGATCATATGATGGTGGCGGATGAGGAGAAGGAGGAGCAGTACAGCAAGTATCTAAAGTCATGAAGTGTGTACCCATGTGTGGGTGTGCGGAGGTGCATGGCAATTTACCGGCACAAATTTTAATTCCGCTATAATTTGGTGGTGGTGTGGTGATGTCAGGCCCAATCCAACCCTTGTTCATCTTGATCAGAGTCAGCCAGTCAGATCACAGAAACTCATTCAGCTTTTATGCACACACTTAATACAAGCAAACAGGTCACAGGTGAGGATGTTACCTTTATTAGCCATTCAAACCCATTTGTGTCTGTGCATGTTATCAGGCCAAAATCACCAGGGTATGTGAACTTTTGATCAGGGTCATTTGGATGTTTTTGGTTGTCATTATGATTTAAAAGAGAAAACAAAGTAGTTTGACAATAAATGGCTTCACCCAACCACTAACCATGAGTGGAAAAAAAAATTGTGTTATCATTCATTTTCTCTGAAAAAAGGCTAAGGGTGCTTTCACACCAGCGTTTTTTTCAAATCGCGGCAGATGCAGTGAAAAAATTACCGCTTGCGGCACGGTTGCGGCAAGCCCCATACCAGCTGCCGCAAGTGCCAAAACCGCACTTGCTGCACCTGCCGCAAGCCCGCCTATACATTGTATGAGGCTTGCCGCAACCGCGCCGCAACCGTGCCGAAAGTGCAGCCGGTATGCGGTAATCGCGGCAGATGCGGTTTTTTCACCGCATCTGCCGCGATTTGAAAAAAACGCTGATGTGAAAGGGGCCTAAGAAAGCAAGAAATCTGCCGGGGTATGTAAAATTCATTTTTTTTTGCATATCGTGTGTCTGCAAAAAATAAGGGAGATATCAGTTTCATGAGTCATGAACCAAAATTTACTCATAGAAGTCTATGAGTCTGTGAAAATCATGACAGCACACAGATGTCATCAATATGCAGTCTATGTGCTGTCTGTGATGAACATTGTAATGTAATGGTAGCTTTGGAATGTATTTATTTTTTCATATTTGAAAATCACTAATGATAGCCTGATGGTGTCAAAGGTGACCAATGTTAAAGGAAAGAATATCAATATTCTAATAATATGTACCGTATATACTCGTGTATAAGCCGACCCATGTATAAGCCGACCCCCTACTTTTGCCCCCCAAACCTGGGAAAACCTATTGACTCATGTATAAGCCGAGGGTGGACCCCAGCACAGGTATACAGCCCCCAGCAGTGTGGTATACAGCAGCCTCCCCAGTGGTATATACAGGCCCCAGCAGTGTTACAGCAGCAGCCCCAGTGGTATATACAGCAGCAGCCCCAGTGGTGTATACAGCAGCAACCCCAGTGGTATATACAGCAGCAGCCCCAGTGGTGTATACAGCAGCAGCCCCAGTGGTGTATACAGCAGCAGCCCCAGTGGTGTATACAGCAGCAGCCCCAGTGGTATATACAGCAGCAGCCCCAGTGGTGTATACAGCAGCAGCCCCAGTGGTATATACAGCAGCAGCCCCAGTGGTGTATACAGCAGCAGCCCCAGTGGTATATACAGCAGCAGCCCCAGTGGTGTATACAGCAGCAGCCCCAGTGGTGTATACAGCAGCAGCCCCAGTGGTATATACAGCAGCAGCCCCAGTGGTGTATACAGCAGCAGCCCCAGTGGTATATACAGCAGCAGCCCCAGTGGTGTATACAGCAGCAGCCCCAGTGGTGTATACAGCAGCAGCCCCAGTGGTATATACAGCAGCAGCCCCAGTGGTGTATACAGCAGCAGCCCCAGTGGTGTATACAGCAGCAGCCCCAGTGGTGTATACAGCAGCAGCCCCAGTGGTGTATACAGCAGCAGCCCCAGTGGTGTATACAGCAGCAGCCCCAGTGGTGTATACAGCAGCAGCCCCAGTGGTATATACAGCAGCAGCCCCAGTGGTGTATACAGCAGCAGCCCCAGTGGTATATACAGCAGCAGCCCCAGTGGTGTATACAGCAGCAGCCCCAGTGGTATATACAGCAGCAGCCCAGTGGTGTATACAGCAGCAGCCCCAGTGGTATATACAGCAGCAGTCCCAGTGGTGTATACAGCAGCAGCCCCAGTGGTATACAGGGCCCCAGCTGTGTATACAGCAGCCCCAGCTGTACACAGCGGTACCCAGTGGTATACAGGGCCCCCCTTGCTTGTGGCAGACCTGTAAAGGAAGAGATCATTATACTTATCGTGTTGCTGCCGCCGCTGCTGCTCTGCCACCGCCACCGCGCTATTCCAGGTCTTCATGCTTCCTTCTCCGGCGCACAGGAAATGACGTCATTTCCTGTGTGCCGGAGAAGGAAGAATGAAGACCCGGAATAGTGCGGTGGCGGTGACAGAGCGGCGGCGGCAGCAACACGATAAGTATAATGATCTCTTCCTTTACAGGTCTGCCACAAGCAAGGGGGGGCCCTGTATACCACTGGGGTACCGCTGTATGACTCGTGTATAAGCCGAGGGGGGGACTTTTCAGCACATTTTTTGTGCTGAAAAACTCGGCTTATACACGAGTATATACGGTATTCTCTCTTTAATGATGGGTGCCTAGGGTTGACTAGTTTCCTACTTTTTCCTTGTACTAAAGTATTTCTGTTACTTTGCACTTTCTGGTATGACATGTGCTGATTCACAATACTTTGTTATAATAAAACAGATTGTAATAGCTCGCGCCAAAGAAGCTAAGAACCTGGCTAGACGAGATAAAGAGGTTACAGAAATCCCCAAGACATGAAGGGCGGATTGTAAAGATCATTGAGGAGAGAGGCTTCGCATTCACTAGAGAACCAGATTCACAAAGGGATGTCTTCATCAATAGGAGAGAGGTAGAAGAGCACCTGCCTTCAGATCACCCGAATAGGAAAGTAGTTATTGGTGAATGGGTATCATTCCATGTTGTACAGGGAGAACGCGGCCCATATGGTGTAAACGTCAAAAGACTTTGCCTAGATGCATCAGAGGAAGATGAGATACCTGCCTTGGAAGATCCAGAGTCAGTTGCTTGCCCAGATTTACGAACGTACACAGATTTTGCAACTAACACGGATCCTGTAATCATCATTGAGACAGCAGCAGTAACGCCAACAGTAGATGCTGTTACACAGACTCCAGAGAGTTATCTGCTAGTTAATGCGTTGCAGGAATTAGAGATGTACCCAAGACGGCGAACAATGCAGACGTTACCCTGGAAACAGAAGAAGTGAAGACCTGGATTCTACAGAAGACTTGTAAGTGTGAATGCGATGTAATCCTTGCTGTCCCCATCCCAATCCTGAATGAATGTTAGCCTTCCCTTGTTTGTCTTATGTGTTAATTGACATTGATACCATGGACAGTGAGTTGGTATAAACTTTGAACTGTATATAGTTGAACACCTTGCGTGTTCCCCTTTGGTTTTAAAACCAGCTTTGCACTTGAGAGACTGTGCACTAAACGGCAGAGTGCTTGCGAGGTATTTGAAGCACTTGCGCCTTGAGAACTGTTTGAACTGCTTGAGACCTTTTTGAGACTTTTTGAATTTTTGAAACTTTGAACTTTTAGCACTTTTTGAATTCTTGAAGAAGAGTAGAACTTTTATACTTTTGCTACAAAGTAATGTTATTTATGTGTTTTACCCGAGTAAAGTGAATGCGTTATAGCATTAGACCCGGCGAATGTCTAGAGGGGTGATGAAGCCTATGCACCCGTGTACTGTGTACATAGTTAACTTATGCAACGTTGTAAGAACTCGTACCTCCCGGACGGTAAGAATCCAAGAATGCTTAATGTTTAATGTTGTTATAAATAAAATGTTTTCAGGGGGATCCATGCCGGTGTTAAAGATGACATCATATGTACTATATGGCTTCCACCATATTGTATCTAAAGAAACCATTTTATTAGTTTATCATGTCTATTCTGACTAGAGACCTCTGTAATAGTTTGTTTAGTGAAGTCAGCACAACTCAGCAGGTTCTTGCTTTTGTCCTTGCTCTTTAGATAAAACCACCAAGTCATATCTAAGACCAAGTGTACCGTTCTTATCTTCTGTAACTTACTTAAAGATCACTAATTAATCATCTCAAAACTGTCTATAATGCATATTCATCATTTGTCATTGTATAATGTAACCTATTTTTCTAAGCTTTCTGTAACGTATATAAGCTCTTGAAACAATAAACGTTTAGCTATTCTCTTGAAGACCAAGTCTGTTCATCAAATGAGTTATAGCCATTGCCAGGTATACCTGTGTAGAGCTCTTATCAGATCAGTCTACTCTGGTTAGTTGTAATTTGGCAACTTTAACATTTGGAGGCCCCAGCGAGATGTTTATCTGTTATATATATTTTTCCCCTTTTTACATTCACCTTGGACTGAACACAAAGTCTACCTGTCTCCTGCTGAACATCATACAGAATTCCGGTAAGTTTGAGCCATTGTCTCAAGGTATTGTCTTCTCCAGGAGAGGGTAGCAAGAGTCAGTCTTTGGGGAATTAGAAATGGGAAACAGGCAGCTTGAGGACACGCTGGTTTAACTCGGGGGAATGTGGCGCCCCTGCGACCAGGAGGCCACAAAGGGAACTGCAGTTAGGGAGGAAGGAGCGACAGTTGAACCCCAACACCCTCACAGATAGCCCACACAACCACTAGAGAGCAGCAGCACCCAACCCGGAGCCTGGGACTCTAGGCAGGCAAGGGTTGGTGGGTTTAGAGACAGTGGGTGGGCCGACAAGCAGGTCAGGTGACAAAGGGTAGATATAGAGCAGGGGGAGGAGAAAGGAGTCAGTAGGCCGGTGTAGGCTGAGCAGCAAAGAAAGAAGCACATGTCCTGGAAGAGTGGGGTGGAAGGAGCGCAGAATCTCAAGAGCCAGTGTGAGCCACAGAGAGAAAGCCCATCCGGAGCCAGCACCCAGGGGTGTGAGGGACGAGAGGACCAGTAGCACTGGGTCCTAGAAAAACGGCTGCAGGCGGAGTAGCCCTCCTATTGAACCCAAAGACATGGTTAGAAGGATCCTGGTAGAGCCTCACCCAGGAGGACTATTGGAGGCTAGGCTAGCAGCAGAGTTTCGGCTCTGGAGGGGACCGTTGATCCACCTGGCATCCCCAGACAACCGACTGGGGACTCTAGCGATACGCTAGGGTTCTCACCCCAAAGGACAGTCAGCTCAGTGGCAACCCGGAGGACCACAGGGGTCCGAGCCACCGCCATACCGTCCGAAGTCACACACAACAAGTGAGAAGAGAGAGAGTCAAAAGCTTGGAAAGGACAGAAAACGAGTGAGGGGTCATAGAAGGAACAACCTGGCTGCAGGGAGTAAAGGAACCCGGAGGGGAGAGTTGTGCCCGTGTAAGACTTGTGTTGTGAACGTAACTGTAACTGTAACTGAGAGGAGCTTAAGAAGTAAACACGGTGAACTCTGACTCTGACTCCCTCGCATGTTTCTGTCTGCACATGATTCCCTCCAAACAGGTCTGCAGAAGATTACAACCTGGAGAGCCACAGCCTGTCAGCTCTGAACACTGAAGGAGGATTTCTGCAGCATCAGGACAGTAAGTGCACTGCACCCAGCACCAGCCAGCATCATATCCTACACTATAGACTTTATCATCACTGCCCCGGGGAACCAAGTTCTACCCGCGGATAACTATACCATCCCAAGCTGCTATATTACCATCCCCAGAGGTTCTGCAGCAGCGGTGGTCCCCAGTATTGACCACAACTCATGGGTGGCGTCACGACTGACATTATCCCCTGTAAATACCCCCTTTATTATTGCAAGGGCCCGGGACACGGTCCGGACCAGGACCACCCGTGACATCCCCAGTAGCAGACCCGGTCCGGTACAGAGTACCCCGTCCCAATGGGCTTGACACAGGACCAGCACATAGTAAGTTCAGAAACCTAATCAGAAGCTCTGGCATCACCCAACAGGAAAAGGAACTTTAAATAGCAGCTGACCCACAGCAATAGGCTGGGGACAGCAATTGAGGTGCACACACTCCACCTGATAAAACCAGGGAAGATTTGCCCACACGAACTCTACATACAGTCAGAAACATTACAGCATTGCCAGCACAGGAACTGAGGCCTAGGGAACCTGGCAGCGGCTGCAAGCCTGGACACATGTGAAAAGTCATGCACTAACTGCAGAGGACCTCACCACCCGCGGATAGCTTCCACAGCGACTGCCAGGGTCCGCACATGCGGGTGGTCGTGCAGAGGAGCAATGACCCAACAACACGTGAACGGCTATGCAGCAGAATAGAGAACTGAGCAGAATCCATACAGGCAACATACTACAGTATCCCAGCTGAATAGGGGGGAAGGAGCATTGGGAAAAAGCACAGTAACACAAAGTAACGCCGGTGAACTGAGGTACAAATCCGCCAGCGTTACACTAAGCTTCCTAGGTGCCCTGAGCTCTGTTCATCTCACAAGCTCTTGCCTATCTTTTGTGCTATATCTTTTTCTACAATATAGTTAATGACTATAATGCATCCTGTCCTGACTGACTCGAAATCTTGCTCTGATGATGTAATGGGTTAGTTTATTTCCAGATCAAAAAGCTGCTATATACCATCATTGTATTCTGGAATTTGTGCCTGTCCAAAAGACGCTACTGTTAGTAGATGGACATACTGCCACATTCTCCTAAGACTTCAGCATTGTTAAGATGTATAATGTGAACTGTGACATGTGTTATTAATGTTGAAGTGTGTATTCTTTGCCATTAGGGTAAGATACAGTTAATTTTGAGACTAGCCCAGAGTGGAGGTTGCCAGAATTGTGAGTGACTGTTTCCTGTCAGAGGGAGGGATAGGGCCTGGCTGAAAGCAATGATGGACCTAAGGTCTGACTAGTGAATAAAACCACATGAGTTGGTATCTTTGATGTGAGAGGAGATCAAATGGAAGCATGATCCAGAGTACTGAGAAAGAGGACTGACTGAAGTTCACAGTGAGTAACTGGAGACAATTCCTGAGACAGGACGCCTAGTGGTACAGCCTCAAGGCTACAACTCAGAGAAGTGATGTGTCAAAATGGACCAGAAAACATGAGATGAAGTGACGTGTCCAGAGTTGGAGTTCCCCAAGTGTCAGCAATCTACAGGCTAAGTTCAGCAATATTGCCAAATCCGTTCCTTTGAGTGGAAGTGTACTGTAGATTGAATACATGACTGTAACTAACTATGCTATTGCGCTAAGCTGGGTTGTGGGAAGAAACAATGGTATTGCCTCCCACGGGGGTGATATCATGCTTGGAAGCAAGAAGGGGTATCCACACCAAGTAAGCCCACAGTATGCAACACCTTTCCTGACTCCAGACCTGAAGGCGGAGCTCTGAACCTGGGTTCTGAGGAGCTCCCTTATAAATTCAGGTCTGGGAGCGGGGATAGTCAGTGCAGTTCCTAGGAGGACTGTCAACATGTCCTGGGGACTGGAGCAGTGTAAGGCTTGTCCCAGAACAGAATTAGCAAGCATGAGGGACCTGTAAGAGAGGGTTTGAGGAAGGAGAGATGCAGGCCTGGGGAGTGGAGCCAGGGATCGGGCTCACCCCAGTGCAGAGCACCCGAAACGCATACCGGAGTCCGAGGTTGTGAGGGTAATCCAGTCCAGCAGCCAAAACTACTGGAGGATTCCAAGTCTCCAGGCTACAGCAAAGTGCCAGGAGGCACAGCAGTACTGAAGAGCTCAGGGACAGTAGCCAGAGGAGTGCCTGGGAAGGGCTCAAGCTGTCTGCCATATTGGTGAAAGACTTAACAGCAGAGAGAGGGTTGCAGTTTAGCTACAGACAGCCAGGACCAGCAAAGAGACACGCAGCAAGGAGGATTTAGAACTCACCGGGTGAGGAGATCCCCGATTTGCTTCCAGGCCACCCGGATTCATAACATCAGCTGTGGACATTATCCTGGTTTCCCCCTGCAACTAGCAATAAAGGTAGAGGAGACTATGTACTATTTGTCTGGCCGGTTCTTCTGTGCCCTCAGCCCTGCATCCCAACAGACTACCACCACTATAGACTTTTCGGTTACCCTGGGGAACCGCTCGACCCTTGGGGAGAAATATCACCATAGCTTAAATTTCCCATCATTCCCAGGATTCCCGCATCCCAGCGTCAGCCCCAATAGCCAAACACTACGGGTGGCGTCACGACCACCAGCCCCAAACTTTTATCTGATGTCCAGGGTCACGGAGCCGGGTCTTGACCCCTGTGATTCCCCCAGAAGTAGCAGAGCCCGGATCCATTACCCCTTGGTCCTAGGAAGCATCAGGATTTTGGCATCACAAACAGGATGTTGTGCCCATTGGCAACAGGTACCGTGTGCCATTGACTTTATAGAACTGTGTACTGTCACCAGTACTGTATTACGCAGCACGTGGGAAGCTGGAGGGGTGTGCCTTTCATGAGCGGAGCCTTAGAAAGGGCACAATGAGAAACCCTGCCCTGTGCTCTGACGTCAGCCAGTGGGACAGGAGGCCCTGATTCAAAAACCCCTGCTCGCTCAACTTGTCGCACCCCGGGGCAGGGGTCCTCTCTTTAGTCTGCAGGGGAATGTCAAGGCGATGTGACCGCTCCGTATGCCCAGGTGTGGCATTAAAAGAGGATTAAAGAAAATGGGGAATAAAGTTTGTAAAAGTAGTTTGTGACTCCACCCGTGGTTTGCAGCCAGTATAGCCGCCACTGCCGGTCAGACCTCTGGGTATGATGTTAAGGGCAACAGCTGGAATGGTGAGCCCTCCATGGGTAATGTTTGGTCTCCCAGGGCAGATGTAGAAGGGCAGTATCCGGACGCGCGTGCCGTCTCTCCAGGCGATCTCCCCTGCGGCTAGAACAGTCAGTGTGCGGCTCTACAGGCGAACCTCGTCACGTATGCAGAAATGACAGTCTCAGAAAATCAGCGTCACGCTTGACCGGGCACTTTACTCATAGTTCAACAGGTTACAGGGTACAGACAGTTCTCATTGTTTCACACACCCTTGCAGCTGGGACCTTTTTAGCTACTACACCTCCATTCTTGATCCTTTCCGAGCCTCTGTCTCTGTCTGTTCCACAGGCTAGCTTCGGGCCAGCAGTCGCAGGTCTTCTCCCGGAAGATCTCAGTCTGTCTCCCTGACACTATCTGACAGCCTTTCCTTTGCTGCACTGGAGGGTAGGATCCAGGCATGAAGCCCCTTCGCTACACATGTTAATTCACGGTTGGGGCATAAAGCATCCTGCCGCATCTACAGGGCCAGCACCCTGGCTTTGGCCCATCCTCCAGTGTCCCCATTGTTCTTGGGTACACCGTGGATCCCTTCTTCCTTCCCATGGGAGGCTGCCTAGGACACGGACTGGCCATCCATGTTTTTCCACTCTGGACTACAGTTTGTCAGGCTTACTGCGTGTTTCGGCTTAGGGGTTTCGTTCCTTCTCCCCTTACGCACGCCAGAACTCTCTCCAACTTCCCCTAACTTTGTGTTTCTAGGCTTTAATCTAGTTCCTCCACCCACTTCCCAGGCTTTTTCACTCTCGCTCCACCCTCCACTCGGTTCCCCTCCTATCCCCTGCCTGACATAGAGTAATTAGGACTAGGGATTCAGGGGATGTGTCAGGTGTTTGTGTGAAGTGTCTTGCCTATGCATCCCAGCTGCAGTAACGTACCTTGGCCGCCACTCCGCAGGGACGCCACTCACTCCTGGAGCAAAGCTTGGCATGCCGTGCGCCAAGACCCGATGCGGGTGTCTCAGAAGCTGAAAACATTTTTGTTATGCAATAAACCAAAACATTTGCAACAGATTTACATTTGTTTTCTTCTCATCTGGGAGGCTCAATCTTAAATGTTACCATAACAAAACATTCTTACGACTATAAATTATAAAAGTAGAAAATTTGCCGCATTTTTAACATTTCCAGTTCCCCTAATGTCTCTGTCCTGCGGTCTTGATTAGGGATGGGCGAATCTACTCGTTAGGACTCGTTACTCTGCGAGTAGTAGTGGACTCGCAGGACTCGGTACTCTGCGAGTTTCCAAGTGATTACTCGCACAGTAACGAGTCCAATGAAAATCAATGGCAATCGGTAGTTTAACATTAAAACCGGATTGTCCCTGTCCTCAATCCGGTTTCATAGATATAATTGTTAAATTTAACCGGATTAACCCGAATCGTCACAAACCGAGACAATCCGGTTTCAACCCAGTCACATTTAACATTGCTGTGTATGGGACCGGATTGAACCTGATTGAACCTGATTGAACCTGATTGGTACAATCAGTTTTCACATTAAATCTTTATGCTTTTTAGCGACGGGTTAAACTATGATTAAATTAATTGCAGGTTGTTTCTCTGCTGCCAGACCTCTTTTTTCTCTTTATGGGGTCCAGCAGCAGAGGAATTACTCGCAACTACTCGCTTCCCCATTCATTTACATTGGACTCGCTAGACTCGCAACAAGTAGCGAGTCCAGACTCGGAGTCTAGCGATTCCGAGTAATTTAGGATTCCCCATCCCTAGTCTTGATGTCTTTGGGAACCCACCACCAGAAAAACCTGTTAACTGCCCTGTACGCAACGACAGCGACTACAATGACCGATTCTTCGCCGCGCCAGTGGATTTTTGAGCGGTGCGGTAATAAGTGCACAACGTTCTTACACAGTCAAATTATTAAAGTTACTAGAAAAGCAGTCATAAAACCAATGGGGTGTACGCCAGGGTACACAACTATAAACATGAAAGGTTTGATTACGCATTGTCCATAATCATAATGTCCATTAACTTTTAATAAAGAGGAACACATTAACACAGGAAAGCATTGGGGAAACAAGGGAAATTGCAGAGTATTCATTCACACTTACAGTTTGTTAAACCCTTCCGGGGTTCAGGGCTTCTGGGGTTATTGTGCCTGGGCACAATAATGGCATATCGGCTGTCCATCAATATGAAAGCGGTCCATCACCATACCCCTATTCCTGGGACCCGCGCTCTGTCTCTGCAGTGGGACACCTTCACGTCTTGAAGCAGCCGGTGGAGTAGTGGTTAGCGTCCGCACCGTTTCAGTCAATGCAGCTACGTTCTTGTATAGATCTCAGAGTCCATTTGTCAGTTCCAAGGAAGGCGTCCGCCCCCGGCCAACGGTTGAGTAATACTCCCAACCTGACATCCCTCGATAGTCTTCAAGACTAAGGGGCAAGCTTGACTGTGGCGCAAACTCCGGTGCCACCTTCTCCGTCTCCCGGACTGGGGAAGCAGGGCTCGGCGCCGGTCCCGGTGCTGCAGCACGTGCTACTAATACCTCCCGCCATCATTCAACGGTGTCGAAGTGGGTGCGCTCCAATTTTTGTTTCAGTCAGGAAAGCTCCTCGGCCAACCATATAGGATCTACCCCGACATTGGGCCCTCTCTCGGGTAGTCAGGACACATTGCTGGCGAATAAATGGCCCTCAAGGATTCAAGGGGGTGACCCCACTCTGTTCACTCCGCCATCACTGGGCCAGTTGGTAGCCATGGGTTTCCACCATGCACCTTCCTCTTGATGCTGTCGTCTCTCTCCTCCTCCCTTCGTGTACATCGCTGATTCCCATCGCGCCCATGGGAGGACTTCTGTTGTGGCTGGAGCTGCCCTCTCCCGGAGCAAAGAATGGCAGGGGCGGGAACTCAGTTTATAAGTTTCAAAACTCCTGGAACACTTCAGCTTTGAACGCAGGACCTTGATCCGTCAACACTTGCTCTGGGTGCCCATGCGGTCTACAGAAATAGGCTTGAAAGGTCCTCGCTGCGGTACTTGCTGTCAAGTCCTTTACGGGCACTACCACCAGAAACCGAGAATTGTGCCCAACCAAGAGAGTCTTCTTATGGTTGCAGAAAACTTCTCTCCATAAGGTAGATAGCAAGTTTCCAGACGTAGATTTCCTGAAGAACCCAAGTAATTGAAATATATAGAGAACCAAAAATATTTACCAACTACTTAATGATGACTGGGATTTCCACTCTTCTAAACAATTAGAATCATGGAAAAAAGAGATAAAAACTGCGGACATTCCAGTGGAAGAAAAATTAGAAAAAGCAATAACTTCCATCTACAAAAATATACCATGTGCAACTCACAGAGACGTTCTATAAATTGTTCACCCGCTGGTACCTCACACCCCACAAACTAAATCTAATAAACCCAGAAACTCCAAACAACTGCTGGAGAAAACTGCAAACAGGGGGGCAACATAACACACATATTTTGGGCATGCCCCAAAATCAGAAAATTTTGGGGAGACATTCAATCACTAATAAATTCAATCACTCACCTGCATATAACTTTAACGCCAGGATTAGCACTGTTACTTCTTAACATTGACACAATACCAAAACAATTTAGGCCCATAGTCATACCTATTGTATTGGTCTCCAAGACACTGCTAGCTTCCAATTGGAAGAGTACAAATATTCCAAAAATACAAGACGTCACAGAGACATTATCAATTCATAAAACATTGGAATACTACTTCTCAATTAAAAGCAACACCCAAGATAAAATTTTATAACAAATGGGACTCATGGCAGGAATTTACTAGTCATTAGTTGGACCAGCCCTATTGACATTGAAAATATTTTAGTTGACTTCCTAATCAAAATATCAGAAAACAGGCAGCACTCAATACCTATTCCATTATGGACCCTTTAATCCGGCCACAAGTGTGTGATGCGACGTTTCAGTCCACAAAAGACTCTCCTCAAGCAAAAGAGGAAAGTCTATTATGGACTGAGACATCGCATCACACACTTGTGGCCGGATTAAAGGGTCCATAATGGAATAAGTATTGAGTGCTGCCTGTTTTGTGATATTTTAACTTGCTGCAGTGGAGCACTGCATACAGGATTTTTGCCTTAGTTTTTATGACTTTCTAATCAACTATCTACATAAACAATTAATCTTGGTGTTCTGAACCTTGACGGTCTTTCTAAAAACGTAATTTAGACATTAAAATAGAATTATTTTCCTGCAAATTCAACTTAGCAACCTACGCGAGAAAGTTGTTAATGTTAATATGTTTATTATTATGTTTCTTCCTTTTATACATCTATTGTACACAGAATATTAAAGATTCTATACAGCACATTTACAAACAATGTAAAGTAATTAAACAAAATAAGCAAAATGTATAATATAATGATTGTACGACAATGTAATTCTTATCATATAATTAGTGATTGACAATTATTTGGATTATTAAGAAAATTCAATAAACATTATTTGAATCAGTTTCATACCAAACTTCGACAATGCTTCAAATACCTCAGCTAGGTGCTCCAGATGTTCCTCATACGTCTTCTAATACACGATGACGTCATCAAGATAAAACAGCACGTTCTCGAAGTTTTGGTGCCCCAGGCAACACTCCAGCAGCCTTTGGAACGTTCCTGGTGCACTTCAGAGTCCGAACGGCATGCTATTGAACTCACACAGACCCATCGGCGTCGTGAACATGGTCTTCTTCTTATCTTCTTCTGCCATGGAAACCTGACAATACCCACTGGTAAGATCTAAGGTGGAAAAGTAATTAGCAGCTTTCAGTGCAGCAAGTGATTCCTCAATGCGGGGTAACAGGTAAGCATTCTTGTGTGTTATGCGGTTTATTTGCCTATAGTCAACCCACACCCTCATTGTGCCATCTTTCTTTCTTACTAGGACAAGTGGAGCTGCCCAGGGACTACAACTATCTCTAATAACCCCAGCCTTCTTCATTTCCCATAACATGTCTTTAGCAGGCTAATAGGGAGCTGATGGTACAGGCCTGCATTTCTCTTTTATAGGTGGATGGTCTCCTGTGGGTGTGCGATGGTGTACCCCTTTTATCCGCCCAAAGTCTAATGGATGCTTACTAAAGACCCTTCGTATTCCTGCACTACCCGATAAACATACTTTTGGTGAGAAGGGGTGGAATCAGTGCCGACATGCAGCTTCTGACACCAGTCCTCCAGCTGTCCCTTGGAGCTGTTGTCCTCCAACTGGTTGGACAGGAACAAGGGTTGCACTGCCTGGATTAAGTTGTTGTTGACAGTGAACAGCTTGGCAACGGTAGTATATCTGGGCAGTTTGACCTCTTCCTCTCCACAATTTAAAACTCGTACAGGTACCCTCCCCTTGAGAACATCTACTACCCCCCTGGTTGTCAGGACCATGGGCCTACTATCTGAGTACATGGGCTCTATAATTTCCTGGTAATCCTGTCCTCTGAGGCCTATAGCTGCCTGATTCCAGATCGCTTCTTGGGGGCAACACAATGGGGAGCAGGTCACTTACCCGTAAACTGCTGATTTTCCCACTGGAAAACTCTACCTTTTGTCTCTACAGGAGGGCGTTGATCTCTTTCTGTAGGACCCTCTGCTGCCCGGTGCTGGCAGTTTCTGAAACCTGCTGGAGCAAGAAAAGAACCTCGCCTAGACAATTTTCAATAACATTAGTGCCTAGTATCATCATTGGGTTACTTTCACGATGATCAGTATCCACTACAATAAGTCCTTGGCCCTTTAGCTCAGGGGTGGGGAACTCCAGTCCTCGAGGGCCGCAAACAGTGCAAGTTTTCAGGATTTCCTTAGTATTGCACAGGTGATAACATAATCACTTGCACTGGTGATGATTCCAATCCCTGTGCAATACTAAGGAAATCGTGAAAACCTGAACTGTTTGCAGCCCTCAAGGACTGGAGTTCCCCACCCCTGCTTTAGCTCCACCCTCTCCACTTTAATTGTTACCTCCTTGAACCCTACTTGCGATACCGGCTGTTCATTGACAGCGTATATAGTGAGGTCCGGGTCTGGGCAAGTGAGCTCAGAATAGGCCCAAAATATTTTGTAAATGATATGCGATATCGTTGTCACCTGCGAGCAGGTGTCCAATAGAGCAGATGTGGGAATGCCATCTAGCACGATAGATAGGACTGGACATCTTCCCACATATCCATCGCGCCAGTTCGACGGGTCTGGTCGAGTCATTCCTGTGGGTCGGCCCGCTGCCCTAGGGGTCGCCAGTTTAAAGTACATGACCTGGCAAGGTGGCCCGCCTCATTGCAACAGTGGCAGATGGGCTGTCCTGACAAGTCGTAGCGGTCGTTGGGTCTTCCTCTGGACGACGGGTTCTTCCTTCGTCGCATCCACAGGACATCCTCAAGGCTGTCGGCCAACTGGATCCTGCCTGACGACTTGGGTTCCTGCTGGAGTTGCATGGCCTTCAGGGGCATAGCCACACCCTTTGTCAGCTGCTGCACCTGGGAGTGCAAGTCAGAGGCACCAGGTGTTACAGTCTGTCCATTGGTTTCTGCTGTGGGTAAGGAAGGGGGTACCATCTCTGAGGGATAGGTGATGGCTTGCCACAGCTGAGGTGAGGGGTCTCAGGTCACAGGAGCTCGCAGCACTCTACTGACGTGGTCCTTCAGGGTTACAAAGTCCAGATCTGGGTTTTGCATGGCCCATAGACGCAGTTGCGTATGATGGACTGGTGAATGTAGCCCCTCAACTAACTGTTCCATCAACATTTTATCCTCCCCCGCACACCTTCAGGGTCCACCTGCTTTACGGCCTGCAGCGCCTCCTGGAGGCTCAAGGCATAGTCCCGGATGCTGTCCTGCGGCCTTTGCTTACAGTGGCAGAACCTCATTTTTAACTTGGCTACAGTACGGGTTTCAAAAGCAGTTTTTAACTTAGAAAATATAAGGGTTACTGTCCTTTTATCTGTGTCCAGCCAAGACTTGACCTCACGCTCGGCTGCACCCGTCAGCTGCTCCAGCAAGATAGACACCTTTTGCTTGTCAGTCATAGAGTACATAGCCAGACATTGTGCATCTTTTTTCTAAATTCAGCCAGGGTATCTGGTTCCCCAGCATATTGTGGTAACCATGCCGCTCTCGGGACATACGGCAGAGCAAGAGGCATGATCGGTGCTGCGGCTGCTCCGGCGGCTGAGGTCCAGACCAGCGCTTCATTTCGGAATAACTCTAGGTCTGGGACTGTTGCATTGGAATCCCCTTGCGCTTCCATCCTCGCTCTCCCCTAGTTAATTTCAGCCAGTCTCTCAAAAAGGAAAAGCAGTCTCCGGCTCCTCAGGCGGGGAGTTGAGCGCTCTCGGAGGTATTTCTGGATCGGGCTGCTGTGCTTTGTCGGCTGACATCAGAGTATGGGGCAGGGCTTATCTTTGTGCCCTTTCGGCAGTTACGCCCCCCTTCTTCTCGCTCACCATGTGGCGCAGTTATGGCGGCCCAATTTACAGTTTAACACAGTCAATACACAGCACAAAGTACTTGTCGGTTACGGGCATTGTATCCTGTCCGTGACGCCAGAAGCTGACCCGCCCCAGAGCTGTGGGGTATGCGGTTCTGGGCGTTGATTCACGGGGGATGTCACAGGGGACTGTGCCTGGTCTTGTGGCCCTGGTGGTGACTAAAAGTCAGTAAATATAATAAAAATAAAAGTAGTGTGTGATGCCACCTACAGTTTTGCTATGGTTACCGGAGCTGCGGGTCAGACCTCCGGGGTGATGGTAGGGAAGGTAGGTTATGCTCCCCATAGGTGGAGCGGGATTCCCGGGGCAGTTGTAGTAGTTAGAAGTTGCAGGACAGTCAATCAAGGGAGCAGGATCAGGGGCCACAATAACAGTCACACACAGGGTTGATGTTTCCGTACTTTTACTGGTGTTGCAGATATAGTCCAGGGTACCGTCTCTGATGTTACAGGCCTGGGTGGTCTGGAAGCAGTTCGGAATCTGCACACCCGGCGAATTATGAGGCCTCCCTGCTGTGCTGTGTCTGCCTTTTGCCCTAGGCTGCCTGCAGCTAGGCCCTGATTCTCTCGTACTGTCTTCACCTGTATGGCAAGCGGCAGAAGCTCTTTTGCGGGTCACTGCTGTACTACCTGCAGTCCCTGAGCTCTAGGATGAGGCTTTGCCTTCAGGTGCTACTGTGGCCAGGAGATCTGTAGTATCCCTGGTCTCCAGTCTCTACTGCTGGGCAGTTAGATCCCTTTCAGTCTCAGACGCCGATGTCCGGTTTTAGCGCTGTTCCTCTGGGGCGAACCGGCATGGCTCCACTACCCTGGCAATTACTCTTTGCCTCCGACCCTCACTCTTGGGTCCCTCATGTTAGCTAACGACTCTAACTGGTACGGGCTTAGCACAGCTCCATCACCAGGATGTCTTCACAGTCGTCTCTCTGGAACTTAACTACTGGCTTCGCCTCCAGGCCTGAATTTTATAGGGAACCTCACTTGAACTCAGCTTGCAGAGCTCCCCCTTCAGGTCTGGATTGGAAGGTGTTGTTTGCAGGCTTTCCTGATGTGGAGATCCTTCTCTGCCCCAAGTGTATCTGTAGGAAATGAAAAGGGTGTCAGCGCTCAAATTACAACCGAGACAATGCTCGCGGGATATTTACCTTTAGGCTTTATTGATTCAGCATAGGGTTCCAATTATCCACAACGCGTTTCTGCGCTTAAGGCGCCTTTCTCAAGTGGATCACTTGAGAAAGGCGCATTAAGCGCAGAAACGCGTTGTGGATAATTGGAACCCTATGCTGAATCAATAAAGCCTAAAGGTAAATATCCCGCGAGCATTGTCTCGGTTGTAATTTGAGCGCTGACACCCTTTTCATTTCCTTGTATACGTCTCACGCCTTCCCTCCTGGGAAGCGCGAGTCTGAGCAGCTCAGCTCCCGGACCTCGCTCACAAACACTCACCACTCCCATCCCTGAGGCCCGGTGTTCACTGGCCCGCTCGACCAAGGAAACCAGCACAGCCTGCGTGTCGGCTTCCCGATCCGAAGGCCTCTCCAACCCGCTCCTCGCTCGCCAGTTAGCCAACCCTCTGACCCGCACGAACTAGGATCGCAGCACGTCTCCTCCACCAGATTCGTCCGGCCTGGAGGCCACAAGTGGCTCTTCCCCGCTCGTCAGTCTGTTGTGCGACCAGGCACAACATAATCAGGTGAGCACGTTGCAAATCTAACCGGCTTATTTACACCATTCAAGCAGTGTGGCGCAAATTGTTTTATTTTTACCAAGTGTATCTGTGGCAACCAAACCCTAGGGTGCCACATTCTCTCTCCTTTCCAGTGTGTATATTCTTATAGTCAGCAGAGTCCTCTCTCTCCAATAGTGTGTAACCTCTTATTGTCAGTAGAGTCCTCTTTTTCTTATTTTTTTTCCATTAGAGTATAAGCTCTTATGGTTAGCAGGGTCCTCTCTCTCTATCCTGTAGAGTGTAAGCTCTTATTGTCAGCAGGTTCCTCTCCTGTAGTGTGTAAGCTATTATCGTCAGCAGGGTCCTCACTCTCTCCTGTAGATTGTAAGGTCTTATTGTCAGCAGGTTCCTCTCCTGTAGTGTGTAAGCTCTTATCGTCAGAAGGGTCCTCTCTCTCCTGTAGTGTGTAAGCTCTTAAGGTCAACAGGGTTCTCACTTTCTCTTTCCAGTAGAGTGTAAGTTCTTATGGTCAGCAGAGTCCTCTCTCTCCTGTGGTATGTAATATCTTATTGTCAGTGTTCTGTCTCCGACATCCAGTTCATCTCCAAATGTTTGTTTTTGCATAATGTTGTTATTAATTAGTATAGCTGTAGATTCTTAATGAGCTTTATCTCATATGTAGTGTTCTGGTTCCTCTAGCTGCCAATGTTATTTATGTAATTCCATTTCCTATGTCTTAATTCTCCTCCTCCTCGCAATGTATTCTGGTAGCTCAGCCTCCATTTTACCTTTATATGTGGAAGGAAGAAGGCACTCAGTGCTACAGTTCCCACAAGATTGCATTGCCGGTATGTAACTATACCTTCTTTAGCTGTGTTCCGCTCTAATATTGGCCTATCTTAGCCAGTTGCACTCTAGGTTAGTTACTAGTTTAAAAATGTTAATGCATCATATTGTGTAACTATGTGGAAAATGCATGTTTGTCTGTATTTGATTGCTTTCAGTTTTACCACGCGACAATGTACTGTTACGTTCAATAAAAAACAGATTCAACCACAATCTCCTTATTGGACCTCGGTGCAGCGGTTTACCTGCCTGTATGGCTACATGAGCCCCTGACCCATTTAGTGAGGACAGAACAGTCAGTAACATAGTAACATAGTAACATAGTTTTTAAGGTTGAAGGAAGACTTTAAGTCCATCTAGTTCAACCCATAGCCTAACATGTTGATCCAGAGGAAGGCAAAAAAAAACCCCATGTGGCAACACTAAGCTCCACATTGGGGGAAAAAATTCCTTCCTGACTCCAGATACGGCAATCAGACTAATTCCCTGGATCAACGCCCTATCAAAGAATCTAGTATATATAACCGGTAATATTATAGTTTTCAAGAAAGGCATCCAGGCCCTTCTTAAATGTTAGTAGTGACTCACTCATTACAACATCATGTGGCAGAGAGTTCCATAGTCTCACTGCTCTTACAGTAAAGAATCCACGTCTGTGATTATGATTAAACCTTCTTCCCTCCAGACGTAGAGGATGCCCCCTTGTCCCAGTCTCAGGCCTAAGAGTAAAGAGATCATTAGAAAGGTCTCTGTACTGCCCCCTCATATATTTGTACATTATTATAAGATCACCCCTAAGCCTTCGTTTTTCCAAGCTAAATAACCCCAAGTTTAATAACCTGTCTTGGTATTGCAGACCCCTTAGTCCTCTAATAACTTTTGTCGCTCTTCTCTGGACCCGCTCTAGTTCAGCTATGTCTTTCTTATACACCGGAGACCAGAATTGTACACAGTATTCTAAGTGTGGTCGCACTAGTGACTTGTATAGAGGTAAAATTATGTTCTCCTCATGAGCATCTATGCCTCTTTTAATACATCCCATTATTTTATTTGCCTTTACAGCAGCTGCCTGACACTGGCCACTAAATGTGAGTTTGTCATCTACCCATACACCCAGGTCTTTTTCAGTGGTAGTTTTGCCCAGTGTTTTATAATTAAGCACATAATTATACCCTTTGTTTCCTCTGCCCAAGTGCATGACTTTACATTTATCCCCATTAAAGCGCATTTGCCATTTAGCAGCCCAAGCTTCTAGTTTACATAAATCCTCCTGTAATATAAAATTGTCCTCCTCTGTATTGATTACCCTGCAGAGTTTAGTGTCATCTGCAAATATTGAGATTCTACTCTGTATGCCCCCTACAAGGTCATTAATAAATATATTAAATAGGAGCGGGCCCAACACTGACCCCTGTGGTACCCCACTGTTAACTGTGACCCATTCTGAGTGTGTTCCATTAATAACCACCCTTTGTTTCCTATCACTAAGCCAGTTCTTAACCCACTTACACATATTTTCCCCTATCCCCATTGCCCTCATTTTATGTATCAACCTTTTGTGTGGCACCGTATCAAAAGCTTTTGAAAAGTCCATATACACCACATCCACTGCATTTCCTTGGTCCAGTCCAGAACTTACTTCTTCATAGAAGCTTATTAGATTAGTTTGACAGGAACGGTCCCTCGTAAAACCATGTTGATAATGGGTCATGAGGTTATTTTTGTTCAGATACTCCAGTATAGCATCTCTTAGAAAACCCTCTAGGATTTTACCCACAGTAGAGGTTAAGCTTACTGGCCTATAATTTCCAAGTTCAGTTTTTGTCCCCTTTTTGAATATTGGCACCACATTTGCTATACGCCAGTCCTGTGGTACAGACCCTGATATTATGGAATCTTTAAATATTAAAAATAATGGTCTATCTATGACATTACTTAATTCCTGCAGCACTCTGGGGTGTATCCCATCTGGGCCCGGGGATTTGTCAATTTTAGTGATTTTTAGACGATACCGTACTTCCTCTTGGGTTAAGCAGGTGACGTTTAATTGAGAATTTTTGTTATCACTGATCATATTGTCTGTCATGGGATTTTCTTGTGTAAATACTGTTGAAAAAAAGTCATTTAGCATATTTGCTTTTTCCTCATCCTCATCCACCATTTCACCCAGACTATTTTTAAAGGGGCCAACACCATCATTTTTTAGTTTCTTACTATTTATGTAGTTAAAAAATATTTTGGGATTCTTTTTACTTTCTCTGGCAATGAGTCTCTCTGTCTCAATCTTTGCTGCCTTGATTTGCTTTTTACAAATGTTATTTAATTTTCTGTATTTATTTAATGCTTCATCACTACCTACTTGCTTTAATTCCCTAAATGCTTTCTTTTTGTCACATATTGCACTTCTTACCGCTTTATTTAGCCATAGTGGTTTCCTCCTATTTCTAGCATGCTTATTCCCATAGGGTATATATTGTGCACAGGTCCTATTCAGGATGCTAATAAACATCTCCCATTTGTGTTGTGTACTTTTATGTCTCAGGACATCGTCCCAGTTTATTGCACTAAGATCATCTCTCAACCGTTGGAAATTTGCCTTCCTGAAGTTTAGTGTCCTTGTGGCCCCTCTACTACACGTCTTAGTAAAGGATACTTGAAAGCTTATTAAGTTATGATCACTATTACCCAAGTGACCTCCAACCCGTATATTTGATATGCGGTCTGGCCTGTTGGTTAATATTAGGTCCAGCAGTGCCCCCCTTCTTGTTGGGTCCTGAACCAGTTGTGAAAGGTAATTGTCTCTTATAGTTTTCAAAAACTTATTACCTTTGCTAGAACTGCAGGTTTCTGATCCCCAATGTATTTCAGGGTAGTTGAAGTCCCCCATAATAATGACTTCTCCCTGAGTCGCTGCTTCATCTATTTGCTTTATGAGGATATTCTCCTCCACTTCCATTATTGTTGGGGACTTATAACAAACCCCTATCAGTAATTTATTATTTTTTCCCCCTCCCCTTATCTCCACCCACAGAGACTCTACATTTCCATTAGATTCACCTATATTATCACGCAGGATGGGTTTTAAGGATGATTTTACGTATAAACATACACCTCCTCCTCGCCTATTTGTACGGTCATTTCTGAACAGACAATAGCCCTGTAAATTAACAGCCCAGTCATGATTCTCATCCAGCCAAGTCTCTGAAATCCCCACCATGTCATAATTATTTTCCAACAAAATCAATTCTAATTCCTCCATTTTGTTGGTGAGGCTTCTGGCATTAGTGAACATGCACTTTATGCATCTCTCTTTACCTCCATTCCTTCCTACTAGATTGACTGTTCTAACCCCACCCCCCATGCCACCCCCAATTTTATTACTTGTGCCCAGGTTACTGTTTACACTATCTTCCCCTCCTATACAATGAATACCCTCCCCCCCAATCCCTAGTTTAAACACTCCTCCAACCTTCTAGCCATTTTCTCCCCCAGCACAGCTGCACCCTCCCCATTGAGGTGCAGCCCGTCCCTAGCATAGAACCTGTAGCCAACAGAGAAGTCGGCCCAGTTCTCCAGGAACCCAAACCCCTCCTTCCTACACCAATTCCTGAGCCACTTATTTATCTCCCTAATCTCCCGTTGCCTCTCTGGTGTGGCACGTGGTACAGGCAGTATTTCAGAGAATACTACCTTGGAGGTCCTTGCCTTAAGCTTGCAGCCTAATTCCCTGAAATCATCTTTAAGGACCTTCCACCTACCTCTAACTTTGTCATTTGTGCCAATGTGCACCATGACCGCTGGGTCCTCACCAGCCCCTCCCAGTAATCTGTCAACCCGATCAGCGATGTGCCGGACTCGAGCGCCAGGTAGGCAGCACACTGTTCGACGATCCCTGTCTTTGTGACAGATTGCCCTATCTATTCCCCTAATAATTGAGTCCCCCACTACCAGCACCTGTCTGGCCTGCCCTACTCTCCTGTTTTCCCCCTTACTGGAGCAGACACTCCTCTGGCTTTCAGAGGTCATGCCCTGCTGCAGCAGTGCTGTACCTGAACTCACACCCCCCTCATCTGCCAACATAGCAAATTTATTGGGGTGTGCCAGATCAGGGCTAGCCTCCCTGGCACCCTTCCCTCTACCCCGCCTTCTAACTGTCACCCAGCTAGCTACCTCATGGTCCTGAGGCTCCATAGTACCATCCTCCCCCACATCTATCCCATTGAGCAGCTGTTCAGTGAGCAGCAGACTCCTTTCCATATTGTCTATGGATCTCAGCGTTGTCAGTCGTTCATTTAGATCCAGTATCTGGGCTTCCAAATGCACAACGTACTCACATCTCACACAGCAGTATGCACCCTCGGCCGGCTGGTCAAGGAATGCATACATGTGGCAAGATGTACACTGGATGGCATTGCCAATCATGGAGCTCATTTCCTAATGGGGATTGCACCAGACAGAAATGATAAGTAAAAAGAAATGCAAAGTATTAATAAAATACAACCAGCAATTCAGTAAGTCCTCCCTTCCAAACTCCCTTAATCCAAAGTCACTGAATCACAAGTCACACACTTACTTCTGTCGCACTTGCGCTCTGTCACACAAAGCTCGTCACACTCGCTAGACACTCAGATATATAGAGGTTTTTTTTCCCTTAGCAGAAAATCAGCCTGTATCTCAGTGCACTTCCAAGGGACCAGTATGGTCCTCTCTCTTTGCAGTAGAGTGTAAGCTGTGATGATTAGCAGGGTCCTCTCTGTCTGTTGTAGTGTGTAAGCTCTTATGGTCAGCAGGCTCCTCTCCATCTCTCTCTCCTAGAGAGAATAAGATCTTATGGGTGGAGTCCTCCCTTTCACTTTTACAGTACTTATGGTCTGTGAGGTCTTCTTTCTCCTATAGAAAGTATGATCTTACAGGGGGAGTCCTCTCTTTGACATTTTAGTAGAGTGTAAGTTCTTATGGTCAGCAGAGTCCTCTCTCTATTGTACAGTGTAAGATCTTATGATCAGCTGGGTCCTCTCTCTCATCTCCGCTACGAATATTATCCAAATATTTAGAAGCTTTTTAGTATTGAGATTGGCCTGAATTTATTCTTTTGGAAAATTTGGCTAAATCTGTACATTTAAAATTGAAAACATCTGTTCATCTCAAGCAAATAGTAACCTCTAGACTCATACATGAATCTGTCATAGTATATTTTATCATTTGCAAACATGCTTGTGATATAGAACATAATTTAACTTGTTGAATTTAAGATCAGTTACGTTATATGCAGGAATATCCAATTTTGTAAATTTGAAGAAAATTACTTTATTTGCAGGTTGCTCGAGGCTTTAAACAAAAGAAGTTCTTCACAATGTTCTTTCAAGGATTTCCAAAAGTGTCCATAGTTACAGCTTAGGCTAGTTTCACACTTGCATTTATCGCCATCAGTGTGAGTCCATCACAAACTGGATTCACCTGCATCTGTTTTTGACGCCATTGATTTTCAGTTGGGTTGGAGACTCTTGTGGGTGCATTTAGTTGTGTACAGTTCCCCTAAGTCTGCATGGATGCAGGTGTTCACAGATTTTTTGCGGAGACAAAATCTGCATATTGGTGCAATTTTGTTCTCCGTGAAAAAAAAATGATGCCACGGATCCAGGGCACCACATGTGAAATCACAATGGGGGCCTATGAACATGGAAGAAACCACACGTTCAGATCCTGGTGGATCAGGACCTCTGGTCAGTGTTCTATGAACTCGCATGTGCAGGGCATGCACAAAACGCAGTTCTAAATGACATGCCCCCTTGGGGGCTAAGTCATTTAGCATTCTCTGGATCCCTTAACAATATGCAATCGGAAGCACCCGCATGGTGCAAACAATACACTAATGTGAAACCAGCCTTAGGGCCCCTTCACATCACATTTTTTTGGGATCCGTGGCTATCCGTTTTAAAGCGAATAGCCATGGATCTGATTTGGCCTCCATGTACAGTTGTGACAAAAAGTATTGACACCCTGCAATTCTGTCAGATAATACTCAGTTTCTTCCTGAAAATGATTGCAATCACAAATTCTTTGGTATTATCTTCATTTACTTTGTCTTCAATGAAAAAACAGAAAAAGAATTGTCCTAAAGCCAAATTGGATATAATTCCACACCAAACATAAAAAAGGGGGTGGACAAAAGTAATGGCACTGCTAGAAAAATCATGTGATGCTTCTCTAATTTGTGTAATTATCAGCACCTGTAACTTACCTGTGGCACCTAACAGGTGTTGGCAATAACTAAATCACACTTGCAGCCAGTTGACATGGATTAAAGTTGACTCAACCTCTGTCCTGTGTCCTTGTGTGTACCACATTGAGCATGGAGAAAAGAAAGAAGACCAAAGAACTGTCTGAGGACTTGAGAAACCAAATTGTGAGGAAGCATGAGCAATCTCAAGGCTACAAGTCCATCTCCAAAGACCTGAATGTTCCTGTGTCTACCGTGCGCAGTGTCATCAAGAAGTTTAAAGCCTATGGCACTGTGGCTAACCTCCCTAGATGTGGACGGAAAAGAAAAATTGACGAGAGATTTCAACGCAAGATAGTGCGGATGATGGATAAAGAACCTCGACTAACATCTAAATAAGTTCAAGCTGCCCTGCAGTCCGAGGGTACAACAGTGTCAACCCGTACTATCCGTCGGCGGCTGAATGAAAAGGGAGTGTATGGTAGGAGACCCAGGAAGACCCCACTTCTTACCCCGAGACATAAAAAAGCCAGGCTGGAGTTTGCCAAAACTTACCTGAGAAAGCCTAAAACGTTTTGGAAGAATGTTCTCTGGTCAGATGAGACAAAAGTAGAGCTTTTCTGGCAAAGGCATCAACATAGAGTTTACAGGAGAAAAAAAGAGGCATTCAAACAAAAGAACACGGTCCCTACAGTCAAACATGGCGGAGGTTCCCTGATGTTTTGGGGTTGCTTTGCTGCCTCTGGCACTGGACTGCTTGACCGTGTGCATGGCATTATGAAGTCTGAAGACTACCAACAAATTTTGCAGCATAATGTAGGGCCCAGTGCGAAAAAGCTGGGTCTCCCTCAGAGGTCATGGGACTTCCAGCAGGACAATGACCCCAAACGCACTTCAAAAAACACTAGAAAATGGTTTGAGAGGAAGCACTGGAGACTTCTAAGGTGGCCAGCAATGAGTCCAGACCTGAACCACATAGAACACCTGGGGAGAGATCTAAAAATGGCAGTTTGGAGAAGGCACCCTTCAAATATCAGGGACCTGGAGCAGTTTGCCAAAGAAGAATGGTCTAAAATTCCAGCAGAGCATTGTAAGAAACTCATTGATGGTTACCGGAAGTGGTTGATCGCAGTTATTTTGGCTAAAGGTTGTGCAACCAAGTATTAGGCTGAGGGTGCCAATACTGTTGTCTGGCCCATTTTTGGAGTTTTGTGTGAAATGATCAATGTTTTGCTTTTTGCTTCGATCTCTTTTGTGTTTTTTCTTTGAAGACAAATTAAATGAAGATAATAATACCAAAGAATTTGTGATTGCAATCATTTTCAGGAAGAAACTGAGTATTATCTGACAGAATTGCAGGGGTGTCAATACTTTTGTCCACAACTGTATGCCTATGGGCACGGATGGGCAAGGATTGGTCCTTAATGGCCATCCGTCTATGTAGGGATCTGATTGTGTCCGTATTTTTCACGTCCCCACAATCGGAGACTGCTCCAATTTTGGGTGCAGCGGACACAATCGGACAGGATCAGACAGAAGTACGATTTAAATAACATGGGGATCTATGGAGTTCGGATCCGGGAAAAAGCAGGATCATTTCCCGGATTTGGTGTTAGTATACTGAGAATGCTCTGTACACTAAAACTATTCTGATCAGTGTAATTTCACTTTTGCAATGTATTTACATACACTGCTAAAGTGAAATTAAATAAAGCAATGTGATAAAAATAAAAAAAATGGTTACATCTCTGCCGAGTGTCCCGCGATGTGAGGCGTCCACCTCCAATGGCTGCAGGACCTTAATCAGCTGACCGGGGTGGGGGCGGCAACCTGATCAGCTGATGTGTCACAAGACACCACCGATCCATTTTGGCGGGTGATTTAAACCTATCAGCTGATGCTGTGATGTGACACCCCGGCCGGTCAGCTGATTAAGGTCCGTCAGCCATCGGACATGGACGCCTCACATCACGGGACACTCGGCGGAGAGGTGAGCATTTTTTTTATTTTTAACCATTGCTTTCTTTTATTTCACTTTTGCAATGTATGCAGATACCTTGCAAAAGTGAAAGTTCAGCCCCGATACGACTTGCTTGTGCTTTGCAGGCTCGGCTCCTCCCAGCTCTTTCTGTGTCCGGATCCCTCAAAATCACGGATCCAGACACAAAAATGGCATCTGGAGTAACAAATACGGGCCTGTCTGTGTGGTCCTGCAAAAAACAGGATCCCCACGGACAGGAAAAAAACGTGATGTGAAGGGGTCTTAGAAGTCAGATTTTGACCAGTTGTCAACTTATATTATTTACTTATTTTTCTGGAGAACATATTAAAAAATCATGCACAACCAACATATTTTACGGACACATTGAAAAATCATAATAAATCATAAAGATAATATGTGATATGATGTGTATTGTGTCAATAGCTTAGAATACTAACATGAATGTAGAACTAAAGATTCACTATAAGTATAAAACAGGATGATAGCAGTCCCCAATGCATGCAACAGCGTTCAGCTCAGGGCTTATATAAATCTGTAGTTGAAAAGCCACACTTAAACCCCATTCACACATAGCGAGATCGCTAGTGAGATCGCTGTTGCATCACAGGTTTTGTGACGCAACAGTGACCTAGCCAGCAATCTCGCTATGTGTGACACGTAACAGTGACCGGGCCCCAACTGTGACCGATCATGTCGGAATGGCCTGGACCATTTTTTTGATCGTCGGGTTCCCGCTGGGCAGCATGCATTGGTGTGTTTGACACCTTAACAACGACCTTGTTGACGACTCAGAGCTCAGCCACGTAGGTCTGAGTCATCAGCCTAGCTGCTCCCCCATGCTTTACACTGCGCTTAAGTTTCTTGGCAGAATTAATTATAAGATATAACTGTAGTGACCCAGAGTGGACATTACTCGCGTGTTTCCTAATTTGTTATGTGTTATTTTATGTATTATAGTCAGGATGATTTAGCAGTTTTACACAACACACAGGCCCACAGTTATTTAATACTCCCTGAGCTGGCAACAGAGCTAGTGGGTGAAGTTTAGTGTGCATAAAACCTGCAGTACCCTTAGTCACCTCAGACTTCAGTGGGACATCACCCAGGATCAGGGGCGGAACTACCGTGGTGCAGCTGCAGCTGCACCAGGGCCCCGGACAGCTGGGGGGCCCCTGAAGGCTCCAGCAGCGGGTCCGTTCCGCTCCCTGACAGGACTCAGGATGTGGGGGGATTTGGTGCTGATAGAATACAGCGCCGCCGCCGCCGACCGCAGCTTTATTATGGGGGGGGATTTTAACACATTGCGCACCTGACCTGCTGTGTGCCGGGTGCCTCATCCTATTGGCGGCCGCGGCCCCTTTAAATCTCTCTGCGGCCGCCAGCCGGGCACAGTCTGTGAAGTAGTGTTTCCGGTGTGCAGCTTCCGGCTCTGTCCCTGCAGCCGCTTCTTGGAGGAGGAGTGTGTCAGCTCCACTCCTCCAGCTGCTGAACGCCTCCTGCTCTATATCCTGCACTGCTGGTGGGGCCATGCAGTTCCTGCTCTGCCTGCTGGTACCTGGCATCTTCCTGTGCGGCATCCCCTCCTGTGTGGGCTCCTTCATCCTGGCCGGTAAGAGGCTGTATTACTGCAGAGCTCCCCATTACAGGTGCAATCAGGCTGGAGGGAAAGTATTTATCTGGAGTCCTCAATATGCCGCTGGGGCCCGAGGTTTCTGCACAGTGGGGAGATGCTCTGGATCCTGTCTTGTAGCTGCGGGTCATTTATGGCTGCTGTTTGAACTTTCACTGTCATGGAAGATCCCTATCTGAGGGATTTCAAACAGCTGCAATAAATCCCATCATACCACAGACAAAGCGTCCGACCGACCCCGACCACAGAGTCCTGGACTGGACTGATAACTGTGACCGGCCTGCAGACCACCACTGATAAGGTCACTTATCTCCCTACCTCTATGTATGTGTACTGTATATGAGTGTCTGTGTGTGTATATACAGTATGGATGCGTGTGTATATGTACTGTATTCTGTATATCCGTGTACAAATGGATGTGTACATATCGGTGTATATATACTGTATATGCATGTACACATGGATGTGTGTGTATATACTGTATATGCATGTACACATAGATGTGTGTGTGTGTGTATATACACTGTATGTGTGTACATATGGATGTGTGTGGTCAGGGGTGAATCAAGCCCCTCTGCCGCCTGAGCTGAGGGGGTGGAGGGTTTGGGAGGTGTTAGTGGAGCCGCCACGACCGGGAGGGGGGTGCTTCCATCAACGATGGGTGAGACTGGAAGGGGGTGTGTGTCTGTGTGTGTGTGTCCACTTAGTCGCCCCCCAAATCCCGCAGCCGCACCGATCCTCGCCCTCCGATGCGATAGCATCAGGCACACATCTAGTGTATATATATATCCTCCTTGAGGCTGTCTTGTGCTATATATGTTATACCAGGCTATGCTGGGCTTTATATATTAACTGGAGGCTGTTTTTGGGCTGTATATGTTACCTGGAGGCTGTTTTTGGGCTGTATACATTACCTGGAGGCTGTGCTAGTCTGCATATATTACCTGGAGGCTGTGCTGGGCTGTAGTGTATATGTTGCCTGGCGGCTGTGCTGGGCTGTATATATTACCTGGCAGCTGTGCTGGGCTGTATATATTACCTGGCGGCTGTGCTGGGCTGTATATATTACCTGGCGGCTGTGCTGGGCTGTATATATTACCTGGCGGCTGTGCTGGGCTGTATATATTACCTGGCCGCTGTACTGGGCTGTATATATTACCTGGCGGCTGTGCTGGATTGTATATATTACCTGGCGGCTATGCTGGGCTGTATGTTTACATTACTTTGTCGCCACTATGAGGGGCGGGGGGGGGGCTCCAAAATATTTCTTGCACCGGGGCCCACTACAGTCTGGGTCCGCCCCTGCCCAGGATACACCAGACGGAAGGATGTAGGAGGGAACTGATCCCCCTTTAGAGGACTGTTCTACGAGTGTACGGACCTGATTCCTGTAGGCTATGTACAAGGGAATGGAATCCCACTACAGGAATAGTTGAAGGTCAGAGTGACTGGAGCCATGGAGTCTACTTGATCTGAGTCCCACAGTGGGATAGGACACACTAAAGAGGATCCTATTGTGTCGGTTTGGACTACAGGGAGATGCCTGATGGGGCACTCTGGTAATACGCCCCATGTGCAACTTTCTCCTGTACTGCGACTAAATGCCTGTCTGAATTGCTACCATCAAAAGTTAATTATCTCCTATGTGGATGTATATTCTGCCTGGCTGTGTGACTTGTACAGTAAAGATCATCTGGCTGTTCATAACATCATGTCTTCTAATTTCTCCTGTTACCCTCCATCACACCAACACAATGGTTAGAAGAAAAAAAGTTTTGTTACCGTGTAAGCAAGTTGAGAAAATGTTGATTGCTCTCAGTGGGAAAAAAACAAAATAATTATTTTGTAGTTGTGATACCTTTTCATGGCTAACAAAAATAAAATAAGTGATGTTACAAGACAAGTTTTCGAGACGTCTCAGGTCTCTTCATCAGGTTAGTATGTCATACCATGCCTGATGAAGAGACCTGAGACGTCTCGAAAGCTCGCCTTGTAACATCACTTATTTTATTTTTGTTAGCCATTAAAAGGTATCACAACTACAAGATTATTATCCTGTTTCTCCCACTGAGAGCAACCAACACTATGGAGAATGCCACTCACCACTATAAGAAGGAGCAATAAGGCCGCGTTGACCCCTCCAAAGCCACATGCCTTTACCTCTGTCCCTTGGTCCACAGTCCCTGAGCACGACCATCACAAGTGACAGGATCATACCGCTGCTCAGTGACTGAGAATCCCGGCCCTGGTGTGCGACATAAGCAGAAAAATCTTTAATGAAAAAAATATCACTTAATTACCAAACTAGAATAATTAAGAGGGCCCTAGAGTTCCTATTTAATATACCTATGGACTCTTTGTGGTTACCCATTAGTCAGCAGTTGTAGGAATGCAATGACTGTGGAATATGTTAATGACAAGAACAATAATAAAGCAATTTACACTTTGTGCATCAAAAAGACATATTGTGACCGCTCCTAAAGGACATACAGAGAGCTACATAAGTTATAGAATGGCAGGGGAGACTAGACATTTACAATGCTTTGATCTATTGCCTGCTGCCACATTCTGAGTCATTGCTTTTGGAATTCGGCCATGTTGGCACCACTAGACGCAGTGGCAAAGACTGGAATACGGATTAAGGCCAGGTACAATTAGGATTGTCAATACTTTTGTTAACTCTTTTGAAAATAAAGGGAGGTCACCTTTGATGATAGTTGCTTGTAAAATCATGGCTCCTCACAATTATGATGGTGAGTAATGTGTTTCCCAGCATTTATTACAGGATTCTACTCCAGCATCAAAAAATCCTCCCCATGTATTACAGTAAGTATCTTAGTAAATCAGACTGATGCACAGTCATATTAGAGGTCTGTGATAAGGCATCATCCATTGACATTTTCGGGCCCTCACTCTAGATAATGTACCTCCAATTTCACTTCATATAATTTTATTCTAGAAAAATTATGGCTGATTTATAAAGCTGTCTAATGAAATATTGTATTTCCTGCTCGCAGCAACCAATCACCCAGCACATCTCTCATTTATCCAAAAGAAGCTGCACGGTCCTTTGTTGCTATGTGCAATTTGGTTGTTATGGGAAAAAAGGCACTTTTTCGTTAAAGTGTTTTTCCACACTTGGGATTTTTTTAAATCAAGAAGACATGTACGGTAAATAGGGGTAAAGAGCATTTAAACAATTTATTTTATTTTTAAAGATGTAACCGCTGTTTAAATGTTTTTTTAATAATTATGTAGAACAAGTGATTTCAATAAACTTTCAAATATATTTCATTAACCTTACCCAAGGTGTCCCCACAAGACTGTGTCTGAAGCAGACATACACTACAGACCAAAAGTTTGGACACACCTTCTCATTCAAAGAGTTTTCTTTATTTTCACGACTATGAAAATTGTAGATTCACTCTGAAGGCATCAATACTATGAATTAACACATGTGAAATTATATACATAACAAAAAAGTCAGAAACAACTGAAAATATGTCTTATATTCTAGGTTCTTCAAAGTAGCCACCTTTTGCTGTGATTACTGCTTTGCACACTCTTGGCATTCTCTTGATGAGCTTCAAGAGGTAGTCACCAGAAATGGTTTTCACTTCACAGGTGTGCCCTGTCAGGTTTAATAAGTGGAATTTCTTGCCTTATAAATGGGGTTGGGACCATCAGTTGTGTTGTGCAGAAGTCTGGTAGATACACAGCTGATAATCCTACTGGATAGACTGTTAGAATTTGTATTATGGCAAGAAAAAAGCAGCTAAGAAAAGAAAAACGAGTGGCCATCATTATTTTAAGAAATGAAGGTCTGTCAGTCCGAAAAATTGGGAAAACTTCGAAAGTGTCCCCAAGTGCAGTTGCAAAAACCATCAAGTGCTACAAAGAAACTGGCTCACATGAGGACCGCCCCAGGAAAGGAAGACCATGAGTCATTTCTGCTGCGAAGGATAAGATCAACCGTGTCACCAGCCTCAGAAATCACAGGTTAACAGCAGCTCAGATTAGAGATCAGGTCAATGCCACACAGACTTCAAGCAGCAGACACATCTCTACAACAACTGTTAAGAAGAGACTTTGTGCAGCAGGCCTTCATGGTAAAATAGCTGCTAGGAAACCACTGCTAAGGACAGGCAACAAGCAGAAGAGACTTGTTTGGGCTAAAGAACACAAGGAATAGACATTAGACTAGTGGAAATCTGTGCTTTGGTCTGATGAGTCCAAATTTCAGATCTTTGGTTCCAACCACGGTGTCTTTGTGCGACGCAGAAAACATGGACTCTACATGCCTGGTTCCCACCGTGAAGCATGGAGGAGGAGGTGTGATGGTGTGGGGGAGCTTCGCTGGTGACACTCTTGGGGATTTATTCAATTGAACACAATAATTGAAGTCATACTGAACCAGCATGGCTACCACAGCATCTTGCAGCAGCATGCTATTCCATCCAGTTTGTGTTTAGTTGGACCATCATTTATTTTTCAACAGGACAATGACCCCAAACACACCTCCAGGCTGTGTAAGGGCTAGTGTAAGGGATATTTCACCAAGAAGGAGTCCTGGCCTCCACAGTCACCAGACCTGAACCCAATCAAGATGATTTGGAGTGAGCTGGACCGCAGAGTGAAGGCAAAAGGGCCAACAAGTGCTAAGCATCTCTGGGAACTCCTTCAAGACTGTTGGAAGACTATTTCTGGTGACTACCTCTTGAAGCTCAACAAGAGAATGTCAAGAGTGTGCAAAGCAGTAATCAAAGCAAAAGGTGGCTACTTTGAAGAACCTAGAATATAAGACATATTTTCAGTTGTTTCACACTTGTATGTTAAGTATATAATTCCACATGTGTTAATTCATAGTTTTGATGCCTTCAGTGTGAATCTACAATTTTCATAGTCATGAAAATATAGAAAACTCTTTGAATGAGAAGATGTGTCCAAACGTTTGGTCTGTACTGTATGTTCATTCTCAGTAAGGCTGGAGGCACATTGTCATGCATCAAACACGGAGCATGTTTGATGCATGACAGTGATGTGAGTGTTAGGCATGTTTTCTGTGAGTGTGGTGCGAGTGTGCTGCATGTGGGTGTGTGTGCATGGCTGTATGCATGTGAGTGTGCTGTGAGTGTCAGTGTGTGGTGGGAGTGAGTGTGCTGCTGTCTGTGGTGCTGAAAGTTGCTCGGTGGCATTTTTCAGCTGAGAAATCGCACCGAGCAAACTTTTACACCGCTGATAGCATTTACCAGCGAATTCAAACACCGCTGCTGTCAAAGCAGTGGTGTTTGAATTTCCCGAGGATAACCAGCATATTAAGCCCATCTCAGCTTCTGTGCAAGTTAGCTGGGAGACTGCAGATGTGGTTAATAAGCCGGATATATAGGTTTAACTCCATGTTTCTGTCATGCCAGTTTGTGTCCAGTTATGTCTACACTACGTGGACACAAACTGACTTGTCAGAATGTGTCTGTAGGGGTTATTACAGCTTTTTAATAAAAACCAGCAATTACCGCTATTCATTAAATTACTGTATTCTCCGGTGGTGTGCAGGACTCAGGAGCTGTCCATGGCCCTGCACTGCAATAGCTTAAAATGACAGCCCTTGTCCTTGGTACTGACATTTCACGCTCTTACAATGCAGGAGCTCTCCATGGTCCTGATCATTAAAGCTGGGTGCTTACTGCAAGCTGAACAGCTTCAGCACTACGGTCAGCTCCCAGCTTTAACGATCAGGACCCTGCTGAGCTCCTGCATTGTAAGAGCATGACATTTCAGTACCAAGGAGAAGGGCTGTCATTTTACGCTCTTACAGTGCAGGACCATGGACAGCTCCTGAGTCCTGCACACCGCCGGAGAATACAGTAATTTAATGAATAACTGTAATTGGCGGCTTTTATTAAAAAACTGCAATAAGCCTTGCAGACACATTCTGACACGCCAGTTTGTGTCCAGGGAGTGTGGACATAACTGGGCACAAACTGGCATGACAGAAACATGGGGTTAAATCTACATAACCGAATTATTAACCATATCTGTAGCCTCCCGGGTGACATGCAGCACAGAGGCTGCAGATGGGGTTAATATGCCGGTTATCCCCAAGAAATTTAAAATATGCTGCTGTCAAAGCAGCAGAAAGCCTGAAATAGCTATTATATGTACAGATCTTTATCTGTAGATATATAGCTATCAGGCTTTCCTGTGTCGGGACTCGCACAGTGTGCTCTCTGGGTGAGCGGTTTCCTCACACCCATAGATTTCCATTAGCCCCTCACATGTCAAACACGCATTCAGTCGTAGCATGCTGCAACTGAACTCTCATTTAACTAGCAGTGCGAGTTCAGCGCAGGGAGCACGCACCAGTGTGCCCTCCCTGATATGGCAACACTGGTCCATGTGCAATGCGAGTCACTCGCATAGTGTGCCTTCAGCCTAAGATCCATCTTCAACCTCCAAACACTAAATACGGCCATATAACCATATAAGGGTGGAGCGGGCAAGGCCTACACAGTGTTCTCAGCTGATCACTGTATCCGATTATATCAGGGATCGGGAGTTCCAGGCTGTTAGTACAAAGATCTTGTCTCCTCAGATCTTGTCTCCTCTTTTCAAATTGGGCTGCTCCGTGTTATCAGTGAGGAGCTGTGTGGAGGCCATCAGCTGTTAGCAGTTAGCTGGTGTGAATGGAGACACATCACAGCAGCTGTGTGCTGAGTGCCTGACGAGCCTCCCTTTGTCTGAAGCAAACTGACTATACGATGATCTGTACCCAGTCATGCTGTTTAGGCCCTGCCCCCACTCTTATATGTGTGGTTTATAAACAGCCTAGCGGGGGCATCTTCTAATAGGTTTATGAGAGGTGTTCTTCCAGATTTCACTTATGAAGTATATTTGAAAGTTTATTTTGATCACTTGCACTACATCATTATTAAATACTAGATGGTGGCCCGATTCTAAAGAATCGGGTAGTCTAGAATGTATATATAGTTTATTTAGTAATAGTTAGGGGAGTGCGGTGAAATTAGTTGTGTGTGTACAGGTGGCTCAGTGGGTAGCAGTGAGTGCCGTGGCTCAGTGGGTAGCAGTGAGTGCCGTGGCTCAGTGGGTAGCAGTGAGTGCCGTGGCTCAGTGGGTAGCAGTGAGGGCGGTGGCTCAGGGGTCGGCAGTGAGGGCGGTGGCTCAGGGGTCGGCAGTGAGGGCGGTGGCTCAGGGGTCGGCAGTGAGGGCGGTGGCTCAGTGGTCGGCAGTGAGGGCGGTGGCTCAGTCGTCGGCAGTGAGGGCGGTGGCTCAGTGGTCGGCAGTGAGGGCGGTGGCTCAGTGGTCGGCAGTGAGGGCGGTGGCTCAGTGGTCGGCAGTGAGGGCGGTGGCTCAGTGGTCGGCAGTGAGGGCGGTGGCTGAGTGGTCAGCAGTGTAGGCAGGGGGTCAGGGGTCGGCAGTGAGGGCGGTGGCTCAGGGGTCGGCAGTGAGGGCGGTGGCTCAGGGGTCGGCAGTGAGGGCGGTGGCTCAGGGGTCGGCAGTGAGGGCGGTGGCTCAGGGGTCGGGGCAGTGAGGGCGGCGGGTGGCTCAGGGGTCGGCAGTGAGGGCGGTGGCTCAGGGGTCGGCAGTGAGGGCGGGTGGCTCTCAGGGGTCGGCAGTGAGGGCGGTGGCTCAGGGGTCGGCAGTGAGGGCGGTGGCTCAGGGGTCGGCAGTGAGGGCGGTGGCTCAGGGGTCGGCAGTGAGGGCGGTGGCTCAGGGGTCGGCAGTGAGGGCGGGGTGGCCTCAGGGGTCGGCCAGTGAGGGCGGTGGCTCAGGGGTCGGCAGTGAGGGCGGTGGCTCAGGGGTCGGCAGTGAGGGCGGTGGCTCAGGGGTCGGCAGTGAGGGCGGTGGCTCAGGGGTCGGCAGTGAGGGCGGTGGGTCAGGGTCGGCAGTGAGGGCGGTGGCTCAGGGGTCGGCAGTGAGGGCGGTGGCTCAGGGGTCAGCAGTGAGGGCAGGGGGTCAGTGGTCAGCAGTGAGGGCAGGGGGTCAGTGGTCAGCAGTGAGGGCGGTGGCTGAGTGGTCAGCAGTGAGGGCGCAGGGGGTCAGTGGTCAGCAGTGAGGGCGGTGGCTGAGTGGTCAGCAGTGAGGGCGGTGGCTGAGTGGTCAGAAGTGAGGGCGGTGGCTGAGTGGTCAGAAGTGAGGGCGGTGGCTGAGTGGTCAGAAGTGAGGGCGGTGGCTGAGTGGTCAGAAGTGAGGGCGGTGGCTGGTGGTCAGAAGTGAGGGGCGGTGGCTGAGTGGTCAGAAGTGAGGGCGGTGGGTCAGTGGTCAGCAGTGAGGGGGTGGGTCAGGGGTCGGCAGTGAGGGCGGTGGCTCAGGGGTCGGCAGTGAGGGTGGTGGCTCAGGGGTCGGCAGTGAGGGCGGTGGCTCAGGGGTCGGCAGTGAGGGCGGTGGCTCAGGGGTCGGCAGGGGCGGTGTAGGTGAGGGGCGGTGGCTCAGGGGTCGGGCCAGGTGAGGGCGGTGGCTCAGGGGTCGGCAGTGGGGCGGTGGCGGTGGTGCGTGAGGGGGTGGTCAGTGTCAGAGTGAGGGCGGTGGCTCAGTGGTCAGCAGTGAGGGCGGTGGCTCAGTGGTCGCAGTGAGGGCGGTGGCTCAGTGGTCAGCAGTGAGGGCGGTGGCTGAGTGGTCAGCAGTGAGGGCGGTGGCTCAGTGGTCAGCAGTGAGGGCGGTGGCTCAGTGGTCAGCAGTGAGGGCGGTGGCTCAGTGGTCAGCAGTGAGGGCGGTGGCTCAGTGGTCAGCAGTGAGGGCAGGTGGCTCAGTGGTCAGCAGTGAGGGGGTGGCAGTGGTCTCATAGTGGTCAGGTCGCAGTGAGGGCGGTGGCTCAGTGGTCAGCAGTGAGGGCGGTGGCTCAGTGGTCAGCAGTGAGGGCGGTGGCTCAGTGGTCAGCAGTGAGGGCGGTGGCTCAGTGGTCAGCAGTGAGGGCGGTGGCTCAGTGGTCAGCAGTGAGGGCGGTGGCTCAGTGGTCAGCAGTGAGGGCGGTGGCTCAGTGGTCAGCAGTGAGGGCGGTGGCTCAGTGGTCAGCAGTGAGGGCGGTGGCTCAGTGGTCAGCAGTGAGGGCGGTGGCTCAGTGGTCAGCAGTGAGGGCGGTGGCTCAGTGGTCAGCAGTGAGGGCGGTGGCTCAGTGGTCAGCAGTGAGGGCGGTGGCTCAGTGGTCAGCAGTGAGGGCGGTGGCTCAGTGGTCAGCAGTGAGGGCGGTGGCTCAGTGGTCAGCAGTGAGGGCGGTGGCTCAGTGGTCAGCAGTGAGGGCGGTGGCTCAGTGGTCAGCAGTGAGGGCGGTGGCTCAGTGGTCAGAAGTGAGGGCGGTGGCTCAGTGGTCAGCAGTGAGGGCGGTGGCTCAGTGGTCAGCAGTGAGGGCGGTGGCTCAGTGGTCAGCAGTGAGGGCGGTGGCTCAGTGGTCAGCAGTGAGGGCGGTGGCTCAGTGGTCAGCAGTGAGGGCGGTGGCTCAGTGGTCAGCAGTGAGGGCGGTGGCTCAGTGGTCAGCAGTGAGGGCGGTGGCTCAGTGGTCAGCAGTGAGGGCGGTGGCTCAGTGGTCAGCATTGAGGGCGGTGGCTCAGTGGTCAGCAGTGAGGGCAGGGGGTCAGTGGTCAGCAGTGAGGGCGGTGGCTCAGTGGTCAGCAGTGAGGGCGGTGGCTGAGTGGTCAGAAGTGAGGGCGGTGGCTCAGTGGTCAGCAGTGAGGGCGGTGGCTCAGTGGTCAGCAGTGAGGGCGGTGGCTCAGTGGTCAGCAGTGAGGGCGGTGGTTCCGGAGGCCGGGGGCGATGTGTGGGCGGGGCTAGCTCCGTGATGGAGGAGCTTCAGCGGGTGTGTGGAGAGAGCGTGTCAGGACTGGGAGCTGTGCCGGCGGAGGCGCCACACTCGGTCCGGGCCGGTTGCCGGATGTTGGTGGGCGTACACTGGGCTGTGCCTGATGGAGGAGGAGAAGTGGGCGGTGAGCTGCAGGGCTGTGGGCCGGGCCGGTTCCCGGATGTGGCTGGGGCTCTGTGGGTCTGGTACTTCCTGTGTTTGACACAGGAGGGAGGCCGTCATGGAAGTTGAGCGGATTTTGGGCGGAAGTGGCCTTCGGGTTTTATGTATAAGACAAATTTCAATGGCGGTTACACTTTAAACATTTGACTATTGTCAGCTGCAGAATGAGTTAACTGAGTGTCTAGCAGTGAGCTTGCTATGATGTCCTGACAGAAAAGCTTATAATTCTTTTTATCAATCTTTTTTTCTGAGGTCCTTTCAGCTCATTTATGACCAAACACCACATTACATTGAATCTGTAAGGATATGAAGAGTCTGATAAAGCCATTTTTTTTATTGAAACCCAAATAACACTATCATTCTGCTGACAGCTATCTCTCCTGACTCCCTCATACACAGGGATGCTTAGCCTCACCTTTCTAGCCTATTTCCCCACCAAACAAATGGATTGGGGTGATCGAATTCCATATCCTCTGGATCCTTTTTTCCCATAAAGTAATCTTTTTGGTGACAGTTGAGGGGTCTTCATACCCATTACATGGGGCCTTAGACTTATTCCCACACCCATAATTTCCATTTAAATTGGCAAAAAGTAAAAGTTTTTTGACTCATCATTTCCAGTATCTTTTCCTAAGAAATTCTGAAGGCTTTTATTTTATTTTGGTTTACAAAAAAAGACATTTTATGTAAATTCCTTTAAGCATTGGTTTTTTTGTGTAATTTTGTAATTATTTAAAGAGGACCTATCACCAACCACACATGGTGATCTAATTATAGCACTGAATGCAGCATGTCTGCTGCATCCAGGCAAGGGGTCTCCCAGCCCTTGAGCCCCCTGTACCCCGAGATAATACACTTTGAAAACTTACATTGTGGAGCCAAATAGGAGGTGGCTTGTGGCTGGAGCCAAAGGGCAGATTCACACTCCCCGCATGTTTAATCTGCCCACCGCTGCCTCCCTGATGCCAATCATTGTCTCCCTCGCCTGCTGCATAGTACACAGAGCTTATTGCAGTGCTGGCTGCTTTGCCCGCCTCCTGCGGTGACATCACCGCCTTTCCCCGCCCTGCTCTATGGTTAACATGGAGCAGGGCGGGTATAAGCGGTGATGTCACTGCAGGAGGCGGGGCGGCCGGCCTCCTGCTCTGACATCTCCGCCTTTCCCCGCCCTGCTCCATGTTATCCATAGAGCAGGGCGGGTATAAGCGGTGACATCACCGCAGGGGCGGGGCAAAGTGGCCATCACTGCAATAAGCTATGTGTTATGCTGCGAGGGAGACAATGATTGGCATCAGAGAGGCAGCGGTGGGCATATTAAACATGCAGGGGGTGTGAAATTGCCCTTTGGCTCCAGTCACAAGCCACCTCCTATTTGGCTCCACAATGTAAGTTTTCAAAGTGTATTATCTCGGGGTACAGGGGGGCTCAAGGGCTGGGAGACCCCTTGCCTGGATGCAGCAGACATGCTGCATTCAGTGCTGCAATTAGATCACATGCCTGGTTTGGTGACAGGTCCTCTTTAAGAGCCTGTTGATGCTTAATTTATGGGGTATTTTTTTTAACAACTGTCATTTTAATTGCATACCCCCCAAATCTACATTAAAGGGATCCTGTCACTTCCAAAGCACCACCTAAGCTTCAAAACTATGTCCGTGCATCATCCCATCACTGATCTCACACTCCTTTTGTCTCAGAAAAGCATCCTGTGAAAGTGGAGAAAAACGTTTTATAACTAAGGGCCCTTTCACATCAGCGTTTTTTTCAAATCGCGGCAGATGCGGTGAAAAAACCGCATCTGCCGCGATTACCGCATACCGGCTGCACTTGCGGCACGGTTGCGGCAAGCCCCATAGAAAGTATAGGCGGGCTTGCGGCAGGTGCGGCAAGTGCGGTTTTGCACTTGCGGCAGCGGAAAAAAAACGTGGCTGACCGCGGTTTTTTTCGCGGCCGCACCTGCCGCAAGTGCCAAAACCGCACTTGCCGCAAGTCCGCCTATACCTTGTATGGCGTTTACCGCAACCGCGCCGAAACCGCGCCGCAACCGTGCCGCAAGTGCAGCCGGTATGCGGTAATCGCGGCAGATGCGGTTTTTTTCACCGCATCTGCCGTGATTTGAAAAAAATGCTGATGTGAAAGCACCCTTACTCATTAGTGATGTTAATTAGCAGGGGCTATATTCTTTAGCCCTAAGGGCGTGCCCTCTTCATCATAAGATCACGCCGCTGTGTACTGCTTCAAGCATCGCATGTGCAATGCAGTGCTTGAAGACTACAGAGCAGCGCGGGTGTACTGACGTCACCCGATGCCGGAAATGACGCGGTTTGCGTCATTACAGCCCAGGCAGCGCTGAGGAGACCAGGGAGGCGCTGAATACAGCATGAATAGAGGAACACGCCTATTAGGGCGTGATCTTATGATGAATAGGGCACGCCCTAAGGGCTAAAGAATATAGCCCCTGCTAATTAACATCAATAATGAGTAAGTTATAAAACATTTTTCTCCACTTTTACAGGATGCTTTTCTGAGACAAAAGAAGTGTGAGATCAGTGATGGGATGATGCAGGGACATGCTTTTGAAGCTCAGGTGGTGTTTTGGAGGTTACAGGATCCCTTTAAAGGGCCATATTTCCTCATTGACTCCTTTGCACCATATTGGTAAAGTTCCCTTTTACTTCACACTTTGTTGCATTTATTAAGCTATTTTATACCTTTGGGACCAATTATAATAATGCTCAGATACATATACAATACACAAGGAAGCAAGATTCTAAATATTCTTCAATACAAATATCCTACTGTCTTGTGACTCCAGCATCATTACAAGATTCTGTCTCTCCATTATAGAAAACTAGAAAACTACAAACAGCCTGTGTGTAGTCCAGTCCTGCAGTCACTCTGCCTTCTATTGCCCACTTTTCTAATGGTTGTCAGCACGACTTAAGCTTCAGTAGCAGTAGAACTGGTTGCAGGATCAGACTACATATTTTTAGAGACTTTAAAGCAATAATAAAAAAAAATTGGTTGCAAAGCTGGCATCATGTAAACTCTATATTCTCTGTATTCTCTCTAGTGACCTGCAGATTTCTGCCATATACACAGTTCCATCCTGGGGTTTCTGAAAGAGATAGAAGAAAAAAAGCTTGTTTTTAACCTGATCCACAATGTTATCCCTTCTACTATTCAGTTATCTCCATCTTAACACACATTAAAGGGAATCTGTCAGCAGGTTTTTGCTGGGGACAGCATGCTGCAAGGGTTAAAAAACAAAAAGTAATTGTGATTCTCATAGCAGTTTGTGGGCTGTTATTGCTTACATAAAGTAATGGCTGTATTACTCTGTGAATGCCATTACAGGACTACTTTGTCCCGTGCACAGCAGTCAAACATGCCCTCTGCTATGATTGACACTTCACTGTCACTGCATTGTCTTTATTGAGAGCCTGGTGTGGGCAGGAGCAGCTAGCTACCTCAGCTGAACTCATTCAGGTTGTCAATGCAAAGCCCCTCTAATCTTATCCAACTCCGCTGCAGTCACATCTGCTCTGCTCCATACTATCAACTGATGGCCCCACACAACTCCCGACAGAAGAGAGATCAGAGATCGGAGGAGATGTGACTGCAGAGGAGTCAGATAAGATCAGAGGAGCTGTGTACTGATACCCTGACCGAGCTCAGGACTGTGCAGTAGGCTTAGGTAAACTGTAGATACACTGATCAACTGGAGCCAGGCAAGCTGTGTAGGCTCTGCCCCACCCTAATATGGCTGTATTCAGTGTGTGGAGCTGAAGATGGCTCTCACTGACAACCAGCATATGTTAGGTTTAGAAACAGCCTATGAGATCATCTTCTAAAAATTTTAAAAAGGTTTTCTTCTAGATTTCATTTATAAAGTATATTTGAAAGTTTATCATAATCACTTGCTCTACATTATTAGTAGGGATGTGCTTGAGCATATAGGTTATTAGTGAGCTAGATCCTGTTAGTACACCAGTCTGCTTGATTCTGCCCTTTACCTGTCTCCTGTACATGAACCCGACCCTTCTGTCCATGCACTTGAATCTGTCCTGCCTGTTCATGTACCTGTGGTAACCTCATGTGGTGTGGGCAGGGGTTGTGTTCCCAGTAGCCGGTAATCTGCCTCACAGTGACCGAGCTTTCTCACATGGTGGATCCCTTCCAATTTGCACATACACATAAAGTCACCCATTAAACAAGGAATATAATATCGGGATATAGTGCTTGCACAGTGACACCCCTTGAGTAGGATCTGATGGTGATAATAGTGGTTTGTGCAGTTAATCTTCAATCATAAAGAAACAAATATGACTTGGAGATGAACAGTCTCATTACTGGTTATTTCAAGATAGAAGACTATATAAACATGGTAGGTAGTAGCTGTTCAGGTTTTGCACTTACAGTTAAAGGTCACGGACGTGCGCACAGGCAGACGTCTGGAGGATATGTTCCTAATCAAATCCATTTTCTTGTTTCAAGGCGGTTCTTCTGATAATCTTATTTTCAATTTTATATTCCATCTTATATTCCAATCTTCATAGGACAAAAGCAGTCTCTCCACATGGCTGCCATCAGCTCCATCTCCATCCTACTCCTCCGACTCGACTTCCCCTTGCATGTGACTGTTAAGCTGCAGTGATTGGCTGACTTCCAAAGAAAGATTCTACATGTTCCCTCTGCAAGGGAGGAGAAGATTAACCCTTTCAGTACTGTCTATAAGCAGGTCTCACAATCTACAATACACACAGAAATTCCCAGTATATGCATGAAACACACTATTCTTCTGGTATTCCATGTGAATGGCCACTTTGTGAGATAACACATACCTGATCCCGACATGCCTGTCTCCAGTACCTGAACCAATCCAGCCTGTCACCTGAACGTACCCCATCCAGTCAGCCTCCCATTCCCTCTCTGCCATCCCTGTCCTCCATGTCTTTAATCCTGATTATTGAGTCAGCTGCTGGAATACCAGGGACTGCCCTTGAGTGGTCCTGTGTCAGAGGCTAGGGCCAGGGTATTCATCAGCTGGGCTAGAGTTTGATTCATGGTAGCTGTGCTCAGCAGCTGTGATCCTAACTGCACATATAAGCCTCACTGTCTGGTAGTGCAGGGGATTCCGGGAGATAGGTGGTAATGCCAGCGCAAATGTTTACCCCTTCCCAACCAACCAGGGCTGGCTCCAAGGGGGATGATGAGGGTTGTAGTGGTGAATGTAGTGCAGGAAAGAGACACAGAGAACAGTCTTTGCTTTACCTTTCTTTACTACAGATTCTGTTGCAAGTCCAGGGTAATACTACTACCACCTGGCGTGTGGTCTGGCTTGTTTGATGAGAACTGTAGTCTGATCTAGTAGGTGAGTAATATGGCCTTTCTGCTGACTTTCCTCTTCTGCCTATTCAGCCCAACTACATTTAGCTAGCCCCCCCCCCTCACCAGGAAGTGAGTCACTTGCGCAAAACCGGCATCACATGCTCATTCTCCTAATAAGGGATCAGGCAGCATGTGTTCGTTTCAAACTTCCAGCAGAGAAAGCCCATTTACCATCAGACATGGCATTATATAGATGTTAAAAAATACCATTTGTGGCAACCAGGCAAAGGGGCACCACATTTCCCCCTAGTTAAAAGCAGTACTTTCCTGGATTGCATAGACAGGAAAAACAGCATTATTAGTAAAGTATTGTTTTTACATTAAATAACAATAAATCTTTTGAAGTTGAGTAGCAACATTGTTGTGGATCATAGCCAAAAACCACTTCCTGAACGGCGATATTATCCTTCAGTGCATCTGCAGGGCACAGAGACCATAAAGCTGATTTTACGCTGCACTGGCTGTTGTAAGTGGCGCCAGCCCACAGCAGACCTTCAACCATTGAGCATAAAACACAATATAAAACACTGTGTCTATAAAACATCAAGTAGTGCAAAGGAAGCTCCTTCTTGGTAAGGACCCTGGAACAGTGCAAAAGGGGCAGTCCATATAAAATGGGGAAAGTCTACTAAGGCAACAGTAGGGACATTTTAAAGAGAAAATGTTAATCTTGATGCACCTTGTGCCCTTTAGAAAAACAGCAGAAAAGGGTACAACAGGTGCAAAGTAAAATAAAATAAAAATAAAAGTTTGCTTTCAAAGCAGGACTTAGGCTCAACTCTTCTTAGGGATTTGAGGAACTATCCGTCTTTCACAGTTATTCATGGCTATTCAGCCTAAAATCGGTAAATACAAATGCTGAGCCTCGGTCCTAATATCCTAACACACACTAAGTCAGTAAAAGAGACGTGGAACTGTCTCCTAATCTTCCATGTGGACAGCATAGTTTCAATGATTAACAGACAAGTACCCCACTGCAATTACACATCCTTGGCCATTTAAGCCCGACGCAGCAGGGGGTGTTACAGCGGGGCCAGCAGCTTGCTGTAGGTCAAAGGTGGTCTGAGTGGTGGATTTGCGCTGGGCCTTGGTGTGGGGTGCTTGTGTCGAGCCCCAGGCCCTGGGGTACTCGGGTATCAGGCTCGGTGGGTGCTTTCGCAGGGGATGTCACGAGTGGCAGCGCTTGAGCCCGTGGCCTGGGTGACACTTCAAAAAGGGGTTATTTACAGGGGATAAGAGTTTGTCATGTAACGCCACCTGTAGTACCTGGGGATGGGTCACCAGCGCCGCCACAGTCTGCCGGAGGTAGATGGTAGTGCGGCTGAGATGGCAAAACTCCCTACAGCTAGAGCTAGTCCCCCGAGGCAGCGTAGTGTAGAGGGACAGCTTAGAGTGGAGCTGTAAGTCAGTGTAGGGGATGATGGAGCAGTCTATAAGGAGCACCGGGAGCGGAGAGGAATGACACACACACACTGTAGAAGTCTCTTTTACCTTTTACTGATGGTATAGCAGGTAAAGAAATCCAGGGAACTGACATGTGACCAGGTGCACAGTGGGTCCCCACAGCAAGTGGGTATAAGGCCTCCTCTGCTTCTCTACATTCCTGAAGCCCTGTCTACCTGCAGCCAGACTGGCCTACTCACTTCCTCTGGTCCTCTCTCCCTCTCTCCTACTGTGCAGTCCACATGTTGCCCTCTCTATTCTCTGCGGTAGTACACTGCAGTGTCTGGCTCCCTCTCTTTGAGTACGCAGGGGGACCAGGTGACTGAAGCCTGAAGTATCCTACAGGTGCGGATCCCTGAAGTCCGGTACGTCTCTGAGCGAACTTCCACTAGTTCCTCACTCCCTTTGGCTCTACTCCCTGCCTTCTGTCCCCACTCCTAGGCTTGTGGGACGTCAGAAGGGCCACTCCGGGTCACTGGCTCAGGCCTAACCGCGGCACCAACCACCAGGACGTCTTCGCAGCTCTCCTAGCGTCTGCACACTCTAACTAACTCCTCCCCCAGCAGCAGTATTTATAGGAGATCTCGCCTAAAGGCGGTGAGTAGAGCTCCCCCTACTGTGCCGAGGTGGAAGATGTTGCATGTAGTAGATACCTGCTGTGGAAACCCAACTGTGCTTTAGGGAAGTCTGTGGCTACCTGCGTGAGCAGGGCGCCACACTTGTACCTGAAATAGGGCCAAGAAGTGCTACTTTGGTTACTACAGAACTCAGTGGGTGGAGGTAGAGTGACCTCCAGGTCAGGAATTCGGTTGACCGCTGAGGCATACCAGCCACCAGTGCCCAAGTCTTTCACAAACTTAACCACATCTCCCAGTTTTATGCCCTACTGATGCTGAGGAAGGTAATCCAGCTTAACCTCTCTGCAGCTGACGAAGACTTCCATATGGGAGCCTCACTCTTTGATGAAGCCATAGGCTTTGTAATGTCCCATCTTACAACTATCCCGATGTGCATCTTCTCTTCCAAGGCTGCTCTACAGGCATCTGGCAGCTATTCTTGAGTGAACCACTCTGTGCGGCACTTTTCTTTTGTGGTTCCTGATAACCAGGCCTCACTTTACTGCTCATAGCTAAGCTGTTGTTGTGGTTTGTCCTATAGGTTAATGGACCAATCCCCAAGGTAGAGTCTCCCCTAGTTTTTCTAGACCTCCACTTTGTCATCCCAGGTTGGAGCAGATAGCAGTGGCTCCTTGGGCAAGGAACCTGGGGCCGCGGCCTGGACAGGCACTGTAGGCATTGAGCTGGGCACTGCAGCCTGGTCAGGCTCTTCAGGTTGGTTAGGGAGGTAAGAGGCAGAACTGGACCAGTCCACCACCACAGTGGAGCTAAAGTTCACAGGCTGACAGCTGCAAGTGATGTCCTTGCCAGGTATCGTGGTGTCAGGGTTCACTGCAACAGCAGCTCAAGAAGGCCAGTTCCAGTCCTGGTTACATGGGAGAGAAGCACAGGCCAATTTCCAGGGAAGGGCCACCTTCATAGGTACAAATGGCCAGTAGTCCTATTGGGACTTGTGTTTTTCAGGCATTTAGGATAATACCAGCCATGGAGGAGATGTTATTTTCAATATATTAAGAGCACCAAGGTTCTTGCAACAGCGCCAACATCTGTGGCAACTGGGGCCCCAACTTGGGACTGTATTATTTGCATAGCTGCAGCCATTTGTAGGTTAATGGTGATTAGTTAGGAGTGTGCCTGTGTGGCACCCTGCAACGAGTGCGTCACAGGAGGGTATTGCATCCCTGACTGAAGATGCAATATTCTCCGACTCAGTAATGATATGGTTAACATCAGAGCTCCATACCCTACATGCACAATCAGAATAGAGGGCCAATCAGGTCCTGGTGGGCGGAGTGTAGGAGTAGAGTGTAGGAGAAGGAGGAAGGGGAGAGAAGTGGTCGGGAGGAACATAGGAGAAGGGTCTCTGCACAGTTCCGTGCAGCCCTGTAGACCACCTACCGGTTGGCGCCATTACCCGGTGCCTAACAACCGGAACCTGGGCGACCATCAAATGGGTTAAAATACACCCGCACCCATTCACAACCGGACCGCTGGTTCCGAAGCAAGCAAGTTGTTCATCACTGCTTAGCAAACCAGGAGTGGAGGGACCGCTCTATAGGAGCACCCCACCGTCTTGCCAGCGGGGTACCCACAGAAAGGAATCTGGCTCCCCTCACACCGGGATGTATACACCGGCAGGGAAATTGAAGTAGCCCCCTTGTACCCGAACTTGGCACACCAAGGCGACATCGGCAAAAATAGAACAGAACTAGAACGGAGGAACACCGTGGAGCTCTGAGACAACACCAGTCATTGCTGAGTCCACCCAGTCCGTTATCTGTTACCTGTATACCTTGTATCATCTACCGGTTGCAGTAAAAGACCCGTTACAGAGAACACTGGTGTCTGTACTTCTTCAGAACTGTTTAACGCCGCGCGCTAAGAGTAACGAAGCTGCCGCACAACATCAGGTGCAGCTCCTGGCCCCGCGGACTCCCGCTCGTCCTGTGGGGAGTGTCCCATCTTGCTGCTAAACATCCCCTGGAGGCCCAAGCAGCGCCGGTGAAATCACCGGAATTCCCGCAGGTGGCGTCACGACAAGAATAACAAAAACCTTATCTGTTCAGCCAACTACTATTGATCTGGACCACCGGGCCCCACAGCCGCAGGTGCGGTTCCGTGACAGGAGAAGCTAACGCCTGCGACGTGAAGACCCGGCCACGGTGAGTCACCTGTTGAGTATTTGGTGCTTTTTTTTTTTTCTTCTGCATTCTGCATTTCATCAGTATTTCTTATTGTTGCTCGGCGGTAATATCTATGTTTTCTTTACTTGGTTCGTTTATAGAATGTTAGCTCTCCCTAGTGGCTGAACTTTTTATCAGCAGCAGCTTTCTATTTTTATGGTTCTGTTTCTCCTCCCTTCTGCAATGCATTATGGATAATTCAGTCTCCATTTACTCCATTCTTGCAGACAGGAAGACAGCATCCATTTTATCCCCCTTGTGATAGCATTGCTGGTAAGGAATTTATGTTGTCTGCAACCATCAGTTGCTCTAAATTTTACTCCAGCCTAATCAGTTGCATTCAAGGTCAGACTCAAACTTTCTAGATGTTGTATGCCTATTGTATAGCTACTTTAAGATAGTTATTTCTGCGGTATCATACATGCAGTGTTTAAATGTATCCCAATTGTTCCCAGTTTCAGCGAATCATATTACTACGTTGAATAAAGTACAGAGACTTCAGCAACAGTCTTCTTATTGGAATTGGTATATAGCGGTTTAGGCATACCTCCCAACCGTCCCGTTTTGGGCGGAACATTCCGATTTTGAGGCAGTTTCCCGCTGTCCCGTGCGGGACTTGAAGTGTCCTGCTCTGGCACTTCACTGAGAGCCGCATGGCCCCTCTAGCTGCCGGCCACGCCCCTCTAGCTGCCGGCCTTGCCCCTCTAGCTGCCGGCCACGCCCCCTCACAGCAGCTTATTGGGAGGACTCAGCTCCAATCACAGTACAGAGAGTGAGTCATGTGACCTCTCTCCTGCACTGTGTAGAGGGGTAGGAGCTCATTCCCTCAATCCTGGCTCAGTGCGGGCCTCTGTGAAGTTCTCCTATGGATCCCTTCTTCATCATCAGCAGCAGCCAGGATACAGAGGGCTCAGCCTCCACACTGGAGCATGGATCACTGACTAGGAGGAACTGACAGGACCCAATAGCACAGCACACAGGTATCACAAAGACATGGGAGCACAGGCTGAGGATAGACACAAAGGGGTTATATATTACACCTCATACAGACACGGCTCCGCACCGTACACCTCATACAGACATGGCTCCGCTCCGTACACCTCATAAAGACATGGCTCCACTCTGTGCACCTCATACAGACACGGCTCCGCTCCGTACACCTCATACAGACACGGCTCTGCTTCGTACATCTCATACAGACACGGCTCAGTACACCTTATACAGACACAGCTCCGCTCCGTACACCTCACACAGACACGGCTCCTCTACATACACCTCATACAGACACGGCTCCTCTCCTTACACCTCATACAGACATGGCTCAGCTCCGTACACATCATACAGACATGGCTCAGCTCCGTACACCTCATACAGACACGACTCAGCTCCGTACACCTCATACAGACACGGCTCAGCTCCGTACACCTCATACAGACACGGCTCTGCTCCGTACACCTCATACAGACATGGCTCAGCTCCGTACACATCATACAGACACGGCTCCTCTCCTTACACCTCATACAGACACGACTCAGCTCCGTACACCTCATACAGACACGGCTCAGCTCCGTACACCTCATACAGACACGGCTCTGCTCCGTACACCTCATACAGACACGGCTCAGCTGCATATACCTCATACAGATACGACTCAGCTGCATACACCTCATACAGACACGGCTCAGCTCCGTACACCTCATACAGATATGACTCAGCTCCATACACCTCATACAGACACGGCTCTGCTCCGTACACCTCATACAGACACAGCTCAGCTCCGTACACCTCATACAGACACGGCTCTGCTCCGTACACCTCATACAGACACGGCTCTGCTCCGTACACCTCATACAGACATGGCTCAGCTCCATACACCTCATACAGACACGGCTCTGCTCCGTACACCTCATACAGACACAGCTCAGCTCCGTACACCTCATACAGACACGGCTCAGCTCCATACACCTCATACAGACATGGCTCTGCTCCGTACACCTCATACAGACACAGCTCAGCTCCGTACACCTCATATAGACACTGCTCCGCTCCGTACGCCCACGGCTCCGCTCCGTACACCTCATATAGACACTGCTCCGCTCCGTACGCCCACGGCTCCGCACTGTACACCTCATACAGACACAGCTGCCGTCTGTACACCTCATACAAGCATGGCTCAGATCCGTACACCTCATACAGACACTGTTCAGCTCCGTACACCTCATACAGACGCTGCTTAGCTCTGTACACCTCATACAGACACCACTCAGCTCTGTACACCTCATACAGACATGGCTCCGCTCTGTATGCCCCGTATACACGGCTCTACTCCGTACACCTCATACAGACGTAGCTCTGCTCGGAACGTCCCCGTACCCACGCGGCTCCACTCCATACACCTAATAGAGACACAGCTCCACTCCAGACACCTCATACAGACACAACTCTGCTGCGTATGACCGGTACACAAGTGGCTCCGCTCCGTGTGCCCAGTACACACGCGGCTCCGCTCCGAATGCCCGGTACACACGCGGCTCCGCTTGGTATGCCCAGTACACCCTTGCAGCTCCGCTCCGTATGCCCCGTACACACGTGGCTCCACTGTGGAGTTGGAGTCTGAGACGGTGTCCATTTTGGTGGAGTTGGATTCAGGGAAACTGAGGATTTGGAGTCAGAAGTTTGATTACTGACTGCACAGCCGTGGCTATAAACTGCGCAATGCTGCAGGGCAGGCACTAGTCTCAGCCGTCCTGATGCGTTGTATGATGGGGCAGCTCATAGTCTGTGCTGTCAGTACTAAACCGCATTAAAGCCCATCATATGAATTGGAAATGGCAAAAATATGCAGCAAAAATGCAATAATCAGAAGATTAATATTAATAAGGGTATCTTAATGTCCGTTACTTGTAAATGGGTGTGGTTTGGGGCGTGGCTAAAATTTGCATGGCGCACTATGCACGCTGCATCTTTTGTTCCTCTTTCTGTTCTTCTAAAGTTGGGAGGTATGGTTTAGGTGCCTGTCTAACTTCATGTGCCAATAACCTATGTTACAAGGACAGAACAGTGTTTGTAAGTCAAAACCAAGAGTGGGGAAAAGCCCAGAAGTGGTGACGTGTATCCAGGGATGAATCAACCAGCCCCGCCACCTGAGACAAAAACGCGCGGGGGGGGGGGTTGCTATCGGCCGCCCAGGCCAGGAGACTGGAAGCCGTGGCAAGCGCTGCCCCCTTCAGCTCTGCCGCTCCCCTTGCCTCTTTGCTGTCTGAGCCACAGGCTCATATTGTCCAATGGACAGTGAGGCCCTGCGTGTATCTATTAGACTTTTCCTCTGATTGCTCCACTCCTGGTTTTGGCAACAAATCGTGATGTAAAAAACTCACCAAATACTCAGCGTGTGCACGTGGCCCAGAGGCAGAGTCATCCTTAACCATTAATGCACATCTTGTACTTCTATAGAATATTGTATAACAAAACTGGTTTGTTGTTCCTTTGTATTCCCCCTGCAACTGGCACCATTAATCCTCTTGTAAATAAACCTGTTAATGTTTGTTACCCTCATCGTTTGTGAGTGTGTATGTAACGTGGACAAGGGTTCTCCCGAGTTTCCTCACAGAAAAGGAAGAGCCTTTTGCTTTCCCTTAGGGCTCCTAGCCACATTCAGGTGGAGGTACTGCAACATATTGAGGTGAGAAGTACCTGATACCTTGCCCACAAGCAGCATAAATGGTGTTACATATCTACCTATTAATGAAGATAGGGCAGCAACAGAATAGAAGGGGTTCAAATTCCTCTAAGGTTTCCTTACACTGGTCGCCCTGTGGCCGTAAATGCCTGAATAACGGATGCACAGGAGCTGATCAGTGTAGTCAGAGTCATGGCTAAAAGGTTGTCTATCTACCAGAAAAAATTTACTGCAGCACTCAGCTACTAGCAAAAATGCACACATGCTAACAAGCTGTCTATATATGAGGAAAAAATCAAAAATTAACGTTTTTTTAAAAAAAACCTCAATATTCTTATTTTTTTATTTTCTGGGGTTCTTGGTACATATATTGGCCAATATCTGTTTGCTCATCAACCACGACATGGTGACCCCAGGTCTGATGAGTCCTACGCTGACATCCCTGTCCTCAGGTGATCTGAGGTTGAGATGGTGTCCACCCACTTAGAAGTGGGACAGGGAGGACAAGGAGGACAGGGATGTCAGCGCAGGACTCATCAGACCTGGGGTCACCGTGATTTTTGGTAGTAGCTGAGTGCTGCAGTGAATTTTTTTTTGGTAGTTTGTTGCAGCATCGCAGCTTGCACCAGTTCACACTATATCTTGAGTGCTGTGCAGTTTTTTTCTGTTTTATATCTATCTATCTATCTATCTATCTATCTATCTATCTATCTATCTAATCTATCTATCTCTCTATCTATCGATCTGTCTGTCTGTTTGTCCATTCGTCCGTCCATCCGTCTGTCTGTCTATCTATCTGTCGGTCTGTCTGTTCGTCCGTTCGTCTGTCTATCTATCTACCAAGAAAAAAATCTCTCTGCAGCACACAGCTACTACCAATATTGTACACATGCTACCAAGCAATAAATGAGGAAAAAATGTAAAAAACTTACGATTTTTAAAAAAAAACTTATTATTCTTAATTTTTTATTTTCTGGGTTTCTTGGTACACACAATGGCATATTCTATCTATCTATCTATCTATCTATCTATCTATCTATCTATCTATCTATCTATCTATCTATCTATCTATTTTCTTGTATCCTTCTACTTTATTGTTTCCCAACTTCAGTGCTACTATGCTATAATCTCTCTGTATCCTGTATATTGTTGTATACTGCTGACAGTCCTCCCTCTGCTGGCTATACAGCTCCGATGCTGACAATCCCTGTCCATGGTGCTGGATGCTGCACTAACATTGGAGCTTATGATAATACATTATCTGCTGTAGACACACGTTACTTCTTCATAAATAATGAATACACTTTCAGCATTTAACAGAAAAGCCTTATAAAAACCAGTCATTATCTCCAGTATTCACAGCTTATTTCCTATGTCAGTCTGTAGAAGATAGTATGAGTATAATGTCTATAGCCAGCAGTGCCAGGCTGTATATATTCAGTGTTAGTCTGATACCATATGTGTAATGTGTGTATTCAGTGTCAGTCTCTATAACATACCATATGTGTAATGTATATATCTAGTGGCAGCCTACTGTAAGTGTAATACACTGTGTATATCTATCAGTGTACAGGAGAGAACTGTCATTATTTAGTTAGATTGTTGCTTGTGCTTTGAATGGCCTGGCAGTGTGTATATGGTATCTGTGCATTATGTACTCAGTACAGTGTATAGAATATATGTGTAGTAACTGGGAATACATTTTTCAGTGCCAACTTATATGGGTACATTCTAATGTCATATTTAATAAAATAGAGTGATTGTCTGAGATTTATATATCACATCCTTGTGTGTATAATTCATCAATTCTCTGCCATACAGCAAAATGTTTCTGTAACATGGCAATCTATATAATGTGAATTACACCTTGTATTCCATGATAATCCATTTGTAATGCATAGACCTCATGTCATTTTTAACAATTTGTCTGTAATGCCTATATCTGAAGGAAGTTCTCCCAATGTGCCTGTAATGCAGATACCCCATGCCAGTCTGGGCAGTGTAATGCAGATACCCCATGCCTGTCTGGGCAGTGTAATACAGCATGTGTTTCATGATTATATAGTATCTTCTTGTAATGCACAGATGCTATGTCATGTTTTGCACTATTCCTGCAGTGTCCATACCCCAGTGTATAATGCAGATACCCCATGCCAGTCTGGGCAGTGTAATACAGTATGTGTTTCATGATTATATAGTATCTTCTTGTAATGCATAGATGCTATGTCATGTTTTGCACTATTCCTGCAGTGTCCATACCCCAGTGTATAATGCAGATACCCCATGCCAGTCTGGGCAGTGTAATACAGTATGTGTTTCATGATTATATAGTATCTTCTTGTAATGCACAGATGCTATGTCATGTTTTGCACTATTCCTGCAGTGTCCATACCCCAGTGTATAATGCGGATACCCCATGCCAGTCTGGGCAGTGTAATACAGATACCCCATGCCAGTCTGGGCAGTGTAATACAGCCTGTGTTTCATGATTATATAGTATTTTCTTGTAATGCACAGATGCTATGTCATGTTTGCACTATTTCTGTATTGCCTATACCCCAGCCAGCCATCCCAGTGTATAATGCAGCTATCCCATACCAGGCTGTATGAGATAACTGTATATCCCATAGTAGTATATATATATATATATAGTCTGAGTTTGCTGGCAGGACACAGATTACAGATATTAGTGAAGTGCTGGTATTGTCACCATTTATTAGGACACTAATGTCCTGTAGTGGAGGGTTTAGCAGCACATGGACATATCCTATTACTTATACAGGATGACAGATCAGATCCTGACCTGGTAACAATCTATAATATTTTCATTTTGTCGCCATTAACACGAGGGTCTGGAGCAGAAAAAAAGCTTTGAAATCAATGCCAATGTGATCAGAAGGATAACAAGGATGTAATAGATCCAATGATAGGGTGCCCTGTCTCTGGGGCTGTAATCACACTCATTCTTTCATGGGAGGTGAATGGAGTAATTTGCCTTCATAATTACTTGAGCTGTGTATTCATCAGGACTGGACTGATTATACACAAGGTGCAGGGCTATCTAATTGGTCTGAGCTCACAGACTCCCATTCATTGCTCCTCTCTGCCCTAAACAGGGATGAGGGATCACAGCCCAAATATGATTCCTGATCCACACTCCACACTCTGTAGATTATTTCTTTTATTCCTGGAGGGAGAATTATTATCATTACCTCCAAAAATGAAGGCTGGACTTTTGCAATCAGCCCCATAGAGCAATATGCCAGACACTGCAATAGAGGAACCTTTGCTTGTTGTCACAGACATGTGTCATGATAAAGATAGTGTTGTGCCTGAATCCCCTGTAGGGACAGTTTGGTGCCTCCCTATGCAGACAGCTGGATCTCCTCTGATGCACATTATCCAGCATTGCAGGCTGGAGTCATTCATTCACACATCACATTGCACTTGTATCAGGAATGAACAGATTGGTTTGAAGATCGATACGTTTCATGCCTGGAGCTAAACTTATTCCTATTACTAATGTGCAGATAGGATGGGTACTGCAGGGACTGGGCACAAAGAGAGCTCCTAATGCAACAGGCAGCAGAGCTGGCAGGGTAACTTCAGCCTGGGGCACTGCCAGTCCTTGATCAGAGTGCCAGTCATGGGTGGGGGGCTCAGGTGGGACCTCTCCAGGTGCTCAGTAGAAGCTCACATGTTCTTCTCCCTCACAGACATCCACAGCTCCAGGTACAGACAAGTGAAGGGTGTTTTCTGGCTGAGCCCAGAAATGTTCAGTCCTATTCAGACAATACAGAGATGGGAGGGAACAAGGGGCTAGGAGAAGTGTGTGCCAGGCAGAGGAGGATTGGAGGAATAGGAGATGATGGAAGGAGGGGGTCTCCTGCTCACCACTGGAGGGGCTGGGGGTGGACATGGACCTTGAAACTTCTCACATCACACCTCCACATCCTCAAAGCAAGTGCAGATTTTCTTACTTCCCTTGTTGTTACCTTTCAGCCCTTGTCCAAAAAAACTCCAGCACCCACCTCTACAGTTCTCACCTTCCCATAGGCTCAAAGTGGCTGATTCAATGGGGGAAGGCTTCATCCCTGCTCTAGATCCGACCATACAGACACCCTGGACAGGTCACTGCTCCCTGAGCTAGGAACACCCCTGTCTGCAGCTTTCCTAAAGTGGAGAACAGGTGCCTAGGACAAGAATGGATCTCCTGCTCTTGGTTATTGCTTTCTTCTGCCAGTGGATTCTTCCCAAGGTAAGGGAGAGACTTGGAGGTGCTGGAAAAAGTTAGGTGCAGTGTGTGAAGGGTTAATGGAGGAGGTGGGAGACAGGCTGGGAGCTCTGTGTTTTTCTTAATGCAGAAATAAATGGAAAAGCTCAAAACTTGTTTGAGAGGAAAACTGTGAACAGAAGCAGGAAAGAAGGAGGTGGGGAGGGAGCTCCTGCTGGAAGTCCTCAGTGTGTGGGCAGACAGCACTCAGGATGGATGAGATCAGGTCTGCTGGCATGGAGTGTACTGTGTGTTATCCAGGCAGATTGTGACTACTGGCAGACCCTGCTGGGCAAGTAAGTGTCCCTACAGCATGCCCTCTCCAGCAAGGTGCACTGTCAATACCCTGTAAAGGTGTGCAGCCCATACCTGGTAAAGGTCTGCAGCCCATACCTAGTAAAAGTGCGCTGCCCATACGCGGTAAAGGTGCACTGCCCATACCTGGCAAAGGTGAGCTGCCCATACCTGGTAAAGGTGCGTAGTCCATACCTGGCAAAAGTGTGCTGCCCATACCGGTAAAGGTCCACAGACCATACCTAGTAAAAGTGCGCTGCCCATACGCGGTAAAGGTGCACTGCCCATACCTGGTAAAGGTGTGCTGCCCGTACCTGGTAAATGTGGGCGGCCCATACCTGGCAAAATGTGTGCTGCCAATATCCGGTAAAGGTGCGCCGCCCATACCTAGTAAAGGTGTGCTGCCCATACCTGGTAAAGGTGCGCTGCCCATATCTGGCAAAGATGTACTGCCCATACCTGGTAAAGGTGTGCTGCCCATACCTGGCAAAGGTGCACTGCTCATACCTGGTAAAGGTGTACTGCCCATACCTGGCAAAGGTGCACTGCCCATAACTGGTAAAGGTGTGATGCCCATACCTGGTAAAGGTGCGCCGCCCATACCTAGTAAAGGTGTGCTGCCCATACCTGGTAAAGGTGCGCTGCCCATATCTGGCAAAGATGTACTGCCCATACCTGGTAAAGGTGTGCTGCCCATACCTGGCAAAGGTGCACTGCTCATACCTGGTAAAGGTGTACTGCCCATACCTGGCAAAGGTGCACTGCCCATAACTGGTAAAGGTGTGATGCCCATACCTGGTAAAGGTAGGCAGCCCATACCTGGCAAAAGTCTGCAGCCCATATCTAGTAAAGGTCCACAGCCCATACCTAGTAAAGGTGCGCTTCCCATACCCATAAAGGTGTGCAGCCCATACCTAGCAAAGGTGCGCTGCTCATACTTAGTAAGGTGCACAGCCCATACCCGGTAAAGGTGTGCTGCCCATATCTAGTAAAGGTGGTGCTGTCCATGCCTGGTAAAGGTGTGCTGCCCATACCTTATAAAGATGTGCTGCCCATACCTGGTAAAGGTGCGTAGTCCATACCTGGCAAAAGTGTGCTGCCCATATCGGTAAAGGTCCACAGACCATACCTAGTAAAGGTACGCTACCCATACCTGGTACAGGTGTGCTGCCCATACCCAATAAAGCTGTGCTGCCAATACCAGGTAAGCTGTGCTACCCATACCTGGTAAAAGTGCGCTGCCCATACCTAGTAAGTGTGTTGCCCATACCTGGTAAAGGTGCGCTGTCCATACCTAGTAAGTGTGCTGCCCATACCTGGTAAAGGTGCACTGCCCATACCTGGTAAAGGTGCACTGCCCATACCTGGTAAAGGTGTGCTTCCCATACCTGGTAAAGGTGCACTGCCCATACCTGGTAAAGCTGGGCTACCCATACCTGGTAAACCTGGGCTGCCCATACCTGGTAAAGGTTTGCTGCCCATACCTGGTAAAGGTGTACTGCCCATACCTGGTAAAGGTGTGCTGCCCATACCTGGTAAAGGTTTGCTGCCCATACCTGGTAAAGGTGTACTGCCCATACCTGGTAAAGGTGTGCTTCCCATACCTGGTAAAGGTGCGCTACCCATTCCTGGTAAAGGTGCGCTGCCCATACCTGGTAAACCTGGGCTGCCCATACCTGGTAATGCTGGGCTGCCCATACCTGGTAAAGGTGCACTGCCCATACTTGGTAAAGTTGCACTGCCCATACCTATTAAAGCCGTGCTGCCCATACCTAGTGCCCTGTGATATCACAGTCCTTCATCTTCATCTACTGCTCCTAAATGCAGCATTGTATCTTCTCTGTTATCAGCCATAATGAGAGGACAAGTGTTATTAAGTCCATGAACTGTTGCCCTATGATGACTACTCTGATGCCTCACATGTCCCTATTTCTATAAGCCCCAGTTTCATAAGCTGCTCCTTTCCCTGTGTTTTAAGTGTTACTTTGCTGGGTGTGAAGGGGTTATTTTTCTTCTTTTCTCTCTATCAGAATAAAGGCTTCATTATCATATATGAGAGCTGAATACTTGTAAAGTCGGTGGTACCATTGTAGTGTAGTCTAGAAGCACGTTGTTGCCTTTTCCGTGTAATTTGTGTATCTGTCCATTCATCGGTCATTATTTTGCTCCTGTAACATATCAGAAATCTTAAAGTAAAATAATGTTCTTAACTATTTATTACATAGACAAATGAGTTGAGTTATCCATACTCTTGGGGATAAGGGGTTAAGACTATACCCCGTTCCTCCTTATAATGAGAGAATAATTCTCAGTAACAGGGTGCCGCCTGGTACTGGACACGCATCCTAATCAGATAGGTATTAACTCCTTAGCATAAAATTTCACTAGATCAAACGGTTTGAGGCCCACAGGGCACAAATGACTGGAGACCGTAGATTGCATAAAAATGCCTTTGTAAGCAGGGCTCATTGTGTCATATCACATTTGTAATACATTCTGTCCATTGACCATTAGCTTCAAGGTTATTGAGATCTCAGCATTAAAACTCTAGGTAACCCCCCACCACCCAAAGGGATCCTACACCTCCAAGTCCCCCTACCTGAGAGCTGAGATATTGATCTTCACATTGGAGACCTGGCACTTTTCATTTTGTGTCCCCGGTCTATAGAATTATAAGGAGTATTGTGTTCTTACAGCTGCTTTATTGGAAACTCAATGGTGCCCAACAGCTGTCCGGTGTGAGATGTCCGACATACAGCGCTCTAAATCTCAGCTTCCCTAATTCATGTGAGTGCTATATGGCTTAAGAATGGGATAGAGAGGTCAACTGCACCCGCTATTGGATTGCCACCGTTCACTGGCCTTTAATTTAATGGGATACAGATGCAAATATGTATTCTCACTTCTTATAAACTACAATGGACTATATAATACATCTCTAATGGTGCCATAAATAGAAGTATAAGATGGGGGCAAAAGACCTAACCAACAATGTTAAAAAGTACGAGGTCGGAGGCTCACCCCTCGTAAATTCCCAGTGTTAATAGTGTATAGCGAGCCCCACAGTACTGCTGGGTTTATGCCAAGTACATTGCTCTCAAAAAATGAAATCATCCCTCGTTCAGGAGCCGCATCACTAACTATCGTGAAAATAATTTATATTCTCAGTGAACATAAATTATAAATTAATAGGATTTCTCATAGGCTGCGCATACGCTGTCTACTGCGGCTACAGGGATGGATTGGATTGTAAGAGCAGGCGCAGGACATCATTACCAGCCATTAGCTCTATTGTTTTATGGTTACAGGTGGCCCTATCCCTTCTGCAATAAACCAGCCTCACCTTTTTTATACTATTCACTTCATATCAGCATGACTTATCTGGATATTACACTTATCCATTTTTTGTAGATTGTCAGCTCTTGGGGTTAAGGATATTTATTGGAATATGGAAAAGTGGCTATAAAAATGTGCTTTAACTATTAATAAAGGTTATTTTGGGGAGATTGTATTGCTGGGAACGCCGACTGCAGAAAAGGGATTAATAACAAAATCTACTTAACCATTTCAATTCATTGATGTGAATGTGGCTGATCATTGCCATATGTGTCATGTCACACCTGTCCTTCATAAGCAGATCATGGTGTTATCATACATGTATGTTCTGCTCCTCGTCCACCACACATGTTCTGTTCTTCATCCATGCTATTACTTTGTACCAGTGGATAAGAAGGATCAGCTCCGTCAATGTTTCCTATCAGAAATGTGCAGAATAAATCAAGACTTTTTCATCTCAGAGTAATTTGTGTCTTCATAGTTTATAAACATAAATATGTTTCCATATCTGAAATGAATGGGTGCCGAGGGTCTGTACACAATCTCTGACAAAATCCCAAGATATTTAATTATCCCATGAAAAAAAGTAGTTTATATGTAATTAAAAGGTTATTTAAGTCACACTAATAATACTCTTAGATGGCATGGGAAGGTCCGAGTCATATCAAGGTCGGCTCCCCTGTACTCTATAGGCAAGTGTGACTTACAGAATGATTATTGTGTTATCCAAACCATCTATTCGCAGGTTTCACTGACATTATCATTGTTACTCCAGTATCCTAATTTAAAGTTTGATTTTAATTATCATTGTTACTCCCTGTACCCTATAGGCAAGTTTGATATAAGTTATCTTTATTAATCTTGTACTGTAAATGTAGGTATGATGTCCGAGCTACCATATATTGTCACCAAGTCCACCAGGTCTATCTATCTATCTATCTATCTATCTATCTATCTATCTATCTATCTATCTATCTATCTATCACACTTATATACGAGGTATATTGCGCTGCGCACCCACATACATATATGCAGTATATATATACAGACATTATATATACATATATATAATTATAGGTTATTTATCATTGTACTAAGTCTCTAGGTAGCTAGTGAAATGTGTGACCACTTGGTACAATTGAATGGTATTAAAGACGCCATGAAGGTAGAAGAGACTTGAAATTCTGTATATACTATATACCATTTGCTTGACCGACCAGTCACTAAACCTTGAAACTCACCTCTTTTCTGCTTTTATTCTGCTTATAATACTGAATATGTCTTTACTTATCCAGCTGTCATTGTACAATACTTTTTATCAAAAAGCAGTATATGATTGGATGTAATCAGGAAAATGCTTCCTATCTAGTAATAGAGCATACTGTGGAGGCATGGACGTAGTGGATGGACCCTTCAGTCCTTTATATATTGATTTTAATGTTCTTTTTTTTTTAATCAGTCAAATTATCTTACAAATAACATTGAGATGAGGCCTACAGGATAGGAGGAAGTGCATGGACCGTAAAGAGTTACTTCAATATAGTCTGTAGAGTAAGGTAATGAGTTTCATGACTTCTCAAAAATAATGAGTGCAATGGTTGGGAGGTTCCCATGTGTAAGGATTAATAGTGTTTAAGGAAATCCTGCATAGACCATTAATGGTTTCTCAAGATATCCCAGTATTTCTGAGGCATCTCTTTTCTTCAATATGACATGTTTATGTTTTCTTGATGCATATTTGGAGAAATAAAAAACATTTAAATGCAATGAATACATTCAAAAGTAACTTGTAATACAGACAATGGTTCTCAATCCTAAAGTTTAGCCTTCTAAATTCTCATGAAATGGACTTTTTCGATGGCAGTCATGTTATGGAGCTGGAAGAGTAGAGACTGATGGGTGTGATCCTATATTGGTGGCAGGGGTAGGAGGGACTGATGGGTGTGATCCTATATATGTGGCAGGGTAGAGACTGATGGGTGTGATCCTATATTGGTGGCAGGGTAGAGACTGATGGTTGTGATCCTATATATGTGGCAGGGTAGAGACTGATGGGTGTGATCCTATATATGTGGCAGGGTAGAGACTGATGGGTGTGATCCTATATTGGTGGCAGGGTAGAGACTGATGGTTGTGATCCTATATATGTGGCAGGGTAGAGACTGATGGGTGTGATCCTATATTGGTGGCAGGGTAGAGACTGATGGGTGTGATCCTATATTGGTGGCAGGGTAGAGACTGATGGGTGTGATCCTATATATGTGGCAGGGTAGACACTGATGGGTGTGATCCTATATTAGTGGCAGGGTAGAGGCTGATGGATGTAATCCTAATATTGGTGGCAGGGTAGAGCTGATGGGTGTGATCCTATATTGGTGGCAGGGTAGAGACTGATGGGTGTGATCCTATATACGTGGCAGGGTAGACACTGATGGGTGTGATCCTATATTGGTGGCAGTGTAGAGGCTGATGGATGTGATCCTAATATTGGTGGCAGGGTAGAGGCTGATGGGTGTGATCCTATATTGGTGGCAGGGTAGAGACTGATGGGTGTGATCCTATATTGGTGGCAGGGTAGACACTGATGGGTGTGATCCAATATTGGTGGCAGGGTAGACACTGATGAGTGTGATCCTATATTGGTGGCACATAGTGATGCCAGGGTAGAAATTAATAGGTGTTATCCTATAGTGATGCCAGATGAAACATTGATTGGTGTGATCTTATAATGATGTCAGATAAGATATTGATAGGCATGATTCTATAGTGATGCCAGAGGAGACATTGATATGTGTGATCCTATAGTGAAGTCAGATGAAACATTGATAGGTGTGATCCTACAGAGATGCCAGCGTAAGTATTTATGGATGTCATCCTATAGTGGGACCTGGGTTGACAATGATAGGAGAGATATTATATTGATGCCGTATAAACCTTGATGCCTGTGATTTTATAGTGATGCCAGGGTTAACATTTGATTGGTGTGATCCCACAGTTGTCCCAATGTTGACATTAATGAGTGTGATCCTATAGACATGCCAGGATAAACATTACTAGGTTCCATCCTACAGTGGTCCCAGAGAAGACATTAATGAGTGTGATCCGATGTTAGTGTGAAGTTATACGCTGTTAGGTGTGGTCCTATAGTGACATCAGGATAGATATTGATGGGTATGGTCCTATATCGCTGCCCTGGTAGACATTGATAGTTGTAATCCTATTGTAAACAAATTTCAATGAGTTGACTTTATGACCATGTGCAATGTAGCGATGGTGCAGTTTATTGTAGTAGTCAAACTAAGAAGAAGAAAGTATGAAAGAAAGTTCTACCATAATTTTTCCTTGGATCCGATATTTGGTTTTGGGAAAAAATGCAGTAAAACTACCCCATGCAAACAAGACCCACAAGATAGTGTATCCCTTGTCTGTAATGTCTATTGTTCCCAGTGAATATTAGGAACGATCCATCATGGGCTTCTCCTAGATCATCTACGGTTCAGGGTTCAAATCCATTCATTCATTATAGCGTCATCTGTATCATGTAGGGTTAAAGTGTATTTTATTTACTTTGATGATCATTAATAGTTTTTATACATGTATGTGCTGTTTTTATAAGAAATATATCAAAATAATTAGCAAACAGCTAGATAATGAAGGACAACACAATGCAAAATATTAGTTAAGAGGTGACGTCTTATAAGGAGCACAACACTGTTTATTGCACAAACTGCACTAGAAACGGTCACCAATAAAAGAAACAGGTGTAGACTGTTCACACTATAGCGTCACCTTTCCTTCCCTCTGGTCTCCTCTATGTATAGGGTTACAGATCTGACCTTGTTAATTCTTTGGGGTGGATCATTTGTGCATTGTAAGATAACACATCTACAGACCTTGGACCACACTTCAAGTTGACCTGTGAAACTAACAACTGCACAACATCTGTCGGAAGTTAGAGCTGTCAAATAGAACCATGGCTTCTGTGAATTTAAAGGGACCTTGTATCCCTAGTGGTTTAAACCCATTATGGTGCGTTACTCAGGGCTCTGTGAAGGATGGGACTAGCTGAAACAGTTATGTGTCATAGTGATGTTGGAGCGTTGGCGTTGTCGAGCATGATTTTTTATTACGATTGGTAAGGACGTCATAGCGGAGAGGTCAGGGGGAGCACAGTTATGTGTCATAGTGATGTTGGAGCATTGGTGTTGTCGAGCTTCATTTTTTGTTACGATTGATAAGGACGTCATAGCGGAGAGGTCAGGGGGGAGCACAGTTATGTGTCATAGTGATGTTGGAGCATTGGTGTTGTCGAGCTTCATTTTTTGTTACGATTGATAAGGACGTCATAGCGGAGAGGTCAGGGGGGAGCACAGTTATGTGTCATAGTGATGTTGGAGCATTGGTGTTGTCGAGCTTGATTTTTTGTTACGATTGATAAGGACGTCATAGCGGAGAGGTCAGGGGGAGCACAGTTATGTGTCATAGTGATGTTGGAGTTGTCGAGCTTGATTTTCTGTTATGATTCATAAGGACGTCATAGCGGAGAGGTCAGGGGGAGCACAGTTATGTGTCATAGTGATGTTGGAGTTGTCGAGCTTGATTTTTTGTTATGATTCATAAGGACGTCATAGCGGAGAGGTCAGGGGGAAGCACAGTTATGCAGAAAAAGTTATTTATTTTTCTTAAATTTCACCAGTTCCCATTAGGGAAAAACTTCAACCATCTGACTGTTTAAAACAAAACAGGATGTGAACCTGGCCTTTAACTGAGCCTTGCTCAGTACCTCCAGTATACAGTAATGCATGTCCTGATGTATTTCATTAAAAGAGTTGTGCTAAGAACAACAGTACGTTTTAATTAATAGATCTTAGAATAAAAATAAGTTCTACAATTGGATGTGTTGCTGTCCCGAGATATTCTTATAACTGTGTCCCTGTGTAATGGATGTGTCCAACCGTGCAGAAACAGGTCGGATATACCACAGCTCCTGAGCAGGGGAGGAAGTAAAAGGAAGTATACAGACATTACAGCCAGGGATCACAGCTGATTCTTAAGTGTTTGGACAGGCAATGAAATGTTTTTCAGTACAGAAAGAATCAGCTGTGATACTTGGCTGTAATGTCTGAATTATAGAATGTCCAGCGCGTCGTCTTTGCATAAAATCCAAGATTTATTAGTAACTTTAAAATTCCATCAGTATTGACATGTTTCGACCATAGTGCTGGTCTCAATCATAATACGAAGAGGAATAGGATCTGGATCTTTTTTATGACCACTTCCCAGTTAGGGCGATCATTTACCCAATGATTCCACAATTCAGCCTGGTCAAACACGTCAATTAATGAGTCTTCATTAAAAATAAGAATACAAAAATACAAGAAAAAGTATAAAGGTGCAAATGGGGGTTAGAAATAGAGGAGAACATGCATCTATATCAGCAATAGAAGAGAGCATAATTGGCCAGAATTGCTGCACTCTGAGGGCTATTGACCGGTGAGCTGGCTAACTATCCACATTGGCTGTAATGTCTGTATACTTTTTTATTCTGTGATCGCCCGGCTGTAATGTCTGTATACTCTTAAATTCTGTGATCCCTGGCTGTAATGTCTGTATACTCTTATATTCTGTGATCCCCAGCTGTAATGTCTGTATACTCTTATATTCTGTGATCCCTGGCTGTAATATCTATAGACTCTCTTTTACTGTCTCCCCTGCCCAGGAGCTGTGGTATATCCGACCTGTTCCTGCATGGTCGGACACATCCATTACACAGGGACACATATATAAGAATATCTCGGGACAGGAACATTTTTATTTAACATATCCAAATGTGGAACTTATTATTATTCTAAGATCTATTAATTAAAATGTACAGTTGTTCATGGCACAACCCATTTAAAGGGGACATATCCTAACACAAATGATGTTGAGAAGGGAAATTACAGTAGATGGCGATAGTAAGGCAGAACATGATGCAGCAGAGCTGAATTTGTCACTTAGCAATGCCAAGTAAGACAATTTTGTAATCTCACAGTTAACCCATCATGATACAATACCTTTATATTACCATCATTTTTGAAGACATTTCTGTATCCCTTTAAATTTCTTTATCCAACTCAATAATGTATAATTGCTATGATATTTTTGTACCATCGTGCTATACAGAATATCTACTGGGACACTTGGTGCTCAATCACCAATATTCATCTAGGGGGAGCCTTGGCCAAGCTAAAATGTGTAAGGTGACCATGAGCGGTAATGTCTCTTGTATGTTGAGCAGTAAACTCGGCTGATCTTGTGAATGTCGGAGAACTGAGGACTCAGCATGTTCACGCTGCACTGTGCATTGACTCCACAACTTAGTTAGTATGCCGAGAGTATCTGTTACTTGTTCTGTACACACCATAATCTTATTGAGGCGGTAATGTAATAAGAACCTGCGCTCTTCTGGTGCTACCACCATATTGTGCTGCCTGGAGAGTCAGCATTATATTGCTCAGAAATGTGTTGACTGTGTGATTATTGCTGTGATATAAGGGTTTTGGGAATAGTCCCCACAGTCAATCATTGATGTTATTAATATCCAGCTGTTGTAACTGTTCTAAAATGCACTTTATCAAAAAGACAGTGAATGTGCGTCATGTCACAAAGCCTTCTGCACCCAGAGACTGGTCAAGAAATGGGGGAAAATCACAACGCTCCAGCTTTAGTTACCATAACTGGCCATCATTCATTTTGTATTATTAATATTTCTCTTGTGCAGGGATTTATATTCCCCTTAAAATTGAAATGAACTCTAAGGATATATACGATAATTATCCGAATATCCAAATCTATTGAGGGTAATGGCGGATCGTATGTGACAATTAGCTTTGTAATCCTATGATATTATCCATAGAGGATGCCAGCGAACGTTTCACAGATGCTGGATGGCATACTGTACAAAATGACATTGGAGGGTAACATTTCTTTGCACTCATTAGTGTTCATTCATGAACCAATAATGAACATGATGAAAACTGTTATAGGACCTCCTCATTTAGGGAATAATCAGGGGTGTATTATAAGTACAGGGGTTGGACCCTGGAGTCTAGGGAGCCCCAAAAGTCCCTTTGGCCTATAGAAAAAGACTAATGCTATTAAAGATTTGCAATAATTGGGGCCCCCACTGGATCTTTCGCATCGGAGCCCTGAAACTCAAGGTACGCCACTGGAAATAATCCAATATATGGAAATGCAAAACAGATGATTATATGCATAAATGGGGGGTGGTGGGGGCTGATAAGCTACTTCTCCCACCATGATGCTGCGCTCTATATTTTTACAGTGAAGAAACTGCAATAAATGCTTTGTGTGCTCTCCTTGTACGCCACATTATGTTTTGTCATATTTTTATTTCTTTTATATTTGGTATGCCATTATCGGTGCCTGTAGTAATATTCTCTGTTGGATATCTGTGAACCTGCCCTATTGTATTTTTAATACATTACGTCTATAGTATATATGTTGAGTGTCACATCCATTCAGAATCACTGAGCATTATTATCCCTGCAGGATACGGTACTATAGGTATGTGACATGTCCTACAGCTATTCATACGTTTTATGGAATACATTAAACCATTATTCATCTGAAAGGAGAAAGGGATTTAAATATCAAGGACGGTATTAGTTACCTCTGTACAAGAGAATTTCATAAATTAGAATGAGTGTCCAAAGACCGAAAGGGGTTGTCCTTTGAAGACATCCCCCAATATCACTCATTCTCCCCATCAGTCCTAGCTAGCTCTCCAACTCAAAACTCTAATTTCTTCTAAATACAGTAAGTCAGCAACAGTGTTATTGTTTGCTCTTATCTTATGCCATGATTACTGCAAAATCATTGTCTGTGACCTTTTTGATCAAAGAGCGGGGAAGCCAGCACTGCCATGGTCAGCATGCCATACAAAAAGTGTATATGCACATATTAATTTCTAACTGTACTTTAAAAAAGAGATATTTAGCAAACAATGCATCACTACTTTGAGCCACCCTGCCACGTCACAGCAATCTCAACAGGGCAGTCTTACGTTAAACTTTTTATATACATTATGCCTTATAAATAAATTAAAAGCAGGACCACATTAATTCAACACGTACCCACACATCTCAGAACAGCTCCCATGATGCTGGAAGATGTTTTTTTTTTAAACAATAATTTTTATTGAGTTAACCAAGTAACAGCAGAACGACATTGTATGCAAAGTCTGAAAGAATCAATACGTCTTTCTTCAAACATAAAATACCATAATACAAGTAGTGGGGGGGGGGAGGAGGGGAGGGGTAAAGGGCAGACGGGTGAGGAAAGGTTATGGGAGAGGAGGGGTAAAGGGAGTAGAACAGTCACAGTAATTTCAGAGCTAGCACAGAATCAGTATACTTTGAATATTACTAAGGAACCTTGACGGTATTGTAATGGGAGGAGGCCCAAGGGTCCCACCAGCATAGGACCTTAATTCTCCTTTTAGCCTCGTGTGCCAAAAGTAGTTCGTGTTGGAAGTGCAGATTCACGGATTGGATCAGATCGTCAGTTGTAGGAACAGTAGGTTGTTTCCAATAACGTGCAATGCAATTGCGGGCAGCGATTAAGATAAATGTAATCAACGGATGAAAACTTGGAGGGAAAGACTCCAGCCCCAATCCCAATAGGGCCAATGTAGGTGGCAAGACCACTAGTAGACCCGTCAGATCAGAAAGAATGGCCCCAACAGAGGACCAAAATTGTTGAAGTTTAGGGCAAAACCACCATAAGTGTTGAATTGTACCTTTGTGATTGCATTTCTTCCAGCAGCAAGGTGATGCTGTTTGAGGACTCTTTGAAAAGCGGGAAAGTCGCTCCAGAGAAACGTACCAGTCCATCTGTGTTTTTTTAAATTGTTCATGGTGATTAATACACCTGGAAAATGCAGTCACATGTGTGGCTGCTCTTTGCCACGATTCAAGATCAGTGGAGAAGTCGAGTTTCCTTTCCCACTTCAACATGTAGGTTAGCTTTTTGTTGCCTCTTTCCATTGCTAAGGTATTATATATAATGGCTACTCCGTGATCGTTTGATGAGGATGATTTGAAGTATCTCTGTAAGTTTTGATCAACGTCAATGAGACTCACCTCAGGTAATTTTTTGGAGTCCAGAAAATGGCGTAGCTGAAGATATTGGTAGAAGGAAGAATGTCAGATGTTCCACCCCAAGCGCCCTCCAGTGAGCAAGAGAAAGATTGTCCACCGCTGCCTCTACTGCCCGAATAGAGATAAAGTGGTGTAGGAAAGCTAGTATTCACCTAGCATGATACGACCAGATATTAATAAGTGTATTCATTGTCTTAAGTAGCTGTTCATGTTTACAGGTCAAGAGTAGTGATGTTTCTAACAGTAATCTAGTTGATTGCCGAGGAGAAAATTGTTGTTCTATTTGTAGCCGGAAGATGTTTTTTGATCCTCAAATTATTCCTGAATTTTGCTGCCCAGTTAATGCACATCACCCCTTGTTATTCATCTCCCCTCTGCCAATACTCTCACTATCTAACCATTGCCCAGAAATGTCACTTTAAGATGTTAACACAAATCACTGATGATTGTAGGAGTGCTGGGTAATGTCACGTAGAATTGGTTGTCACCAGCCTAGAGATGGTGCTGAAAGCCTAATCTGCTTATAGTATATACTTAAATAATTGCCTTCGGACCGGAAATCTCCAGATGTCCCCTTTATTTGGCAACTGATTGGTCCACCTGACGGACACTTGAAATACATAACTTTTTATTATATCTTATCAGAGTAATTTTTTCTTTGTCCTCATGAATTGATCTTACACTCTAAACTAATGGATACAAATTTTATTCAGTGAAGACAGATTTTCCCATTACTGAGATAGGAGATGGCAGTTGGCGCTTTTAAAATTCTAGGACCTGCTAGAGGCCGACATCTAGTTCTGCTGCAAGTTATCCAGAAAGGACAAACTTCTCCCCGTAGAATATGATGAGCACCAACTGCCATCTATCTCAGTAATAAGAAAGTCTTCACTGAATACACATTTTACCTGTAAATTGAGAATTTTGAAAAGAAGTGGATTTTCCTAATAACAAATGCTATAGAGCAGCGGTCTCAAACTCCAGGCTTCAAGGGCCGCACACAGTACAGGTTTTCAGGATTTCCTTATCATTTGACAGTTGGTAAATTAATCTCCTGCGCAGGTGATGATTCAAACTGTGAAATGCTAAGGAAATCTTGAAAACATGCACTGTGTGTGACCCTTGAGGCCTGGAGTTTGAGACCCTTGTTTCTTATTTTTATGTATGCTATTTATATAAGAAAAATGAAAGCGACATTAATACTTCAGTTGAAATAAAAGAGTAATTGCGGTTCAGGGCTTATGTGACACTGTGACGCCACACAAACCCCACATGTCATCACCGCCGGCTTCTGTCTCCCCGCCTTCTGGCCAAATTAATTAACAGGGAGTGATGATGCGGCTGCCACTCTCTTCCTGTTGATTTGTCATTTAGTTAAAAAATGTGGTGAGAGAGATCAGCACTTATTTGGATGCGAGGCTCCCATTGCGTCACAATGTCAGCCAAACTGCAATTACAGACAGTTCTGGAATGGTGCCAGCATGGGGGGTGAGTCCAGACTCCTTTATTTTTAACTGAGGAAAACAAGTGGAATCAGAAGGGCAATCCCCTGAGGAAGCCTACGTGAAACATAAGTAGGGGTTATATTAGTATTGCCTCAGACTCATACTGCTTTCTATTTTTAGTTAACATAAGAAAGACATCTATCATTGCATATATTGGTTTTCTATTATGTCATTTTAATATGTTTTACTATTTATTTTATTGCACTATACGCTTGATGTTTCTAATTATTTATTTATATTCTGCTCTGTCAAAAAAAAAACCCCTTACTTGATATGTGCCGTGTATCTTCCTCTTTGTGTCCTTACCTGATCTGTTCTATGTTAGATCACTGAAGAAGGAGTTGGATATAACTCTGAAATGCGTTGGAAGGATTGGAATAAAAGCCATCATTGCCAGATAACCGTGATCTTAACCTGTTTCATTGTATGAGTAGTGCGGATCCAGGAAACACAGTTCGGTTCCTTTACAAGCTGTGTTCTGACCATGCTAGCTCAGATATTATTTAAAATGTAATCAGAAGGGTTGTCCTATTAGTGAAGTTTAGCATAGCCAGGAGTAGTTGGTGATCCACAGTATCAGATGCTGCAGAGAGATCCAGAAGAATCAGTAGAGCGTAGTTACCATTAGTTTTATCTTTTAGGAGAACCTTTAATAAGGGCAGGTTCTGTAGAGTGTAAAGATCAGAGGTCAAATTGTAAAGGGTCTATCAATGAGAATCAGCAGAGGCATAGAGGATTAGGTAAGAGTGAGCCAACCACCCTATTTGCACCAGGAACAATCAAGGTCCTTATTTCCTATCGTTCTAATTGTTGATTCGTTTCAGTGGGAGGCTTCAATTTTTGAGGATCTTGGTTACAAAACTTTTTGCTTTTTTGTATTGATTAAAAAAAGAATATATTTCTTTTATTTGACTTACATAACACCATTATATTCAGCTTTATAGACTATCACAGCTCTATGTAATGTCCTCAATTCTTTAAGGGGCGAAGAAAAATGTGTTTTCAACATGCTGACTTTCAATATGTAGAATTCATGAGACTTGCAACGATTTCAGGAGTTTTCCATTTAGCAACTAGAGATGAGTGAATAAGTAAAAACCTGCAGAATCGGGGAGAGCATTCTGTTCTGTGTCAGTTCGTAATGAGGCTAACCACTAACCATGAATCATTGTGCTCCATATTTATTGCCATATTTCTTTCCTATTTTTAGGATCCCGCAAATAACGAAATATCCACTTTTTTGTCTTCATTGAATTTTATGAAGCAGTCTACACAGTTCAATTCTCTAAAGTGATATCAAAGAGCTACATTTACTAAATAGTTTCAATAGATTTTGTTGAAAACTGCACAAAAAAAATTGTCACAAATTGGACTTGGAACAAACTATTAATAGAATTTACAATTTTTCTCATCTAAATGCTGCCGATTTCCAGGGGACCCTCTCTACAACGGTTTTTGATACTTATTCCTATCATATGTTGTATAACTATCTATGGAAAATTGAGAAAAAAAACTATTAATGATGGCTCCTCATATCAGGCCGCATGATTCTTCCATGATGTAGTAGTGACTCCTTACTTTGTATAATAAGGAGACCTCCATAATAGTCAAAGATAGTGTTATCCCTCATCACACAGTCATTGCTGCTAAGTTTGAAAACTTAAAAGCACTCCTATATTTACTGTATTAAAAAAAATAATAATGTAACACCCCTTTAATAAGCTCTCTCTCATTTCTCATTTCATGTGAAACTCAACATCTATTCTTGCTCTTAGAAATGAAGGCTATTCCATGCAATAAATTGCCAAGAAACTGAAGATTTCCTACAATGGTGTGTACTACTCCCTTTAGAGGAGAGCACAAACAGGCTCTAACCAGAGTAGAAAGTGAAGTGGGAGGCCCACAGTACAACTGAGCAACAAGACAAGTACATTAAAGTCTCTAGTTTGAGAAATCGACGCTTCACAGCTCCTCAACTGGCAGCTTCATTAACTAGTACCTGCAAAACGCCAGTGTCAACGTCTACAGTGAAGAGGCGACTCCGGGATGCTGGCTTCAAGGTAGAGTGGCAAAGAAAAAGCCATATCTGAACCTGGTTAATAAAAGGAAAAGATTAATATGGGCAAAAGAACACATACATTGGACAGAGGAAGATTGGAAAAAAGTGTTATGGACACACGAATCGAAGTTTGAGGTGTTGGATCACACAGAAGAACATTTGTGAGATACAGAACAACTGAAAAGATGCTGGAAGAGGCCTGACGCCATCTCTCAAGCATGGTTGAGGTAATGTGATGGTCTGGGGTTGCTTTGGTGATGGTAAAGTGGGAGATTTGTACAAGGTAAAAGGGATTTTGAATAAGGAAGGCTATCACTCCATTTTGCAACGCCATGCCATACCCTGTGGACAGCTCTTGATTGGAGCCAATTTCATCCTACAACAGGACAATGACCTAAAGCACGCCTCCAAATTATGCATGAACTATTTAGGGAAGAAGCAGACAGCTGGTATTCTATCTGTAATGGAGTGGCCAGCGCAGTCACCAGATCTCAACCCCATTGAGCTGTTGTGGGAGCAGCTTGACCGTACGGTACGCAAGAAGTGCCCGTCAAGCCAATCAAACTTGTGGGAGGGTCTTCAGGAAGCATGGGGGGAAATTTCTCAAGATTACCTCAGCAAATTAACAGCTAGAATGCCAAAGGTTTGCAATGCTGGAATTGCTGCAAAGGGAGGATTCTTTGATGAAAGCAAAGTTTGAAGGAGAAAATTATTATTTCAAATAAAAATCATTATTTCTAACCTTGCCAATGTCTGGACTATACAGTATTTTGTATTGAATTTGCAAATCATATGATAAATAAAAGTATGAGCTTTCATGGAAAACACAAAATTGTCTGGGTGACTCCAAACTTTTGATCGGTAGTGTTATATATATATATATATATACTCACTTTTGCTGTAATTTAAAGCATTTAATGGACATTAGCCTCAATACACCCTGTCGCTCTTATAATTCTGTCTTCATGCTCTTTTATTTTACAAGAGCTACTCGTTTCTCCACCAACAGAGCACTTTGCTGCAGTGCCCATAGGCAAAAGCAAAAGAGAAGCTGAGATTTAGGAGTCTAAATTATCATTTGATGCCTGAAATATGGAAAAAACGATTTAACATAGTGTAATAAAACGTGCCCGAAATGTTATCAGAAGCCATTACATTAAGTCTTGTTTGAAGACAAGTGTCATTTATGATCATTTTCAGATGAGTAAATGTGTGCACACAGTACAAATGTCTAATCTGTGATAAACACAAAATATCAAACTGTCTGTAATATCCAAAGAATAATATGTGGAATACATGCAGGAAAAAACATTTGGTTTGACCTTAAATTCAGCTTTAGCTACTGGTATATTAGAAAATGTTATGGCCTCCTAAAATAACTGTAAGGCCCCTTTCACATCAGCGTTTCAGATATCCAATGCATTGAGGTTTCCATTGATGAAGAATGCCCCACTATCTTTGTACCCATATACCACACCATACCATTAATTTTTGTGTTCCACCAGTCTTGGAGGGATCTATCCACTGTGGGTTAGTGTTAGACCAATAGCGCTGGTTTTGTTCGTTAACTTCACCATTCACAAAAATGTTTGCCTCCTCACTGAACATAATGTTCTGTGTAAACTGAGGGTCCTGTTCCAATTTTTGTTTTCACCCATTCTGCAAATTCAGTGCGCTGATCTGGGTCATCCTCGTTGAGATGCTGTAGCAGCTGAATTTTGTAAGGGTGCCATTTGAGAGTAGCTAATATCCACCGAAGGGATGTTCGACTGATGCCACTCTCCAGTGACATGCAGCGAGTGCTATGCTGTGGGCTCTTGCTGAATGAAGCTAGGACAGCCACTGATGTTTCTTCATTAGTGACAGTTTTCTTGCGTCCATGGCAAATCCAACACTGAACCTGTTTCATGAAATTTGGCAAGCAGATTGTTAACTGTAGCATGGGAGATGCGTGGTCTTGTAGGGTTGTCTTGCATTGAAATCTGCTGCAATAACCCAGGATGAGCTCAGCACTGCTCCAGTCCACAGGATGTCTTTCTCAGTACTTCTCCGTACTGAAATAACTCCGCCCCAGACCAGAATTTCTAGGGGAGCTCACCCTGAACCAGGGTATAGGTCTTCCCCTTCAGGCCAGGAGGCAGAAAGGTATTGTGTGCTTTAGGTTTTGCCTGGTGTGGATACCCTCTGTTGCTCTCAGGTATGGCACTACCCCCCGAGGGAGATAATGACATAGTGGCATCCGGACTCTAGGGTGCTACATGTATTCTTCTAGGTCCCACCAAATTATGGCGTTCCTCACAATGGTTCCTAAACTTTTCCAAATGCTGAAAGTTCAAAACAGTTCAATATGGCTGTCAAGACTCTTATTTGTGGACAATGATCATGGATTTCTTAGCAACTGTGCATGCAATAGAAAAGAGGCTAATTCACCAAAAGAAGGAGTCCAATAGCATTGTCTGGATGAAAACCACTTTTATGTCTGGTGGAGTAAAAAAAAGAATAAAAAGGTAAAGTATTAAAATAATAAAAAGTGTCAGTGAAGGTGTTGTTGGTCCTATACCAGGACCTTCCTCAGGTCTATCCATTTAACCATTGAACCTGAGGAAGTTCCTTGTACGGGACTGTAAATGCGTTCATACTGATACTTTTTATTACTTTAATATTTAACCACGTTTTTATCCTGATCCTGAGCGTCCGACCTGCAGTGCCATTTTCTAATGAGAATAAAAATGTAACAATCTGATGATCACTGCAGGTTACATGGTAGAACACCCACCAATAAGTAAGTTATTGCCTATCCTGTGGATAAGAGATAAAGGGTTGACCAGTTAAACATGTTAAGAAACTCAAAACCTAATTACCTATATACAGTGCTTTGCAAATTAATTGGGACCAAGCATTTTTTAAGTAAAATCGTAAGTTGGTGTTTTGGGGCTTTTTTACAGCTGATGGTACAGGGAGCTTATTTCCTGTTGATGGTATGATGAATTCATCCAAATACATAAATTTAAAGGGACATTCCAACAAGATTTGGCTCCATACCACAATTCCAAGTGTGTGAAGAAATTCCTGGAAGAAAATAAAGTAAAAGTGCTGGACTGGCCTGGCAATTCACCAGACTTAAATCCTATAGAAAATTTGTGGAGCATTGTGAAGAGACGTCTTTGCAAAATGGACTGTACAACCAAAGAACGCATGATAAACAGTGCCATACAAGTGTGGTTCCATGATGAAGAATTGAAGAATTTATGCAAAAACTTGGTAGAATCAATTCCAAAACGCATTGAAAATCTCATATATGCTAAAGGAGGACATATTTCATACTAAAATTGGTATGTAACAGTGCATTATAACATTTTATTATTAAATATTCAAAAATGTTTTTTTTTGCTTTGTCCCAATTAATTTGCACATCGCTGTATGTCTAAAGGTACTGTCACATGGGCCGATGTTGCAAGCAACATCACTGAAAAGTCCCGGGTTCAGCAATGTTGAAGCGACATCGCAAGTGCGTTGTGCCATGTAACAGCACAATGCAACTGCAATAAATCGCTGAATCGCAGTTGACAGGTTTACCAACATGTTGAAAAACCTGCCAATGTTGCTCCAGCGATCTGCTAACATCGCTCTGTGTGACACAGCGATAATAACAATGTTGCAAGCGATTTCGCCTATTCACAACATTGATGCGTATCGCTCGCTGGGTTGTACACAACCCAGCGAGCAATAGCTGCTGCGGCATCGCAACTGCGTCGCTTACAACATCTTCCGTGTGATACCTAAGTAAGCGATGTCGGAAGCGGGCGCGCACCCGCGGGATCGCTGCCAACATCGCTTCAACTTTGCAATGTTGCAATGTGTGATGGTACGTTTAAAGGAGTTGTCCAGGTTTGGCACATAACTCTGCAGTCACTGTATGTGACAACAAAGTTGTGCATCCTTACAGCTCGTGCTGTCATGGTTCACCAGTGCGTGACTTGATGGACATGTGACAAAAGTATGCGATTTGTAAACTTCTAGTCACATCCTAACTAGATATGTGCGGCCTCCCTCAATTCACTGTATTAGACATACAGTCTAATTGGAATCTGACTAAGGCTGGGGTCACATATGCAGTTCTATTTTGGAAACCTGATCCGGTTTTGAGCTTTCAAAAAGCTCAAAACCGGAGCATGAACCGCTCCCCATAGGAACCCATTATGTTAACCGGATTGCACTACATGCAATCCGGTTACCGGCTCCGGATCTGCAGCCTGCGCTAAAAATCATGCAGGCTGCAGTTTTCGGAACGGGGCTGGCAACCACAATGCGGTAACTGGATTGCTCTGGATGTGTAATCCTGAGCAATGCAGTTACCGTATACTTTGTTCATCCCTGCTGCCGCAGGGATGAACAAAGTGTTAAATGTGTAATACAACATTAAATATTAATATTAGCTGTGGGCAACATGTCTCTAGGGGGTGCCCACCCCCCTAGAGACATGTTGTCCACTCCTCTCAGCATGTTAGGGGTTAATAAGGCATTTACAGTAAGCTGGCTATTGTCAGCTTTGTACAAATGTATGAATGAAGCCGCTGCTCCCCTGACATTAGAGCAGATACTGTACGTAATGTAGGTATAGTATTTGCCGCTGTCCGAGGTCCTGTAACAATTAACATTAGGTCTATTGGGGTGCGCTGCCCATAGACCTAATGTTAATGGCTACAGGACCTTGGACAACGGCAGATACTATACCTACATTACGTACAGTATCTGCTCTAATGTCAGGGGAGCAGCGGCTTTATTCATAAATTAGTACAAAGCCGACAATAGCCGGCTTACTGTAAATGCCTTATTAACCCCTAACATGCTGAGTGGAATGGACAGCATGTCTCTGGGGGGGGGAACACCCCCTAGGTACATGTTGCCCACAGTTAATATTAATATTTAATGTTGTAATACACATTTAACACTTTGTTCATCTCAGCGGCAGCAGGGATGAACAAAATATACGGTAACTGCATTGCTCAGGATTACACATCCGGAGCAATCCGGTTACTGGATTGCGGTTTCCTGCACACATTTTTCCTAAAAAATGTGTGTGAAGGCAATTGCGGTTACCGCCTCCGGATCTGGAGGCGACAACCGCAATTGCCTTGGCAAATGTGACCCCAGCCTGAGTGTATTCTAGCCCAATACTGGTACTGTAATGTAATAGGCTAGGGTTACACATGAGCCCTGGATCCGCTAAAAGCATCCATTTTTCAACTTAGAATTTTGTGAATAACGGATCCCTTAACGGATCCATAGGCTCCAATGCAAAAAATGGATTGTGTAAAGTGCACAAAAAAACGCTATGCGTTTTTGTAACGATATATATCCAGTTGTATTGAAATGTGCTTACGGTATACTTTTAGATGCAGCATAGATACATAATGTCTCCCCTTTAGCTGCTGTATTTACTACTAAACAAGCAACATCGCAAAAGCATTGATCAAAGCCACCACACCTCTTGTCAAAAGCGAGTTCAAGTTTGGTGCACGGCTCTTGGCTGCCCGACTGCTATGGGCACCTAGAAAATTCGCCTTCATCCTTAACTATGTGGTCTATTGTTGTTATTAGTTATTTTACTTTAGTTTTTATATTAAGCAATTTAAAAAATTATTAAAAATGATAGCCATTGATGTGTTTACTCAGTATTGTGTAAAAAGTTTATAGTCTTTCTGCAGTAAATTTATAAAAGAAAGTAAATAAATGGCAGCAGAGTAATGCATTAACACAACATTTATTATCACAACTCTATCAAATCTTCTGCATTAGACGATAACTGGAGCTATAAATTCAGACTATGGAGGAATCCGCCGGACTGTAATGGTGAAATACCGCACTGACTTTATATTTACCTTGATGCAATTCATCTTAACTTCCTAATAAACCCACAGCAATTGGAAATATACTGTATGTCATGGGTCATAATTAAAGTCGTTGTCTGAAAAATTCAATCCTTATTTATAGGCAACCTGTGAAGATGAACCATCAGTCTGATGTGCCAGCAGAAGGTTGTAAAGTAAGAAGAAAACTCCTGCACAATGTAGTCAGTGGCCATAAGCTATGCACACTCATACAGGGAAGCTGTTAATCATTGATTAAGACCACCCACTGGACTTCTAGTTTAGAATGAGCAGGTTTTTGAGTGAATAAAATACAAACTATACTGAAAATGTTCCCACAAACTTACTTATATATGATCTCCTCTCTGTAACATGACCCCATAGACTAGATCAGAGGTTCCCAACTCCAGTCCTCAAGGCACACCAACAGTGCAGGTTTTCAGGATTTCCTTAGAAATTGGAATCATCCCCAGTGCAGGTGATTCAATTATCACCTGTGCAATACTAAGGAAATCCTGAAAACCTGCACTGTTGGTGTGCCTTGAGGACTGGAGTTGGGAACCTCTGGACTAGATAGCAAGCCTATAGGTTGCCAGCTCAACCATCAACCACAGATTTGGTCTGTTTGATCAAATGTTGTGGAAGGAAAACATAAATTGAATGGCGAGTAATAGTGGACTATATGTGGATTGTCTATCTTGATCATGACTAGAGATGAATGAACCTTCAAGTCACCAAACTTCCCGGTGTTTAGCAAATCTTTTCGGGTTAGGAGTTGGGGTGCTATAGATACACTGCAAAAGTAGCCTAAAAGTGAATAAAAGTCGTTAAAAAATAATAAAATTACATACTCACCTTCTGACGCCTGCATCGGGACCGGCTGAGAAGACATCCGATCGCTGGACAAGGACCTGTCACTACCAGCCAATCAGATGGCCGGTAGCGATCTGGCCAATCAGATGGCGCCACGTCACAACTACGTTTGCAAGGTCCTAAATGTACTGTCAGGACCTTGCAAACTGGCCAATCAGGTGACTGCTAGCAATGACGTAGTTGTGACGTGGCGCCATGTGATTGGCCAGATCGCTACCGGCCATCTGATTGGCTGGTAGTGACAGGTCCTTGTCCAGCGATCGGATGTCTTATCTGCCGGTCCCTGTGCAGGCGTCGGACAGGTGAGTATGTAAGTTTATTATTTTTTAACAACTTTTATTCACTTGTAGGCTACTTTCGCAGTGTATCTATAGATACACTGCGAAAGTATTCGCACTCGCTATACTCACAATGAGTAGCGAGTACCGGTACCTACTCATTGCAAGTATAGCGAGCAATAATAATAAGGTACTCGCTCATCCCTAGTCACGCACAGTGCACCAAAAAAGTTTGGCTGTTCAAAAAGTGTGCTCATCTCTAACCATGACGCCCCTAGACCCTAAAACGACATACAGAAAATGTTTGTTTTCATGCAACAATTACTTTACATAATATAAACTAGATTTTTACAGCCAGCTCTATAGTGTAGAGTGTATATATTTTTTAATAGATTCTCTGTTATTCTCTTTAAAAACACCAATGATGGTTTTGGCTATTTTCCTAAGGTATCGTTCACAATCACATTTCATTTCTTCGGAGTCATTTTTGATGACCCCCACTTGTTCCTCCTAACAAACAGTTATTCCCTAAAGCTCCTAGTCCACTCAAAGCTTTACTCAAAGCCATCTAATAAAAGTGTCAGGACTGAAAATCGCCTTTATTTGTTCAGTGGGATTTGTGTTATGATAAGACGCACCATATGGAAATGTAAGATGTTTGTTAGGGTTAAAGCATATGTGTTGGATTTCATCATCGTATAAACATCGTTCTAGCTAGAAAAATGATGATATATGAAGGTTTCATAATTCTAAATGTGTATTATAGAAATGAATTGCTTTGCTATATTACATATTGTATTAAAATTAATTTTATGAGGACCCCATATGAGTAGGGGTTATCCCCAGGACAGGCTGTGAGTAAATAATCTCCTATCCTTTTAGAAGCCATAATTTACTATTTTGGGAATAACTCTTTTAGTCTCAGATGGTATGGGGTGCTATAAAGCCTGTCTGTATGACACAAATTACAAGATGTCAGTTCTGATGATTACAGTGGAGGGTGAACAATGCCATTCAAAACTTCCTGTGGATAAAAATTGGACTATATTATATTTTGGTCAATCCTCAATAGCCTCTTTTCCCATGAATAGCAGCACCAGAGATGCCTGACAGCGGTTCATCCCTTCCATTATTTTTATAATTACACTTAAACGGGGCTGTTCACTTTTGGGGAAAAATTTACTTTACTTGAATGTTTGCCTAAAACTAATTTTGGCAATTGAGTTTCTTCTATAGTCTTTGTGGTGCATTATGAACTGCTGGCTGCTGAATGGGTTAAATGAGAATCTGTCAGTCAGCTCTCTGACAGTCCAATAGGAGAGTTTCCAACTCTTTTATCATTGTTTTTTGAGATACACAATGCTGATTGGTGACCACACTAAAGTTGATTGTGCGGGGAAGCAGAGAACCTGTAAAGATAAATGGTGCAGTTACTTTTACCATTTCTCGCATCGCTGCCCTTTGAAGATGTTACCGATCCAAGGTGATAGAAGCTGCGGGATAGGAGAGTACAACAAATCATCATCAGGGGGCGATGATAAAAGTTATGTGAGTGACACCACTGCCAACCATGATAGATGGGGCGGTGCTGGTGTTACACACTGCTTCTATTCCACCCCCATGATGGTGTCTTCTTTTGCAATTAGAAGATGCAGTGGCGGAGACATGAGCAAAGCGCTAGCACTGCAGCCATCTCTACCCAGAGCTTCCATTACCAGAATGTCTTCAGAAGGCAGTGATGCTAGAAACTGTAGTAAATAACTGCAGGACCACCTCACCTCCTGATGACATTCTGTTCCAGGAGGGCAGAGAGATTGGGTGGGGTGCAACCGCCCAGGCTCTATATCAGGTGGGTGCAACAACACAGAAGTAGATAAATCTGGAGAAACAAAAGGGAAAAGAACGTCCATATAACAAGTGCAAAGCCAGTCACATATGCAAGCAAAAGTGAATTTTATTGTAATATAGGCAAAAAAACATGAACCCAGTGATTAAAAACAACTTAAAGCAATGCGTCCAGATCACTCATACATCTTGTATGTAAAAATCAACCAGGAGAGCGATGTACCTATAATCTGTATAAACAGGGACCATAGACATAGAATAGATATGGCACCGTATATGACATTTAATCATGCCCCCTAATAAAGTAGGACATAAAGCTTATAATAGCACTTAGAAATAGGGGAACAGAGAAATTTACAACCAAGGGTGACAGATAACACTGGATGACACCTAGGAATTGTGCAAGTAATGCATGTCACTGTTGGTATAGGGTAACTATCTAGATACACCATATGACATTAGGTTAACACAGAAATTTTCTCATAGGAGTATGGGGCAGTTCAGAGGTTAACACAGCAGTGACTATATTGTTGCATACAAGCCCCAAGCATTTGTGAATAAGAGAGTCAATATTTGAATAACACTAATACAATAGACATGAAAATTATTCACAAGAACTGAGCACACAGTCTTACAAACAACCTACAATGTCAATGAATACCCTAACCAGAAGAAAGAGTAGAGTCAGAAACAACCCCAGGTGTGACCCTAGAGGTAGCCATCAATTGGATAATTATTGGTAACAAGAGTCCCTGTATACTGGGGGGAGTGGAACCCCAAGCGTGTAGAGTGGTCCACAGGCCCCACGCGTATCGCTGCTGTGGCTTTGTTAGGAGGGGATATAGATGCTTCAGAAAGTGAGTGCAGCCCAAGCCTCCTGTGACATCCCATCACTTGAGACTCTCAAAACGTCAGAGGAAGTCAAGTAAGAAAACACTTATAGGGATGAGCTAGGTAAGGAGAAGTGTAGGCTAATGCATAATAATGCAAATTACAAAAATGATCAGGTTGTAAAGATAGATATTTAAAAAAAGACATTTTAAGTATTGGACCATCCTTTTAAAAGATATGTAAGGATGGTGGATACAACTGCCAGGGAAACAGCTTTGACACGTCTATAGCCACCTTTTGTCTTAAAGAAAACTAATACTTCAATAGATGTTATTGTTAATGCGCTTGACCACGGGTAGAATTCAGTTTATCAGGATATGTTATTCTCTTGTACCCACTTTTATGTAAAAAATTAAGGTTCACTGAATCGCATTGTTCATTGTAAAGCATCTACAGGCTACCATGTCCAGGCAGAGAGTCATAGAGCACCTATTTGGCATGTGGCCAGGATCGTTAAATGGTCGATTTTGACTTTTAGGACTGTTACATCCACTAAGTGACACTATAGTTCTAGTCCTTCCTTTCTAGAGAGCATTATTCCATATTTAAATTCTGAAAGGTACTTTGCATGGCCTAAAATTCACCTTACACTGGCTTGGCTGGCACTCTCCATGAGGAGAAGCGTTCCTCCTTAACCTCCAAGAAGAGTCTGGAAACTCATCTGAGTAAAGCAATTTATGATGTTCTTTGGGAATCCTGATTATCACAGCTTATACAATATTTTTTGAATTATAAAGCGCACGTTTCTTCCCAAGCATTTGAAAGGAAAATGGGTACGTTTGTATTTTAATCCGGTTGTAGCTAAGAGAGGGTACACAGGGGAGCGGGGTCATAGTAGACCTTGTCCCCACTACATGGAAGGCGCCAGCGATGACAGAAGTAGAGTCGCTGCTACGGGCAATGCTGTGAGAGCCGAGGGCTCGATCTGTGCACGCATTGCCTCCAGGCACCATTTATTTGAACTACTGGGAAGGCTCCTTTTTAATTAGAAGCCAAAATATGTCACACACAGACATTTATGTGACCGTACTGTAATTCTGTAGGCTCCAATTTCATATAGAAGTTTATGGAGTTTTTTTCTGTACGATTGATATAGAATCCAAAAGAAAAAAAAATGTCATGCATCAATTATTACTGAGATATGCCAAGTAATATGACATAGTAAAATGCATCATATGGCACTCAACATCTAACTGATAGTTCCATTGGCCATAGCAATGTAGATTTTAACTTTTTCTAACATCTGTGACCCTAATGTCAGAAGAGTTGACCTCAGCTGGCAGAAGGACTCCTGAAATAACCTCCATCTCCCATGTAAGTGGCTATTTTACAGTACTTTAAAGGACATCTTAGGCTTAATATTGTTCTAGAATTGGAGTTGTTGTTGTGATGGCATTGATATATGGTTCTCTGGATGTAATAACATGAGAAACCGTCCGGTGCTTCAGCTTGTAACAATAGTGCTATAGAATGTTAAGAAGGCTTATTAACAGCTAAATCTCATTTTCTTTTATTTCTTTTGTAATGAATACCGACCCAATTAACACTTCAATGACTATGAATGATGAATAATATAGATGCAAAAATGTGGGCCCAGAATATAAAATACAAATTAGCAATAAAATAATACAGATGCTCACCATTATCATCCTAATAAACTACAAAAGTAACACTCTTAATAATAATATCACCCCCCAGTCACTTTCTGTGCTATTTTTAAAAATGGCGCCTGCCATATTAGCTGATAGTTTCATTTGTATAAGGACAATAAAAAGTGTTTTGCATATGAAAGATACTTTGTACTATTCTTAAGCCATCATGTTATACAATTGATGGAGCTCCCCGAAACAGATCAAATTTGACAAAATTGTTGGCAATACTGGGTAAACGCTCAAATGTTTGTAAAGTCTGTGTCCAGTACAAACCTTGAAGTCTGGGTCACTCATCCCTAATCTTTAGCTCTGAGAGGATGAACATTTTAATACAAATTTGGATAAACTCCAAATGGATAAACTTCATGTTTCTGAAGAAGCACTGTGAAAAATGGAATCCCCAAATGGTTATATGAGTCTAGCATTATGGAAGTGAAAACAGATGGAAGGGGGCATAATAGCAATTTTAGCACAGGGGGAGATAGTTACTTTGCACAATATACTGTGATTGTAATATATTTGCAATATATGATATAAGTTCAGTATGCTTTTTTCTCCACTTATGAGCCTTTTTTCATCTTCTCCCTGCTTCCTGAACTCACCATCTACTTTGAAACACAGTTCAGTCTGTTTGGGTCAAAGCAAGAAGGACCGCAAGCCATCCTGGTATTAATGGTCACCCACCTTGTACTGTATGTGTGATCTGCATCCTAGTATATATGGCCCTCATCCTGATTTATATATCCTCATCCTGGGCCCATACTAGTATGCATGGCCCTTACCCTGGGCCTATCCTGGCATAAATGGCCCCATCCTAATACATTTGGCTTTCATCTAGTCCCAACCTGGTATATATGGACTCCATTCTATAATATATGGCCCTCTTTCTGGTATATATGCCCCCCACAATAATTGAGCTGTGGTGCCCCACCAGGTAGGCCACCACCAGAGGTACTGCGCTCCTCCATTAGGCTGGAATCACACTGTCTGTGTAATATGTGACTAAGTCGGGACGTGTCACGGATGACTAACTTGGACTGGCCTTCCCCCTCTCTGGACGGGAGCGTCAGCTGCTTGTGTTTCTGTAGCTCCACACTCCTGTCCTGACAGGGGGGAGGCCAGTCCTAAGTTAATAATCTGTGACACGTCCGACTTAGTCGCATATCACACGGACAGTGTGATTCCAGCGCTAGAGGGGGAGTTGTGCCTCTGGTCTCCAGGCACTGGGATGGTGCAGTTCAGATTCCCACACACACACAACACTTAGGACCCCTGTGACGCTGGGTGGACCCAGAGGGAGGACCCAAGCATAGCCTGGAGGGAAAGTGTAGAGTTAAAAAAAACAGAAGGAGAGTAGAAGAGAACATCGGAGGGAAAGGAGTGGAATGGAAGTCGGGAGAGTAGGAGCGGTGTGGTGCTGACTCCCGTGGGCTGGAGCATGACCACGCTCGTACCGGGAGGGAAAGACCAACAGGTGTAGAGGAGGAAAGGAGCCCTTGGGGTATGTAATGAGACGTAGATCCCCGTATTCCTGCATCTGGCGAGACAGATGGGCTGATGGACGACACAGGGACCCGGCCCTGAACATGGCATGGATGCTGTATGCCCAAACCGTTGAACCAGAGGCCCCAGGCTTCTAAGGGGAGCTGTGGCCAAACACCCGACACAACTTGGACAAGGCAGTCGAAGTTAGAAGCAGTGCCCAGAAGGGGTACAACTGAGCACCCGTGGCTGTCAGTACCTGAGCTGTGTGCTGTGGAGGCACTGAGAGGAGCATCAAGACGACCTCATATTGCTGAGGGACCAACAGAGACAGAAATACCTAGTAAGAGAGAAAGGAACACCAACCAAGGCTCGGCTGCACTGACCCAGTTCTGGAGACAACGGTTAACCGGAGGTTGGCAAGGGAAGTACCCGGCGGCCGTGCTGAGACATCTGAGTAAAAGTAACAGAACTCCAGCTGTGGTGTGTGAGACTTTTCTTAGCGGCGACCACCGGCCACAGAGGCCACTTGAGACACCAGGGTGCTGATAGGAGAAATATGAAGGGTTTCAGTGGTTAATGGGGCACTCAGAAGGAGAGGCAGAAGACAATTATTTAAAGCAATCCTTACATTTACTGTGTTCAAGGTCTTCACAACGTGTTTCAGCGGCAAGCTCCGCCTTCATCAGGTGATGACCACTGCATCTGGAGATCCAGGGCAGGACTGAAGCCCACAGGGTCGGGTACACCTCGCCACTCTCTGCAGCCCCCATGGTCACCATACACTGATAGATCGCTGCATAAACTGCAGGAGGCCAAACTATCAGTGCATGGCGTCCATGGCGGCTGCAGAGAGTGGCGAGGTTTAAATGTAAGGATTGCTTCAAATAATTGTCTCCTGCCTCTCCTTCTGAGTGCCCCATTAACCGCTGAAACCCTTCATATTCCTCCTGTATACACGCGCCGTGGGCGGGCAGTGGGAGCTGCACAGTAGCAGAACTAGCAGGGGCTACAGCCTGACAACAGGATCTGTCGGCGCTGCAGACCGAAGTACCTGCGGTGACGTCAAACTCGCGTGATCGATCACGTGACCTGCCAACCATTTAAATCCCGGAAGCCCGGATTCGGCGCAAGGTGCGCCGTAAGCATCAGAGGCAAAGCTATTGGGTTATGCCATGCGCATAACCCTGCCAGGTGAATACCCATCACCTCAAAACTCCACCAAACACCAGGGTTTCACTAGGAGCGCCCCTCCTGTCATTTTGTATTTATTACCGGGGTGCTGATGACCTAATGAACATGTGCAAGGGCACGAACTGACTCCTCCATCCTTTTGCCCTGGGGACTGCGCTCCACCTGCCGGGAGCAGAACCATCCAAGCTACCGGTAACCATCCTCAGAGGTTCTGAAGCAGGGGCGGCTGCCCTGGCCGCATACCGCAGGTGGCATCACGAATACCCCTTTTCGCCGTCATCCCTGTCATCTTTCTGCTCTGTTTATTAAAATGACAACGCAAGGGTCACGGGACCAGGTCTCAGCCCCCGTCAGTCCTTGTGGAAAGAACTGAGAGTGAAGAACAACTGCTGCCCGGTCCCCGAGTACCCCCGACCCTGGAGTGGGCGTGTCAGAGCCATCCTATTGTATATGGCTGCCATCATGCTGCAGACATAAATAAACAATTCTACTGATGTTTCCTCTGCTCCCTGATGAACTGTGTCCTCTTCTGATTTCAGCAACTGACACCGACATCAGCTGCCAGGATATTAGCTGCTCCCCACCCCGGACTATAGGGTTGAGGAGCAGTGACTAAGCTTTGTCTTCTGCAGTCTGTCTTCAATAAAAAGTTGTAGTGGCGGCTCATGTGCAGACCGCAATCTCTGACGCCGTTATATTGAAGACAGTCTGTAGGTACCTAAAATGGTGTCAGCCACAGCGCTAGCGCAGTCGCATCTTAAAGTCTAAATAGATTAGACTTGAAGCTATGACCATGAATACGCTACCACCGGCAGCATTTTGGACAAGAACTGTGGATTCTACAAAATTTGTTCAATGACATGGTGCCAGAAATTGCAGTCTACACATGCACTGTCACCCGGCAGCATTTATTTGAATACAGATGGCAGAAATGACCTGCCTAGGGGTCTTTGGGAACTCGGTACCCAGGCGTTAGTGCTGGGGTGATGTCTCGGTGGCCAGTGCCCGGGCCCATAACCTTGGGGTTCACTGGGTAAAAAGGGGAAAATAATAAAAAAAAGAAAGTCTCGTGATGCCACCTGTGGATCTGGTGAAGGCACAAGCGCTGCTACATACCTCCGGGGATGATAAACGGGCAGCTTGAGTAGCACAGCTCCCACAGGCGGAGCCGGGTCCCCGGGGCCGTGCTGCTGCTGAGCTGGTTTTTGTGGCAGCAGCTACTTAACTTCCCCTGAGGAAGTGAACCATTGAGGTCCATGAAACAGCTGTAGGGTAGTGTGGAAGAAGGGGAATCTCCAGTCTGCACTGACATTGCGCTTTAATATGCGTATGTGCAATATGGACATGGGTTGGTGGAGTATGGTCTAAATAGGCCACCCCACTTTGAATTTTCTAGGCACTAGAATGTTACCAGCATTTTTTTTGTGCATGCCTTTTATGTGAAGTTGCTATCCGTAATTGTTTCATGTACTATGTGGTGTTGAATCGCTGAGGGGATACAGATCACTGTTTACCCAAATCATCAAACCATATGTCAGAGACCAGGTTGCATCACTCTATGTATGTAATTTTGCATGTTCTTATGATGTTGGTACATAACCATGTGCCTTTTCTAGGTTACTAACTACTCCATGTCCTGAGCTTATAATGATTGTTGTAATGACATTGCAGATTCCGTCTGTGCTATACGTTCTTATGGTGCCTTTTTACTCATGACTTTTGAAAAATAAAAAAACATAATCTTTTTCAACTCAAATTGTCTTGTGTGTACCTTGCTGTTGTAGTCATATTTGTTACTTGAATACTCCTGAGGGGAGTAATATTGGTCTTTAATTTCCTACGATTGTACACAATGTGTTTGAATGTGGATTGGTCAAGTAAAAACTCTTCAGAGATGGTTTTGTTACTTTCTCAACTGACAAGCATCAGCAAGTCTTCTTCTATGGGCCTCAGAAATCTCTTTTGTTCATGTCATGATATACTTCCTCAAATGTTTTGGAAAAATCAGACTTTAAAAGATCAGAATTCTTAAAAAACAGGTTACCCACTCACACGATTGTCTTCCCATTGATTAAAAACACTAGACTCTAATTTTACCTTTAATTTATCGGCTAATCGTAAAGGTTCACATACTTTTGCCACTCACAGACACACGACATATTTGATCACAATATTTAATATAACTCAAGCAGAAAAGCGTAAAACATAAAAACTTGGCAGAAAAGGTTCATGGGGTTATTTAGGAGCTTTATTCCTAAGCATGTATGGCAAAAAACAGCAACTGGGTTTGGTTAGTGGACAAACTCTACAAGCCAAGTTTGTGATGTTTCAGTACATTTGAAAATAATCCAAAACAGCCTACTTCAAATCAATAAATTCCAAATAACAGAGTAAAGATCCAACTAACAACCAAAGGAACTCATACATATCATAATAACAATTTTTTTTATTAGTAACAGCAAAATTATAAAAGCACATTAACAAAAATATATAGGGAGAACTATGAAAAGAAAAGTAACAACAAATATGACACCTCAATGCATAAAAAACATACATACTGTATATATTAGATGAATAAAGTATGTTGTAGCTGTATCCCTGTAGACTCATTATTAGATTGCCTGGGAGATGGCCAAGAGGCGAATCAAGTAAAGCCTCTTTTATGAGCTGTACCGTGCCCACTTTGTCTGTTACCATCTACATACTGTGCATCATATACACCTCTGGTGGGTTGATCATGGAAATAACCCCACAGTTTCTCATTGGATGAGCATCATCTGACAGTCTCATTGCCAGACACTTCATTATGAATCCTATGAGATGCAAGGAAGTTCATCTGTTGAAAATAATCAAGTTAATTAATCCAGTTTCTATATATATATATACCTCTAGGGCCCACTATACAGGTGTCATGACGTGGCATTGTAAGCATCCAGACACGGTGCGAGACAGTGGCGCAAGGACCAACAAGGTCCAGGCCACTACCAACAACAGACTGGGGAAACATTGGGGGGAGGGGAAATACAACAGGGGCCCTGTTCATAGGGAACAGGGGAAAGGACACCTCATGAGCTCACCAGCGAATGTGCCTTAATCTCCCTACTGTGCCTATATGAGTTCTTTCACCCCATCGGCAAGCAGGATACCTATGCCCGTGCTGGCCCTGATGTTAACCCTCAATAGGAAGATGGTGACGGGCAAACTGGTCCCAACCACTGCAATAAACAAGACAAGAGGTGAAGGGGAGGCAACTTAATGCCTGTTGCCACAATCCATGGCAGCAGACAGCTTGGCAAAGATCAGCTCTCCAGAGTAATACCTACACCTCAGGTAGCCAGGCCAGGAATGAGTTAAATCACCAGCAAGGGATGCTGGATCATGTGACCATATAAAGGAAATGGGGGTGATCACAAAGTAGCCATGCCTGGAAGGAGACCTAGGGAGCTTGTTAGCAACAGAAACTAACATTAACTCCAACACTGCCAAAGGAAAGAAACATATATAATATGAAGTCTCAATACAAAAAAGAAGCAGAGGTCCCAAACTATCCTAGAGGAAACACCTGCTGAGAGTTCAAAATATATTAAAGAAAATGCAGCTGTCACACTGAGTGCAAGGAGCGTACGGAAACAGTGTGTGACAGGGAAACACGGCCCAACAGTGTCCAGCATACTACATAAAACAACAGGCGGGGAGACATTGGGGAGAGGACAAACACAGCAGAAGGCCCTGCTTGTAGGGAATGGGGGAGAGGTGACCTCTTGCACTCACCTGCGGCTGTGCCCTGATCTCACTACCATCCCTATATGGGTTATTTCACCCCGTTGTTGAGCAGGATACCTAGTCCCTTGCTGGCCTTGTTGTTAACCCTCAACAGGGAGATGGCCGGTGGGAACACTAGTCCCAACCACTGCACGAAAATCAAGAGGGGAAGGGGAAATAGACAGGGAAAACAACTGCAGATCAGCTATCTAGAGAAGCTCCTTCACCACAGATAGTCAGGCTAGGAATGAGTTCAATCACCAGCAAGGTTTGCTGGAGCATGTGACCATATAAAATAGATGGGAGTGTTCACAAAGTAGCTACACTTGGAAGAAAACTAGGGAGTTTACTAGCAATAGAAAACTGGCATTAACTCCAAAACTGTCAAAGGAAAGAAACACATTTAATATGAAGTCTTAATACAGAAAAAAGGCAGAGGTCCCAAGCCACTCACAAGTTTTCAAAGTAAGAGAGACAAATGTAACAGCAGTTTAGAGAAAACAGTGGAGTAATCAGGCAGTATATAGGCATGTGCACATATATGATCCCATTACCCTCAGATCGCATCCAGAAAGTTAATACATATTGGCAGCAAGAACTACCCATGCACAGAGGTGTCAGCCTGTGCCCCTTAATACATTTAGAAGACTCAGGCTCCTCCTTTTATTTATTGGCACATAAGGGGGAATTTATCATTTCCTCTTTGACCAAAAATTGAAGCAAAAAAGTAAAAAATGTTGCTTTTAGCACCAGCCCCAATATTTTGTTTGCAAGTGGGTTGTATGTTAGTAAAAGGGGCATGGCCTATCAGCACATAACAAGATAACTACAATATATGGCAGAAAATATTTTCTGCTGCATCGGTAGTAAAAGATGCACCCAATTTATTGAGTTATGCACTTTTTAATAAATGTGTTGCACCCTACCCCAGCAGGCTAAAAGATTATCACACAAAATGCTACTCGTGATAAATTCCCTCCTTAGTGTACGTCCATATCCTTTCTGCATGGAAACACAATGCAACATTTTTAGTCATTCCACACTGGACCTTGGATGTGTTTCCTAAAATAACTGCTAAGTAAAGGTGTTTGCATGTACGATCAATGGATCACAGATCAATGGATGTCAACAAACTGTATAGCAAATAAAGATATCTGCTTCCTTTTGATACATTTTAAAGAGGATGTGTCACCCCTTGGTGCTTTCAAAAGTGACAGCACCACTGAATGCAGAGTTTCTACTGCATTCAGGGAAGCTGTGTACTAAGGCTCTAGCCCCCCTGTACCCCGAAAAAAACAATTTGCAAACTTCACAGTTAAGAGGTCCCGTGGGTCAGATCTGATTAAAGGCCATACCACACGCTTCAATATCATTGATGACATCGTTCAAAAGTCACGTGTTTGGTGACGCACGAATGATGTCATGAACGACATCGTAGCATGTAACACTGCGATGTCACCAGTCAAATTGAACGATCCTTTAATGAATCATTCATCCCAGATTTGTGAACATGTTCTCAAATCTGGCAATGAACGATCCTTCAATCTGCAGGATTGTGCTGTGTGACATCGCGATGAACGATCTCCCAGCGGCACAGCCTATGCTGGGAGATGGTAACTATCGTACACGTCGGGTTACTAAGCACCGCGCGGCGCTTAGTAACCCAATGTGTACCTTGGTTACCAGCGTTCTCGCTGGTCGCTGATCGTTGGTGAATCTGCCTGTGTGACAGCTCTCCAGCGATCAGAACGATGTTGTTAGCAATAGCGCGTGCATGAGATCGCTAACAACATTGTTCACAAGATTGAAGTGTGTCACGTGGCCTTAAGAGATTCTCACTGCTGGCACAGTCCTCCCTGCCTCCTCCTTGCGTGTTCCGCCCCCTCTATGTGTCTGCTGCCACCTCCTTTTCTTCTGGGTCTGGCCTCCTCTTCTGCTCCTGCTCTGTGTCAAATTTGCGCCTGTGCCATACAGCGCCGAGCCTCGCTCATCCCAAATGCTGTGCGCCTGCATGACGTCACAAGGCCTATAATAAGGTGTCTCATTACCAAGATGCTACACATGAACCATCTCATGATGGATAAAGTGAGCTGTCTAAAGACCTTAGGGAAGGAGGAAGAGGGTGTCATATCAGTGATACAACCTATTTTAGTTTTTCAAGCAGATAACAGTTTTATTTAACACTTTAGTCTGCTTTCACATTGCGATTTTTTCCTGTCAGTGGGAAACCTATTTTTTGCAGGACAGGATCACATTTGATTTTCACGGACCCTGACCCAGAAAGGGCACTTTCACTTCCGCAGTGTATATACATACATTGCGGTAGTGAAATGAAGTAAAGCAAGGGTTAAAAATAAAAAATCACGCCAGAGAGGTGAGGACATTTTTTTTTATTTTTAACCCTTGTTTTTGTAAATTTCACTTCCGCAATATATGTATATACATTGCAGAAGTGAAATTAAAGGGGAACAGCATGCTCAGTACACTAAAATCGGGTCCTGGAAACGATCCGATGTTTTCCCGGACCCATGCTCTATAGGCCCCATGTTGATGGCAATGGATCGTGTCAGATCTGATTCGGTCCGATTTGGTCCGCTGTCCTCAAAATCTGACCAGTCTCCGATTTTGGGTTCAGCAAGTAATCTGACAGAATCGGATCCTACACAAATTGGATGCCATTAAAGCCAAATCCGATCAGATCCGTTGGCCATAGGGATACGTGGGAGCTAAATCGGATCCGTAGCTGTCTGTTGTACAACGGACAGCAACGGATTCCCAAAAAAACGCAGTGTGAAATCAGCCTTAGACAACACAAAAACACATCACAGGAATAAAAATAATTAAAAATTGGCAAACATAGCCAAGTACAGTTGCCAATACAGATATATTGGAAAATAACACCCTCAAGAAGGGCCAGAGCAACCGGCTGATTTAAACATACATTGTGTGCAGAATTATTAGGCAAGTTGTATTGTAGAGGATTATTTTTATTATTGATCAACAACTACCGTATGTTTTCAATCAACCCAAAAGACTCAAATATCAAAGCTTAATAGTTAATAGCTTAATAAGAAGTTGGAGTGGATTTTTTTCTTAGATTTGGCTATCTTAGGAGGATATCTGTTTGTGCAGGTAACTATTACTGTGCAGAATTATAAGGCAACTTAATAAAATAATCCCCATCTCACTTGTTTATTTTCACCAGGTAAACCAATATAACTGCACAAAAATGAGAAATAAACATTTCTGACATGCAAAAACAAAACCCAAAGAAATTTGTGACCAATATAGCCACCTTTCTTCATGATGACAGCCTTCCATCCATAGATTCTGTCAGTTGCTTGATCTGTTTACAATCAACATTGCGTGCAGCAGCCACCACAGCCTCCCAGACACTGTTCCCAGAGGTGTACTGTTTTCCCTCCCTGTAGATCTCACATTTTAGGAGGGACCACAGATTCTCTATCGGGTTCAGATAAGGTGAACAAGGGAGCCATGTCATTATTTTTTCTTCTTTTAGACCTTTACTGGCCAGCCACGCTGTGGAGTAGTTGAATGCATATGATGGAGCATTGTCCTGCATGAAAATCATGTTTTTCTTGAACGATACCATCTTCTTCCTGTACCACTACTTGAAGAAGTTGTCTTCCAGAAACTGGCAGTAGGTCTAGGAGTTGAACTTCACTCCATCCTCAACCGGAAAAGGTCCCACAAGTTCATCTTTGATGATACCAGCCCATACCAGTACCCCACCTCCACCTTGCTGGCGTCTGAGTCGGAGTGGAGATCTCTTCCCTTTACTGATCCAGCCTCTGGCCCATCCATCTGGCCCATCAAGAGTCACTCTCATTTCATCAGTCCATAAAACCTTTGAAAAATCAGTCTTAAGATATTTCTTGGCCCAGTCTTGACGTTTTATCTTATGTTTCTTGTTCAAATGTTGCAGTTCTTAAATATTGCAAAACTGGTGGCAAATGGCATCTTGGCAGCTTCATGCATGATTTTCCTCAATTCATGGGCAGTTATTTTGCGCCTTTTTTGCCCAACACGCTTCTTGCTACCCTGTTGGCTATTTGCCATGAAACGCTTGATTGCTCTGTGATCACACTTAAAAAGTTTGGCAATTTCAAGACTGCTGCATCCCTCCGCAAGACATCTCACAATTTTGGACTTTTCAGAGCCCGTCAAATCTCTCTTTTGACCCATTTCTCCAAAGGAAAGGAAGTTACCTAATAATTAAGCACACCTTATATAGGGTGTTGATGTCATTACACCACACCCCTCCTCATTACAGAGATGCACATCACTTGATTTACTTAATTGGTAGTTGGCTCTCAAGCCTGTTCAGCTTAGAGTAAGACAACATGTATAAAAAGTATCATGTGATCAAAACACTCATTTGCCTAATAATTCTGCACACAGTGTATGATATCAAACCAAAATCAATTTGGATAAAAATCCTGAGTAGTAAAAACAATAGGTCAGGTCTTTTGGAAGCAGAGGCAATTAACAATTATATACCTGGGTAGGTGAAAATAACTTGTAACTCTTACAACAATATTATTTCTCAATATTATTTCTCAAATATTGGTAAACCACTGATGAACCTGTTGATCTCACATTATCAATAGATCAAGGATCTAGTGTAGATATCGGAATAAATTCAAGGCTAGACATGAAACAGTTCAATCATATAGGAAATTCAATGACTCAAATCCATATTTTTACTACCATATATAAATATCAGGCATATATGGTAAATAAACCTTATTGTACTAAAAAATACTGATCGCATTGGTTACAGAAGAATTTCTAAACTACTGAAGGTTCCACCACTTAGCACTGTTGGGGCCATAAACTGGAATGGGAAAGAATATAATTTCACGATAAACCGTCCATGACCAGGTTCTCACTGCAAGATATCAGAATGAGAAGCAAAAATAATCATCAGAAGAGTTGTCTATTTTTTGGGATTAGTGGCTATCCGTTGTAAAATGGATAGCCATGGATCCAACTTGGCCCCCATGTTTCCCTATGGACACAGACTGGACCTGTATGGCCATCCGATTGTGCGCAAATTGTCACGGATCCGATTGTGTCCCAATTTGCTGTACCAAGAATCAGAGACTGCTCCGATTGTGGGCACAGCAGAGCAAATCAGACAGAATCGGATCCGACACGGTCCGCGGCAAATAAATGGGGCCTATGGAGCGTGGATCCGGGAAAAAACAGGATTGTTTCCCGGATCCGATTTTAGTGTACTGAGCATGCTCAGTACACTAAAACTGCTCTGTTCCCACAACACACAAAGTAAAATTAAGTAAAGCAAGTGTTAAAAATAAATAAAAATCCTCACCACTCCGCCGTGTGTCCCGCGATGCATTCACCTCCGATGGCTTAAGGACCTGAATCAGCTGACTGGGCAGGGTGTGATTTTAACAGCTCAGCTGATGTGACCAATCAGCTGATCGGGTTGCCCCGCCCGGTCAGCTGATTGAGATCCTTAAGCCATGGAGGTGAATGCATCACGGGTCACATGGCGGAGAGGTGAGGATTTTTTTTTTTTAACCATTGCTTTTTTTATTTGACATTTGCAATGTGTGTATATACATTGTGAAAGTGAAAGTCAGGCCCACTTGCCTGCGCTTTGTAGGCTTGGGCTCCTCTCAGCTCTTTCTGTGTCTGGATCTGTGAAAATCACAGATACGGACACAGAAATGGCATCCCTATGACAGACAAGCTCACAGGCCCACCCTTCTCCACTCTCAGTTTCAGGCCCAAAGCTATATAGAAGTTGATGACATTGTGGAATTGTTGGCAGCAGATCATTCAGGATACTTTCAAGCGTGTTGACAACAGAACAGAGCTTTAATTAACAATAAACAGGTACAGATATTATAGGCTTTGTGGAATCAGGAATATACATATCTTAAGGGTCTCTGTGCAGCATCAGCAGGCTGCTTCTCCTCTCATGCACAGACACAGGAAACTGGGTACAGTCACATGGTCTTTCCTGTGTGTGAGCCTTGTTTTATCTAACTTTATAGACAATACACAAACATAGCAATAGAACACTTACATATACAGGAATGGAGTTGTTGCACTAAACATTTTCCAACACCCCCACTCAACAACTACTTATTCTGTTAAGGGGCCATCACACACGTCAATGTTATCACCGATCTGATCACTGGTGACATTGACGGCTGATCACTGGTGAGCTGTCACACAAGCAGACTCACCAGCGATCAGTGGACCAGCGACATCGTGGAAATGATTTAAATATCGTTTCCACGATGTCTTGCTCCCGCTGCTAGGTTGCAGTTAGCTGGAGCAGCCTAGTATCCATGGTAAACTGCGGTTATCTAGGCAGCGCGCGCTGACTAGATACCCGATGTATACCTTGGTTACCAGCCTTCTCCGCTCACCGGCTGTTATTCAAGGTACACAACGGGTAACTAGGGTCCCTAGTTACCCGCTGTGTACTTTGGATACCAGCCGTTGAGCGGAACAGGCTGGTAACCAAGGTATACATCGGGTATCTAGGCAGCGCGCGCTGCCTAGATACCCGCAGTTTACCATGGATACCAGCTCCCAGCGCTTGCTGAGAGGCGCTGGGAGCTGGTTGGTTGCTCGTCTCCCAGTGTCACACGCAGTGATGCTGCGTGTCCACCGGGCGACCATCACCAGGTTTTCAGTCCTGTCCGAAAACCTGGCGACCATCAATCAGTGGTTTATCGCTGGTTGATATACCATGTCACACGCGTCAATATCGCTGCAACGTCATGTGTAGCAGCGACATTTGACAGCGATATTGATGCGTGTGACAGCCCCTTTAGTCCTATTGCAGTTCTGAAGTCCTCAAACATGGCTCTTAGCAATGGTTTTGTCATACCATCAGCTAACATCTTGTCAGACTCGCAATAAACAAACTCTAGCACACCACGTTCCACTAAGCCACGTAAGTGGTGATGTTTAACATCAATATGCTTAGTCCTTGCACTAATATTCTCACTGCTGGCAAGTTTAATACATCCTTGGTTGTCCTCAAATACAGAAATGCCCCCCTGCTTGTCTGTAACTCTCATTCCTGGAGTTTTGACAAATCCTTGGCTTCTGAGGGCTCTTTTTCTTGCCATGACTGTGGCTCTGGTTCAGGAAGTGTTCTGACCATATAAGAAAGGCATCTAGCTGGGATACCTTTGTTTGGTCTTTATGATCTCCTGATTGGAGGCTGACTTGGTTCTTCTGATTCTTCCTTGCTGGCTTCAGAGCTTATCCAGACTCTTGCTCTTGTTTCTTGGCTTGATTGACTTGTGTAACTTCATGGAATTTGAGCGAAACAGAGTTCTCATCAATCACTACATATTTGCTGATTGTTACTGTGTTGGTCTCTGGGTGCAGGATTCTGTATCCCTTTTGAGTTTCGCTATAGCCCACCAGGACTCCTTCCTTTACATGTGATTCCTACTTGGAACGTTTTTCATTGGGAACATACATAAACGTTTTGCTTTCAAATATCCTGAGGTGCTTCAGGTTAGGCTTCTCGCAGTTCCATAGCTCATATGGAGTTTTATTTGTGGGTTTACCTGGAAGTCTGTTATATAGATAGCAAGCTTTCATGGTGGCTTCTCCCCAATACGTTGTAGATAGATTTGCATCAAACAACATACTTCTTCCACTTTCACAGAGAGTGACGTTCTTTCTCTCTTCAATGCCATTCTGTTCTGGGTTGTATGGAATGGTAGTCTGGAACACAATTTCATACTTTTTCAAAATGGTTTGCACCTTACCACTTGTATATTCAGTCTCACTTTCTGTACGCAGGGCTTTTGTCATTCTTCCAAATTTGTTAAACACTACGGCAAGATATTCTTCAAGTTTCTGTGGAACATCATCCTTACTGTGAAGTAAGGGAGGTGACAGTTTATCTGGAGTAGTCATCAATAAATGTGAGAAATTATCTCTTCTTGCTTGGAGTTTGAACACTCATTGGACCGCAAACATCTGTGTGTATCAAGTCCAGTGGCTATGCAGATCTAAGTGGTGCTTACTTTAGGAAAGAATTTTCTGGACATTTTCCCTTTAAGACAGCTAGTGCACTTCATCATTTGGCTACATTTCTTGATTTCAACACCATTTGCAAGTTAACCTAGCATCCTTACTGCTTCTGGGTCTCTGTTTCCAAGACGTCTGTGCCATACATGGATACAGGTCTTATGCAGATCTTGTCTAGCACTGTGCACTCTTTCTTTGCATTTTAGTTGATAAAGTTCATTTTGGATTTTTCCTACTGCAAAAGTGTGACTGTTCTTTAATATAATGCAGCTGTTGTCTTTAAAAGTAACTACATTCCCGTTTTGGGTAAGCTTCTTTACTGACAAAAGATTGCTTTCAAGACTAGGAACATAGAGAACATCCTTTACTGGGATCTTACTGCTTTGTGCTGAGGAAACTGGACAGTGGAGATAGCTATCTCCTACTCATTCTGAAGTCATACAGTGACCATTAACTAAGATGACCTATTCTGACTTGCTGTCATCAAGGTCAGTGAAGAAATCCTTGTTATTCGTCATATTGCTTCTAGCACCAGAGGCTACACACCATATATGCTTTGCAGATGAGCCTGTACTGGTACATGTCCCTGTACCATCCTATCACTAATCTCACACTTCTTTTGTCTCCTAAAAGCATCCTGTGAAAGTGCATAAAAACATTTTAATACTCATTAGTGATTATAATTAGCAGTGGCTATATTCTTTAGTCACCAAGGCGGGCTGTTTTGCAGCTCCAGGGATCCACCCTGTCTCTGTGTGTTTACTGTGATGTGCAGGCATTGCCCTCCCCCCTCTCTATCACTCACAGAATGCAAATCATTAGTCCTGCCTTCAGTTTCAGTTTCACAGCAGCACAGACAGAGAAAGGGCTGGATCCTGGAGCTGCAAAACAGCACCCCCTGGTGACTAAAGAATGTAGCCCCTGCTAATTATAATCAATAATGAGTGAGTATTAAAACGTTTTTATGCACTTTCACAGGATGCTTTTAGGAGACAAAAGGAGTGTGGGATTAGTGAATGGATGCTGCAGGGACATGTTTTGATAGCTTTGGAGGTGTTTTGGAGGTGACAGGATCCCTTTAAAAGAAGCTTAAACACATGCAGACTTTTCCTTTACAGCTGTTTTCTCCTTTTGATCACTGTTCTTCTTTTTAAGCTGACTCAGTCTTGCTTTCCAAATTCTGCAGTTTGCTTTAAGGTGGCCGGGCTTTTTACACACAAAACATTCACGAGTTTCCCTTAGATTGCTCTTATTTTCAGGAAAGTCCTGTGTCTTTAATGCTGTTTCTGCTTTGGATTCATTACTGCCACTTACATTGTGCGTTTTTCACTTGAATTAATCTACAAGCTTGCCTTTGACATATTCTAGTGTGATCTCACCATCTGGGCATGCATCTAGTGCAGTGACAAGTGTGTCATAACTTTCTGGAAGACCACTTAATAGTAATGCAGCAACATGAAAGTCTATAATTTCTTCTCCAATACCCCTGAGATGCTCCACAACCTCTAGGGTGTTTCTTATAAAGTCCTAAATATTCTGGCCATCACTTAGCTTAGACTGGTACAGCTTTCTCATAAGATAAGGCTTATTGCTGAGATTTGATCTTTCATGCACGTTCTGTAATTCATCACACATCTCTTTTGCAGTTGCACACTTGCATATATGCACATTCTGATCATTATGGGGAGATAGTGCTTTGTGTTTTCTGATCCTTCTCTAGCCAGTCATCTGGTAATGGATGAGGCACTTGTTCCTGCGTATATTTCCACGTACCTTCACTTATGAGCAGCATCTTCACCTTGAATTTCCAGGATTGATAATTCTGATTGGTGAGACTTTGCACTGAGAACTTGCAGTGATCCCTGCTTGTGGACATTTTCTCTGCTGCTCTGTGCTGCTTTAGCTTTGGGCTTATGTTGCTATATTACTCTTCTGTGTCACTCTGTGCTCTGTATCACTCCTAGGGTTCTGTGTCACGCTGGGGTTCTGTGTCACGCTGGGCCCATAACCTGTTGGCAGCGGATCATTCAGCATACTTTCCACAACTGAACAGAGCTTTAATTAGCACAGGTACATATATGATAGGCTTTGTGGAATCAGGAATATACATATCTTAAGGGTCTCTGTGCAGCATCAGCAGGCTGCTTCTCCTCTTAAGCACAGACACAGGAAACTGGGTACAGTCACATGGTGTTTCCTGTGTGTGAGCCTCTGGGAGTGTGTTTTTTTTATCTAACTTTATAGACAATACACAAACCTAACAATAGAACACTTACACATACAGGAATGGAGTTGTTGCACTAAACATATTCCAACAAGGATGATGGAGAATGTACAGCATAATCTCTAAGTAATACTGTGCATTCTTTGTTCACTATTATTATTATTATTTATTTATATAGCGCCATTGGTTCCATGGCGCTTTACATAAGGAGTGGGGGTAACAAGGACAGGTACAGTACATATGAGCAGTCAATGCTTACTGATACACGACGGGAGAGGATCCTGTCCACGAGGGCTCACAGTCTACAGGGGTGGGGGAGGACACGATAGGGGGGATTCTGTAGCCCTTCCACTATGTGGAAGGGCTACAGAATCATTAGGCCTGCTGTGTTTTGGGGGCCTCGGCAAGTGCTCAGTTTTCTCCTCTCATAACAACTGCACTGACCTATGCATAATGAAGTAGTGTCACGACGTGTTCATGAATAGTGTAGGTGCTGCAATTTTTCTGATGCTTTTGTCTGCAAGTTTCTGCATAAAACTAAGCAATTACAATATTTCCTGATTAATTGCATTTTGCTGCTTTTCTTTATGCATTTCCCCCCTTATTTTATGTGTTTTTGGTGCAGAGTTAAAGCAGCAATTAATGTGTTTTTTTATAGTATAGAAAAGCTTCAATTCTGCACTTAAGAACGCATCTGCGTTTTTATATGCGATTTTACTGGTGTTTTTCATGTATCTTTATTTTAATCTCCCCATTGTAGTCTGTAGTGAAAAAATCTACCAATGCTGAACAGTTAAAAAGCATTTTAATTTGCAGTGGAGATGAGTTTTCATGAAATCACATCCACCTTGCTTAGACAGTTAATTGTAGCAGGTGTTCTGCACCAAAGTTGCATCTTAAGAAACACAACATTTACACTACCTGTAAACACGGCCTCAAAACTTGTTAATTGCCATCACCTTTACTGTATAGTTGGCTATTAAAATGTAACAACCATTTAAAGAGTTGTCTAAAGTTCAGAAATAGGAAAAATTGTATAGGCCTTGAAAAAACAAACAACTTCGTAACTTGCCATTTTTACACGTACACGAAGAACACATTGTGTGGGTTATCAGTGTCTTCTGGTAGACATATTGAGGATATAGTGGTGTGACGTAGAAACCTTAATCTCGTATGCCCATTACAATGTACTTTCATTTACACAGGATTCCTACTAAAAGGGGATGTCCATAAATAGAAAAAAAATACTAATTAATGTCCACCATATTGTCACCATATTGTCACACTGACCGAAACATATCCTAGAATGTTAAAGTTAATTTGTCACATGATTTGGGTCTTTTAAACTAAAAGTGCCACCTTTAGCAGCGCCTATGCTGCATTGTAAGAAGGTGGCTATTAGGCCTGACTCCCCCTGTACACCAAATAAATAAGTTTTAAAAACTTCCCTCCCACCCTGTATTACAATTACCTGTTTCCAGTCTGACGGGCTTGATTGTAGCTCAGTCCGTCCCACCTCTCTTTGCCGTCCAACTACCTCTTCTAAATGGCATCCCTTTTGCGTGTCTGCATAGAGGTTTCTTCAGATCGTGCATGCACACTGTGTGCTTGCACAGGGACCTTAGCGGTTCACGCATGCGCAGAACAGTTTTAGGCTCTGCCCACAGTACACAGTAGTGCAGAACACAGTGCGCAGGTGCGATTACGAGAAACCTTTGCACAGGCGCGCGATTCGTATCTCATTTACAAGAAGAGGCTGTCAGATGGGAAGGAGAGGCAGGACAGACAACGAGTAGAGGTGGGACATACCTAGCAACAATCAAACCCATCGAACTGGAAACTGGTAAGTATAACACATGGCTGGAGGTTTTTAAAACTTATTTATTAAGTGTACAGGTGGAGTCAATCATAATAACCACCTTCTTAAAATGAAGAACAGGCGCTGCTGAAGGTAGTTTCACACGCCCAAATCTGGGGACAGGTTTATTTTAATAGGACTGAAAATTGTGAACATTTGTAGTAGTAATCACCACTCCTTCCATTCATGTCTAGAAAGATGTACTCCCAGTAGATATTCTGATCTAATACTGAAGATAACAGGGGCATTGAGGTAAGAAGAGTTTGCCATACTTATGTCCACCCTGTTTGTCAGATTGAATACTGGAGATACCATAACTGCTGAGGGAAGAAGAGACTGCTCATTTTGCTGTCCACACTGTTTTTCTTAGCAATTATTGTAGATTCCAGGTTTATTGGGGTAAGAAGAGGCTGCTCACAATGCTGTCCACCATGACTTTCTGATCTAATGCTTAAGATAGCAGCATTTCTCAGGAATAAAGAGGCTGCAAACACTGCTGTCCACCTTGTATATATGATCCAACACTGGAATTGCCAGGAATACTGTGGTATAAAAAATGCCACATTATCTAACTACTCTAATACTGGGTATACTGAGGCTGCTGAGGTTAGCAGAGGCTGCTCACACTGCTGTCCATCTGATCTAATACTAAAGATACTGGAATTGTTCAGGTAAGGAGAGGCTGGTCATTCTGCTGTCTACTTTGCCCTTCTGAATTTGGAAGGGCAGCAGATAGCTTGAAAGTATGTGGTATAGGCAGTGGGGCCTAATAAACACTTACAGACACCCATGTTATTAACATCACAGAATAGGTTTCTATCAGTTTAACAACATAATAATGCACTATAGTGATTACCTCTCCTAACAAAACTAATGCACAAGTTATTATTCAGTATGAGTGCCTTATGGTTTCCACTCTTCTTCCTGTGTTAGTTTAAGGGGCCGTTCACATTTCTGTGAGTTTTCAAAGTCGCTGGGACATGTCCGATTTTGATTTGAGTATGGAACAAAATTGGCAGTAGTCCATGATACAATTAGACTGCACTTGGATGACATTTGAGTGTGAGTGTGGTCTGATTTTCAGAGACACAGAATGGAGAAAGTCTAGGATTTTTCCATTTATGAGTAAAAAAGATGACAATCGGACCTCACTCTGATCAACATCTGATCAGAATAATCAGTCTGCTGTTCTAATACTTGGGAAAATTGGATTTGTGAATGAGCCCTAACTTTTATAAATCCCCTAATCTTTCCCAGGTGTGAAGTGAAATTGCTTGTGCTTTAGAACCATTATTATGTTATTTAAATGATAGAGATGGTAATGTTACACATCCATCAATAAATAACTAAATGTCACAGAGCACTTAACTACACCCACATTATTTTACATTTTCAGCTCTGATCCTCTTTAATGGGGGTCAATTTTCCTTTCTAGGTCTTCTAACCTTGCATTTCTTCTCATAGATGAAGTTGTCTATTTCCATAGACTATCTTGGTGTATATCATGAGAATAGCTCCGCAGTATTATGGAGATCACACATTTCTGCAATAAATTGAATTCCTGTTTGACTTTCTTCCATGACCTGGAGAACATAGCGAGTGAGCAAAGGTTAAGGCTGTGTAATAACCACATTCCCTTATATCGCAGGTATATATTTATGTCCATTCCTCGGTGTGTTTTGCACAGTATATCACAGCACTTGTGTCACATTGATGAAATAGATAGGGGTTTGTACTTGCATTGAGGTATGGTCTTGTGTATTGTCACTCATTCATAGCAGGCAAGCGGACGCTATGGAGCCAGTAACTGCACACTCAGCACCATTGTGTGCAAATGATGAGGAATTGGAAATATAATTGGGAGAAAACACAATGATGGATATCCACAATTCATCATACAGCTGACTGCTATCTGAAGTAGGCAGCCCTATCTAATTCAAACAAAGGCTGACTGGGTAGATTTTAATGTATCTGCTGCCGGAGAAGCGGTGTGGTTTCTTTGACAGAAAGAACTTGAATTCTTTTCTATCCAGTAACAAGGAGAAAGGAAGAGAGAAGCTTACCGCCCGTCAAGTGTACAAAGTATTTTAATGGTGTGGTTATGAATGTGTATTGTGTACTAAATATGTCAGATTCACATGGCCTAGCGCTGATTTGTTTAGATGTTTAGGCTGCTCCCGACTTGAAAGACGATTTTGAATTTTTAAAAAGTAGAAACAAAATATAAACAATTTCGAAGTAAAACTTTATTTTTCAGATTTCTATATAATTATGCTAAGGTGAGTGTAAAAAATAAAAACAAAAACAATATATAATATATAAAATATAAAAGTAAAAAATGAATGATGCAAGCGATAGGGAATAAGGGCATTGCACACACTCAATGTTGTTTAGAATTTTTCCTCAATTAATTTAATTTGAAATTCAATCATTTCAGAGCCGGCTTTACATTGGTCAATGACCTTCCCATATGGGGTGCTGTCATACTGTGCAGAATATTAAACACATTTAAAATATGTAGAGTGTTTCACCTCAAAGCGCCACTCTAGCGTTTTATTTATTTCAGCGCTGGAGTGGTGCTTTAAATGTAAATCCCCTGCCCCCAGTAAATATAACCTTCGTGTTTTGATCAATCAGGAGTATCAACCTTATTCCATATGCAGCCAAATCTTGGATGTTTTTTAATGCACGCGTGCAGTGAGAATAACAGACACCTGACACGAGTTCAAGATGCTAATAAATTCTGAGTTTGTCAAGGAAGCACATAAACTTATACAGGCTATTTTGGGGGTAGGCTCCAGGATAGCATCAATAATTGGTTACAGAATATTAAACATAGCTAATCACTGGTTACTAATAGCTAAGGGCTGATTGGATTATGCAGATCCATTCTAAATACATATGTATCCCTGTACTAATTCATCATTTGATACTATTGATCCATTACACTCCTTTATTATCTGGTGTTTTGGAACATCTTATCTTTTTACCAAAACATGCTAGATATTGGCTTCATTCTCAGACTATGTGGCCTTCACCTTTTCTCAAAACACAGTCTTTGGGTTGCAGTAAGTGTTGCGCTCCGCCAAGCAGGCTTTACAGAGGGGTACTGCACCCATAAAAGAAGTGCAGATACTCCAGCTGCAGGTGGACCCTAGGATGGTGGGTGGGATCCATTCACCAGCACTCCCACACTACAATACACGGTGGGAGGTTACCCGGGAGGGAATAAAAGCACCTCTAGGGGGAACAAGGAGGTCTTTGCCTCTAGGTTTTTGAGCTTAGGGTCTCTCGGCTGAGGGACCAGGGAGAGATGGAAGAAGAAGAGAGGGTCTAAGGAGCTTTTCAGGAGAACAGCCGGTTTGGGAAGAGGGGTCGTTGTCAGGTTCTCCCAGACAACTTACCGGGCACCAGAGCCCCACCTGTAGTATACTTTAGGACCACAGAGAATCTGGATTCCCGTGGAGTCTTCAATTCTCCCGGGCACAAGAGCAGACCGAAAGAGGGTACCAGGCACCGCCAATAAACGAGCGGCCAGCCAGTAGAGGGTTACCCGACAGCAGCAAAGGTAAGAGAGGAAAGTAGTCAGGCTGATTACAAGTCACCAGGCTTCACACCAAAAACTGGAAAGCAGGAAGGAACCGACGGGGATAGTGAAAGAAGGCACACTAAGGGTTCCACCTTACCACCTGGGATCCACTTGCAGCCACCCGATAAGCTACTTGTCCTCATAACATCAGAAGTGCTGAACTGTAAGTTTGTATGATGCCAATGCAAGTGAACAGTAAAGTACCCGGAGGAAAGTGACTTTGCTTTTGCCTGTGTTTCCTTTCTGCATGACCTTGTTCCCTATACAGGAAAGCTTCCCGGAGGTCCAGCCCTACTTGTAGAGGACTTTACCATTCTTGCCGCATTACCATCTACCTTCGGCTGACTGTGGCGGCGCTGGTGGCCCATCACCAGAAGCTACAGGTGGCGTCACGACAAACTGTAAATAATCCCTTGTAAATACACCCCTTTTTGAAGATAGGCCCAGGACACGGGATCAGGCGCGGCCGCCATTCCCCGTGACACAGCAGACGCTACCCCTGAAGGCTCATACCCGAGTACCCAAAACCTGGGCTCGACATAAGCAACTCTATATAAACACTCAGAGTCTACTTATTTCTCTTAATGGAAAGTGACCCACCTAAAGGGATACATATATGCTAGATATGCAGTACAATACAGAATACAGGGAACGAGCATATTGGCAAATCATTTAATATTTTCATATATTGATTTCCATAACGCCAGCGCCTTCACATCTTACTGACCCTGCTCTGGTCTTGTGGCGCTATCTTGTGCCCATAATTTTGACTAGTTGGAAGTCACAAGTTACATTACAAGACCTCAATGCATTTCTATGAGGGCTTGAACGAGGCTCTCCTAAAGATGTATTGAGTTGTTACCACCAGTGTGTTCTATGCAACACTGGAGCAACTGGCAGGCTACTAATCCCTGCAGATTAATTGGCGTAATGCTGGAAAAAGATGAAGCCACCAGAAGGTGAGTATCAGATCGGGGTCAGGGGTCTTAAATTTAAAGCGTCACTCCAACAGCACAACCAAAAAATGACTCTGGAGTAGCACTTTAAAGCAATTGCGCTACAAATTGAAATAAATAAGTTTCTGGAATAGTGCACGCCATATTTTTAACCATTACATTGAAAAATAACTCCACTTATTTGTTTAATTTTAGACGTTTTACACATTGTGCTCCTGCTTTGTTTTTTCTCTTCCTGTGAGTGACCTTGTCACATGTGATCAGGATTAGCAAAATCTCCTGGGGTACACTTAGATCAATATCTTTCCTATGTATCGACTAACTATCTCATATTTATCCCTGTATGAAAAACTCTAGAAAAACAGGGTTAAAACAGCACCCATCAAAAAGTGTGGGTGCAAGCTGGATTATAAAATTGTCAGGACTGGTAGCTCTGTACCAGAGTGTGTCCCTTGTGCTCCTGGGAATGCTTCAAATCCCCAGCGGGTCACCTGTCACCCTTTGCTGGCCATGATGGGCTGGGTATCACCTCCAGGGAAGGAGTTTGTGTGGGTGCTTGCTCAGTTTGGGAATTGCATTCTAGGTGATTTACTTCTAGTGTCACTAGAAGGCGGGACACTGCTGCTCCTAACAATTATGCTGCTCAGGGGCCCTGGGTTGCTTGGTCCCCTGGTGTTAGCTGTTGCCTGCAGGTACGAGACACTAGATGTCTGCTGGGGAAATTAGTTGGTGGGAGGTTCTCTACATTCCTCTCTCCTCACTCCTCTGGTATCTCTGTGGTCTGGGGGTGGAGATTGGGCATTGCCACAACATGGTCAGGTAACTGCTGGGAAGCAGAGTTATAGCCTGCCAATTCCTCTGGTCTTTGCTGATTATTTTCAGTTCTGTTGGGTGGATAAGGCCAGTGTTTCTGTGTTGCGAGGTGGTTCATGCTTTGGTCTCTATCCTTGGTTATTCATTGTTCCCCTTATTGCGTTTTGCACTGTGTATTTGGTTCTGGGGTGTTGATCTATCTGCTGTTTGTGTGTTTGGTTACCTGCCGTCCTGCTGCTTGCTTTCTCGAATGTGCTCTGCTAAAGTCCTCACTTTAGGCGGGTGAAGAGTATTCCCGGCCCTCAAGGGTGCGTGGCATTGTGATAGCCAGCATAAAATTTGACCGATACACTGCACTTGCTGGCTTGCAGCTGGTCAGTTCATCATCATACAGCCTTACAAAAATACACAAAATGAATAATGAAGGCACTCCCATTTAAAAAAAAGTAAAAAAAATTAGATTCTATTATTATTATTATTATTATTATTAAGGTCATGTAAACAACGTTTCAGCTCTGGCAATGAGTACCTACTGTACTGTGATCCTCCTCTCATTGCCACATCACCTCTTCACTGTCAGATCACTACACAGCTTGAGCAATTAAATGGCAGACAAGTTACTGAGCATGTACGTTTACTACAAAAGGTCATCTCTATCCACAGAAGACAATCAGGGAGCACTATTACAGATCAAAATGTTATGTATATAGCAGAACATTAGTTTTTGTAGATGCATATTGCAAATACCGTATATACTCGTGTATAAGCCGAGTTTTTCAGCACAAAAATTGTGCTGAAAAGTGCCCCCCTCGGCTTATACACGAGTCAGTGACGGCTGACTGTGTGGGGCCGGTGTCCAGGGGTTGGAGGAGGTGGGGGAGGCTGTACAATGAGCGGGCAGCCACGTGCTCCCGCTCATTAGTGCAATGCAATATGCACTGCATCCCCCTGTCCATCAGCGGCAGGGGGAGTCGTGCATATTACATTGCTGTCAGCGCTCCTCCGCCCCCCTGGGGTAGTATACAGCAGTGCCCCCCCTGTGGGTATACACATCATCCCCTGTGGGTATACACAGCCCCCCCCTGTGGGTATACACAGCCCCCCTTGTGGGTATACACAGCCCCCCCCCGTTGCTGCCGCACACCTGTAAAAAGAAGCGCTTTCATGACGTCATTATTTGTGTGCGGTCATATGGATGGACGCCGGGTGCAAGGAGAGCGGAGGATGCGCGCAGTGACAGCAGGAGGATAAGTATGAAAGCGCTTCTTTTTACAGGTGTGCGGCAGCAACGGGGGGGGGGGGCTGTGTTAACCCACAGGGGGGCTGTGTATACCCAAAGGGGGGGGCTGTGTATACCCACAGGGGGGGCTGTGTATACCCACAGGGGGAGACTGCTGTATACTACCCCAGGGGGGGGCTGCTGTATACTACCACAGGAGAGGGGCTGCTGTATATACCTCTGTGGCTGCTGTATACTACCACAGGGGGAGGCTGCTGTATACTACCACATAGGGAGACTGCTGTATACTACCACAGGGGGAGACTGCTGTATACTACCACAGGGGAGACTGCTGTATACTACCACAGGGGGAGACTGCTGTATACTACCACAGGGGGAGACTGCTGTATACTACCATAGGGGAGACTGCTGTATACTACCACTGGGGAGGCTGCTGTATACTACCACTGGGGCTACTGTATATACCTCTGTGGCTGCTGTATACTACCACTGGGGAGGCTGCTGTATACCACTGGGGGGGACTGTATACCTGTGCTGGGGTCCACCCTCGGCTTATACACGAGTCAATAGGTTTTCCCAGGTTTTGGGGGCAAAAGTAGGGGGGTCGGCTTATACACGGGTCGGCTTATACACGAGTATATACGGTATACTGTTTTAATACATTCTAATGTGCTTTTAACAATGTTTTGTCGTACAACCCCTTTGAGGCCAATTTTACTCTCCCAATATTCATAATGCAAATATGGACCATAATGCCCAGACCAACAGGCTTATTCACGTATCATATAGTACATTACATGTTTTTAAAAAGAGTAAGGCCTGTTTCACCCTTCCAACATCCATGGTCCAGGAATGGGGTACAATGTCCAACTAGTAGTAAGGCCCCTGACCTGCAGCATGCCTCGACATAACGGTCTATACTTGTACCGTGAATTACTGAACCATGAGATCAACAATAAGTTGGTAATATACAATTTCTCATTAAACCAATTCAATGCAATCTTTCACCACCCAGGAAGAAAATACACATCTAATGTATATGTTATTTCGATATGAGAGTCCTTGGAGAACGGATGGCTTTCAGATACCCCACATGTTTCGTTTGCTATGGTTATCTTTTGGGTGTTTAATTTTTGTTTGACTTTTTTTTCTTGTTTACTTAATACCTAACCTAATCTTGAGATATATCATGTGAGAAGGAAGGAGGTTGCCTTATGTTTTGTCTTCAGGAGCACACCGCTTCACTGTCTCCCGGCTTCCTGCTTGCTGGGCATGGTACGGTATAATCCTGCTGATTGATAGTTCAGACAGTTGCAGGATTGATTAACTGGTTGTAACTATTACCTTCCCAATACTGAAAGCAGCTTTTCCGCTGCATTGGAGGAGTACCGAAGCACTGAAGATGGCCAGATCCAGCGAACCAGACAACAGAGCAGCAATTTCTGGCTGTATGGCAAAGAGCTTACAACCACTGCATTCCTTGCCTTGGAAACTAGGCAGCTGTGTCTGTTAACCTCAGCAAAAAGCCATGAACTTTAAAATTGAAAATCCCTCCATTGTTTATAATGGGAAGCATTTTTAATAGGAGTTAAATTGCAAAGTTGCTTGTTTTTACCAGCACTTTACAATTTAATCCATTTATGAAGATAAGTCACCCTTTGAGAAAGAATTGTATAGTTCAGTAAAAATTACACTTAACACTACCATACACATGGCCAATTATCAGTAATGTATAGTGCTGTCACCACCACATGCTGCAAAATTAATGTCCTATATAGTTCCTAAGTACCAGTGCAAAGTACAAAGTATATACCCCCATCCAGTGCCCGAATAAATGCTCTCTATATAAAATGATGTAATAACATTGAGATATTTAAATCAGTGATACTCTTAAACAATTAAGATTAGTCTTGATCACAAGATAAGTGTGTCATGAGCTGCTACATCCCAAGTCACTGTACTGATCACTGAATATTGATGGCAGTGCACAAGGACGCTCACCACTGGGAATGCCGATGCCTCTTCCGGCTAATAACTCATCTGATACTGTATTTCAGTTCAAGGTAACTCATTCCAAGATATCCCTTGAATCATCAATTTGATGGTCCCATTTCTGTACAATGTGTGGTACATGGAAGTATCAGTTGGATAATTTTTAGTCCATTTTCTTCTAGTCAACTGTATTTGGTGAAGTAGATTTACTTCATTAAATCGATTTGATGGGTAGTGATGATATATGATATCCCTGTACATTGCCCCCTTTTACATATAGCACAAGCTTTATTGTGGCGTGTTTCTAGTTGTGAATATTATGGTTTTAGCTATCAATTCCTATTGAAATTCTAAAATAATTGAATGAACACTAAGCGGATGGAAATAAGGTTAAGTTAAACATACAATGCAATATATTAAAGTATTGGCCCTAGATATCAATGACAAATCTTAGTTCTGTATAGTGGTTAGGAGTCTCTGATATATACAGGTTCTAAAGCATATGGAGGTCAAGTATGTTGCTGTTTTTAACATTACACTGGTACACTGTTGGAAGCTTCTCTTTTATTTTTATCATGCTTTTTATTTGCCACGATATATCCAATGATATATCCAACGTCCAGTACAGAGATTGTCTTTACGTCTTTTTCACACTTCTGAATTTCTTGGTTCGAGTATTGACCACAAGGTCTGGCCTACTGTGGATCTCTTAACGGTCCATTTCACGCTTCAATGGTTGAACGATCTGATCAACGATCCAACTTGACCTAGATCGATTGAATCGTTGTTCAATGATTGCTAGTGAAATGTCACACATACAGATATCGTTAACGACGCAGCAACGATTCCGCAACAATCAAAACGATACTTGCGGTCGTTAGATCGCCTAGGTCGTTAACAACATCATTATCAAGGTGTCACACACAGCGCTGCTACAGGTTGGACGAATGATCATCGTTTGGTTTAAGGTCCGGTTCAAAAACCTCCGATGAACGATCTGCCCAATTATCGTTGATCGGATGTACATGTCACACTGAATGACGTCGTTACTACGACGTTTGAATGACTGAAAACCTGTGAGTTTCAACAATATCGTTAACAATATCGTAGCGTGAAACGGGCCCTTTACACAAACTCAACAACCTCATGTAAGATTATGAGGCTTTTGAATTTGGATCAGTCAACACGTCGATAATCTGGACATGACGGTTCATACTCGAATTGTGAGAGCTTCAGTCCTTGTCATTAGTAGCTTACAATATACATAGACATATACTGAAGGTTCCTAAACAGTATGCAGAACTAAGCTTTTTTTATTGAAATCCTGGGTTAATACTCTGTATGATATTTATTTTATTTTAAATTAACCTCATTTCTTTCTTCTAAGGATCATCAGAGTCAATCCCACAGTAAGCCAATAAGTCTGAGAGTATTTTGTGACAGTTTAAACCAGCTCACCACTCTTCACCATTCTCCATCTACCTGGACATCGGTCTCGCCTCGACCGAGCAAAATCCAAGAAGAATAAAAGTGAAGATCCAGCTCATAAACAAATGGATTTCCTTTTAATTTTCATTTGAATTGTACAAAAAGGAATCAAAATAATGTGATCAACGTGATCATATTCAATGGAAAGCATCTTAATCATTTTGATCCCTTGTGTAGTGACCCTGATGGAGGTTACGACACTTGTACACTTCAAATGAAAATTAAAAGAAATCCATTTGTTTATGAGTGGATCTTTATTTTTATTCTTACAGTATTTTTATTACTCTTGTAGCAGCTTTGTGCTCTCCATTAGGGCGGGATCCATTTGCATATATAGAGGGAAAGAAGGCATACCATTTGAAAAATACTCAGAGCCAAAATTTAACACTAATGTACAGTATGTATTTGGATAATACAGATCTACGAGTTTGAACAGTGCTGTATTTATTTGTAAAATAAATTATTTGTAAAATTATTTGTAAAACTTACACAAAACTCCATGGAAATGTTGCCATTGGTCAACAAGCCAGGATGTCAGACCCTTGGGCATACATTCTACAGAGAGACTTTTGTTCAGTTCAATGAAGTTATATCCTTAGCATAAGGTGCATTTTCAAGAATACAGATGTAGGATTCTCTTACCACCTCTGCCTTTTACTGATGAGTGCAAAAAGTGAGCTGTGCAATGCAACAAAAGACAATATGACTTAACATAAGGGTGAGGATTAAGGCAAGAAATGTTACTCAATGTCACATGTTGACTGCATTGCAGACCATGTGTGATACTGCTGCTGTTTAATCAGAGTAAATTTCCTTTAGCACTTCCGGAGTTAGTACCAGAAAGCTGCTGTAGTCTATGATATGTGCAACTCTGCAGATGGGGGGGGAAGGAGTGTCAAACTCTTTCAATTCTCCAATCCCTCAGCCTTTAAGTAGTTCCACTTCCTTGTACCAGGTGTCGCTGATAGAGTTTCACTGTGCCTTTGACAGTGTGAGCTGAAGACGTCTTTGCACTCGTGCTGAAGCTTCTTTGTGCTTTTCCTTGTGGAAGTTGCTGTGTATTCCTGTCTGTGGTGGGAGGTGAGAGTGAGTAGTAAAGGGTTTGTTGAGTAGCAGAGGGCAAGAGTGGTGGCCCAGACCTCTTCTCCATTAGAGGTACCTCTGGTTACAGGGTTAGCAAGGGACCCCAGTCCAGAGTTAGACTAGCTTCCAAGGTTTCCTTGCCCATTATTTCCTGTTTCAATTCCCTCATCCGATATACCACGCTTGTGACAATCAATAAACAAGGCTTATTAGAAAGTGTATTTTATGTGTTGTTACACAGAATAGAAATGTCACAGTTCATTTTTTTCCGATGTCTAGAACAGAGAATTGTTCAGTATGTCGCCTAGAAAGTTTTATATAATGAAATAGACTTATATTGGAGTCCATGCATCTGTTCAGTTCAGAACGTCTTAAAGCCACTTCAAGTTACTTATCTAGATATAATGCTTAGGTTGTGCTGCCCATTTTTTTTCTTGAACTAGAGAGACTACAATCCTCCATAATTCTTCCAGCATCTAAGGTTATCCCTGAAGTGTTTCAATATGTAAAACGTTCAAGACTGGGAGCATTTCTGAGATTTCTATACCAGTCATTGTTTGTGTCTTGACTCATGTACCACCACAGATATCATCTGACATGTATCAATGATGCATTTATCTTAGCTTGGAAATACAGTTAACGTATCCTATAAAAAAGTTGTCAAATAACTTAAATTTGTATAAAATCTAGTGATGTATTTTCTTTTACATGTGATCTGTGAGTTCAAACGCTTCCAAAGATCATAGAGGTATCATATAGCAATCATCTTTTCCTAAGGATTATGCAAATGGACATTAGTTAGTAATTATATATTCATTTTTGCAATGCTTATCATTAAAAGATATTTAAATGAACATTAAAATGAATCTTCTGCTCTATGTAACCAGGTAATACATCAATAAGACTAAAAGGGAATATGATTTGCACAAAATGTTGCAATTAAGAATTGCATGCAGCAAAAAAAGAATTAGCTTTTTCACCATAATTGTATGTGTACATTTTAAGTATTTGCATCTGATTTTTCTACAGCATAAACCAGAGTCTTGGCAAGAAAATGATATGTATAATATGTGCATTTTTATGCATTTTTATGCATTTTTACCCATTAATTTGAATTGGTTAAAAATGCTGTGAAAACGCTGAATAAATTAAAAGTGCTTGTCCACTACTTGGACAACCCCTTCTCATTCCCCATATGTGCCCCCATAATAATAAAAAAAACTATACTCACCTGCAGACGTGGTTCCAGCAATGTCGGATCTTGTGTGCCTGGGGGCCATGTGACATTGTTATGACACGCGACCATTCAACATCAGTTTCCTTCTCCCCGCCTTAATTACTTAACCATCCGAAGGTTTGGAGAAGGAAGCTGGCTCTGATTGATCACAGGGCTAACATGTCATGACAACATCACGTGGGCCCTGAGCACACAAGTTCTGACATTGCTGGAACTGCGTCGGCACCGGAGGTGTGTATTGGTTTTTTATTTTTATGGGTGTGCACAGGGGGAATGAGAAGAGATTGTCCAAGTAGTGGGCACCCCTGGCATTGTTCACACACAATTTGCGTTTTTTTTAGCACTCCTAAAACCACTTGCGTTTTTTTAGGAGTGCTAAAAAATGTCTCTTGTGTGTCTGAAAGGAAATTTTGCCTTTTTGGACTTTCCTCAAAAACGCAGGCAAAAACGCAAGCGTTAATGCAGGGTGCATAAATGTGCCTTTTAAAAACGCATGCGTTTCCCATAGGGCCCCATGTTATAGAAACGCATGTGCGTTTTCCCTATGGGAAACGCATGCGTTAACGCAGGGCACATATAGGCACTTGCGTTAACGCATGCGTTTCCCATAGGGGCCCATGTTAAAAAAACGCATGCGTTTTTGAGAAACCACCCCTGCGTTTTTTACCAGCACCCAAAAACGCTGCATGCAGCGTTTTTTGGACTGGAGGAAAAAAACGCAAATGGAGCTGAAAAACGCATGTACACTCAAATGTACCCTGCGTTAACGCACCTGCGTTTTTTTTAACAGCCCAAAAACGCAGGGATGGGCAAAAAAACGCATGTGTGTGAACATGGCCCCTTTTAGTTTAATTCACCATTAGTATACCATAGCCATTTTAAGGACAACGAACAAAAAGTAAAAGAAACTGGTGTTCTTAAAGTGACTTGACCAAACATGGGCATCGAAAGTGAAAACAATATAAATAATCCATATGTGTTACACATAACAGAATCTAAAATATTTTATTGTGAATCTAAGTCAGTACCGAACAGGGGTGTAACTACAACAGTTGCAGGGGTTGCGATCGCACCCGGGCCCTGGAGTCTAAGGGGCCCCAAAAGTCGCTTTGGCCTATAGAAAAAGACTATTGCTGTTCAAGATTTGTAATAATTGGGGGCCCCACTGGAGCTTTCACATCGGGTCCCATGAGCTTCAAGTCATGCCACTGGTACCGAACAATGGTTTTCTCATTTTCTCCCCGTAGTCACCCTTTTTTATGTTGCCATAATGTTGTTGTATCTAAATCTCCTGTATATACTGTACATCATTTTCTACTAAGCCCAAGTTACAGGAATGCAATAAAACTAATATATAGTTCATTGGTGGTTTGACATATAATGATGAGTCCACCAAAATATCCTTCTTCACGTTAGGATAATCCATTCAACCATTCTGTTGGATTTGGATGATGAGTTTGGTTGGATTGTTAGACTCTTGAATTGTCGAGAGATCACCGGCCATTGCTGCTTATCCAGTTTTTATTGGAATCTTGTAGGAGTAACTGAGCACTCCAATATTGTGATCAAGTGGAAATTTATTTGTGTAGCAACAAACACTCCCTAGAAAAGGTGGCGTGGGAGATACAGTGGCAGCCACTGCTGATACACAGGGTGCTGTTTTATCAGTGGTTGACACCAGTGTAAATCCCATGCAGCCATTTCTAGGCAGATTCTACAGAGCAGCATGTGTACTGATGAAGGTCTAAGCGTGTGCTACCCTTACACTGTGTTTGTTGATGCACAAATCAATTTCCACTTGATTACCATATTGGGGTGCTCAGTTATTTCTATAATATATCTATGGGCTTGGAACCTATTATAGCACCCTAGTCAAGTGCCACACTATTATTGATTTTGTTGAAATCTTTTCACGCTAAAGCATGACTCCAGCATTTTGTTATTTTATTGCACTGCTACAGAGGTGCTTTAAATCTAAGTCCATTGCCATATACTCACCTTCTGGCAGCTTTATCTTCTATCACCACTTCTCCAGTTGGTCTCCTGTGATTTGTCATCTGCCGGCAGCTCCAGTTTTTTATGGAGTGTGCCCGAGGTCACAATGCAATACATCTCTATGGTAGCCTGATTCTGGCCTCACTCTGTGTCTCATAGAGTTGTATTGAGCACTTGTGTTGTAACTTCTCACTTCCGGCCAGTCAGAAATTACAGTCACCAGATTTTATGCAGGACCCGAGTGGCACTAAAAAGGCAAGTAAACATTGCAGGGTGAGTATAAGACTAGCGGCAGGAGGCTTACATTTAAAGTGCTGCTCCATGGCTTAAAAAACCCTCTTGGAAGTGGTGCTTTAACTGTGAGATGAGACGGACCAGTCGAACATCAGAGATGTGTATTCAGCCAGTATCTCACGTGGATATAGTTTTACATTCTAAAACATATGGTTTAGGCATGTAGTTATCCATATTGTGTGTATTTAGGAAATCAACTCATATGTTCAACTGGGGCAATGATAGACACAAATAGATCATATTTATCTACATTTCTAAGAATATACAAGAACCAGGAGCGTAACTACAATAGGTGTAGGGGTTGCGATAGCACCTGGGCCCTGCAGCCTAGGGGGGCCCCAAAAGTCCCTTTGGCCTGTAGAAAAAGACTAACACTATTAAAGATTTGCACTAATTGGGGGCCCCGTTGGAGCCTTCGCATCGGGGCCCCTGGGCCTGAAGTTACGCCACTGACAAGAACAACATATGAAATAGCATCATGATACAATTTTAAAGGGTTTCTCAGATTGTCATTCATTATTAAGTTAAGCTAGAAATTGACATTGCTGGTAGCTTGAGAGCTGGGACCCCTAAACATCCTACATAGTAAAGTATGAGCTCTCATTTCTCATGTACACTAGTAACCCTGTTTCTTCATCTATCAGCCTGTTTCTTCTTTTATCTACTCCTCTATCAGCCTTTTAAGGAGCTTGCATTGGGATCTCCCTGTTGTGCTTTAAGACCTATTGTAATCCAAGTTAAATCTGTCCTGCCCATCTGATGTATAACCCGGGGGGGGGCAATCACAAAGCTGATATTAACAAGCTGACTTTAGAAGCAATTGGGTTCTTAGAGGGACCACGTGAATGAAATGTGCTAACATCCGTACATACTGGCTGTAAGAAGGCTTTCCTGATCTCATCAAAGAACTGCAGGATTTCATTAACCCCTTTATACTCTAAGCCAAATAATCCACTGACTCTAGTGGGTGATTAGTGATTAGTGGAAAAAGACTGTTGCGTTTTCATGCTGTGCCAGCCAAGTGCAAAACTATGTAGTGCCGTTTTGTGGGTCACCAGAGACCGTGTTCAAACAAGCGTCCTTTTATTGTCCTGCTATTTGTAATGATACTGTCGTCTCTAAACGTGTATATGGAATAGTAAAGAGGACGGCAACATAATGCGGGGCTGGTTGCAACAGGGCAGTAAGAGAATAAGTAATGATAAGTGCCTATTGTCACTTTTTGTGTGCAGAGAGAAATGAAATGAGCCTTTGCATAATGTTGCTTTAAGCATCGGCTCCAGAATGACTCATTCCCGGGTATATGGCACAGGCGGCACAGACGGCACAGACTATTCCCGCACACGTTTATCTAGTACTGCAGCTACAAGCTCAGGATCACTGATTTCTAATTAAGTCTTCCATTTTTATAGTGCGGTGTCATTGCTCTCCCATCGCTTAACATCACTGTTTGTGGTCTGGAAAAGTGCCCATTCTAACCACAATATAGCCACGTATAATAGGATAAATGGAGATAACAGAACCTATTGTCCAATGAGGGTCATTAACTGACAGATGGAAAACATGGCTGACACATGGACTATGTACACAATCATATGCCTTAAGGGGACCATGAAGCTGGGGTGGAGACTACATCAATGAATTTGTCAGCACACTATGAGAGTGGTTTCATATACAGGATGCTTAAAATAAAAGCTGAATTTTTCAGCAGTAATGTTTTGTCCCAGCATTCAAAAAATGCTGTAAAAATATACAATTGCTAAAAACTGCACTTTTTGCAACCCTTTCCTTCATTTTTTGTGTCTTTTTTTCTTCAAAACAGATAAATTAGGTGCGGTCTTTTTTTCTTTTGTAGAACTTTAAAAAATGCACAAAAAACACATCAATAAAATCACTGAACAAAAAAAATCTAATAAAAGAAGTCCTAAAATTTTAGATAATTTTATAGCATTTATAATAGCCATTAAGCATTAAAGCCAGCAGTGCGATCCCAGCCTGTATAGATATACAGCTGATTCTTAAAAATCGGTGTAGCGCATGCTCGCGCCACATCAACCTTGCTGGAGTGCATGGCGGCAAGGCCAAGAAGAGGTGCATGCCACTTAATGATTTCTAAAAAAGAGGAGGGGGGGGGGACAAGAGGCGCAATAGTGCCCTTATCACTAGACACTAAATCCAAAGTGGTGAGAAAAGAAGGGCCACTCACCTATACCAGTTGTGATACCCACAACTGGTTAGTAGACCTGGTAGGATAGATATCCTGATGGCTGCTGCTGGACTTCCACCGGTCTCCACACGTGGAGACGAAATCAGATGCTTTGGGGAAAGAAAGGTGTGCCACAGTCCGCGCTGCCAAAGTGTTCCGCACAAATCGGATGACACTCGTCCGACTTTTGGATACGTCAATTGGACCGTTTTTTCACTCACCAGTGTGTTTCCAGCCTAAAGTCCACACTCACTTTCACAGCTGTGACTTCCACCGGTCTCCACACGTGGAGACGAAATCAGATCCTTTGGGGAAAGAAAGGTGTGCCACAGTCCGCGCTGCCAAAGTGTTCCGCACAAATCGGATGACACTCGTCCGACTTTTGGATACGTCAATTGGACCGTTTTTTCACTCACCAGTGTGTTTCCAGCCTAAAGTCCACACTCACTTTAGGCTGGAAACACACTGGTGAGTGAAAAAACGGTCCAATTGACGTATCCAAAAGTCGGACGAGTGTCATCCGATTTGTGCGGAACACTTTTGGCAGCGCGGACTGTGGCACACCTTTCTTTCCCCAAAGTAACTTAATGATTTCTGAGTCTTGTGCGCCACTGTTCTGGAGTATCATCCCTATTACATAACGCCACTTTGACTATGCCCGGTCCTGCTCCAGCTCCTCCAGCTCCTCCCAGCTCCATCCATGTGGGTGATTCAAACTTGTGTGAAAATGGCAGGTCGGAAAGTTTTTGTGTAACTCTGTTTTGCACAAAATGGTTCAATTTTGCAAATCTTTTACATCATTTTAATGGATTGAATGCTTTGATGAATTGGCCTCATATTGTTTTATACTAATGAGCTCCACATTTGTCTAAATTACCTGTATTGCTGGGCAGGTCTCTTACTATGCCCAGGTGACCTATATGCACAATGCAGACACCCTATTCTTTGAAAAAGGTAATATCTGTTAAAAATATTGTACTATCTGGCAAGAAAACTCTTTCAAGATTCTTCACAAAGTTTTTAAAACCACTTTAGGAAATATATTGGTTTACACATGGGTTCTCAGACCCCAGGCTTAAAGGGCCACACACAGCGCAGGCTTTCGCATTTCCTTAGCATTTGACAATTGGTAAACTGGTTACTAACTGTTAAATGCTAAGGAAATCTTGAAAACCTGCACTGTGTGAGGCCCTCAAGGCCTGGAGTTAGAAACCCCTGGTATCCACCATAAAGCTAATCAATTCTGACCACTTTAAAAACCTCTATACATTTTTTATAATTTTATATGCACATGACTTCTTGTAGACATGTGTGAACCCACTGATTTTCCGGAGAAAGATGTTTCATGGCATATTAGCATCCTTTGTTCAGCAGCATCTTCATGGCTGTTTCCTGAGTACTTTTGCGACATCTTTGCCAGCCAGACTATGGACATCGCCTGAAAATGGTTAGATCACTTTTATTAAGTGCATTTGGGGATGGGGTTATATACAGCTGATGAATATAGAGATCTACATGGTAGCTGGTTTACTAGCCCTTTATTGATAATCTATTGCTTATAAAACAATGATTTTCTAAAATCTACACAACCGGCCAAGAAGTTACACTTCTCGCGCTATTGCCAAGCGCATCACATGACGTGTGATTCCGCGTCATGTGATGCACTTGGAAATAGCGTGAGATTTCAAATTCCGGCACTTAGATGCCGGCGTTTGACCTGCGCTAGGGGTTCCGTCACCCTTAGGAATGAATTGGCAGCGTTAACACAGTCTTACCTTAACGGTAACACGGCGTTAATGCTGTCAAATTCTATCTTTTTAACGCAGGGGCAGGGAAAACATTTTTCTACCGGGCGCCATTTGGAAAATTCTACAATGCTTCGGGGCTGTACAAAATTATCAACTTGAAAATTACCCGCTATATTTGGTTAAACAATCAACTCACCACTACTGTGGTGGCTGGGGCTGCTTCTTTTTGGCGTGTGTGATATTGGTCATGTTGCTTCTCAACTGCTTTTCTTGGTTTGCTAGAGCCCTAGACATCACGGGAGAGGCTGTGAACATATACGTCACTGGGGAGGCAGAGGCATAGAGATCACTGGCGAGCTGGATGTAAAAGCCAGGCTACCGGCAAAACACTGTTGCCAGCTTGAGCATTGCGGTCCCCAGGAATCTGCCCGGGGGGCCCCAAAAAAGTCATTGAGGGCCGCATTCGGCCCTGGGGCTTGAGGTTCCCCACACCTCGCATTCCTAGCGCTAGTGTGACCCTAGCCTTAGAAAGCCAGTGCATCATTTAAAACACATTGGGGGCTATTTAAAATCTGAATATCCCTGTATTAGATAAGGTGGCCTACCTGTAGATAAGCAATATACTTTGAGTGAACAGCCGACAGATGCCATTCAAGTAGTGGAGATTTGGATTCTACAAGCGAGTTGGAGTAGGGAATTTATGCCTTTTGGAAATCATAGCTCAGTGAACAGAACAATGGCTTGTCTCACGTTCACTCACACCATTTGTGATTCAGAGAACACTTAGTAATGTTTGCTCTGTTTCTTACGACTGCAAAGCCACATCCTATTTATCCTGTCACCACTATGAAGTCGGGAAAAATAGTAGGTGACCATCACACATTAAGTATCCATGCCCAGTCCTATTTTATCAATCCATACAAGAAAAGCCACAAAGGTCTAAGCTCATTTGTAATAAATGATGATGTTTTTCTGAATTGACTAGCTTTTCAGAAAGACGTAGGAGTGACCCACAATTACTTATCAACTCTTCCAGTGACAGATAAAGTAGTAAAAATAAAAATTGACAGTCCTCTGTGGTTGATATCCTTTAAAGTAGTTACAGCTATAAACTTGTCAACACTTGAAGTAGAAAGCAACTACTTTTATTGTGTATATAAGATAGCTGTATTTTCACCCTCCGTATCTATCATGGATGCTAGAAGTTTGCATTGTATTAAAGGTCATTTAGAAAAAAAATCTGAGTTTCTAGGAGCATCATCATTGTCACAAAATGGAAAAGTGAAGAAGTGAAGCACAGCACTGGGATGCTTTACTGCAGAATTAAGGGAAGGTGAAGAAGGGAGAGAACACATTTTCATACAAACCATAGAATAAATTCTCTTGTTGGTCCTTAGCAGGAAATAATTTTCTGGACTTTCTGTCCCATTCTAGCCATAGATACAGCCGAAAATTAAATTGCAGGGATGGTTCAAGATTGCAAAAAAAAAAAGACGGATCAGCTTGTTTTCCACACCTGTGCCACTTTCGTGTGCGGGTTATGTCTAGACTGAGCTTGGCAAAACTGGAAACTGCCAGGATTAGACAGGCTGTGCTGCGGGAATGAAGAGCCTTGGGATTAAAAAACGTTTCGTTTATTTTTCATTAAAACTAACATGTTTCTACATCAGAAAACTTTCTCAAGGTATAAAAATCAAGTACCTTGATTAAATAGTTTTTTTTTACAGTACATTGAAAAATAGCCAGCATAGGAACGCTTTAGTATTAATGAAAACTGTTTAGGAATCTTAAGACTCTTCATTCCTAAATTGCAGCCTGTATGAACTTGACATTTTCGCCATTATACATCTGGAAGAACCATTTTCTCCAGCCAGCAGCAGCTGTTTCCCATGCTTTTATAGATGTTGTGCCTACACACAACACCTTCAGGTGAGCTCTACCATCGTTTATGCCAGGGGTAGGGAACTCTAGGTCTTGAGGGCCCCCAACAGTGCAGGTTTTCAGGATTTTTTTTAGCCTTACGCGGTTATAATTTAATCATCTGCTCTGGTGATGATTCCAACCCCTGTGCAATGCTAAGGAAATCCCAAAACCTTGCACAGTTGGCGGATCTTGAGGCCCTACACATGGTTTATACTCTTCTTTTGCCGGACAGTAATAGTATTATTAGTCTTACAGTTGTGGCTAAAAGTATTGATACCCCTGCAATTCTGTCAGATAATACTCAGTTTCTTCCTGAAAATGATTGCATTCACAAATTCTTTGGTATTATTATCTTCATTTAATTTGTCTTCAATGAAAAAACACAAAAGAGAATGAAGCAAAAAGCAACATTGATCATTTCACACAAAACTCCAAAAATGGGCCAGACAACAGTATTGGCACCCTCAGCCTAATACTTGGTTGCACAACCTTTAGCCAAAATAACTGCGATCAACTGCTTCCGATAACCATCAATGAGTTTCTTACAATGCTCTGCTGGAATTTTAGACCATTCTTCTTTGGCACACTGCTCCAGGTCACTGATATTTGAAGGGTGCCTTCTCCAAACTGCCATTTTTAGATCTCTCCACAGGTGTTCTATGGGATTCAGGTCTGGACTCATTGCTGGCCACCTTAGAAGTCTCCAGTGCTTTCTCTCAAACCATTTTCTAGTGCTTTTTGAAGTGTGTTTTTAATCATTGTCCTGCTGGAAGACCCATGACCTCTGAGGGAGACCAAGCTTTCTCACACTGGGCCCTACATTATGCTGCAAAATTAGTTGGCAGTATTCAGACTTCATAATGCCATGCACACGGTCAGGCAGTCCAGTGCCAGAGGCAGCAAAGCAACCCCAAAACATCAGGGAACCTCCACCATGTTTGACTGTAGGGACCGTGTTCTTTTCTTTGAATGCCTCTTTTTTCTCCTGTAAACTCTATGTTGATGCCTTTGCCCAAAAAGCTCTACTTTTGTCTCATCTCACCAGAGAACATTCTTCCAAAACGTTTTAGGCTTTCTCAGGTAAGTTTTGTCAAACTCCAGCCTGGCTTTTTTATGTCTCGGGGTAAGAAGTGGGGTCTTCCTGGGTATCCTACCATACAGTCCCTTTTCATTAAGACGCCGACGGATAGTACAGGTTGACACTGTTGTACCCTCGGACTGCAGGGCAGCTTGAACTTGTTTGGATGTTAGTCGAGGTTCTTTATCCACCATCCGCACAATCTTGTGTTGAAATCTCTCGTCAATCTTTCTTTTCCGTCCACATCTAGGGAGGTTAGCCACAGTGCCATGGGCTTTAAACTTCTTGATGACACTGTGCACAGTAGACACAGGAACATTCAGGTCTTTGGAGATGGACTTGTAGCCTTGAGATTGCTCATGCTTCTTCACAATTTGGTTTCTCAAGTCGTCAGACAGTTCTTTGGTCTTCTTTCTCTTCTCCATGCTCAATGAGGTACACACAAGGACACAGGACAGAGGTTGAGTTAACTTGAATCCATGTCAACTGGCTGCAAGTGTGATTTAGTTATTGCCAACACCTGTTAGGTGCCACAGGTAAGTTACAGGTACTGTTAATTACACAAATTAGAGAAGCATCACAAGATTTTTGTAACAGTGCCAATACTTTTGTCCACCCCCTATTTTATGTTTGGTGTGGAATTATATCCAATTTGGCTTTAGGACAATTCTTTTTGTGTTTTTTCATTGAAGACAAATTAAATGAAGATAGTAATACCAAAGAATTTGTGATTGCAATCATTTTCAGGAAGAAACTGAGTATTATCTGACAGAATTGCAGGGGTGTCAATACTTTTGGCCACAACTGTATTTTGTTCTGTCCTTCTCTAGAGCTTCTTAGTACTGTAGCTTATCATCACAAAAATGAAAGAACTTAAGATGAAATACTAGACACAGCCCATGGACTAGAACGGTGCCAATTCTAGTAAATCATCTTAATTTTCTAATTGTGGTAAACCTCTTGATCTCGTCCATCTTTTCGAGGGAAAAGTGTCTTTGCAGGTTTCAGTACAGTTTTTTGAACCAAACCCAGAAGTTGATCCAGCAGAAAGAAGAGTTATAACAGTCCTTCTTTTATATTTCCGATTCATCCTTTATTCAATACTGGCATTGGCTCAAAACCTATAAGAAAGATTACAGTGGCGCTTTTCCAAAAACCACTATTTTGTGAAAGTACGCTAAATGATACTTTTTATAATAGACAAGATGCTTCATGTTTTACAACCTATTATCTGCTCCAGCTTTAGCCATTGTGTATATCTGGATAATATCTGATATCAGAGATGATTCTGGGATTGTTATATAGATGTCACAAATGCTTTGATGAATATATTGGATCATGTTGCTTACAGCTAAAGATCACATATTTGCAGTAGTTGGCAAAGCAGTCATTCTCTGATTCCTTTATTAGATCAGGCATAACTGAATATCAGAATACATTTCTTTTTCATCTCCTGCATTGCCTACAAATAGTGCACATGCTCACACTAGACGCCACACTGTCTACACTGCGCACCATGGACAAATAAGATTAGACAGCTCGAGCCTTGCTATATAGATATATTACTTACCTGTGGTGCAGATACTACCAGAAAACCTGGAAAATACGGGACCCATCTGCATTGTTATCAGCTCATGATCCAATCAGCTGATGATCTAGTTGTGATGTCTCTGGGTACTTTTTTGGCGTAGACTTATCCATTTTGGTCACTATAGTACACCTGAGATCACAAGATCCATATAGACAATATTGGGTGCTGTTTCTAATCAGTCCTCAAGGACCCCAACATGTTCTGTATTAAGGGGAGTTCCTCTCTACCATGGTCCTTGGTGTTGAGCTGGATCCAAGTTTTCATTGATAAGCAGAGATAATTATTGGTCAATTGTCAAAAATGGTATGCAGTAGACTAAATTATTCATCAGGGCATGATCATCATTGAGTAAACTACAAGTGTAAACTGGGCAAATGAATGTACTACCTGAATCCTGCCATGTGATGAACTGGCAGATTGGCTTACAGCAAGGCAATCACTTTGAGCATTGTCAATCATTTGTCAAATTAATATAATGAAAAGGTGAATTTCCAGCTGTTCCCATATGCATTCATCATATCACACATACAGTGATTCTAGTAGCCTCTGCTAATATGCTGTAATATGGCCACCCCTCCATAGACCACTAGAGTGCAATATTGTCATAAAACCACAAGACAAGGGAAAAACATGAACACAGGCTTTCTGGATCAAAGGCACCAGAATGTAATAGAAATTATGTGTCATAAATATACAGTATACATTAAACCAGTCTCTGAAAGAGATGTCACAACTCATATGCAGTGAAGGCTGGAATTCTGATTCCATGATGTATCCATGGGTTCGTTTACTGACTTGTTGCATATCTAAGTGAAGGCATAACTGTATCTGACCATTAATAGGATCATTTATACAAGATCTACCCAGTACTTCCAATATATTTCTGTAAATATGAAAATGCTTCCACATACCGTCATTTTTCATATATGAGTCTCTGAACATAAATAACAGGAAACACAATCTACATTTTATGACACATAATTGCGCTCTAGCACTTGTTGTTCATTGCAAATGCTAAATTTGTAACAAACCTCCCACAATGACGTCTTCCTCCACGTCTCCATTCCTCACCGGTGTCTTCCTTTATGGCAAATTGGTCTTTGTAGTCATCAGGATTGAGTGTTATAGCTGCCGCTGAACCCCCTATAGCTAAACCACTGAGCATGGGCATTTAAAGGGGCATGTTACATGGGTTGCATCTATTACAAAGAAAATAATAAAATTGTTCCATTAAAGGGGTGTACTCAAGTTTGTAAGTCATCCACTCTCTCATCGCTGTGAATTTGACCACTAGTACTTCCACTAATTCCAAAAGTAGGGATTCTAAGAGCCCTGTTTGATTGGAGCAGTGTTGGATCATGTGCACTGCTGCTCCATTCAATCTCAAGGGAGTGCAGTAGCAGTCCCATTATGTCCCAGTTCTGGAGATTGGTCCCAGCAGTTGGATATCCAGTGATCGGGAAGTTGTGTCATATCTCATGAATAGGAGATTGTGAGTCCTTGCAGGCAGGGTCATCTCTCCTTCTGTACTTGTGTATGCCTTGTATTTCTCATGTTCTTTGTACTTGTTTATGTATGCCCGTTTCACGTGTAAAGTGCCATGGGATAAATTACACTATAAAAATGAATAATAATAATAATATATTCTAGACTTGAATATACCCCTTGTAACAATGTGCTTACTGGATGTACTTGGGAGTACCCAATGGCAGCAGAATTTCCACATGCAGGAACTGTTCTATTTAAATCAAGTTCATTCCTATTTATTTCATACATAAACAGCTTTATGCAAAGTAAACATACGCCAACCTTTGGCATCACATCACAGAAATTACATGCAGTCCATTTCATTTCAATACAGTTTATTCATTGACCTTGTTAGTACACAACTCCCTTTCCTGAGGTTACCTTTTTCCAGGGTCATAGCAGATGCCCTCATACTATCTCCTGATAGTACATGATTCCTAGTGCTGCAACAAGCTCTTCACTTGGTCTACTCACCATGTGCTTCCAATCCAGCTTGTCTACTTCAAGGACCTGGCTTGCATCAGAGACCATGTGACCCAGAACCAGTCACCTGATATAATAGTTGATATACCCATGGGAGGTATGTGGTTAACCAGACCTGCCCAGCACTCTGGCTCACCCCTAAATCCAGCCTTTAAAACATTAAATAGGATTTGTCGAACTATAAGTCCCAGCAACACAAATCCAGATTTACATTGCAGCAGAGCTCCACCTGTGTGATACAATCCGGCCATTGATAATGCAGCTGGTCACTACATCCCACCCTTCAATGCCTGACTAATTTTCTTCTCATTAAATTAGAAAATGCATGAATTATATGAAAAATGTAAATGTGTTCAGCGCATGTTTATATGGACTGGGGGATTTAAGGACTCTTGACTTCTTTAGTGGGGTGAGAGCAGTATGGAGTGTGGCACTTGGAGAGGAAAGTTTCTATGAGTATTGCCTAACTTGTATAGATATAGTGATTCTCCATATGAAAACAACTGATTCCTGGGGTTCCTCGATTATTTGATAGCTGGGCGACCCACAGTTTGCTGCTTATTTTAAAAAGACCTGTCACTTGCCTATAAATACTGTATATAACATTTTTACATGGTCTTAATGTAGCTGTTCTCCTGAATCTGGTGGGCTTTTTTTCCATATCTGCACCTTTGCATGGCTGAGATATAACCTCTTCTCACCTGTATGTAGATGCCATGTTTTAAGCAAAATAGAACTGGTCTTCAACCCTCCTACTTAAGCGTATTTATAGGGACTACATCCCCTGGCTAGAAAGTCTATGGTTCTGATTCATCAAACATTTCACAACAATTGTGGATGAAAGACCTTAAAGCGAACCTGTCACTCCCCCCCGGACATCAAAAGCTAAAATAACCACCTTCTGCAGCACTAAGGCTGCATTCAGAGAAGGTGTCTATAGCCTTTGTGATGCCCTATAACAATGAAATATGCACTTAGATAAATGCTTACACTTAAGGAGACCGGTGACCGGGAGGCGGGGTTTTGTGCTCCTATGACCCGCCCCCTTTTGTCAATCATTGTGCTCGCCTGTTGCTGTCTCCCCCCACTGTGTAAAATGAACGCAGCCTCCATTCTCCTGTATGGTGCCGCGCATGCGCCGTGCGCACTGCCCGACGTCTTCCTGGGACACCCGGCGCACAGCGCATGCGCGGCACCATACAGGAGAACAGAGGCGCGCGTTCATGTGACAGTGAGGGGAGGCAGCAGCAGGCGAGCACAATGATTGACAAGAGGGGGCAGGTCAGAGGGGAGCGCCTCCCGTTCACCGGTCTTAATGTAAGCATTTATCTGAGTGCATATTTCATTGTATATAGGGCATCAAAAGGCTACAGACACCTTCTCTGAATGCAGCCTTAGTGCTGCAGAAGGTGGCTATTTTAGCTTTTGATGTCCGGGGGGGGGGGTGACAGGTTTGCTTTAAGAAGTCACAATATTTTTGGCAGATCTTGGAGTTGCGTCAAAACTTTGCAACTTTCACACCAGTTTTTTCAGCTGCAGCAAAATGGGTAGAGCTGGGACAGGACACCGCAGCTCTTCTACTTCATGATGAGCTGTGGCATTCCCTACACCAGAAATGTTGCTGCTGTCCCCGAGGTGAGTGAGGTTTCTGGTGGGGTCCACAGAGGCACACAACACTCGTCAGATGCTCCTGTCCTAATTCCTGCAAAGGCATCTTCATTAATTGGGCAGGTCTTACTCCAGCACACCTCATCTCCAAGATGGGTTTGAACAATGCCACTATTGATGAATCGGGCACTATATTTCTATAAAGGGAAGAGAGGGTCATGTCTCAGGAACAGAGAAGTGAAAAAACTACATTTAGATATCGGATGTAGGGTAATAAGCATTTACATTGGGTAACATAATTACAAATTTATGGCAAGTGACAGGTCTGTCTTTCAAGACAGGGACTCCTCTATACCCCTAGAAATGTACTGATGTGTTAATGTACATTTCTTAATTTAAAGTGTGATAATTAAGAATACAAATATAATTTATTTTCTCTTTATGTTGAAGAACAAGGTTAATTCATTGTCATTTCAATGTTTAGACTTGTAGGACAGGTTGATGTGAGTTTTGGAGATTGAATCCTTGCACGTGGCATATGCCCTCAACTCTTTTATTTATTTGCATGTTAGAATGAAAGGATTTCTGGGCCTTAATGTGCATAAAGCGGATTATATGTGTAAACATCTTAGAGTATTGCTTGTTCAGTGCTATGAATAGAAAATCTTTCAACCATGTGATTTCGTGTTATGTTGCAGACCTTCATGTTATATTATAGCCTCCTAGCTGGAACTATTTCTTTATGAAAGAGAAAAGAATGTAGGCCTTACAACCATTTTATTAATGTTATGTATTGGCTTCCACCTGTATGTGCTATTTGCAGGAATATATATTGGAACGTTTTTTTGTAACTTTTTTTTAATTTTATTATTTACATTCCAGTAATATATGAGACCTGATGGTTTTTTCCTGTACTACAGATGTAACAAAGTTTAGCATGACCACGCACCATCCTGATACCTTCTCACAGAAGGATATCTCAATTAAGGTAATTAATATACCTTAAATAAGCACAAGTCATTGACTGACAGCAAGAGAGGCTTTGAATTAGACTTTGTTTTGTTGTTGTGCTACGTGTTTTGTCATGTGAATCAAGGTAACCTTGGTCAGATCTGTATACTATAAAAATGGTTTTAGAAAGCCACCATTACCTACACCATTTTTTTTTTGCAACTCATTTTCATTACTTATATCATTGTGTATTTTCACTTTTTTGAAAGAACCATTCATCAAGAAAATTGGTTTTCTTTCTTCCTAAGTCAAATACGCCTTATTCAAATTAAATGAATGACAAATTTGCCAGGACTAGGATATCCAATCTAGGACACAATTTGTAAGTTAAGTTTGGATGACTGTCTCAAAGCAGTTTCCCTTAATGCTTTGTACACTGAACCAAGCAATGGACATTTCATTGTGTTACAAGTCAAGACCAATGTTCTTATGGTTCAGGTGTTTTCTTTTGTAGTTTTGCAAGGTTGTGTTAATATCTCCATTTTAGTAAGTAGCAGATTCCCAATAAAATCCTGGAAAAACATACTTAAACATGCTGCACAAGTAATTCTTGTAAGTTCATAGACCCATCAACATGTAGATGGGGTCTATGGGTTAGGGTCCACATGGGACAAATTTGTTCCTGGCTTAAATTCCATTTTCCTGTTCCAGTGATAGCACATGAAAACTATCAGCATCGAACCAGTGTGTACAAAGCCTGAGCTGGTCTCATGAACCGCAAAGCTGAAAGATACTGCAGAATTTTCCCTGATCAGTGCCCATCCAGTTTGTGAGCCAAAACCAGGAGAAGAACCAGGAGAGGAACTTGCAGAGAAAAACTATAATTAAAATATTGACACCTGAGTTTTGGAGTTTTGGAGACACTCCAGGTTTTGGCACACAAACTGGATGGACACTGATCAGGGAAAATCCTGCAGTGTGAAACCAGCGGAATCTATGTGTCTGGGGTTCGTTCCATCAGATCAGCAACACACAATACTGGCATCTGAAGATGAGAAACCATAAACAGCCTTGGCCAAAATGTTACTAGAGGAGACTCCACCACTGCCAGGTTTTCTCCCAACATGTCCATTTTATTACTAGGGAGTCGCAGAACTTTTCTGTACTATCTTCCCAAAGAGGCAAAACAATAGGATTATTTTGGCCTGTTCTTGAGTTAGATATAGGCTTCATGGATAGGACCCACATCTACCATTGCATATACATTTATGGAATATAATGTGAATATGTCACATATTTCTGAGATGAAAATACCCCTTTGATTCTGTGTCCTACAATTGTCATCCATTTAAAATAAATTAGCTTTAATAAATTATTTCCATCTAAGAATCTATGTACAACACGGGGCTGTAGGAAACATTCTTTCCTGTATAATGACTTGTACATAAGACAGTATTAAAGGAGAAAAAAAAGCTCCCTCCACCCCTTAGGCTAGGGTCACATTTGGGACCTTGCATCCGTTGGAAGGATACATTAAAGGATGCTGTTTTTTCCCTTGCCATTTTTATGGCATTTTTTTTTTTCACTTTTAGCACTAGCGTTAACGCGTGCATTAACGTATTGCACATACAGTATATGCACCATGCGTTAACGCAAGCATTTCCCATAGACTCCCATGTTAAAGAAAATGCTAGCGTTTTTGCAAACGCCCCCGGAAACGCTGCTTACCGTTTTTTTTGGCGCTTTTGCAAAAACGTATAGTGTCACGTTTGCAATGCATTTTTTACATGGGAGCCTATGGATACGTTAATGCTAGCATTTATCAATATTTGAAAATCAAAAAACACTGACTTTTAGTGCATGCATGGCGCCAATGTGACCCTAGCCTTAAGGTATGTGCACACAATCAATCTTTGTTCAGGCTTTCACAGAGCTGAATTCCACATAAATCCTGCATCTCTGCTCACACGTTTTTCATTGTGTTTTTGATGCGCTTTTGCTATATTTTTGAGGTTGTGTTATTTGTCTCAATAAAGTTGGTTAAAAGATAGGAAGCAGAAGAGACAAGAAGTTGACTAAAGCAAAGTAATGTACTACCACCGTACATATTATAAACCTGCGCCCTTTAGTGTCATTCCTGTGGCACTAAAGAATGTTTAGCGTGGTGTAACCTAATAAAATAAGAAATAATTAATCTATTATATAATTGCGAATGGGTTTTTTGCCCTTCTGAGTCCACTCGCAATGCGAGTCGGCGTGGTCATGTGGATACGCCCGAAGCATTGGGAGCCCGCGCAGTTCTAAGGCGACTCGCTATGCCCGCGTAGCGGGCATGGCGAGTTGCCTTAGCAGCGTGAAGCATTGGCCGCGAAGCGGCCATTGCGAGTCAGAGACTCGCCCTTCTAGAATCCCGATGCATGTGCATCGGGTACCCAGCTAGTAGAAAATAAATGGCAGGGGACCCCCGACTATTTTTGATCACCAAGAAAGGTAAAGGAGACAGATGTTTGCTGATATTATCAGGTTAGGAAGTCCATAATTATTGGACCCTTCCCAGCCCAAAAATACCAGCCTGCAGCCTCCCCAGAAGTAGCGCTTCACATAGGATACATCAATTCTGTGGCTTTGCCTGTCACGGGTGTATCTGGCAGCACGGATGAGACTGTTGAGGTCACTCGCAGAAGGTCGCAGCATTTGGCCAAACAGTAAAAATCCTAAATAATGTCTCTGTCCCTTTAAGAGGCATCTCTGATCCTAGTGATAGCTGGAGGTCACTAAGACCCAGCGGATCTTCTCTTCAGTTGCCTACTTATACCTCTTGGCTCCCAGGATGCACTGCTGATGATAGCTGTTCAGGTTTCTGGTTGCATCTTAGCTCATAGCAGTGTTTCCTGGAGTCTGTTGGTTTGCTGCTTGGATCTACTCAAGCTAAGTGTATCTCTTCCCTCTTTGTTAGTTTCCCTTGTGCGTTTCTTTAGTTGCCAGGCTGACTAGTGATCACCGGCTCTGATCCCTGCATAGTTGTAGTCCAGGGACAGCTAGGGCAGGTATCCCGTTCGGCAACAGTTGCAGAAACTGTCTAGGGATGTAGGGGAGCCAGGTGTCAGCACTAGTTTATCTAGGGGTCACCATCTCCCCTTTTGGCCTTAGCATCAGGGATTCCTTCTCCCCTCCCTCTCGTCATCTTGCGCTGGGTGTCTCCCTACACCTAGCGTAACATCGCCTCAGCTCTTCTCGATTTCCCTGGTGCAGTGGCAATAAGGATGATAATTTATGGAGTTTATCAGACACTTCCATTACTAACCCAGTAAGTAAAAATACCAAAATGACACACACACATATATGGTATTTTTAAAAACACCCTCAACTCTTGCTCTGGTTCACCAATTTAAAAAATAAATCCATGAAGATCCGAAGTAGTCCACCAAATCCAAAGTAGACCAGAAATGGGAACATGAAAGACATAAAAAGAGAGAGGAAAAGGAATTAAAAAATTAAACAGTCCCTTGGGTTATTAATGGGGGTGTATGATAAATACCTCTCCAAACTATCAACAGGGCTTGATACCAGCTGACAATAAACAGCTGACATCAATGCCACAAACCATTACCCAAATTGCCACCACACTAGGGTAAAGAGCCAGGGTGATGCACCAGAATGACTGCATCTAATTTGATGTGCCACTTCTGGGGAGTCTAAGGACTGGTATTTTTAGAATGGGAAGGGCTAAATAACAATGGACACTCCCAGCCTGATATCAGCCGACAACTGTCATCTTTAAATTCGCTGGAGATCTAAAATAGGGACAACCCCACATAATTTTTTTCATCCATTTATTTATTTATTTAATCATAAAAAGCTGCACAATAAGCTCCACAGGGAACAATTTTATTATACGTTGTGGGTTGTGCAATTAAATGTCTGTACGTCTATATGCCTTTATATCTATATATATGTCTATGTAGGCCTGAAAGGGACATTTGTTTTAATGGTGCAGCATTATCAGTGGCGCACCCAGAAATTTCCCAAGGTAGGGGTCCAAGAAACACACCGGCCCTGAAAGGGGGGTGTCACCCCCCAGCGGGGTTCTGAGGGGCACAGCCCCCGGTGGGGGGTTTTTGGGGAGCGAAGCCCCCCTAAAAGCCAAGCGATTTTTGTAAATTTGAATACCTAATTAATGCTTAATACTGCACGAAAACGGTCTTATTTGTAATGACGCTGCGCAGTCGGTCTCGGTTGCTCAGCAGTTCCGCTTTTTTATTTTCGTTATGGCATACAGTAAATATCTCCCCCATCCTGGCCCCTTGCCAAACAGTAATACTGACACTGGGGTAAAGGACAATGACACTGGGGGTACAGGATAATGACACTGGGGGCACAGGACAATGACACTGGGGGCACAGGACAATGACACTGGGGGCACAGGACAATGACACTGGGGGGTACAGGACAATGACACTGGGGGGTACAGGACAATGACACTGGGGGTACAGGACAATGACACTGGGGGTACAGGATAATGACACTGGGGTACAGGATAATGACACTGGGGGTACAGGATAATGACACTGGGGGCACAGGATAATGACACTGGGGGCACAGGATAATGACACTGGGGGCACAGGATAATGACACTGGGGGTACAGGATAATGACACTGGGGGCACAGGATAATGACACTGGGGGCACAGGATAATGACACTGGGGGCACAGGATAATGACACTGGGGGTACAGGACACTGACACTGGGGGGTACAGGACAATGACACTGGGGGTACAGGACAATGACACGGACACTGGGGGTACAGGACAATGACGCTGGGGGTACAGGATAATGACACTGGGGGCACAGGATAATGACACTGGGGGCACAGGATAATGACACTGGGGGCACAGGATAATGACACTGGGGGCACAGGATAATGACACTGGGGGTACAGGATAATGACACTGGGGGTACAGGATAATCACACTGGGGGTACAGGATAATCACACTGGGGGTACAGGATAATCACACTGGGGGTACAGGATAATGACACTGGGGGGTACAGGACAATGACACTGGGGGTACAGGACAATGACACTGGGGGCACAGGATAATGACACTGGGGGCACAGGATAATGACACTGGGGGCACAGGATAATGACACTGGGGGCACAGGATAATGACACTGGGGGCACAGGATAATGACACTGCAGTACAGGATAATGACACTGGGGGGTACAGGACAATGACACTGGGGGTACAGGACAATGACACGGACACTGGGGGTACAGGACAATGACGCTGACGCTGGGGGTACAGGACAATGACGCTGGGGGTACAGGACAATGACGCTGGGGGTACAGGACAATGACGCTGGGGGTACAGGACAATGACGCTGGGGGTACAGGACAATGACGCTGAGGGTACAGGATAATGACGCTGAGGGTACAGGACAATGACGCTGACACTGGGGTACAGGATAATGATGCTGACACTTGTTCTGATATAATGGGAAAGCTGGGTGCAGAGGAAAAGGTGTATAGCACAGCAGGGGATGGAAAAGAGCTTGTTTCCCTCAGCACCCCCACCTTTTCCACCCCCTGCTCTGCTATACGCCTTTTCCCCAGCACTCAGCTTTCCTATGCTCTTGTATCCTTTATCCCTCAGCACTCAACTTTCCCATGCTCTTCTATCCCTCAGCACTCAGCTTTCCCATGCTCTTCTATCCCTCAGCACTCAGCTTTCCCATGCTCTTCTATCCCTTAGCACTCAGCTTTCCCAGGCTCTTCTATCCTCTATCCCTCAGCACTCAGCTTTCCCATACTCTTCTATCCCTCAGCACTCAGCTTTCCCATGCTCTTCTATCCCTCAGCATCCAGCTTTCCCATGCTCCTCTATCCTCTTTTCCTCAGCACTCAGCTTTCCCATGCTCCTCCATCTTCTTTCCCTCAGCATCCAGCTTTCCCATGCTCCTCTATCCTCTTTCCCTCAGCACTCAGCTTTCCCATGCTCCTCTATCTTCTTTCCCTCAGCATTCAGCTTTCCCATGCTCCTCTATCCTCTTTCCCTCAGCACTCAGCTTTCCCATGCTCCTCCATCTTCTTTCCCTCAGCATCCAGCTTTCCCATGCTCCTCTATCCTCTTTCCCTCAGCACTCAGCTTTCCCATGCTCCTCCATCTTCTTTCCCTCAGCACTCAGCTTTCCCATGCTCCTCTATCTTCTTTCCTCAGTCCCAGCTTTCCCATACTCCTCTATTCTTTTTCCCTCAGCACCCAGCTTTTCCATGCTCTTCTATCTTCTTTCCTCATCCCAGCTTTCTCATGCTCTTCTATCCTTCTTTCCCTCAGCACCCAACTTTACCATGCTCTTCTAATCCTCTTTTCCTCAGCACCCAGCTTTCCCATGTTCTGATTTCCCTCAGCACCCAGCTCTCCCATGATAGCAGAACATGGGAACGTTGGGGGCTGATGGAAATCAGAACATGGGAAAGCTGAGGAATAGAGAGGATAGGAGAGCATGGGAAAGCTGGGTGCTGAGGAATAGAGCTTCTTCCCCTCAGCAGACAGTTTCCTCATCCTCTGCTCTGCTGCTATCACTTTCTTCCTTGGCTATATGATGGATGTGTCACTTACAGCACAACCAGCAGGTTCTGGCCCAGTCAATGTAAGGCCTTTTTCACATCAGCGTTTTTGTTCAGATCCGGTGCATCCGGACAAAAACCGCATCTGCCGCAACCGCGGCTATACCGCACATGCCGGACCTGCCGCAAGCCCCTTAGACAATGCATGGGGCTTGCCACAAGTGTAGTGCAAGTACGGCCGTTAGGCGGCAGATGCGGTAAATCTGCCGCAATCAGCGAAAAACGCTGATGTGAAAGGGGCTTAAGGCTGCCTTCACTCTAGCGTTTATGTCTGCATGTGTCTGACATGCAGGTGCAAACATAGTCATACTGATGTCAACGCAGCGGAGATTCTCCGCATGCCTTCACATAGTATGGTGCCTGGTCACCTAATCAGCGGTTGGTCTTGGTGGTGGCCTGGAGATCAGAGGTGGCCGCCAGGAGATCAGCGGCAGCCGCCACTGATCTCCCGGTGGCTGCCTCTGATTTCTATGAAGATTTCAATGGATCCGCAGCATCTGCCTGCGTTGTCATGTGGAGGACACTGCGGATCCATTGAGCTCCGTGCATTCTTTGTGCACTTGCGGTCACTTGCTGATAAAATAAGCCCCGTGAATGCACAGAAAATGCAACATGTTGTGTTCGGAGGGTGCTATTAAAAAATGCATCTGAACGCAAATGTAACCAAACGCAGCCATAGGCAGGTACTATGCGTTCCCATATTATACATAGGAATGCAATGTGCATGCGTTTGGTTACACTGCGTTCTGTAAACCGGCCCAATAGCCCCAGCCCTCCTCTCACAAGCAGTCAAACACACCCTCCCTGGGCAAGTACAGGACGGAGAAGCGGAGATGTAAAGAACTCTCTACACCCCCCAAGCACACACACAAACACACACACATAAACACACACACACACACACACACACACATAAACACACAAACACACACACACACACACACAAACACACACTCCCACACACACACACACAAACACACACAACACACAAACACACCCAAACACAACACACAAAACACACAAACACACACACAACAACACAAACACACAACACAAACACAAACAAAACACACACACACACATATACATACACACACAAGCTCTATATTCCCTTCCAGCAATGTCTTCCCCCTTGTGGCCTCCTCCCCCCTCTGTTGTCTCACCCATGTGCTGTGGTGTCGTCTTCCTGACGTTGAGCTGCACGGTGACAGACTTCACTGCAGGGGATCAGCACCGCCCCGCAGCTGACGTCACAGGCCTCTGCCGGCTCATGAATATTCATGGTCCACGCAGTCTGGAAGCTGGGGAGGAGAGCAGCACAGCACGGTGAGGAAGAAAGCCGACATGTTACTCCCGGGGCACAATGTGTCGGCTTCTTCAGTTCTCAGTGCTCTGCGGGACAGTGCTCTCAGGGCCGTCCAAGGGGGGGGTCCAGACACGTAGGTCCCCCCCCTTGGGTGCGCCACTGAGCATTATTATTCAATTACTGCAGTATCTATTAAACAATGCCTATATGCTTGATTTAATCTAAGATCTCCTTCCTAGGTCAATTCTCACTGAACTGCTTTCAGAGTGTGCTGAGCATCATGTCACCTGGTATATATTATATATAGAACCCGATGATGCAATGTGGCCAGCCAATCACAGTAATGCCAGTAGCCAACATGGCTACGGCAATACCGTGCATGGCAGGCAATCTCTACATGTTGATAGACTGTGTAATAGCTGTGAAAGATGCGGGTGAGAACCTAAGCATGGCACTCAAGCTGCCGGTATCCTTGATTAAGTAACAAGTGTACCTGAGCACCCTGATGCCCCACTAAGTATCAAGCTGTGGTGAGCACGCTCTCTCATAACCATTGAAGATATTTGTAATCTTTAAAAATGAATGATCTGTTTAATCAACATTCATTTTTGCATCAAAAAAGGAAGAAACGTTTTATCATTCACCATAAGTCCATATACAATGTCTGTCCTCAATATGCATTCGATTCATCCACCTGGGTGCTGACCAACAGACGGTCCATGCTCATTTTTGTCATATTCATTTTGCATCCTAGAACATACTGACTATAGCGTTACTAAGAGGTGTTATCCCATGATTAAGATTTATGTAAAGCATAGGTGATAAATTTATGATCGGTCAGACACCAACCGATCATGAGAATGGAGGACCCTTGACTCCTTTATGAATGGAGCATTTGTACACACACAGTTGAAAACAGAAGTCTCCATACACTGTATAAAAAGACACATATGCATGTATTTCTCACTATCTGACATGAAATCAGTATAAACCTTTCCCGTTTTAGGTCAATTAGGATTACCATAATGATTAATATTTGCCAGATGCCAGAATAATGAGAGAGAGAATGTTTTAAGGCATCTTTATTACTTTCTGCAAAGTCTCAAGTTTATATACACTAAAAGTACCATGCCTTTAAATAATTTGGGACAGCCCATATGATGATGTCATGTGTTTGGAAGCTTCTGATAGGTTTATTGGCAAGATCTGAGTTAATTAGAGACATACTTGTGGTTATATTTTAATACATCTGAAACACACTATTTTTGTGTAGCCTAATGGAAAAAGCTAAAGAAATCAGCCATGATATCATGAATTAAATTGTGACTTGCACACATCTGGTTCATCCTTGGGTGCAATTTCCAGATACCTGAAGGTGCCTCATTCATCTGTGCAAACAATTATACGCAATTACAAACAAGATAGAAATGTCCAGCCATCATACTGCTCCGGAAGGAGACGGTTCTGTGTCCCAGGGATGAACATGCTTTGGTCCAACATGTGCACATTGACCCAAGAACAAAAGCAAAAGACCTTGTGGAAGCTGGTAAGATTGTGTCATTAGTCACAGTGAAACGAGAACTGTATCAACATGGGCTGAAAGACCAAACTGCCGGGAAGAAACCATTACTCCAAAAGAAACATAAAAAAGTCATATTAAATTTAGCAAATGCTTACAGGAACAAAGACTTAAAGGTTTTGGACATGTCCTGTGGTCTGACAAAACTCAAATTGAACTGTTTGACCATAATGACCATTGTTATGTTTGGGGGAAATGGGAGAAGCATGGAAGCCTAAGAACACCAGCCCAACTGTGAAACATGGGGGTGACAGCATCATGTTGTGGGGTTGTTTTGCTGCAGGAGGTACTGGTGCACTTCACAAAATAGATGACATCATGAGGAAAGAAGATTATGGGGTAATACTGAAGCAACATCTCAAGACATCAGCCAGGAAGTTAAATCTTGGGTGGAAATGGGTCTTCCAAATGGAAAATGACCAAAAGCATATTGCCAAACTTGTTACAAAGTGGCTTAAAGATAGCAAAGTCAATGATTTGGAGTGGCCATCACATATTTATGGACAAAGCTGAAAAGACATGTGTGAGCAAGGCGACCTACAAACATGGCTCAGTTATACTATTTCTGTCAGGGAGAATGGGCCCACATTCCTACTAACTATTGTGAGAAGCTTCTGGAAGGATATCCAAAACGTTTGACCCAAGTTATACAGTTTAATAGCAATGGTAACAAATACTAATTAAATGTATGTAAACTTGTGATTTTGCAGAAAATAATAAAAATGCCTTAAAACATTCTCTCTCATTACTTTGACATTTGGCAAATGTTAATAACTTCTGAATCCTAATTGACCTAAAATGGGAAAGGTTTATTTCTCTTTCATGAAAAATAAAAACATATAGAGTGGCGCCCTTGTGTGTACCTGGTGGTCTAATGGGGACTTTTGGGTGAGGGGGATTGTGAGATCACTCACCTTTCATGGTTGTGCACCTCTGCATAACCACAGTGTGGGCCTCTGGTGTGCAATTGCACACCACACGATCCTCCGGCATTCAGGCTTGAACCACATACTTGCCACATTTACTATTCTAATTTCATGTCAGATAATGAGAAAAACATGCATATGTGTCTTTTTATATAATGTATGTAAACTTCTGGTTTCAACTGTACTGTATGTGTTCATTTTTCCATTTACATCTACAGGTCTATGAAAGCAGTAGTACATATGTGTGAACACTGCACCTAGATGAATAGCTGCGGTAGTCCACACATGTGCAGTACTGCTCTGTTCATGTGAGGGGCTTCGGGCGACTCTTCTGGTGATCAGTGAGAGTTCTTGCAGACAGACCTCCATTGACCACACATTTGTCTCCCTTACCGTGGTTTGGTGATTAATAATGGCAGGATAACTTTTTTAGGTTACAAACTCTTCAGTATCTACTCTACTTGCATTGACAGACAGTTATGGATAATCATCATATTCTTAAGTAGACCCTTCTTACAGGTAAACTCCTTTAATTGTGCATGTGGATTGTTACGTTCTCATCTCGAAATAGCATTATAAATACTCTGCTTGTTACTGCAAGATATAACCTAGGAACTCATCTATATTAACTGCATTGTGTTCCATGTGGAATACTTTACTAGAGTGGTGTGCGGTGCAGCGATCCAGCACGTTCTGAGAAGCACATGATTAATGTCACTAGTATAGAGGAGGAAACCAATGAGAATTTAACCACAGACTTCAATTTGAGTTCAATTCTGATTATTATTTCATTATAAAAGTTGGAATAATTTAATTTCTTTTAACAGGTTGTACAGATGAATCATTTCAGTTTCTTTAAAACACAAGAAAACTAATCATTTGACTGAAGTAGGAAAGTTGCTCAAATAAAGTTTTATGAGAAAGTCGAATTCCTGTTCAGTGCAGTAGGTATGGCATATTAATGACAATATGTTAAATAAACTGCAATTTCTATACAAGAGCAGTGCAATAAACTACTAAGGCACCGCGATTCTTGTTAACAAAACATTAACTCACCAAGCTGTGAATCAAAGAAATCACAGTATCATAAAAGGAGCAAAAAAAAGTCACAGCATAAGATTTAGAAACCCTCATAGGCTGAGGATTGGTAGCGCTCACTTTTACTACATATTTTACAGGCACACGGTTGCTACAATAGCAGAGTAATTGCCTGTTGCACATAAAAACAACAGGGTTTCACAATGCAGCAGATTGAAGCGTCCCAGAGTAAGTCTAGTGTGAGCCAAATAGAGACGTTTTAGGAGCCAAAGCATGAAATGAAACAAATGGACAAATAAACTCCAATCAAGAGGAAATCTCTAGATATTGATGAGCATTTTGAGTATGCCGGATGCTTCAAATGTAAAGAAACAACATCCAACCTTAGACACAAGCTGGAGCCCCTATAGTGGCCATCACGAATGCCTCCATCTTGGATTCAAATGAAAAGGCAGGTGTGTGAAACATCAAACTGGAAGAGAACGTTGCCAGAAAAACAAAGTGATATTTCATATTAATATATCTCCATAAATTATCATATTCTTCTGTGCAGCTGATATGAAGGGTGTCATTATTTAATTTCTAGTGAACAAAACATATCTGTCATCAATGAATATTTCAAACAACGCCAACAAAACCAGCCTTCTGTTATCCAGAGTGCAGAGTGCAGGTACCTCTGGTTGAACATTGCTTGGGCTGATCATTTGTCCGACAGCCATCTGAGCTATCTCTCTCATAAACAAGAGCGCTCAATTGGCCGAGGACTTCTGTGCCCTTGATGAAAACGATGCTGACCGTCCTCTCTACTCGTGGCTTATCTCTCGGAAAACAAATTAATCAGCAGACCAAAATCAGATATTTAGATATATCTGATTGATAATTCCCCTCATCAGCAGTCGGATGGTGCCCCCATACACATTCTTGGCCAAGTATGTCGATATCGGTAAGTGTTGCTGACATTAGTCCAAGAAAAATGAGAAAACCGGGCACTGACCTGTTAATCCTCTTGACACTCCAGTTAGGTGAGGGAAGGAGCAGGTTGCTCAGCTGTGCAGCAATCAGATGGGTATCTGTGGAGCCCCAGGCGGGACTGGGGTACTCGGTACCGGACCGGACGGTACTGGGGATGTCACGGGTGGCTTGGTCCGGACCGTGTCCCTGGGCCCTCACAATAAAAGGGGATTATTTACAAGGGAGATTGTCACGGGTGACGCCACCCACTTGGTGCGGCCAGTGATGAGGCCGCCGCTGCGGCAGAACCTCCGGGGGTGATGGAATGGCAGCGGGGATGGTATAGTTCCAGTGGGGGGAACTGTATCCCCCGGGGCAGTAAGGGTTAAAGTCAATTGTGTGTGTAGTTTGAGCACACTTACTTTGCAGGCTGCAGGGACCCCTCTCCAGGGCTGGTGCTGACAAGCTAGAGCTGTGGCTCTGCAGGTTGTGGTCTTTCTGGTGCAAGCCTGTATGGGAGAAATGATCTGCAGATGGAAGCAGGCAACAGGCAATTCAGGGTTCTCCAAGGCTTTACTCTGTTGTTCTTTCGAGCAAGTTACAGGTTATTTGCAGTTGTTACACAGTTCTCAACACACAGTTGCTTCCTACTCCCTTTCTGGGCTCCCTTCTCCCCTGCAGCCAGGCTCCTTCCTCCTGTGACCCCTCACACAATCTGTAAATGTTCCTTTCCGGGCTATGACTTCTCTTCCTTACACGGGTGTGTGTGAACACTGGACAGTATGGCGGTGACTCGGGCTTCTGTGAGTCCTAGTGCGTCACTTAGCTGCCTGTCCTTTGGGTTAGGAACTCCAGCCTGAAACTGAAGCTCCCCGTCAGTGAATCTGGGGATACCGGGTAAATCGTCGGTCCCCTTCAGAGCTGACACTCTGCTTTAGCCCAGCCTGCAACAGTCCTCTAGCATGAGGCTCTGCCAGGCTCCTTCTCTGTGTTCCTTCCAATATTCTAGGAGGGCTTCTCCACCTGCAACAGGTTGCTTCAGCTGCTGTCTAGGGAACGGGTACACCGTCCCTCTCTGTTCTCTCACACTCCTGGGGATCTGACTCTCTGGATGGGCTTTCTCTCTCCTCTGGCTCGCACTGGCTCAGTACAGATTCTGCGCTCCGTCAGTCTTCACTCTTCCAGCCAGTGTGTCCCTTTCTGTCTTTACATCTCAGCTACTTCAGCCTACTCCTAGGTCTTTGCTGTTCGGCACCTAGAGCCTACTGTCTTCCTTTACTCCTCCCCCTCTCTATATACTGTCAGTCACCTGACCTCTGGTGTGCCCAACCCACTACCCTCGTCCACCACCCCTCTGGTCTCATATAGTGTCTAACCTCAGGGCTGGACGTAACCTTCCTGACACGTGGGTTATGTGGGCTGTGAGGGTGTTAGTGTTTAACAATTGTCCTACCTGCCTGGCTGCAGTACCCTCTTGTGGCCTCCTGGACGCAGGGGCGCCACATATCCAGTTAGAAGAAAAGCAGCGGCACTCATGCGTCCTGGTGCAAACTGGCTTTATTTATTCATCGTGCAAATTTTTACAGGGCAGGTGCTCTTGGGGAGGGAGAGAGGCTGGAGGCGACGGTGACCGTTTCGCGGACACTTTCGCTTCTACGGGCTCTGTTGCCGACATTAGTCTAATGTATATGGGACTTTGAGATAGAATTGCATTAACATGAGGCACCCCCATTTTAGGTTAAAATTTTGTATCAGTTTGATTTGTCTCAAACTCCAAGAGCTTTATGACTATTTTGATGTATTGCACACTTCTACCAATTTGAAAAACTGAAGCTGAGTCCAAGATGATGGCATTCAAGATGGTCACCATGTTAGTGACCTGGCCTATCAGGTTTCCCCACTGCCTGTGTATTACATTGTATCAATGTTTCATAAACTGGCTATATTTTATATGGGTGTTTCTTTATTTTTTGGGCTAGACATAAGAATTTGTACATAGATAAATCATTGTCCTAACTAAAAAATAACAAACTCACATGAGCTATCCCCAGAGCAATCATATTTGACCTAGAGCAAAACAACTGAATCTGATTGGTACAATCATAGCAATATATTAAAATATGTGGATACTACTGAAAAAGGAGATGATCGGAGCAGACAGGCATCAAAGAAGAAACAGAACAAAGTCAGTTTAGATCCTCATGCAAAGAGAATACAATGGTGTTTCCTTTTCTGAAAAGAAACAGAGGAGAATCGCCCAGTAAAATTAGGCTATGGGTATGGCAGGAAAATGATACAGCTACATTTTAAGAAAAAATTGAAATAAATGGCTCAAACATAATGATAATTGCAAAACGATAAAAAAATAGAAAATTAACAGTAATAGCAGACCACAAAGGGTCCAAAAAATATCACTACGACATAAAGTAATGAAATTATATAGTCAAATGGCCGCTTTACATGTCCCAATATCGTTCCGATATTGGATACAACGGCACGGGAGCGCGCACGTTTTTGGCACTAGTCCAAGATCGCATAGGAGATGTTACACAGGGAGATATCGGCAGGCAACGCAACTGCGATGTCTACGCCCCCTCCTTTGCGCTGTGTACGAGCGACCCAGGGAACGACCATTTAACATGGGAGTGAATAGGGGAAGTTGTGCTCCAAATCGTAGTTGCGCTGTCACACAGCACGATCCTGCCAGATTGTCTATTCAATATCGGGCAGTTGGAGAGCCTGCACAATTCCCCAACGATATCGTTTTGGCATCGTTCTTGCATCGCATTGTTCATTTACACCACACAACGCACGAACGATATTGGCAGCAACGCACGAACCACGTGACTTTTTATCGTTGTTGGACAATGATATCGTGACGTGTAAAGCGGCCAAAAGACATCACTCATCAAAATGTTTCATATAAGGGTCCTTTATTCCTTCATATAGTAAGGACAACAGCAACGTTTTGACCTCTATGGTCTTTTTCAAGCTGAGAATAGAAGTATCTTGACAATTTTACTGGTGTTTCCTGCTCAGAAGACACTCTGAACTTTATACTACCAGTAAATTGGAGAGATGAAAAGATGCCAAGATGGCTTTTGGAGTGTTTTATATTCACTATTGCATAAAATATTGGTAGTGGCTTCTTTATTATTCAATAAAGTAGGAAAAACAACCAGAAAATTAAAGTTAAAAAAGGCACAAAAGCCATAGGAAAGTGAAACGTCTGTCCAAGTTACATGTAAAAAAGGGAATCCTGGAGACTACATGCAAACCGCACTCTCAGGTCAGAACCCCGAGATACCCAGACACCCTTTAACCCCCATACAGGAACCTGGCTTCACTGCAAGATCCAGGAGGTTACTGCCTATAGATGGGCTGCAGTCGAGGAATAAAAAAGTCGCCAAGCAGGGTCAAAGCCGAGAGGTCATAAAACTACAAAATCATTAGTCTGAAGAATAGTACAAAACAGGCAGGGGTCAATCTGAAAAATCAATAATACAAAGCAGAAATAAAAAAATGAACCAGGGAATATTTCTGGCAACCAGCAGGAGCACACAGAGGATTCACATAGGCTGAAGAACCTTCTAATTGGCTCCAGTCAGAGTAAATAGCTGCAGCTGAGCAGCCATACAACACATCCACAAGTCAGACTGCACCAGCCCCACCTTTTGGAGAGAACACAGTGGTGCCTTGTGGTAGAAGCAGAAGTTGCAGGAGCAGACTCTGGGGATGTGACAGAAAGTATCTAAAATCACCAGTGGCCAAAAGAAATGCTGAGGAAATTATGGAAAAAAAATACAATCAGGAAAGAAAAACAGCTGTTTCTGGAAATAGTCGGTGCATTCACCTGAGTAAAGTTGTGTGCACATAGCCTAAGGCCGACTTCACACCATGGTGTTGCTAATCCGGAGCTGTCCTGTGTGAACTAGAAGCCCCGGATCAGATTTCAGCCCCACAGTATTTCTATGGGCCAGATGGCAGCTATTTGCCATCCGGTTTCCATCTGTCCGGGAGGATTTGGGAGAATTCGGATCTTTCTCCTGGACACAAAAACGCAGCTGGCAGCGTTTTTGTGTCCGGGGCAAAAATTTGCACAAATCGGACCCTCCCAGATCCAGCACCCCCTAACACGGGAGTCTTTGGCGCTAGATAGTGCCGGATCTGACATAATATCGGTCCGGCTCCCGGACGCCGGGTGCTGAGGCGCAGCGCTGGCCGGCGCTGAACTTCAGCCACACCATGGAGAGCTCCCCGCTGAGATTTCACGATCGTGGCTAGAAATTTCAGCAGGGACAGCTCCTGAACCCTGCGATGAGAAGCCACAGGGAACGCCCTGTGTGACTTCTCAAGAACTAAAAAGCCGCAGTTCATCAGGTAATAAAAGCACTTTTTTAAACTTTATAAGTACCCAATTTTAACACAAAGGATGGCAAGAATACATTACTGATGGTGCAGGGACAGGTATTAATAGACTGGGGGCTGATTTTTAGGGGTCAGGTTCCCTTTAAACATGAAGGATTTTCTTTTTATTTCCAAATAAATTCATACAAAGTTGACATTCATGGTCAACATGATCCAGTCAACGCATTTCGAATGCTATGGCATTCTTACCTCATGAGTCGGCTTAGGTCACGCTGACCATGAATGTCACCTTTTGTATGCACTTTATTTAAAAATAAAAAGCAAAACATGAAGGATTAAGAGCTGGTTCCTACTTCATTTTATTCATCAACATCCTCATTTTGACTATAGAAGAATCATTTTCTCTCAGCTGGAAGGGGGAGATGAGCGATGTGTGTCTGATGGGATACTTTCTCATGTTTAGACCGTTAATACAATATATTCTCTAAAGTATTAAATCTAATAAAAATACTTCATTATTGATTAGAAACACATTCAATTTATACTAACATAAAAATCAATACCTAATAATATTTGGCCCATGGAAACATAAAGCTTAATGAAGGTTTCTCCATTACTAACCCCATCTATCCCATTTGTTTTAGTTTTGTATCTTTTTAGCCTTTTGTTGGGGCAGCAACGACCATTAATGACCTCTGCCTTCCTCAATAGACAGAAACCAGTGACTCATACATTTGTTTTTTCTCCTTTTTAACTACTACAAAACCCTTTCCATTGCATAAAGAAATCTATTGAAAATGACAAGACAGATAGTGTGTTAGCAGAATTTCATTAGTATAGCAGTTCCCCACATCTTATAAGATGACTATCCTCCAAGAAGATAACAACGTATCATGGGGAATCAATATGCTTGGTTTGGAGTAATGTCCAGAGCCAGTTAGTAAGAAGATGTTTAACAAAATAATATAATGGTCAGAAAAAAGGAATGAAAAAGGAGTGAAATGAACGAATAATATGAGTGTAACAGAGGAAATATGCAAACAATTAAACATTTGTCTTTATTAATTAATCTGAATTTCATCCTACTAACCTCTATCTATTTTAATTTATGTGTCATCCTACATATTCCTAGCAAGCATATACACTTTATTACCAAGGGTTTTGATACCTGGTACTAAAAGTTCTAGGCTCTAAATAATTGTGTGTGTAGACAGCATTTTACTATATGAAAAGTAGGTTTTTCTTTTTGGACGTTATAGGGTTATACAACTTTTTACCTTTTTCTGTAAAAAAACAAAACAAAAACCATGATGAAAATGTTATACAGTCTCTTCTTGCCCCGCCGATGCTCGTGTGGCCCTCCCGTTCTTTATTTGTTAGTTAGCATATGACCACTGTAGCCAGCTATTTCCCAGAAACAAAGAAAGACCTACATTGTTAAATTCACATAAAAGCTGAATATCACGAGGAGACAACTCATTACATATCTAAAGAGGGATTCCTTAGGTGTCTCCCTTAGTACTGCAATACACATGGATTTGTGGTCCCCACATGGTGTTATATGGATGAATGCTCAAGCATAGGCCTTTTATTTGTTCCTGTAGGACACCTCACTTCACCGTTAATTTGGTAAAAACACTGTGATTTTCACTATCATTTTCTGCTCATACCAGCAAAATACTACTGAAGATCCTACATAGTCTAGTGTCACACTTGCGTTATGCATTTGCTAAATGCATGCGCTATTTTAATGTGCAAATGTTGAAAAACGCATGTGTTAACGCACCCATAGGTTCCAATGCAAAAAAGCATTGAAAAAGTGCAATGCGTTTGACGCTATGCGTTTTTGCAAGTGCACCAAAAAATGCGGTATGCAGCGTCTTTTGGTGCTTTTGCAAAAGCACATGTGTTTGTTTTTTTTAAATAATAACCTACAAATTAGACCTTGAGGTCTATAGGATTGGAGTATCAAACATAACAACCTAAACACAGGGGCACACTCCACCCGTATTCAATTGTAAGGAAGAGAGAGCCACTGACAACCAATCCAATGCTAACAATTTTATTAATTAAATATTGCACAAATTCAATACAGATCATAAATATACCTTGTGATAGAAAAGACAATAGGAGCAAAAAACCCATTGAAAACATATCAGATCGACATGCAAGAAAAAGGGTGCGCAAGTCCCTGACTCACAGGTTATTTTGCAATGAATGCTTTCTTGAAAAAATGGAAAGCTGGATCACTCCAGCAGGTATTTGCACCATACGTACAGTGTGTAAACCATGTGATGACCCTCAAAGGAAAATCAGACCACTATAGCATATGTCAGCCCTAAAAGCACTTAATTAAGGGGACCAGTGGTACAGCTGACATCAAGAGTTAAACTGTTAATCATTCTGATTACCTTGTGACATAGTGAGTCAGGAAAGAGCGCACCCCTCATCTCAACACGTGTTTCTCCCGTCCAGGCTTCGTCAGGAGGCTCAGGGTTGACATATGCTATAGTGGTCTGATTTTCCTTGGAGGGTCATTACATGGTTTACACACTGTACTTATGTTGCAAATACCTGCTGGAATGATCCAGCTTTCCATTTTTTCAAGAAAGCATTCATTGGAAAATAACCTGTGAGTCAGGGACTTGCGCACCCTTTTTCTTGCATGTCGATCTGATATGTTTTCAATGGGTTTTTGCTCCTATTGTCTTTTCTATCACAAGGTATATTTATGATCTGTATTGAATTTGTTCAATATTTAATTAATAAAATTATTAGCATTGGATTGGTTGTCAGTGGCTCTCTTTTCCTTACAATTGAATAAGGGTGGAGTGTGTCCCTGTGTTTAGGTTGTTATGTTGTGTTTTTTTAACATGGGCGTCTATGGGGGACACATGTGTTACTGCATGGTACAGACATGCACCATGCGTTAACGCATGCATTATTGCATGCTCTAAAAATGAAAAGACATGCCATAAAAATGGCAAGGAAAAAAAAGGATCCTTTAAAGCATCCTTCCAATGGATGCAAGCTCCCAAAAGTGACCCTATCCAAAGACAACTACAGCCTTCCTTCAGCAAAGAGCTGCCAGAGGATCAAGCAGGATTCAGAAAAGGCAGAGGAACAAGAGATGTAACTGCCAACATGAGATGGATAATGGAAAAGGTCAAGGAATATAACAAGGAGCTCTATTTTGCTTCATCAATTACAGCAAAGCTTTTGACTGTGTTAGTAACTAAAAACTTTGAAGTACATTGAAATATATGGGGGTGCCAAACCTTTAGAGCAGTCTCATGGGAACCTTTACATTGACCAAGAAGCAACAGTTTGAATGGAATAACGTGACACAGCATGGTTCAAAGTAGAGTGAGGTGTTAGGCAAGGCTGCATCATGTCAACATTTCTCTTCAATTTATTTACAGAATCTATTTTCAGGAAGGCTGGACTTGCCAAAAAAGGATAAGGAATCAAAATTACCGGACATGTCATGAACAATCTTAAATATGCAGATGACACAACCTTGATTGCAACAAGCATAGATGGAATGAAGGATTTATCACGGACTGTCAAGATGAAAAGCTCAAACGTGGGACTCCTACTCAATACAAAAAAGGCAAAGATATCGACTACTGCCAGGTATAGCCGGACACATTTGAGATGGATAGTGACCAACTGAAAGATGTAAAGGATGTTAATCTTGGATAAATGATAACTCGAGATGCAGAGATGACACCAGAAGGCAATAGGAGAATAGCTACGAGCAAATCAACAATGAAGTCACTGGACAAGGTCTCCAAGTCAAGGAACATTTAACTGGTGACAAAGACATGGTTTGTACATAATCTGGTCTTTTCTGTGCTAACATATGGATGTGAATCCTGGACGATAAAGGAAAAAGACAGAAGAATAATCAACGTGTTCAAAATATGGTGCTGGAGGAGGATATTATCAATATCTTGGATGGCAAGAAAAACAAATAAATACATTGGAACAACTGTAGCCAAGCATGTCCCCTGAAGCGAGGATCACAAGGCTACGACTCGCCTACTTTGGACACATCATACAAAGAGAAAATAAACTGAAGAAGGACATCATAGTCAAAAGAACAGAAGGAACAAGGTGAAGAGGAAGAACAGCAACCCAATGGCTTAATAATATCAGGAAAATGGCAGATAAGACACTTATGGACCTATCTAGGTTCACACAAGATCAATCTTTCTACAGAGCGTTCATCCATCAAGTCACTATGGCTCGAGATGGAGCTGATAAATCGAGATAGAGAGGATGTTAAATAAATATTAATAATACCCTTCTCATTTTGTATATTTCATTATTGCACATATTTATTACGATGTAAAAACAGGTCAGTTTTCTTTTCTTTTGCGTTAATTTAATGTAATTTGCTATCCTTATTTATGGCTGGAACCTGAACTGTTGCATTTTTTAGCACTTTGAACTGAGTTTAGATGTCTATCTGGTCAATGTATTTAAATTTGAATAAAGTATCTTTTTCATTGGATGTGAGGCTGTTTTGTGTATGTATCGCTGTCATTATACACTCATACTCTGGCTGGCACTCCTATGTATGGTATGTTATTTTAAGGTACCCACTTACTATGACTCGTTCGCTGTAGCCAATTAGTGGCATCATGACTCCCACCACTGAGTTGCAAGGATGATTTGATATATAATAACATTTGCAGCTGTTTTTTTTTAAAATAATTTAAAAGCTGTATAACTCTGAGGGAAGTGAAATTATGGTCTTAATATGATACTTTTTGTCATTGAATATTTGTACTATTTATACCACATTTACTACTCTTGTCTAATATTTGGCTCAACAGCACTAAACACAATAAGCCTGATAGATCTGTTGTGCCACTCACTAAATTAAAGGGAATCAGTCAGCAAGTTTTTGCTATGTAAGCTGAGCATGATGAGAGAGCTAAAAAACAAAAAGCCACTGTGCTTCTCTTCTCAGGGTCTGTGCAATTGTTTACTTAAATTAATGGCCATATTACCGTGTGAGTAACATTGCAGGACTAGAAAGTCACACGCAAGGCAGTCCAACTTGCTCCTGCAGTGATTGACACCTCACAGTCAATACACAATCTCTATTAGGAGCCTGGTGGGTTCGGGGGCAGCTATCTCAGCTTCTGTGATCCTGAACATAAATTAATTGCTTGTGTGAGAACGGCTTAAGCCAGTAATCTATGTGATAACTCATTGGATTCAGGGTTTATTTGCCTACATTATGTTGTTGTCAGATGAGGAAGCAAAAACCTGCTGACAGATTCCGTTTAACACGCTACGGACTAGTGGTGCCTATTAAACGCATGTCACCAACTTCTGTCTTCCACATTGGTGAACCCTAAGAAAGGAAATTTTTGCATGTCCCAGTAATGATAGGGTCTAGGAATCAAAGTAGGCATATATAATATTAATATATATTTTATAAAATCATTGTAAATAATTGTAAAATTAGAATAAAATCTGGCACTATGGTAATCCAATCACAATGGTTTTAATTGAAATAAAATGCCTAAGTCGTTAGTTCCAAAACAAACCCCAAGTACTTCAACCATTTTGAAATAATCATAAGGATGGATTTTTGCCATAAGAAACCAAGGGGGATACATTAATGTAATCCTACAATATTTATAGGATTCACATGAAACTACAAGTGTCCCTGGGATCAGTGAGAGAGTCTATGGCATTGTAAACTGTTAACACAACCTCTAGTAATGGGCATGCCACTATGTGTCAGTGATTTCCGAACTTCCCATAAATACACGTCATATGTAAAGCTAATTCTAGAGTATGTTTCAAACTGATTTACATGTGTAAATGGATAAATTAGTCATTTTAATGACACTGCCTTAAAAACTGCTGCATATGCATGACAACTAGGATGCACAGACACCGAGAAATATGCGCATACTTCACGAACAGGGCTCAAATGGGCACCGGCCAAATAAAATTGATATACAGCTATTCCTGAACTTCAGGTACATTTTATGGATCATGCATCACTTTTACTGTCTCAGCTACTAAAAATGATGCATATGCACCAAACTTTTCTTGCAAACATTTTTGCAAGCATAGCATTAACAATGTTGGAGAAAATTCAGTCTGTGCATCATAATGGAGCATTGTCTAATTAATATAGTAAAAAATAATAAGCAGTTGAATAGAATTATTAGTATTACCATTGGATTACATTTATACATTCATATAAATAGATTGGTTCAGAATATATGACACAGAGTCATTATTAATATAGACCTCCAGCCGTGGCTCACAAAGTCCATAATCCCTGGTCAATGAAAAAAACATGGGTTCTTACTGCCGCTTACCGCATCTAAACACCTGCTGAGATAGCATCCATTGATTGTGGATTACTTGCTATTATATGAGTAAATCTCATATAATGAATTATTGTGGTGAAGTAGTAGGATTATACCATAGAAAAAACACCCACTTATCTCTGAAATTCATTGTAGGAAAGTCTGGTCTCTGCAAGGCTCCTATTTTAAACTGAGCTTGTCATGTTGGTGAACCATTATTACCTTGGCAGATAAGTGCTCCTTCTTAACTACCGTATATCTTTTTATCCTTCCACCAATGTACGTATGTGAAATGTGTCTAAGAGATGTAAGCATGGTCTCTGTACAAGCAGTAGTAAACAGCTAACTCGCTACCTTCTGTCCCCATGTACAGTATTACCAGCCTCCGTTATTTGTCCAGGAAGGATGATGCAATGGTTCTATTTTAATTTGCTTATTTACAGTACCTTCATGAGATGAGGTTTACGAGGGGCGCCTGAAAAGTTCGAGGGCCGTCCCAGAAGTAGTGACCGTGGGTCAACATTTTTCAGTCAGTTCCGACATAGTCTCCCTTGAGGTCACACAGGTATGCCATCGCTCTTGGAGTTTCATCATTCCACTGCAGTAGAACTTTCCGTCTTGCTCCTCCAAAAAGTCCTTTACGGCGTCCATGACGGCTTCATCAGAAGAAAAACTACTTCCACCAAGGTGCTTTTTCATCTGTGGAAATAGGTGATAGTCCGAGGGAGCCAAATCAGGGCAATAGGGTGGGTGCTGAAGCAGTTGGAAACCACAGGAGTGAATTGCAGACCATTGCAACAGCCGATGTGTGAACTTGCGCATTTCCATATTTCAGCCTTGCGACCCAACTTTAAAATGCTGTACAGAAACAAAAAAATCAAAATAAATCCAAATTGCTCATGAGACCTTTCAACTAATAAATACATATTGCATTGCAAAACAAGACCATGCAAAAAAGATTTCATGGGTGGGCCTCGAACTTTTCAGGCGCCCCTCGTAGATGTCAACTGATGATGAGAGTTGTAGGATAGAGGTTAAAGGATAGAGGTAAGAAAAGGATGCTGTCTTCAGTCCTATGCACACTTGGCAAAATGGCACTGAGACTGAGAGGAAGAAGAGAGGTAGATGGGAACAAGAAAGGAGGGGTTACACAGAGAGAGGCATTATGGGAAAACACCATTCAGTAAATTGAAAGACAGCACCAATGATACACTATGAGCATGTATTTAGTTTGAACGGCCTTATTGTGCCGTAAACGCTCTGTAATCTGAAATTGTAGCCACTGGCAATATTTTTGAAACATTGTACTTCATAAATCAATACAGCCCTGAAATTGGGAAATAGTTTTTTTTTTATGGTACACTCACTTTATAATTAATTTACTTTTTTAATAATGGTACATTCACTTTTAATCTTTAAATGTACACCACTTTTATAATTACTTTTAATGTGTACACTCACTTTTATAATTACTTTTAATGTGTACATTCACTTTTATAATTACTTTTAATGCGTACACTCATTTTATAATTACTTTTAATGTGTACACTCACTTTTATAATTACTTTTAATGCGTACACTCACTTTTATAATTACTTTTAATGTGTACACTCACTTTTGTAATTACTTTTAATGTGTACATTCACTTTTATAATTACTTTTAATGTGTACACTCACTTTTATAATTACTTTTAATGCTGTGCACTCACTTTTATAATTACTTTTAATGTGTACACTCACTTTTTAATTACTTTTAATGTGTACATTCACTTTTATAATTACTTTTAATGTGTACACTCACTTTTATAATTACTTTTAATGTGTACATTCACTTTTATAATTACTTTTAATGCTCCAAGGTATGTAAATAAAATAAGATGAAGCAAGTTAAAGGGAATCTGTCTTCAAATACCATCTCGTAAACACACCCTATTGTGTCATACAGCATAGTAATAGATTTCTAAAGGTTTGTCTCTGAAATTAGACTTGGAGCATTATTAAAAAAATAAGATATGAAGTAGTGCATGCTACCAATAAAAATTCAAAAGGGTAGCAATGAGTTTCTTCAGAGTTATGTACTTTTTGCATTACATGCAAAGTGCCAGCGGCATCTGGAACATGCACAGAGAAGCATGGGGTACTACCCTTTACGTTATGTATTGCACATGCGCTAGATGTCAATGAAGCTGGTATCTAATGTTGGGGGCTTCGTGTCTCTGGATAGCTGAGGACCACTATTCATGCTTTTCAGATAGAGTTAGATTTATAATAGTTTTATTCTTTAATTCTTCAAGGGATATTTCAAGGCGTATTATTAGATGGCTACCAGCTTGTTTAATACATAATGGCAGTAGTTTAGGAAACTAGGTTAATGACAGCTACCTTTTAAAAAATCTGGATTAAAAAATATATTTTACCATTTTGTGTGTTGTCCTGACTGTTAAACTTCAATTTCTTTGCCCCCTAGTGTATACAGTAAGTTAGAGGGTTTATGGAGGAAAATAACACAAGGCAGCCATATGGTGGTATGATCCATGCCTCTGTATGGTTAGACACGGTCATTACACAGTACATAGCAGGTAGGGATGAGCGAATAGTGAAATATTCGGACTTGCTATACTCATAACGAGTAGGTCATAATACTCTGGTACTCGTTACGAGTAGCGAGTCCAATGTAAATCAATGGGAAATGTGAGTACTTTCGCAGAGTATCTATATACACTGCGAAAATGAAATAAAAGTTAACACACCACCTGATCGCTACCGGCCATCTGTTTGGCCATCAGACTTAAGGTCCTGGCAGCCGATCGGATGTGTTCTTTTCGGGTCCCGGGACAGCTGTCGATAGGTGAGTATGCTATTTTTTTTATTTTAACACCTTTTATTAACTTTCATTTTGCTTTATTTTATTAAATTTATTTTTATTTTGTATATAGATACACTGTGAAAGTAAATGTACTGCTCGCTACTCCTAACGAGTAATTGCAAGGAAACTCGAGTAGCGAGTAGCCTGAATACCGCACTATTCAGCGAGTACCGAATAGTTATGAGTATACTCGATCATCCAAATTGCAGGGACTAATATATAAGATTATTTCAGCACAGAAGATGTGGTATGATCAGACCATGTCCCTGTACGGTCAGATACATACATTACACAGTACATAGCAGGGACACCTATATAAGATTATCTCAGCACAGAAGATGTGGTATGATCAGACCATGTCCCTGTACGGTCAGACACATCCATTACACAGTACATAGCAGGGACACATATATAAGATTATCTCAGAACAGAAGATGGGGTATGATTTAACCATGTCCCTGTACGGTCAGACACATCCATTACACAGTACATAGCAGGGACACATATATAAGATTATCTCAGCACAGAAGATGGGGATATGATTTGACCATGTCCCTGTACGGTCAGACACATCCATTACACAGTACATAGCAGGGAGACATATATAAGATTATCTCAGCACAGAAGATGGGGTATGATTTGACCATGTCAACATCCAATTGTTGAACTTATTTTTATTCCAAGATTTATTGATTAATATTAACCCCTTTGAGGGGATATTTTAAAAAAAGAACCGTTCAGATCAGGCAGTCATATACAGGAGATGGCTGACAGGCAATCTAGCTATTGCTTCAGGCTTCATGATAACCATACACATTTGGGCATATTTATTTCAACAGTAAATGGAAAATATCATCTCTAGCAGCAGATTATCTACTGTGGGGAAAAAGGAACAGATTACAATTTTTTTTATTGTTTTGTTTCTATAGGTCTTATACCTATTTAATAATCTATCTGCAGCTAGAAGCTATTCTCATACTTTTTTGCTAAATATATTTGAAAGGCTCCTGAAGCCCCATGCACACGTGAGTGTTAGGTGAGATTTTACCTCAGGATTTGTAGCCAAAACCAGCAGTGGGTGATAAATACAGAAATAGTGACGTGTTTCTAGTATACTTTTCCTCTGATTGTTCCACTCCTGGTTTTGGCTACAAATACTGAGATAAAAAACTCACAAATGCTCACCATGTCCACGAGGCCTAAGAAGTAAAGTATAGATTGAGAACAATATGATTTCAGGATCAGACTACACATCGCTTGTTTGTAGTCTGTTACCTTGGAAACACATTGGCTTGCATAGGAGCTGCAAAAAGTAAGAAATTATTAATTTTAACAAAGGTAAATAATTCAAGTTGGCTTAGAAAATCTCCCATTCTACTACTGGCACATTCACAGCCTACAATACTTGCATCTTACTAAAATTGAAGACTGATGTCATGTAAAGAAAAACTAAACAAGAAATGCATTCAAATGTGATAGCTAAGGCTGGCTTCACACCACGGTTTTTGTTGTCCGGGTCTGTCCAGTGTGCACTGGACAGACCCGGATCTGTTTTTTACCCCCATGTATTTCTATGGCGCCGGATTGTGCCTATTTGGCGTCCGGTTTGCTGCTATTCCAGGAGGATCCAGTTTTGTCCGATTTTTGCATCGGACTAAAAACCGGAGTCTGCATATTTTTTGTGTCCAATGCAAAAACTGGACAAAAACAGATCCTCCCAGATCCTCCTGGATCCAGCGCGATCCGGCGCTCCATAACATGGGAGTCTAGGGGCGCTGGATTGCGCCAGATTCCACATAAAATTGGACCGGTTCCCGAACACCGGGAGCTGAAAGAGCGGCGGCTGCTACAAGCAGCCGCCACTGAATTTCAGCACCTGGAGAGCTCCACTCCAGAAATTTCAGCATCGCTGCTAGCTCCCACCCAGCTGCTATGCTGAAATTTGATTCCGGAAGAAAACAGGATTGGAGGGCATATTTGACCTCCGGTTCTGTTTGTCCGGGGCTGTCAGGTTCTGTCCGGTGCATCCTGCGAAACACTCGACAGAACCTTACAGGGGAAAACCGTGGTGTGAAGTCAGCCTTATAGAGCACACTAAAGACATTTTCCTACATTTAACACAAGTTGTTGTAGATTGCTTCTGGACTTAAAAAATATATTACTTTAATGTGTGGACCTTAATGGAAAATAGTTAATATGAGATATGCGAGAGAAGAAACAGAATACATATCCTGTTCCTTGAGATAATAGTAGTCCTAAATATGTCTACTAGAAAAATGAATAGTTCTTTGACAATATAATTTAAGGATTAGTTGCTCTCTATTATTTTAAGTACCATAAAGAAAGAAGTAGGTAGAAGCAGGTGATTGCTTCCTGATGACATGTCTCTTCGAATTAAATATGACCAGTGTTACTGCAGCTTGTGTAATAGTACATGTTTAGAGATAAAATACAGAGCTTTTAGGTAGCTAGTAAAATGGCCATCTAAGGAGGAGGAAGGTAAGAAAGGGAGGCACGGCTAAAAGGGAAACTTCAGTGAATGAGACACCTCTTCCCTAGACCTTGTTCATACTTTTTTTTTTGGTATTTTGAGTATTCAGAGTTCTCACTTCATACTCATGCTGGGAAAGTCTTGCCCACCATCATTTATGTTGATGTCCTATGTCTTAAGGCCCAGTCACACATAACGATGCACCAGCGATCCCCGATAACGATGTGCAGAGATCTCTGGTGCGTCGTTTTCACATCGCTGGTAAGATGTTAAACAGGTATCTCACCAACGATGTGAAAAACGACGCACCAGCGATCCAGAATTATTACCGAGGTCATTGGGAATTGTCACTCCATAGTGTAGCATTGAGATCGTTGGTCATTGTCCCTGTCAAACACAACGATGTAGTGCTCCCACAGGAGCGCAAGGACTTAGAAATGACTCAGAGCAGTGTGTAATGATCAACGCACAGCAGGGCCAGATCGTTGGTGCGTGTCACACATAACGAGATCGCTAATGGGATCGCTGTTGCGTCACAAAATCTGTGACGCAACAATGATCTCATTAGCGATCTCGTTATGTGTGACAGGGCCTTAACCCTCTGCTTGTCTCTGGCTTATAATAGCTTTTTAGCACTGCAAAATTGTTTTCAGTTTTTCTTTTGTTGACTTTGGACTCTACCTTCTAAAAACCTTCTGAACAGGCTGTCATACATTACAACTGATTTAACTGAAAGGAAACCAACCCGAAGGTTGTACCTATAAACAAGAGGCAGTGTCATAATGGTGCTGGAATGATAATTGAAATGATAGCTGTAGTTGAAAAATCTGAGGTTTAAATTAAAGAATAATCATTGCTCAAATCTTCAGAAATGACGTCATTGGTGCGGTAGCTTGAGCATCGGGCCTAGGACTTTGTGGGTCGTGTCTCTGCAATCATTCCTCCTCCTGCGTTGCCACCTTTTCTTTATATACATTTTGCACTTCCACCATTATTGCTGTTGGTGGCACGTGTGCATTGATATGGTGATGTTATCATTAAAAAAATGATGCGAAATCAGCGCATGTGCATACCGCGATCTCCAGCTCCATTTTATGTGAAGATGGCCATAAGTGGCATTAGGTAAAAAAAATAAATTCAACCTGTGCCATGCTCCACTGATACTCATATACGTCTTCACAGTGACTTCCATAAAATGGCGTCAGACATCGTGGTACGTCATGTGCTGATTCTGGCACCATTTTATTGAGGACAACTTCACAATAGCAATTCCCACACACCGCCTACAGCGGTAATGGCAGTGGCGTGAAATTTAAATAAAAGGGCGAAAAGGCAGGAGGAGGACTGATTACAGGGACCCGACCCACGAAGTTCCTCCTCAATGCTCAAGACACTGCACCTATGACGTCATTTCTGAACGTTTCAACAAGGATTATTGTATTATTTAAATAATAAACTTAATTAAAAGTGTTATCTCGTGTTCTGTGTTTAGTAGTGTTCTACATCCAGGCCTCCTGGTTCTGTGAGCCGGGGGGCAGTTCACTGTTGAAGATTGACAGTTCAGACCATCAGACCAGTGATATGGTTTGTGTTGTTGGCCCAAACTGTAAGCTCTGTAATCGTGCAAGCAAGGTTGGCTTTGCCTCTCCAGCAAGTAAGGAGCACAGGGGCACTGAAGCTGGCTGGATCCACTAAAACTAGCTCTGAAGCAGCACTTACAAGTTCTAAGGCAAAGAACTTGTAAGAGCTGAACTTCTTTCCTTGGGGACTGGCCATCTCTCATATACTGAATAGGAGGCCAGTTACCTAAGCATTGAGCGCTAAACGTCAGACAACACTATACAGAGCTGTGGTGTTTCACCTTCACACAATGTGTACTCATTAAACCTACAGCACCAGATATCAGATGATGAGGACAAACCCACCAACCTCAAACTGATGATCTCTCCTAGAAATAGGTCATCAGTATTCCAATCCTGGAGAACCCTTTTATTTTATGCATGCAGTGCACCTGAAATAAAAAAGTAATTCAGAAAATTAGTATTATAGAAATATACTGTTTTGTGTATACCATTTACCGTATATAGTAATCTACAGAGTGCAATACTGTATTCCAACTATAAAACATTGTCTGGTGAGAAAAAGTTGGAAGGCCCCATATATGTTAGATTGTCAGTCTGTAAACAGGTTGTGTGACGTAACAGCGCCGATAGGGACCACTGAGTGGTAACTCAACAGATGTTTATTTTCTGCCAAAGGGAAGCAGTGCATGGAGTATATGTTAAAAATGGAATAGATGATAAGTATTTAAAAGTTTAGTCCACAATAGAAAATGAGACACCAAAGATATACAGAGTGAAATACTATTTACACTTTCTAAATAAGAGCTAGATCATCCCGCTAGCCATAAGTCCACTCCATAACATACTATTTAGTTGTTTAACCCAATCTAACATCCTTAAATTGTCACCCGTTTTTAATATTTGGTATGTTGCTAAGGTATAGCTTCGGGGAAAGACTCCCCCTTGTAGACTCAGTTACTGCCTGAATCACCATTTCTGCCCGTGAGTGTTGCATTCTGCCAACTACACCATGTGCAAATGGGTTAAGAGGATGCAACGGCGCAGATGGGAGGACTCAGGGATAACTCAAGTCAACAGATGTTTATTTTCTTCCAGCAGGGAAGAAGTGCTTGGAATACACATAAAGAATGGCAAAGATGACAAGTATTAAAAGGTTTAATCCACAATAGAAAATATGAAACAAAGATATACTGAGTATAAGTACAATACAATTTACATTTTCTCACTTATATAGCTAAATAACAAGTGCCCCGTTACACTTAGCGACACTCCAGCGATCCTGACAACGATACGACCTGGTAAGGATCGCTGGATCGTCGCTACGTGGTCGCTGGTGAGATGTCAAACAGTCAGATCTCCACAGCGGTGCAGGTCGTTGGGATCCTGTCACTCAGACCTGTAGTATTGAGGTCGTTGGTGGTTGTCCTCATCAAACACACTGATGCATGCTGGCCAGCGGGAGCCCAACAATCATACAATGGTCCAGGACATTCCAACACGATAGTCGATCTCAGAGCATGGGCCTGGTCGCTGCTACTTGTCACACATAGTGAGATCGCTGGTGAGGTCGCTGTTGCATCACAAAACCTGTGACGTATCAGCGATCTCGCTTAGTGTGAAGTACACTTTAATGTTGTCTGAACCTCAGTCACTCTGCTGGGGAAGTGTCAGTGACACTGTACTCATCCCTGTCGCTGGCTAACCAAATAATATTAAACAGTACACAGGCTCCAACAGGGGTTATAAACCTACCTGCTAGGCCACAAGTACAATTCAGGGGCAGTTTTTCCCACTCAACTTGCTACAGCTTTTGCTTCTTGAAGTGAGGGTCTAATGAACTCTGAGTACCATATGTCTGCGCAGGAATGCAACATCCCTAAGGCACGAGTCTCTATTACTGCCAGATCATCTCCTGGAACTGGTGCGGCTTTGGTCTCAGCCTTTTACTAGCACAGATTAGCATCTTTTACTGGTGCTGGTCAGGGTGTTCTTCAGGCTCTGGTCATGGTCTCTTCCGGCGCTGGTCAGGGTCTTCTACTTAGCTTGGGTCACTGATATTCCTCACAGCTCAGGTCACCGATCTTTCTCACAGCCCAGGTCACCGATCTTTCTCACAGCTCAGGTCACCGATCTTTCTCACAGCCCAGGTCACTGATATTCCTCACAGCCCAGGTCACCGATCTTTCTCACAGCCCAGGTCACTGATCTTCCTCACAGCCCAGGTCACCGATCTTTCTCACAGCCAGGTCACCGATCTTTCTCACAGCCCAGGTCACCGATCTTTCTCACAGCTCAGGTCACCGATCTTTCTCACAGCTCAGGTCACCGATCTTTCTCACAGCTCAGGTCACCGATCTTTCTCATAGCTCAGGTCACCGATCTTTCTCACAGCCCAGGTCACCGATCTTTCTCACAGCTCAGGTCACCGATCTTTCTCACAGCTCAGGTCACCGATCTTTCTCACAGCCCAGGTCACTGATATTCCTCACAGCCCAGGTCACCGATCTTTCTCACAGCCCAGGTCACTGATCTTCCTCACAGCCCAGGTCACCGATCTTTCTCACAGCCCAGGTCACCGATCTTTCTCACAGCCCAGGTCACCGATCTTTCTCACAGCTCAGGTCACCGATCTTTCTCACAGCTCAGGTCACCGATCTTTCTCACAGCTCAGGTCACCGATCTTTCTCACAGCCCAGGTCACTGATCTTTCTCACAGCCCAGGTCACTGATCTTTCTCACAGCCCAGGTCACCGATCTTTCTCACAGCTCAGGTCACCGATCTTTCTCACAGCTCAGGTCACCGATCTTTCTCACAGCTCAGGTCACCGATCTTCTCTGCTCAGGTCACCGATCTTCTCTGCTCAGGTATACCTCAGCAGTCACCTCACACAGTGCCTCTTCTAAATTCTTTCTTTGAGGAAACACACATTTTTCTTCTTGGTTCTTATTATTTTTCTTGACCAGCAGATAGCAATGTACTTCCACAGATACTGCAAAAATATAGTTAAGTGTGGCTTCTGCTGTTCTTAACCAGTTAAGTGCAAATCCTGTCAATATTGGCGAATTCAGCAGATGTTAATCTAATGTGCAACAATAGATAAAGTGATTGTCGGGCTGTAATCAGTGGTGTAACTTTAATGGGTTAGAGAGGCTGCAGTCACTCCTTGGCCCTTAGATCTAGAGGGCCCCAAGAACTCCTTTTAGCTCACATGAGAAGAATAGTTCTATTAATAACTAGTGAGAGTTGGGTGCCTCTTCAGAGATTTTGCATTGGGACCCACAAGCTTCAAGTTTCACTAAAGAAACAAACATCCTAGAGAAAAAAACTTGATCTTGTGGAAAGACGTATTTTGTCTACTTTAATACATTATAAAAAAGACAATTACTTTGTAATAAAGGACGCTGCTGGATGTATTGAAAGCTCTTGCATTCTTAGGTTCCACCTTCTATCTTTCCCGGAGACATCAATGTCTGAAATTTCCTTGAGTTGTGGTGGTAGTCTACCAGACTCAGGAGCTGTAATGAGAAACTGGCATTGGGCGTGTGTGCTGTTCATGATCTTGCTGATAAGATTTCATAAACACCTCTATGCTCCCTGAAAATTACATTTCCATACCGAGCGCCATAAAAGTGACTTCCTCGGGCGGCAGGTTCTGAGGGCTGTATATCAGCAGATGATATAATAATAAAGTGGCATGCTAGCAGAGTATGAATAAGAAGTGGGGGCTGGCGGTATGCTGGGAGGTTGCCCGACTTCAAGATCTTGACCCTTAGAAAGATGAAATAAATCTGTAATGTAATAATCTGAGATTTGCCTAAATTAGAAATTCTTGTCAAACCTTAAATCTACATTCACTTACATTTGAAATATTAACAAAAAAAAATCAGATCTGTGTATGAAATAAACACTTGCCCTAGACTGGTCTGTTTATAGCGACACAATCTAAAAGTAAAAATCATAGAATACTAAACGCCCCGAGCCATACAGAAAGTTCAGACATTGTAATAAAGCCATATCCTCAGCTTGATCACAGCGGCTTTAAATAGCAAATTGTCTTCTTTCATCTTTATATTAATCCTGGCTCATACACAAACACTGTGTGGGTTAATAGTTTAAAGGTACCTGCATAGGAAAGTCATTTGTCGAGATGTTGGATATGTGCAAAGCATTTAAATAAACATAACTAATGTTTGGATTCTTGTCTTTGAGGTCAGTGCTGTCCTTCATCCATGTGCGGTTAACTTACAATAGGACAAATTTTATATGTTATAACTATTAGTTCATGTAAGAATTGGAGAATTATATTTAAAGTGTGTATGTCATTTCATTGAAAAAAAAAACAAAAAAAACAGTACTGCACTGGTTGTTAATGATGGGTCACATAGCAGCTAAGATAATGCTTATTTTGTGCCATATGAGTTATTTTCTCACATTTTTCTGTGCACTTTTAAAAACTGCTTTTTATGGCTGTGTGGGCATGGCCAGCAGCTGTTAGAGAGCAGTGCAATGTGACACCAGAGAAAGGGTTAACAGAGATCCTGCCTGAGCTGTGTGGAGCTGGATGACAGATCAGAAGCTTGTGCCAAGGAAAAAAGAGTTTGCAGTGATCCTGACATTCTGACATTGCTTAGCAGCTGTGCTGTAGCCTGATGTAATCTGATACATTGTTTCCTCAGCAATGTTGGTCGCGCCCCCTTTCCCTTATATGGTTACATGCCCCATATTCAGTGTGAAGACAGATCTGACTGATAATGAACATATGACTGCTTCACACACAGTGCAGTGGGGACACATTGTGGAAGGTTTATGAATGGTTTTCAACCAGACTTTTATATAATCACTTGCTCTATGTTATTATTGAATAAAAATTTAAACAGCAGTTTCATTTTAAACATAACAAGGGGCTATTGATATGTCTCAATATTTCAGATTTAACATGTTAGTTATTTTGTATGATAGTTGTTGAGTAAAATGAAAACTGGAGAATAACTTAGCTGAATAAATTATAATTATTATATTTAAAGGGAATCGGTCCTTATGTTTTTGTTACCTCATGTAACATGTAGCAAAGCACCAAAAGCTAACCCTATCCACATCACAACTCTCTGTGTACTTTGTCTATTTTCATTGAGGTGCTTATCAGAGGATGAAGCATAGTCAAAGCAGGGCTCACATGCACTGTAATCTTGGCAATAATATTCTCATAGGGAATTACACTATTTTTGATCAGTAGATGACTTAAACTCATTTTTTTCACCAGTGTTTCCTTCTGCAGACACTATCTGTAATTTTCAGTTGTGTGTAAGGTGGTGTGTAAAGACTAGCTACTATGATATCTCCCATATACTGCATACAAAGACATGAGGGATTCCTGCCCTTCTCTCTTTTTTCGTTGCATATCCTTTAAAGAGGACCTGTCACCAACCATGCATGGTCATCTAATTACAGCACTGAATGCAGCATGTCTGCTGCATTCAGGCAAGGGGTCCCCCATCCCTTGACCCCCCCTGTACCCCGAGATAATAGACTTTGAAAACTTACATAGTGGAGCCAAATAGGAGGTGGCTAGAGGCTGGAGCCAGCTCTCTCCAAAGAGCAGTTTCACGCCCCCTGTATCTTTAATCCGCCTACCTGCGTCTCCCTCATGCCAATCATTCTCTCCCTCACCTGCTGCATAACACAAAGCAAGGGGTGCTGTTCTGGCTGCATTGCCCCGCCTTCTGCGGTGACATCACTGGTTATACCCACCCTGCTCCATGGTTAACCATGGAGCAGTGTGGGGAAAGGCAGTGATGTCACGGCAGGAGGCGGGGCAATACGGCCAGAACTGCACCCCTCACTTTGTGTTATGCAGCAGGCAAGGGAGACAATGATTGGCATGAGGGAGGCGACGGTGGGCGGATTAAAGATATAGGGGGCGTGAAACTGCCCTGTGAGAGAAATGGCTCCAGCCACAAGCCACCTCCTATTTGGCTCCACTATGTAAGTTTTCAAAGTGTATTATCTTGGGATACAGGGGGCTCAAAGGCTGGGGGACCCCTTGCCTGAATGCAGCAGACATGCTGCATTCAGTGCTGTAATTAGATCACCATGGTTGGTGACAGGTCCTCTTTAAGGCATCAGCAGCATGGAGGACATCATATATCATATATCCTTTCTTTCCGTCCTCCATAGACTTTCAATAAGAAGCTGTAAGGGTATGTGCACATCAGTAGTTTTGTGGGCTGTTTTTGAACGTTTTCCGTCGGCGCTTTCCGCTGAGTTTTATGTTAATTTATGTTAATCCTAGCCACCGGTTGGATTAACATGCTAGTCAATGGAGTTTAGAAAACGCTGTCTACATTAGAACGATTTTTGTCTTGACGATTTCAGTTTATTCACCGGTTTTCCACCGGTTGTCAAAGATAGAGCAAGCGACTTCTTTTCAGCGTTTTTCCAGCGGGTCCAGCTGAACAAGTGCAGCAAAGACCAGTCTGGAAATAGCTAAGGAACACGCCGGGAAAATCGCCAAGAACACTCTGTGCGACCGCTAATAACCCGATCGCAAATCGTTAGCAAAACGCTAACAAAACCAGGGACACTAGCGAGTGCAGAAAACTCAGTTCTGCCATTCTCCACCGGTTCCCGGTCGTTCTGCAAAGATGCAGAAACGACTGATGTGCACATACCCTTATATGATCCATCCTACTTCCCCGATGAAGAAGGCCATCCCTGTCTTTGAAACATTTCGAAAAGTAGTTTCCTCTGTCTCTTTTCTAAATATCTGTTTATGTATGCAAATCAATGAAGGGACTGTTATAAAGTTATGTTCACACTGCATTTTCCTGCATTTTTCCTGTGTTTTTCCCTTGGTTTTATGCTAATTTATGGTAATCTAAACCTGTGTTTTTGATTCCTAGCAAAACCTGTGTTTCTGGCATTAGCTTTATTTCTTTGCAGAAAATAACACCTGCACAGGTTTGCTGCATTTTGAAAAGAATGAGCATCTCAATTCTTTTCTGTGGTTTTGCACTGTTTTATAGGCAAAAACTTGAAAAAAAACAGCAAAAATGAAGTAAAAATACACAAAAAAACGCAGCAAACTCACAGAATAAAATGCAGTTTTTCTCCTGCCAAGAAATCTGTATTTACTAACAAAGCTTTCAGGATTTGCTGTGTTTTAGCAGCAGCAAAAACGCACTGTGCGAACATGGCCTTAGGTAGGGAATTTTGATATATGCCCAAATATTGGTGGTTCTGGCGGCACGTACGACCTGACAGGTTCCCTTAAACTGGTTTTCAGAGAGACTGATAAGTTCAGGAAGCAAGAGAAGTACAGAAAAAAAGAATATTTTGTTTATTGCATTTCCTACTATTTTTTTTCATACTCGCTTGTACTATTGATTTGTTCAATTTCAAATCTCTGTCATTATTTCTTTACTCCAAAAGTGTCTTTAGTGCAGTTATGGAATGATTTAAGTTTGTCTTTATAGGGAATCTGTGGGATTTTGTTACAGTGAAGCAAATAATTATTTGATCCCTTGCTGATTTTGTAAGTTTGCCCACTGACAAGGACATGAAGAGTCTATAATTTAAAGTGTAGGTTCATTTTAACAATGACAGATAGAATATCAAAATAAAATACAGAAAATCACATTGTCTAAATTATATAAATGTAATTGTATTTTGAAGAGAGAAATAAGTATTTGATACTCTACCAACCATTAGGAGTTCTGACATATACAGACCGTTAGACGCTCCTAAACAACTCGTTACCTGCTTTAAAGACAACTGTCTTGAATTGTCACCTGTATAAAAGACTCCTGTCCATACACTCAATTAATCAGTCAGACTCTAACCTCCACAACATGGGCAAGACCAAAGAGCTTTCTAAGGATGTCAGGGAAAAGATCCTAGACCTGCACAAGGCTGGAATGGGCTACAAAACCATAAGTAAGACACTGGGTGAGGAGGAGACAACTGCTGGTACAATAGTAAGAAAATGGAAGAAACACAAAATGAGCGTCAATCAACATTGATCTGGGGCTACATGCAAAATCTCACCTTGTGGCGTATCTATCCAGGATCATGAGAAAGGTGAGAGATCAGCCTAAAACTACATGGGGGAACTTGGTAATGATCTCAAGGTGACTGGGACCACTGTACACAGGAAAACCATTGGTAACACATTACACCATAATGGATTAAAATCCTGCAGTTCCCGCAAAGTCCCACTGCTCAAGAAGGCACATGTGCAGGCCCATCTGAAGTTTTCCAATGAACACCTTAGTTATTCTGAGAGTGATTGGGAGAAGGTGCTGTGATCAGATGAGACAAAAATTGAGCTCTTTGGCATTAACTCAACTAACCATGTTTGGAGGAAGAGAGATGCTGTCTATGACCCAAAGAACATCAAGCATGGCGGAGAAACATTATGTTTTTGGGGTGTTTCTCTTCTAAGGACACAGGACTACTTCATCGAATCAATGGGACAATGGATGGAGCCATGTACCATAAAATCTTGAGTGACAACCTCCTTCCCTCCACCAGGACATTAAAAATGGGTCGTGGCTGTGGCTTCCAAAACAACAATGACCCAAAACATAAAGCCAAGTCAACAAAGGAGTAGCTCAAAAAGAATCACATTACGGTCATGGAGTGGCCTAGCCATTCTCCAGACGTTAATCCCATAGAAAATGTAGGGAGGGAGCTGAAGTTCCAAGTTACCAAGCAACAGCCTCAAAATCTTAATGAATTAGAGATAATCTGAAAAGAGGAGTGAACCAAAGTTCCTTCTGACATGTTTACTACTACAAGAAATGTCTGACTGCAACAAGGGTTTTGCACCAAGTATTTAATCTTGTTTGCCAGAGGGATCAAATACTTATTTCTCTCTGCAAAATGCAAATACATTTACCGTATATACTCGAGTATAAGCTGACCCGAGTATAAGCTGAGGTCCCTAATCTCACCTCCAAAAACTGGAGAAACTTACTGACTCGACTATAAGCCTAGGTTGGGAAATGCCACAGGCCCCCATCCTGGTATATAGCTCCTCATCATGGTAAATGGCCCCTCATCCTGGTATATAACCCCCATCCTGGTAAATAGCCCCCCATCATGATATATAGCCCTCATCCTGTAATATAGTCACCCCATCACTGTATATAGCCTATCCCATCCTGATATATAGCTCCTCATCCCTGTATATGTTCCCCTTTATAGTATATAGCTCCTTATCACTGTATATAGCCCCCATCATAGTATATATCCCCTCATCACTGTATATAGCCCCCCATCATTTATATAGCCCCCTCATCCTGATACATGGCCATCATCATTGTTTATAGCCCGCTCATGCTAGTACATGCCCCCCATCATTTTCTATAGCCCCCCATGCTGGCACATGTCCCACATCACTTTCTATAATCACCCATGCTGGCACATGCCCTCCATCACTTTCTATATCCCGATGCTGGCAGATGCCCCCCCAACCCTTTCTATAGCCCCCATGCTGGCGTATGCCCCCCATCACTTTCTATAGCCCCCCATGCTGGCGCATGCCCCTCATCACTTTCTATAGCCCCCCCCCCATGCTGACACATGCCCCCCCAACCCTTTCTATAGCCCCCCCATGCTGGCGCATGCCCCCCATCTTTTCTATAGCCCCCCCCCATGCTGGCACATGCCCCCCCCAACCCTTTCTATAGCCCCCCATGCTGGCACATTCTCCCATCACTTTCTACAGCCCCCCCCCATGCTGGCACATGCCCCCCATCACTTTCTATAGCCCCCCAGGCTGGCACATGCCCCCAGCACTTTCTATAGCCCCCCATGCTGGCACATGCCCCCCAACACTTTCTATAGCCCCCCATGCTGGCACATGCCCGCCATCACTTTCTATAGCCCCCCATGCTGGCACATGCCCCCCAGCACTTTCTATAGCCTCCCATGCTGGCACATGCTCCCCATCACTTTCTATAGCCCCCATGCTGACACATGCCCCCCATCACTTTCTTTAGCCCCCATGCTGGCATATGCCCCCCATCACTTTCTTTAGCTCCCCATGCTGGTACATGCCCCCCATCACTTTCTATAGCCCCCATGCTGGCACATGCCTCCCAGCACTTTCTGTAGCTCCCCATGCTGGCACATGCCCCCCAGCACTTTCTATAGCCCCCCATGCTGGCACATGCCCCCCATCACTTTCTATAGCCCCCATGCTGACACATGCCCCCCATCACTTTCTTTAGCCCCCATGCTGGCACATGCCCCCCATCACTTTCTTTAGCTCCCCATGCTGGTACATGCCCCCCATCACTTTCTATAGCCCCCATGCTGGCACATGCCCCCCAGCACTTTCTATAGCCCCCATGCTGGCACATGCCCCCCAGCACTTTCTATAGCTCCCCATGCTGACACATGCACCCCATCAATTTCTATAGCCCCCCATGCTAGCACATGCCACCCAGCACTTTCTTTAGCTCCCCATGCTGGCACATGCCCCCCATCAATTTATATAGCCCCCCATGCTAGCACATGCCACCCAGCACTTTCTATACCCCCATGCTGGCACATGCCCCTATCAATGTGTACTCACACCCCCATCATAGTATCTGGCCCCCAAGGCCATCATTGCTGCGCCGGTCAAATGACATCGGCACAAGCAGGAAGACCGGAGGATGCGGCGGTGCTTGTAAGGATTCGCCAGAAAGGTAATGTATAAATAGTTTGTTGTTTTAACATGTGCCGCACGCAGCTTTGGGGGCCAGATACTATGATGGGGGAAAACGAGTACACTTAGTGTAGTGCAATATGCACTGCTCCCCCTGTCCGCTGATGGACAGGGGAATGCAGTGCATATTCATTACACTAATGAGCAGCCCCACGTGACCTCCCTCTGTCACTGGAGCCTCCTCCTGCCTCCTCCAGCCCCCCGATCACAGCTCCCCCCACAGCAAATACCCAGTGACTTGAGTATAAGCCAAGGGGGGCACTTTTCAGCACAAAAATTGTGCTGAAAAACTCGGCTTATACTCGAGTATATACGGTATATCATTTTGACAATGTGATTTTCTGGATTTTATTTTTGATTTTCTCTCTCTCACTGTTAAAATTAACCTAACCCTTAAAGTTATAGACTGTTCATGTCTTTGTCAGTGGCAAACTAGCAAGGGATCAAATAATTATTTACTTGACTGTATGTATCTGAGAGCTACATGATGTAAGGGCATAGGGCTTGATTCTAGTGATGTCTCACATACTGGGCTGCTTGGTGCAGTTTTGATAAAATCTCAGTTTTCTCTGCTGTAGATTAAGTAGCGCTATGAATGATAAGCTGTAAATAATCCTGCCTATACTACTGATTGGCAGCATCCAATGTACACACTATATTGTCAGCTAGCTGCCAATCAGTGATTGGGGCGGGGTTAGACAGATTACCTGGACTGCTGGGCACATGACATCTAGTCCTGCAGTGATAAGCTCATGATGCTAAAAACACTGATTTTATTGAAATGACAGTAAGCTGCTGAGCAAGATATACATATCTGGATTCAGACTCTCTGCCCCTAAATTTTGTTGCTTTCAGATTAAATTGCAAAAACCTGCTGACGAATTCCTTTAAATGTATTCTACAGGGTGTTTCATGTGAGTTATGTCTTTAGGTCAGAGATCACATAGCTGCTCACCTTTATGAATTATCCTTCTTATTGTTTTCTTCTCATGATTTACACAAGTTACCAATGAACAGACACAGCTGATCTGTCACCATTATCTTTCCTCCTGGTGATTTACAATGACGGTCATTCAGCCTTGTCTAGCCTTGGCATCTTCAGCTCACTATCTTATTGTCTTTTAGACCAATGACAGCTCTTATCCTGCTATCTGACATTCATTCATGCACATTCTTTGTGGAGTTTAAGATGGATGGTGTGGCTCTTTAGTTTATTGTAGCAACTAGAAGTCTGGTTTGTAAATGCAAATATTTGATGGAATATTTTATAATATTTTATAATTTTAGAATCTAGTATATAGCTAAGATACAGCATATATCAATGGTGTAGACACTTGACAATTAACCCATGTGGATGCCATGGTACCCTTGTAAAGAAGGGGCCTGGTCTAGGTTAACTGACAACCTATAGGATACCTTCAATCCATACCTTACAATATTAGCAGACACAAGTATGGTAACGTAATCCAATAACAATGCATAGGATGGGAAAAAGAAGCTCCATGTCCAGTGGCATAAGTTGAAGCAAAAGCTCCAACAGGACCCCAACTTGTTGCAAGTTTATAGGATTGGTCTTTTCATAGGTCAAAGGGAATCTTGGGGCCCTTTAAGGCTCAGGGCCCGAGTGCGATTGCAACCTTCACCAATTGTTGTTATGCCACTGCCCATTTCATCCTGTACAAATGGCTAGTAGGGATGGGCGAGTCTACTCGCTAGGACTCGTTACTCGGCGAGTAGTAAGGGACTCGCAGGACTCGGTACTCTGCGAGTTTCCCAGCGATTACTCGCACAGTAACGAGTCCAATGCAAGTCAATGGCAATCCTAGTTTTGTCAGAGTTTACTTTTTCTCACTCGCTAGACTCACTATATCACATCGCTATGTAGCTTGAATCTCCCCAAATCGTTTAAACAATCGCACCGCTTCATGGATACCCGCTGTCAGCAGCGAGTCTGAGCGAGTCTGAGTGAGTTTACGAATCAGAGTCCTGAATACAGTATTCGGGACTCGCGAATACAGAATCTGTTATGTTCCGACAAAGCTTCCGAGACAGCCTAGCGTGTTAGGTCAGAAAACTTGTGAAGATGGACAAGCATGTTAGCCAATTATATTCAGTAATGCCACAGCCATGTTGGTTGTGGCAGGACTATGATTGGCTTCTGTCCATTGTGATGCCTATGTCATGTATGAGAGGCGAGGCTGTATATAAGCCTTGCCACCGCCATTTCCTCCACATTCCAGTGACGATCTGAGCCTAGTGCAGGGTGAGGTAGATGCTGGAGCAGATCATAGGGAGTGTCAGTCAGTGTAGGGAAACTTCAAGATTCCTTATATTTAACCCAAACAGCTCTTCTGAGAGCTACCAGGAGGACAGAGGAGTACTGTGTAGAGGACTGTAGGCAGGCAGGCAGGCAGGGAGGAGCAGCCTTACAGTGCACACAGGACCGACCTCATAGTTTAGGTTGGCTTCACATTAGCGTTCCCCTCCGCAGCGTTCTGCGGAGGGGATCCGCAATGTGTGCGCAGCGGCCGCCAGCTCCTATCTTTATAATGGCAGCGCACGGTGCTGCGCTTGACAGCGCATGACTGTGCGCACCCATTCACTCCTATATGTGATCTGTGCGCAGGCGGATGCCTGCGTATAGATCACACACTCTCGTCCGCACCAGGGACGCGACATGTTGCGTCCCTGGTGCGGGCGAGAGTGTGTGATTTGTGCGCAGGCATCCGCCTGCACACAGATCACTCATGGCGGGCAATGGGAGCGCACGGCGGTCTGCAAGCATCTGCAGACACCGTGCTCTCCATTATAAAGATAGGGGCTGCGGTCTGCATGCAGAGGCTTGCAGATGCCTCCGCAGAACGCTGTGGAGGCATCTGCAAATGTGAAGGCAGCCTTAGCTTACTCACTCAACTTTCCTAATAGCTGAAGTCAGAGGCTTAGGGTACTTTCACACTAGCGTTTATTTGAAATCGCGGCAGATGCGGTGAAAAAAACGCATTTGCCGCGATTACCGCATACCGGCTGCACTTGCAGCACGGTTGCGACACAGTTGCGGCAAGCCCCATACAATGTATAGGCGGGCTTGCGGCAAGTGTGGTAAATGCGGTTTTGGCACTTGCGGCAGGTGCGGCCGCGAAAAAACTGCGGCTGACCGCGTTTTTTTTTCGCGGCCGCACCTGCCGCAAGTGCCAAAACTGCACTTGCCACACCTGCCGCAAGCCTGCCTATACATTGTATGGGGCTTGCCGCAACTGTGCTGCAACCATGCCACAAGTGCAGCCGGTATGCGGTAATCGTGACAGATGTGGTTTATTCACCGCATATGCAGCGATTTCAAATAAATGCTTAGCTGAGGTACTATTTCTTATTTTTTTGCACCTGATAGATTTTGGGTCATAATAACCCCTTCAGCTTTATTTTCTCTGTGGCAGACCAGTGTGTTGCTGCTCTCCTACCTGCAAATAAGACAAACACATGCGAGTTTGGCCTCGGACACAGCAGCAAAAAACTGTTGCGAGTGGGGTTTCCAAAACGGCAATTCGAGCGCTTTCCGAGACACATCTGCGATTTGTAAATCGCACATTACTCGCTATTACTCGCTTCCCCATTCATTAACATTGGACTCGCTAGACTCGCAACGAGTAGCGAGTCCCGGGCTCGGACTCGCTAGAGTCAAGCGATTCCGAGTAATTTAGGACTCGCCCATCACTAATGGTTAGAGATGAAGTTGGCTCCAGTGCCAGAAGTGCGGAGGCTTTTAAAATATTTCTGTTATCTATTTGTATATGGCTGAATTGTTTAGAACCTGGTCTTCTATGTTAAAGCTTGAAATATAGTTTCCACCAATAATGTAAATCTAGATAGACCCCTCCCCATTACTAACACCAGGGCATGACGCCAGCTGACAATTTATAGCTGACATCAGTCATTTTAATCTATTACCCTGATTGCCACCACACCAGAAAGATCCGAGGCTAAGCGCCAGAATTGCAGAATTGGCACAACTGTAGGCTACACTAATTCTGGGGAGGCTGCAGTCTTCTATGTTTAGGCTGGGAAGGGCCAAATAATCATGGGAATTTCCAGCTTGGTAATACCAGCCTGCAGCTGTCTGTTTTACCTGGGTTGATAATCAAAACTATGAGGAACATAAAGTAAATTTTTTATTATTTATTTATTAGGTTAAAACAAGCCAATCTACTGTGTTTATCCTAGCTTGACCTAATAAACAAGTAAATAAAATGGCGTTGGGCCCACCTGTTTTTGATAACCTGCCAAGATAAAGAAGACAGTTGTAGGCTGGTAATATCAAGCTGTAAAGGCCCATGGTTATTTGGCCTTTCCTAGCCTAAATATACCAAATATGCCAGCCTGTAATTGCCCCTGAACTGGCGCATCACATTAGATGCGGCAATTCTGGCACTTTACCCAGCTCTTCACAATTGTCCTGGAACGATGACAATTGGGGAAATATTTTTGAGGAATGACGTCAGCAGTGTAATGTCAACTGGCATCAAGCCTAGGAGTTAGTAATGGAGAATGATCTATCAGACACCCCCATTACAAACCCAATAAGTGTAAAGGTAAAAAAATCACACAAAGGAAAAAAATTGCTTATTTGAATAAAGACTCCCCCACACTTTCCCTCATTCACCAATTTATATAAAAAAAATATTCCTATGAAGTGCCGACCTAATCCACAATTCGTGACTGCAGCTCGAGCGACAATGAGTGGCTGTAAAGTACAGCTATTCACAGGTGCCGGGTACGATGATAATACTCATCCGCCGCTGGTCTCATCGCCAGTGAATAGCTGTACTTTACTGCCACTCATTGTCACTGGAGCTGTAGTCATGAATCCTGGATTAAGTCGGAGCTTCATGGGAATTTTTTTTAAATAAATTGGTGAACTAGGAATCTGCAGGGGAGAAAGTATTTTTTCCTGTGTGTGACATTTTTTTCTAATTTTACATTTACTAGGTTAGCAAATCCCTTCTCAATTACTAACACCAGTGCTTGATGCCAGCTAAAAACTCACAGCTAACATCAACCTCAAATACCTGCGTAATTGGGAAGAGCCAAGGCAAAGTGCCAGAATTGGTACACCTAATGTGATGTGACAATTCAGGGGTGGCTGATGACTGGCTTATTTAGGCAGGAAAGGGCCAAATATCCATGGGTCTTCCCAGCCTCGTAATACCAGTTTGCATCCATCTGCTTTACCTCAGTTGGTTATCAAAAAGAGTGGGGAACCCATGCTCTTTTATTAATTATTTCATTTTTTACTTCTCAGCAGCAATCTGGGAGTCAGAGATTCATCCAGGCATCTTTCAAGTGGTGTCCCCATTCCATTTTAGTGCTGTTTCCATCTATTTCAGCAATTTTAGCGCACTTAAGCCATCCAAGGTAGTCTGCCGGAAAAATTCTTATCACTCACATCAAGGCCGACTGTGTATCGGATCCAAGCACTCGAACACTTTAGTGCTTGCTAATCACTAGTTATGTGAAATCTATAATTTTTCTAACGATTTATAGCAGATGAATGAAAATGAAAGAATTATAAAATTGTTTCAGGGAATACCTGTGTGAAGATCCAGCACATCTCAACTCATGCCCATAGCTGACTCAAGCTTCCAATGAGCTGTACGTTTCTCTATATGATTTGATTACGCAAAACCTTTTCTTCATTTATGTTGTCTAGTTCTATATTTATTAAAGTGGTTTTCTCAACTCGGCAAGTTTTCACCATAGCACATTTTGGTTTATTGCCTATGAAACTGACAGAGTTACAAAATTACAGAGTAACCATTGCAATGTTCTGATGGGCATTTCAGAGCTCCATCTCTGGATCAGCGGGGGTCCCCTTCTAAAGATGACCTTCGATAGTTATGTAAAGTCTCAGAATATTTTGTGTTCAAATATAAACCTTAATATTTTAATATAGAAATATTCTGGCTTTTAATATAATGTCCCAGCATAAATTTCCTGCATTATCTCTGTAGCAATTATTGTGAGGAAGGCCATCAATAGCTGATCAATGAAGGTCCAATTGTTAGGAATACCAATGAAAGACGAGGCCATACTGCTCTGTGGAGCTCTCAGGTGTCATCTAAATTATTAACTACAAAGTGACGATCCTGTTCACGTCTGTGTGATTTCTGCAAAGCAACACCTAAGGTGGAATGGGCGGCAGTTTCGGTTCTCCTAGTTCCCGGATGGCAGTGGTGCTATGCCCAGATGAAAGAGCTTGGCTCCTCTCTATTCTTGATATATTAGATGAAGCAGCAAGTGGTAGCTTATTAGAGCCAAATAGCAACTCTTTTTATGACTATTAAGTTAATTTATTGCTTCAACAAAGTATGGAAAGCTGAACTCTGTAAACTATGGGCAATAAGGCCCAAAACATACAGTGTATGATGGTTTATGACAGTTATTCATAGTATACCTAGAATGGATATGACCTAATAAAATATATTTGTATAGAAATCTACATAATGTTTCATAGTGGCTTTGAGAATTCAGCTATGTAATAGCATAATTGTGCTAGTCAGCTAGTGCTGATAGTCCTATAGTGACTATACAGCAAGCAGCCAGTGAGTGACACATCTCTGGAATCGGGATCTCTCCTGCTATCCTGCTACATTAAGGTATGTTGCTCTCAGATAAGGTGGAAAAAGCCACTGCTTAATACTCAATCGTGCTCGGGTACGCTCGGTATTCAGTTCGAGGATCGCGGATCCTCAGATATATCATTAGTGAATGATCTAACACAAAGAGCTGGCTCCCTTAAGTGAATGATGAGAGCTGGTACCCCAGTAAGAGCCTCTTGCAGTCTCTAAATGGCCCTTGCTTGGAGTAAACGTAACGTGTCCAAATTCTGTGTGTAAAAAAAAAAAACACCCTCCCCCGGAAATGCTTTGCTGGCTGTATGTGGTTGGAGAGCCAGACAGCCCATTAGTAATTGATTTTTAATATATTCGGTACTTTAGTTGACTCCATCTGTCAGGATTCCAGCTTTTCCAGGTTATCTTTTGTATCTACTTGCCCTTATCTATTATGGTGTCTGCTGCCTCATCCTACCCATGTGTTCCAGCTTTCCAGCTTATTTAGGCTCCAGTCCATCTTCCAGGCCTTCTTGAGTATTTTGCTTCCACTCCGGCTTTTTTGTACATTGTCCTAGTTGCTCCTTCTCCATCTACTCCAGATTGGTTCTTCTAACTTTTCTACAGTTATCTGCTCTGATGGCCTCACCTGCTCTGGGCTTGCCTCCCAGCTACTTGCTGTGCCCTGTGAGAATTGAAGCTGCTACTAGTATCCTCAGTACACTTTCCTGCATGTAAGCTCATCTATACTAAGAGCCTCTGCTCCTACTATTAGATTGTTCATTATTTGCAAGTTTGGTGCTAAGGACTGTTTTGGACTCTAGTATTATTTGCACCGCCCTGTGCTAAATCCGGGACAGTGTGTACTTAAAGACTATAGTAATTATGGACGGATATGGTCCGCGCTGCTGGGAATAAAATGACAGGATGTCCAACGTAGAATGATAGATGCCTTTATTCCATGCCCTATGCGTTTTAAGGCGATCCCAGCCTCTTCCTCAGGATTAACACCATCAATAATGACCAGCAAGTCACATAAACCGACATATATAGATAACAATAGCCAATTAAAAACATACACATGGCTATTGTTATCTATATATGTCTGTTATATATATATGCGTAGGGCATGGAATAAAGGCCTCTATCATTCCACCTTAGAAGTCCTGTCATTTTATTCCCAGCAGCGTGGACCATATCCATCCAGAATTATTATGCATTCACCACCTCAAGTGGGGGTCCTGCGGCAGCTGATACCAGGCAGTGATACCAGTTGTGGGTCTCACAACTGTACAAGGTGAACAGTTCAAAGTATTTGTCGTTCCAGTAATTTGGGAGATTCGACCCATTGAGCCCTTGTCTACCCCATTTTTAGGTTACTTAAAGACTATGTTCCATTATCGTCTCTGCAGTTTGTAAATTGTGCTTAAAGACTATTTTCTGTTATCGGCTCTGCTGTGTTTATGTCTTGCACATGTGATAATATAGAATTAAACTTAAGCCTTTGTCTCTGTCTAGTCTTTGCCATACGCCATTAGATTCCTGAGATATTCTCACTAGTTGTTACACTGTCATAACGCCCAATCTGTTTGATTCCAGTACTGAGCATTTGAGCACTTTAGTGCTTGCTTATCATTACTGGTGGTACATTTCCTTCAGTAGTGCGGGCTTTTAGTTGAAACACCTCGTTTAAAACCCCATCACACATAGTATGTTTGACACATAGAAGCGACTGGGCCCCCGCTGTGATCGTGTCGGAATAGCCTGGACCATTTTTTGATTGTCGGGTTCCCGCTCGGAAGCATGCATCGGTGTGTTTGATGCCTTAACAGTGACCTCGTTGGCAACTCAGAACTCAGTCACGTAGGTCTGAATTGTCAGATTAGCTCATGTGTGACAGGGTCCTAACGACCAAGGAGGTTGTTTTACGGGTTGCCATATCATTGCTGCATCGTTGAGTAGATCTGACTGTTTGACATCTCAACAGCGACCACATACCGACGTTCCAGAGATCCTTACCAGGTCGTATCATTGTCGGGATCTCTGGAACGTCGCCAATTTCAGTACCCTTAAACTTACCATTACCAAACATTCAGTGAATCACAGATAAAATAAGGACAATCACATAGTTATTGTTTTTGCTAGTGGAATTGCTGTTTAGGTTGAATACCATTTTAATTAGGCCCAGCACCTTCTTTTTCAACATATGCTCAGTTTTGGTTTTGGAATAAGTAGGCTTTTCTTTAAAGCTGCTATAATGCTTAGGTCAGGTGTTGTTTTTTTCACTTGTGACACAGGGAGTATTTTATTATGCGCCAGTATAGTTACATTTACCAGGTTTCACCCACCTATTCTCCTGAGGTGCCAACATCAAGCTGTATATCAGACTTCGTAAATTATCTCACTATTTTGAGAATTTCTAAATCCCACAAACTTTAAAGGTTTTCCCTTCACAACTGTTATTTTGCAGATATTTGCTGGCGACGTTCAAAATTCTGTTAGAAGCTTCCAACAACCTGGAGCTGTCTGCACTTTATACAAATACACACTATTAACCCTGTGGTCTGTTGCTTAAAGCGCTTCATATAGAATATTATAACACTCATGGCAACATAACTTATTTACATCAATTATTTACCTGTGAGTAGTAAAAACTGTCTAAAATCATAAAAATCTTTCACCAGCAATCCTCAGTTAAAATAATTGGAAAAATGCCTGCATTTTCTACACTTGAGCAATTTACTTTCAATGGGTATTGCCATCTCATAGATTTATGGAGTATTTAGAAAGTATGCCACAAATATATCGTAGATGTGAATCCCACTGTTGGATCCATCTCAAGAACTGAGCTCTGTCACGTGTTGCTGCTAGTGAACAGGTGGTCATCATTTACATGCAGATATATGGGAATTCTGATCATCTCTCCACTGACAACGCTAAATGTCAAGGCCCGTTTTAGGGACAGATACAGGTTCCATTGGTTAGACTCAATCTGCTATAAAGACCCATTGGTTAGACTCAATCTGCTATAAAGATCCATTGAATAGACTCAATCTGCTATAAAGATCCATTGGTTAGACTCAATCTTCTATGTAGTGATGATAACTCTCATAAGAGCTGCCCAGTCAACGCTGTGCTTACGAGACCCAGCGGCTCTGATGAGATTTGTCACTATACTACCCAGCACCTTTGAATAGCTGTACTTTACCTCTATTCACAGTTGCTGGAGCTGCATTTGTGGAATGTGGACTGTGATGGAGAAGCTTCGTAAACAATTTTGATAATAAACTGGTGAACGAGGGATAGTGTAAGGAAGTCTTAATTCAAAGAAACTATTTTTTCCTGTATGTGTGTGTTTTTCTTTTTGGATACTGGGTTAGCAATGAGAGTGTCTGATAGATGCCTTTCAAATACTAACCCCTAGGCTTGATGCCAGCTGACATTACACAGTTGACATCAATTCTAAAAAATATTACCCTGATTGCCACCTCACCAGGGCAATCAGGAAGAGCCAAGGTGAAGCACCAGAAATAGCGCTCCTAATGTCATGCACCAATTTTGGAGCAGCAGCGGGTTGATATTTTTAGGCTGAGAAGGGCCAAAAAACCATGGGTATTCCCAACCTGATAATACCATCCTGCAGCTGTCTGCTTTATCTTGATTGGTTATCAAAATTAGGGTGGACGCCACATAATTGTTTTTGATTGTATTTAATTATTTAGTAGGTTAAACAAGGCCATATGAAAGACACTAAAGGGTGCAAGTGAACAACCGTGCCTATATTCCTACTCTAATCTAAGCTATCCCTTCTTGATCAACTTGCCTATAACTGATTCCAGAGAAGAGTGTGCGAGCATTACTTTCCTGGGTCTCATATAAGAACCAATGGGGTGATGTGCACTCCGGTATACCTGTGGCGCCCCTGCGTCCAGGAGGCCACAAAGGGAACTGTAACCAGGCAGATAGGACACTTGTTGCACACCAACACCCTCACAGCCCACACAACCCACGTACAGTAGGTGGCAGCATCCAGCCCTGAGATTAGATACTCTATGAGATTGAGGGGTGGTGGATTTGGAGGAGTGGGTTGGGCACACACGTAGTCAGGTGACTTGACAGTATATAGGAAGGGGGAGGAGGAAGGAAGGCAGTAGGCCGAGGTAAGCTGAGAAGCAAAGACTGAACATCACACGTCCTGTGAGTGTAAGGCCTAGGAGCGCAGAATCTGTACCGAGCCAGTGTGAGCCGGAGGAGAGAGAAAGCCCGTCTGAAGCTGATACCACCAGGAGTGTGAGAGGACTGAGAGGGACAGTGTAACCCGGGCCCTAGGAATGCAGCTGAAGCTACTGACTGCAGGCGGAGTAGCCCTCCTATGATACCGAGAGGAACAGAGAGAAAGGAGCTAGTGATGGGCGAATCCTAAATTACTCGGAATCGCTTGACTCTAGCGAGTCCGAGCCCAGGACTCGCTACTCGTTGCGAGTCTAGCGAGTCCAATGTTAATGAATGGGGAAGCGAGTAATAGCGAGTAGTGTGAGATTTACAAATCGCAGATGTGTCTCAGAAGCTTCAGCCTGAAGCAATCCTAGTTTTGTCATTTATTTGCATTGCTCGTTTACTTTGTAAGTAATCGCTGGGAAACTCGCACAGATAAGAGAAGAGTCCTGTCTGCTCTGTGCAGCTCCAGGGTCCTAGAGCCCGCCTGCTGCCTGATGTAGCAGTGCTGAGATTGTTCTCAGTCTGCTCATTCCCTGTGTACAGACATGAATGTCTGTGCACAGAGATGATGTTGCAGAGCTGAGATTGTTCTCAGTCTGCTCATTCCCTGTGCATAGAGATCTATATCTATGCACAGGGGATGTAGCAGAGAGGACATCGCGTTTTGGACTGCGTCGGACGGAAGAGGATTTTTTTAATTAAAGATGGAGTCCCTAATGGCTTTTTTTTTTATTTCTAATAAAAATTTTTCTCTGTGTTGTGTTTTTTTTTAAAACAATTTAATAGAAATTCATGGCGGTCATGTCTAATATTGGCGTGACCACCATAAATTTCGGGCTTAGGGCCAGCTGATAATACAAAGCTGGCCCTAACCTCTATTACCCAGCGTGCCACCGCTACCAGGGCCGCTGGAAGAGCGGGGTTCAGCGCCAGAGGATGGCGCTTCAATGAACGCGCCATCTTCTGGGGCGGCTGCGGGCTGCAATTTGCAGCGGGGGGTGCCCAGAAAGCTTGGGCATCCCTGCGCTGCGGATTCCAGCCCCCAGCTGCTTAGCTGTACCTGGCTAGACATAGAAATTGCGCGGAGCCCCACGCATTTTTTTGACTCCGACTCCGAGACGACTCCGACTCCGAGACGACTCCGACTCCGACTCGACTCCGAGACGACTCCGACTCCGAGACGACTCCGACTCCGAGACGACTCCGAGACGACTCCGACTCCGAGACGACTCCAACTCCGAGACGACTCCAACTCCGAGACGACTCCGACTCCGAGACGACTCCGAGACGACTCCGACTCCGAGACGACTCCGACTCCGAGACGACTCCGACTCCGACTCCGAGACGACTCCGACTCCGAGACGACTCCGACTCCGAGACGACTCCGAGATGACGACGACTCCGAGACGACTCCGAGACGACTCCGACTCCGAGACGACTCCGAGACGACTTCGACTCCGAGACGACTCCGACTCCGAGACGACTCCGACTCCGAGACGACTCCGACTCAGACGACTCCGAGACGACTCTGACTCCGAGACGACTCCGACTCCGAGACGACTCCGACTCCGACTCGACTCCGAGACGACTCCGACTCCGAGACGACTCCGACTCCGAGACGACTCCGACTCGACTCCGAGACGACTCCGACTCCGAGACGACTCCGACTCCGAGACGACTCCGACTCAGACGACTCCGAGACGACTCCGACTCCGAGACGACTCCGACTCCGAGACGACTCCGACTCGACTCCGAGACGACTCCGACTCTGAGGCGACTCCGACTCTGAGACTCCGACTCTGAGACTCCGACTCTGAGGAGACTCGACTCCGAGACTCTGACTCTGAGCCTCTGACTCTGAAATTCATTAAATAATAAAAAAAAAAATGCGTGGGGCTCCGCGCAATTTCTATGTCTAGCCAGGTACAGCTAAGCAGCTGGGGGCTGGAATCCGCAGCGCAGGGATGCCCAAGCTTTCTGGGCACCCCCCGCTGCAAATTGCAGCCCGCAGCCGCCCCAGAAGATGGCGCGTTCATTGAAGCGCCATCCTCTGGCGCTGAACCCCGCTCTTCCAGCGGCCCTGGTGGCGGTGGCACGCTGGGTAATAAAGGGGTTAATACCAGCTTTGTTATACAAGCTGGTATTAAGCCCGAGATTCTTAATGTCAGGCCACGTTTGACCCAGCCACTAAGAATCTCCAATAAAGGGTTAAAAAAACACGACACAGAGAAAATTTTTTATTTGAAATAAAAAAAAAAGCCATTAGGGACTCCATCTTTAATTGAAAAAATCCTCTTCCGTCCGACGCAGTCCAAAACGCGATGTCCTCTCTGCTACATCCCCTGTGCATAAATATAGATGTCTATGCACAGGGAATGAGCAGACTGAGAACAATCTCAGCACTGCTAAATCATGTCTGTGAGCAGGCGGGCTCTAGGACCCTGGAGCTGCACAGAGAAGACAGCTGGACTCCACTCGCAAAGAAACAGCAGTTACTTTGCGAGTTTCCCTGCTATCACTGGCACAGTAGCCGAGTCTAATGCAAACAATGGCAATCCTAGTTTTGTCAGCGTTTCTGACAAAACTAGGATTGATATTGATTTGCATTGGACTCGTGCGAGTAATCACTGGGAAACCCGCAGAGTACCGAGTCCTGCGAGTCCCTTACTACTCGCCGAGTAACGAGTCCTAGCGAGTAGATTCGCCCATCCCTAAAAGGAGCCTGGTAGAGCCTCACACTTGAGGACTGCTGGAGGCTGGGCTGAAGTAGAGTGTCGGCTCTAGAAGGGACCGTAGTTTACCCGGCATCCCCAAACAACACGACGGGGGGTCTTAATTCCAGATTGCGATCCCTACCTCAAAGGACAGGCAGCTCAGTGACAAACTAAGGACCCACAGGGGCCCGAGTCACCGCCATACTGTCCAGCATTTCACACACACACACACGTGGAGTCGGAGACCGTAATAGCCCGGAAAGGACACTACAGACTGTGTGAGGGGTCACGGAGAGAGAGAGGCCTGCCTGCAGGGAGCAAAGGGAACCCGGAGAGGGAGAACGTGCCCGTGTATTGAGAACTGTACTTGAACTTTGTAAGAACTGTAAATGAGCTGTAAAGTGACTTGAAGAACTGAGAGTAAACACGGAAAACCCTGGAACTGCTTCCCTTATGTTTCTGCATGAAAGTGATTCTCTCCATACAGGATACAGCCTGTCAGCACCAGCATAGAGGAGAGCTCCCTGCAGCGTCTGCAAAGTAAGTGTGCTACACACTCCACAATAGACTTAACCCTTACTGCCCCGGGGAACACAGTTCTACCCACTGGAACTATACCACCTAAGCTGCCATTACATCATCCCCGGAGGTTCTGCAGCAGCGGCGGCCCCCCATCACTGGCTGCATAAAGTGGGTGGCGTCATGACTGACAATCCCCTGTAAATATTCCCCTTTTATTGCCGAGCCCGGGACATGGTCCGGACCAGGACCACCCGTAACTTCCCCAATAGCAGAACCGGTCCGGTACCGAGTACCCCCGTCCCAGTGGGCCCGACATACCATGTATGGCAGACAATTCCTGCATGTTTATTGGCTGTCTATCAGCCTCGAAATATGTGCAGTGGGGACTTGAGCATTATGCTCAAGCACCCTAAATACAGGATCGAGTAATAAGCTTGCCCAAGCACCCGCTGCTCAATCGAGTATCAAACAGTGAAGAGCACACTCGCTAATCGCTAGCCATGAATGAAGATTATCTACAACATTAGGGATTTCCAAATTTCTGCATGATTCTTTTTTTTGTTTTTTTATTTGGATATTGGGGAAAAAAATTTGTCTTAAAAGTTCAACCTTTCAGTATGTTTTGCCATAACACCTTCATATCTAAATAATTTTATATGCAAATATTTATTATTGTCTGTGAGGGTTCATACGTGACTGTGATGCTGGACATTTTTCTTCTTACATCATTCAGCTAGCAAAAGTCACAAAAATCCAGAAGCAACCCCCTAAAATTCAATCCGTCTCCTATCCATGCTAACAATACAACTTGATACAAAGTGAAAAAAATGTACAAATCTGTAGTGCAGCACCCATAGTGGTCTGTAGGGCCATACAGTATTTCCATATATCCCCAAATTTATTCAAAAGCCTCCATATATTTTTTCTAAATCTAACAGGAAAGGTATTGGTGTATTACTCATCCAATATTTTACACAGAGGTATTCTCCCTAAATGTTTTGTTTTTAGTGGAGACTAACTGCATGTCATAGTGAAAAATTGGCATATATAAGTCCTATAATATGAAAAAATGATGAAGAGTGTCTTACAAAACTGAAGTTAAAAAACAAACAGTTAAAGTGAACCTGTCATGTCGGATGATTGTTTAGAACACGCTATCCTGTGTATGTACTTGAGGTATAACACCCTCTCTAGCTATCATATGACTTGTATTTTGCATTTCTCATATGTTTTACCATCTGCACACTCTTTTTCTAATTTTCAGTTATCTCTGAGCAAGTGGGTAGAGACTAATATCTTTGAAGTTTCCCATACGCGAGGCATCTAGAAACTTTTTCCCCTGTCTTTATATAGCATATGTCCAGAAGCAGTATGGTGAACATTATACAGTATAGGACTAGGGTTCTATTCTCAGAGCGATTTGAGGCTCGCATGTGTCTTGCATCGCATCACCTGGCATGGCCGCCGGCTGTCTGGACGGGAGTGTGCAGCTGCATAGTATTTCTATGCAGCTTCATGTTGCTGTCCAAACAGTGGGTGGTTGTGCCAGGTGATGCGATGCAAGACACGCATGAGCCTTACACCGCTCTTACAAGTGGAATCCCGCCTAGCAGTAGCTGTGAAACCAGTAGAAAGTTGAAACAAGTTCTGTGAGTGTCTCCCTCTGCTTGACTTCCCATTGTGACTCTCCCTCCTCTCCTCTTCTCTCTATTGACATCAAAGGCAGCTGTAAACTGATCTCTCAGTGATCTGATTGCCTATCTTGGCAGATTTTAGTACGGCAGTTTTCCAGATGAGTTCAGGTAGCAAGAAGATTACAAGGTGGCTGGTATTGGCTTTCAATTTATGCCAAGATTGTATAAATAACATTAACCATTTAATAGTAGTCCTATTGAGACCTTGAAGTAATGTATAAGTCAGGGTACCTTTACACGCCGCTACTGGAGGATGGATACAACCCGCTACTTCACGTGCACGAGCACGCTGAAACGGTTACAAACGGTAAACGCACCTCTTTTACACGCCGCCACAAGGTGCGCTACGCTACGCAACATCTATAGCTTGATACATCACCGGGTGTCTCAAGTAGCCATCTGTAGCTCATCTTAGCTCATTTACACACCGCTACAACCAGCTACTATGGGCGTACCTGGTGCAGCAGGGACAGCACATAGGCGTGCCACAATTGTGGAGTACGAGACGTCCGTACGCTGATAGGACAAAGCAATAATACCATGATTGGGCAGGCATCGCAGGAGGCTGATTAATACTTGACGCTCGAGCAATTGTGTAGTGTGACTCGTCAGCTCCTTAAATATGCCGCCCTGTGCAGCGACAACCAATCGCAACGCAGGAGCTTCCTCCAATGATCGCTAAAGGGGGCGCGGAAACCCGGAGCCTGTGTCACGCCCCAGCTACATAGCATGGTGTAGAAACAACCCTTCTGTTCCTTCTTTAAACGCCGATACAGCTCGCTACAATCGGCTTTGTAGCCATCTGTTTTCGAGCAGTGCTCGGAAACAGATGTATCTGTTGCCGGCTGTCACGTCCCGTCTTCACACGCCGCTACTACGGGCTATATTGGCGCTACAAGCTACATTTGTAGCCTGTAGCGGATTGTATCCATCCTCCAGTAGCGGCGTGTAAAGGTACCCTCAAGGTACCTTTACACGCCGCCACAACAGGATGCATACAACCGCTACAGGCTACAAATGTAGATTGTGGCGCCAATATCGTCTGAAGACGGGACGACACAGCCGGCTACAGATACATCTGTATCCGTGCACTGCCCATAAACAGATGGCTACATCGCCGATTGTAGCGAGCTGTATCGGCGTGTAAAGAACCCACAGAAGGGAACTCTGGACACCCGGCGATGTAGCTGCAATGTAGCTAAGGCGTCACCCAGGCTCCGTGTTACCGCGCCCCATCTGCGATCATTGGTGGAAGCTCCTGCATGACGATTGGTAGTCGCTGCATAGGGCGGCATATTTAAGGAGCTGACCAGTCACACTACACAATTGCTCGAGCGTGCTGTATTAACCAGCCTCCTGTGATGCCTGCCCAATCATGATGTTCTGGCTTTGTCCTATCACCGTACGGACGTCTTGTAATCCACAATTGTGGCACTCCTATGTGCTGTCCCTGCTGCACCAGGTCCGCCCATATTAGCTTGTTGCAGCGTTGTGTAAATGAGGTACGCTGAGCTACAGATGGCTACTTGAGACACCCGGCGATGTAGCTAGCTGTAAATGTAGCGTAGCGTAGCGTACCTTGTGGCGGCGTGTAAAGAGGGTGCGTTTCCCGTTTGTAACCGTTTGGCCGTGCTCGTGCACGTGAAGTAGCAGTTGGTATCCATCCTGTTGTGGCGGCGTGTAAAGGTACCTTCAGTGATGTTATTGCCCCCAGACTGCAGCTATGTTATAATATGTTTTATATTTAGTAATCTTTCCTTACTAACTATTCCCGTGATGTAAACTATTATAGCACTCTGGAAGCTGTTGTGATGTATTCTGTCATTTTCCAGTCTGGTGCCACAGTGCTGTATTCTCCCTCTGTCACAATGAAACTCCCAGTGGGCAGGTGCCCACCTCTGTTAAGCCCTCCTGTCACCAGGACTAATTAGACTCCTCGTTAGCTGCAGACAATCAGCGACAATCTGACAAACTCAGCGCATTTAACAATTACTTCCATTCTTCGGGAATGAAAGCCTTTCTGCACAATAGTGCGTAAACACTAACAGCCAACGACTCTCCGCTTTGTACGGAGCAGAGGACAAGCTGATGAAGAAAAGCTGAAATATTTATTAGTCAGGAGCTGCCAGGCTGTTAATAAAAATACACCAGATTTGCATATTTATTAATTCCGAGAGAAGAGGTATTTATTTGGAGGAAAGGTTGTTTGTTTTCTGTGATTAAAACTACAAGCAAGGTTTTTTATTCTTTAGTCTTGGCTGATAACTCCTTTCTTGCCAAAGGACTATATCATTGCAATTACATTTGGAGAATTTCAGGAGAGTAGGATAATATTAGTAGAAACATAGAAGAGAGCGTACGTTTTGGGTGTAATACATCATGGCAGGTTGGTAATTGTTTTATTGTGATTGTATAGTGACCATTAATTCCAAATAAATTAATTGACATGAAAATCCCAATGAGCTGAATAACCCCTCATTTAGCTACAGGTGCATCTCAATGAATTAGAATATCATCAAAAAGTTAACTTATTCAGTAATTCAATACATAAAGTAAAACTTATATATAGTCACTACATACAGAGTGATCTACTTCAAGTGTTTATTTCTGTAAATGTTGATGATGATTGCTTACAGCCAATGAAAACCCAAAGGTCATTATCTCAGAGACTTAAAGCAGGGAGCATGAAGGGTCTGAAGGCCCCGTACACCTGGCGACAGGGCTGGAGATGTCGTCGGCGGCTGGTGCCCTACCAGCGTCGTCGTCCCAATTTACATGGGGCGACATCTCCAGCGCCACGCCGGCGAGCTGACAGGTGGCATCGCCGCCAGGGTGTCTGAAAACCCCAGCGGTCCTATCGCCTGATAGGTCGCCGGTGGCCGGTTACATGGGGCGATGTGTGCACACCGCCCCAGATCGGTCGCCTGGTTTCAGAGCACTGCTCTGAAACCAGGCGACCTCCCGGCGGGCGACATCGCCCTTTACATGAGGCGACATAGGGGTGATGTCGCCACCGATAGGCCACGCCCCTACGTCGCCTATGTAATTGACGGCGGGTTGTCGCCCCGTGTGACGGGGCCTTGAGAGATAAAATATTACCTTAATAGTTATCAGAGGCTTCATCTTGTGTGGTTGTGAGAGTCACAACCACTATAAAAGCATATCACGGCTGCTGCAGTCCCCAGTGGGATGCATATAGAGTAGGGAGGATGAAGGGTTAAAAACCATGCTTCCATATTCCAGGAGACATTAAAGGGTGAATCTAATATTGATTTGTTAGTCAATGTATTTCAGGCTCCCTGGCCCCTTCCTCAGGACAAATCAATATCATATCGCCATGTTTCAGGGTGTTTCTGGGAGCCCTGAAATGCCTTGACTAATAAATCAATTTATATTCACCCTTTGATATCTCGTGGAATACGGCAGCACAGTTTTTAACCCTTTATCCTACCTATTATAATTTTTTGAGATAAAGACCTTTGGGGTTTCATTGGCTATAATACATAATCATCAACATTAACAGAAAAAACACTTGAAATAGATCACTCTGTTTGTAATGCATACATGCATTTTACTTTTTTGTATTGAATTGCTGAAAAAACCTTTTTGCTGATATTCTAATTCATTGAGATGCACCTGTATTTGCTTTGATCACTTTCTCTACTTTCCCCACGTAGATAGACTTATTTATAGTGCAACAATAATACTTTGTGATGTCAATGAACTTTGTTCAAGAAAGGAAAGTGCTTGTCCTGCGCTGCTGCTGTACTGGCGATGTCACTCGAAAAGTGATTGTGGCTCGATCTTGAGGAAGAAGTCGGATGACTTTGAAATGTGTAGATCAATAAAGCCACAGTTCTATCTTCATCTATCTCATGTTGAGTGACATCGCCAGTACAGCAGCAGTGCCGGATAACCACATTCCTTTGCTACCTCCTATATGTCTCCTGGCTCAGGAAACCCATGAACCTGCAGCAGCTCATACCTATTTTATTTCATCCTTGATTTACCTATCTAGGTGAGTCATGGATGAAAATGTTGAAACCCTTTGTAAACCTTCCAAAAAATAAAGTATTTCTCCCAGAAAATTATTGCAATTACACATTTTGTTATATACATGCTTATTTCCTTTGTGCATATTGGAACAAAACCCCAAAAATGGGCTGGACAAAATTGTTGGCACCTTTCCGAAGTTGTGGGAACATAACTTTGTTTCAAGCATGTGATGAGCGTTCAACTCATCAGTGGCAAGTAACAAGTGTGGGCAATATGAAAATCACCCTGAAGCCATATAAAAAGGGGAGAAGTAGACTCAATCTTTGCATTAGTTAGTGCTACACTAAGGATGGAGAACAGAAAGAGTAGAATAGAACTGCCTGAGGACCTGAGAACCAAAACTGTTGAAAATGATGAACAATCTCAATGTCACAAGTCCATCTCTAGAGATCTTGATGTTCCTTTGTCCACGGTGCACAATATAACCAAGAAGTTTAAAGGACATGGCACTGTAGCTAATCTCCCTGGATTTAGGTGCAGAGAAAAATAGATTAAAGGTTGCAACGCAGGATAGACCAGATGGTAGATAAACAGCCTCAATCAAGTTCCCAGGAAATTCAAGCTGTTTTGCAGACTTATGGTGCATCAGTGTCAGCGTGAACTATACATCGAAAGTGAGTGAATTGAAATGCTATGGCATCCACAGCGGCTTCTCCCTGCCCCACTAACCTTGAGTGATAGGTCTCTCTATGTGTTTGAATAGAAAGAGACTTTGAAAAAGGCCAAGTTCCAGCGCCGAAACACGTTGGTGTCTTAAAAGCCTTCATTTTATAACATTGAATATTCTTTATTTACACAAGCACAACCCAAGGATTGTGTTCTTTCCACTAAAGTGTATAGGAAGAGACCAATCACTCGAGAATAGTGGGTCAGGGGAGAAACCTCTTGTCCTCTTGGACTAGTCACCAAACTGGCAGGACTCATCTTCAGTTCTTTCTCTTATCTCTGAAATTAACTTGTCATGGTACCAGAATAAAATATATCTGTCTGAAATACAGAAATGGAGGCTCAAATATTGGACAAAATATGGTCCTATCAGGGTGATAACAATGGTGATGGAAGAAAATCTACTCACCTGGTTTGGGCTGTGTGCTGACAATCACAGAAAGCCTGGCTGCGGTCTCTCATATGAACTATAGTGTGGCTGGAGGTGAAGGGTTAAAAATCTACGCTGCCAATGAGGTACAGGGAGAAGATGCTAGGTAAGTATAATCTAAGTAGCAGTTTATTAGGTATGTGTTTCGAGGTGATAACTTCTTCTTAAGGAAATAAAGCTACACACTGTGTTGTGATGTGTAGTTTAGTGTATCACTTTGAAACACATAGACCTAATAAACTAATACTTGGATTATACTCACCTGATATCTTCTCCTTGTACCCAACTAATCGGAAGCAGATTTTAACCCTTCACCTCCTTCCACACTACCTGTTTGAAATGACAGCGCCTGACCCTGATTCATGCAACTGAGACTGGAGGGCATTCATTGTGAGGAAGCTCTTCCCAGGACTCTCTAGTCCCAGCTCTTCTCAGGATTTTGTAGTCCAGCTCATCCAGGACTCTGTAGTCCCAGGTCTTCCAGGACTCTGTAGCCCAGTCTTCCAGGACCCTGTAGTCCATCTCTTCCTAGGACTCTGTAGTCCCAGTCCGTCTTCCTCAGGACTCTAGTAGTCCCAGCTCTTCCCAGGACTCTGTAGTGTCTTCCAGGACCTTGTCCGTTCAGGACTCTGTAGCCCAGCTCTTCCAGGACTCTGTAGTACAGCTCTTCCCAGGACTCTGTAGTCCCAGTTCTTCCCAGGACTCTGTAGTCCCAGCTCTTCCCAGGACTCTGTAAGTATCCACTCAGTTTTCCTCAGGACTCTAGTCAGCTCTTCCCAGACCTGTTCAGCTCTCAGATTGTAGTCCCAGCTCTTCCAGGACTCTGTAGTCCAGCTCTTCCAGGACCCTGTAGTCTCCTAGGACTGTGTCAGTCTTCCAGGACCCTGTAGTCCAGCCTTCCCAGGACCTGTAGTCCAGTCTTCCAGACTCTGTAGTCCCAGCTCTTCCCAGGAACTCCGTAGTTCCAGCTCTTCCAGGACTCTAGTCCCAGCTCTTCCCAGAACCCTGTAGTCCCAGCTCTTCCAGGATTTTGTTAGTCCCCAGCTCTTCCAGGACTTTGTAGTCCCAGCTCTTCCCAGGACCCTGTAGTCTCAGCTCTTAGCAGAGCTCTGTAGTCCCAGCTCTTCCGAGGACTCCGTAGTTCCAGCTCTTCCCAGGACTCTGTAGTCCCAGCTCTTCCTAGGACTCTGTAGCCCCAGCTCTTCCCAGAACTCTGTAGTACCAGCTCTTCCCAGGACCCTGTAGTCCCAGCTCTTCCAGGACTCTGTAGTCCAGCTCTTCTCAAGGACTCTGTAGTCCCTGCTCTTCCAGGATTCTATAGTCCCAGCTCTTCTCAGGACTTTGTAGTCCCAGCTCTTCCCCGGACCCTGTATTCCCAGCTCTTAGCAGAGCTCTGTAGTCCCAGCTCTTCCCAGGACTCCGTAGTTCCAGCTCTTCCCAGGACTCTAGTCCCAGCTCTTCCCAGAACCCTGTAGTCCCAGCTCTTCCAGGATTTTGTAGTCCCAGCTCTTCCCAGGACTTTGTAGTCCCAGCTCTTCCCAGGACCCTGTAGTCCCAGCTCTTAGCAGAGCTCTGTAGTCCCAGCTCTTCCCAGGACTCCGTAGTTCCAGCTCTTCCCAGGACTCTGTAGTCCAAGCTCTTCCTAGGACTCTGTAGTCCCAGCTCTTCCCAGAACTCTGTAGTACCAGCTCTTCCCAGGACCCTGTAGTCCCAGCTCTTCCCAGGACTCTGTAGTCCCAGCTCTTCTCAGGACTCTGTAGTCCCTGCTCTTCCAGGACTCTGTAGTCTGCAGCAGATATGGAGACAGCAAATCATCGAAAAATATTTCACATATTGAAAAAGTGGCGCCCTGCCAGGCAGGCTGCCACCAGAGGTACTTCACTCCTCCATTTTAGGGTGAATTGTGCCTCTGCTCTCCAGGTGATGAGATGGTGCAGTTGAGCTTCACACACACCATGGCACTTAGGACCCCGGGACGGTGGGTGGACGAGATGGGAGGACCCAAGCGTAGCCGGGGGGAAAAAAGGAGCAGTAGAGTAGAGGAGAAGAGAACAAGGAGGTAAACAGAGGAGAGTGAAGGAGTGAGGAGGTGTTGGCTCCCATGGGCTGGAGCACGGTCATGCTCGCCCTTTGAGGGAACGACCAATGTGAGTGGAGGAAGAACAGAGCCCTTGGGGTACGGAATGAGACATAGATCCCCGTACGCCCATATCTGGCGAGAGAACAGAGGGGCTGGTGGACGACACAGGGAACACGACCTATATATGTACACATACATACAGCAGTATGTACTAAAGGGGGCCCACTGAGACTCTTTTGCCCGGGGCCCTCAAAAACAGGAGCCGGCCCTGAAGAGCAGACTGGCTAATTGTAGGTATGCATGGACCTGTCTTAGCAAGAGCTACATGTGCATATAAACAATCTGGAGGATGAAATGCTGATGACAAATTCCCTTTAAACTTTCACTGGGATAAAAAAAAATGTGAAAATATTTTTCTATATCTTGGACTATTAACAAATGGCGAGGCTCTGGCATTACCCTGTTCTGCATGTTAGCCTAGTAGAGAAAGATTAAGAAGCTGTAATGTAATGGCACATTCTCATGGCTGCAGTCTACACACATAATGACATGAGACTGTAGAACAATTGGACTAGAATAGGTTCAATCAGACTTTTTTGTTATTTTTCTACATGACCAGTTGTGAGAATTATTTTTAACTAAATAATTCCGTAAGCCACGAATAGCAGAAGGAAAATATAATACTACTACTTCCATATAATTGCATTAGGGTCATCTTCAGCTTAGGAATAAAAGTGCAGGTATAGCGTTGCGATAAATGGATATTGTCATGTGAGTATAGACAAGGAATATACAAGTAATAAGCAGATATATTTTTATGGAGGCAGAAGACACTTTGAGGTAATTAATTATTTGCATTGCGGAGTTTGATGGATGAAAGAGCATCAGGTGGTGGCACAAGGCGGCTCCGTATCCTTCCTGCCCCATGTAACAATACAATTATCTTTTGCGACACTTTGTCAGAAAATTGGTTGCATTTTTAATAAGGATATTGAAATGAGAGAATGGAGGTGGCTGGCATTTTGTATGCAATTATTTTTTGGCATACAGTCATATCCACCAGAGATAGCTGATAAACTGATATTGATGAGTAATTCACATTTTTAGCGGAAGGGCAAGTCACTTTTCTCAACTTGGTAATGAAAGCACATTTTAGCATAGTGTATGTGCGGCTGGAAGTGAGAGCTTCCTACAAGCTGTCTACTGCAATGTCTGCTTTCATGTTTGCATATAAGATGGCTTTTGCTGTGTCTCAGCGCTGTATTATGCTGCCTGGCACAATGTGCCTGTTGTCATTAGAAAAATGAAAATATGCACGACTTTCTGTGTTTTTCTCAACATCCTCAACAATGGTTTATCGGATTTAGATTAGTCATGACATTATGACCTCTCCTCTAAACGAAGGGCAAACGACAAGAGAGGTAATGGTGCAGTCCCTGCCATGTAACACAGATATATACTGTGCATTATATACCATTAGGGGCTCACACAATCATCAGACATTTGCAGGAATAACCTCCGTCAGTAACACACACACTAATTATAATACATACAGTATATACACCATGTATCTGCTCCTGCACAAGGGTAAAGGCAAAATATGTGTCTGTTGCTATGTTATAAAAGTATTCTAATAATGATTTTATTGTATATATCTGGAGAGACATTTAAAGTAATGGCTAGTTGGCACGTTATGGGCATTATCCAAACTGATGTCTTACTATTGAGAGTCACTGCAGTCACATGGGGGCCATCACAAGGTGTTTTACAGGATATTAGTGGCCATCCTTTGATTCACAAGGTTGTTGACAACTTCTATAGCCACACTAGTCGGACAGATAGCTCTCCAGCGTCTTCTCCTTGCCTGCTTCCTTCGAGTCTATGACAGCTTTTTGTGTTGTTTTTACTTAGTGTGTTAATTTCTTCAGTACCAGTGAAGGTTAATGTTTCTTCAGTGCTAGTGCTGGGAAGGATTGCTGCAGTGTGTGTCCACTCCCACCTTTCCTTAAGTAGTCACGTGATCCTTCAGCTGTTGTCGGTGATAGCTCATACTACCTAGACCAACCTGGCGTGTGGATGTGTGTGAGCCACTGCTGTGAACATCAACCGACCTGGTGCTGTTCCCTCTACAGCTGTCAGGAATGATGCAGCAGATTCGAGTAGTTTACCTTTGTGTACTTCCTGTTGCTTTCGGTGGGGAGAGAAAGTTTTACTCTAGGGTTTCTCAGAAGATAGGGTTACGCTGGTGGCTCAGACCTTACCACCGGCGCACCTCTGGGATAAGGGACAGCGCAGGTCTAAGAAGATAAGGGACAGATCAGGTGTCCCTTTCCCTGGAATTTGTATTTAACCCCATAACTCCCCGCTTGCACTGTGACATGTATAGAGAGTAGCTGCCGAAGACCTGCCTGGCCAAGTAGTCACCTGTGCATCTCAGTCGCTGGTGGCTTTTATAGTATGTTTTCTCTCGGAAACGCTGCATCATTTCAGAATTAATCCTACTTGGCTGAATTCATGCATCCAGGGCCTGATACATTCAGCATGTAAATTAGGCATTATGTATCAACTGTCAGGTTCCCTTCAAAGGGAATTTGTCACCCCCAAAATGCATTTTGAATCGGCTATATAGTGTTGTATGGGACTTATCCCCTATATCAATTATACTAGCACTTTACTTGTTACTGTAACAATGCATGATAAAATGAACTTTTAATTCATTCATATTTGGAAGCTTGGATGCACCTTCTGCATGGCCATGAATTTGGTGCACAATTACGCCTCCTTATTTGCACATAGGTGGCCTTCCTGCACTTCTGATTGACAGTGCTCACTTCCCAGAGTGAGCACTGTCTGAATGCTTCTGTCATGTGTGCATACATATGCCCACAGTAGCAGGGCATGTTCTTGACACGCCCACTCCAGGGCAATGGGGATACTCGGGACCGGGCTGGATCTTTCAGTTCTTTTATAGGGGGACATCATGGTGGCAACCCGGCTCCCTGGCCCTGGCAGTGTCATTTAAAAAGTTCAGGACTAGATGATAGGGAATAAAAGGAAAGGGGTATTTGTGACCCCCACCTGCGATGTACGGCTATGTGTGGCCGGCGCTGCTACAGAACCTCTGGTGATGATGATCGGCAGCTAGGATGGATTCTCTCCCCGCAGGTGGAGCAGTTCCCCAGGGCAGTGGGTAGGCAAGTCCGTTTGTTCTCTGGCCGGTGTTTATCGGGTCATCAGCACCTCAGGGTGTCATGCAGCCTTTGCAGCTGGTGGTCAAAACTAAGAAAAGTCTCACACACGTCTGTTGGAGTTCTGTACCTTTACTGTAATGTTCCACCAGGCCGCTTGGTCCTTCTCTCTGCCAACCTCCGGTTTCAGCAGTTTTTCTAGAACCATGACAGTGTCATTGAGACCCCTAGGTGTTCCTTGCTCTCTCATAGTGTTTCCTTCACTAGTGGTACTCTCAGCACTTCTAGTTCGTTTCTCCTCTCCTCTCAGTGCCTCTGCACACAAAGCTCAGGTACCGACAGCCACAGATATTGATTGGTACCGCTTCCTAGTACCGCGCCTTAGTACGGTTGCCTTCTCTGAGTTGTGCGGGGTTTGTGGCCACAGGTCCCCTTTAGGATCTCATGGCCTCCGGTTACAACAGTTCGGGCGTATAGCTACTGTGCTGTGTTCAGGACCGGTCCCCTGTTTTCGTCCACCAGCCCCTCTGTTCCTCTGCCAGATATGGGCATGCAGGTGATCTAGGTCTTCTTCTGCACCCCAAGGGCTCCCTTCCTCCTCTACACCATTCAGTCTCTCCCTTCTGGGGAGAGCGTGAGCCCGCAGGAGCTAACACCTCCACCACCTCTCGACTCTCACTCCAACTTCCTACTCGCTTACTGTTCTCCTCTCGACTGCTACTACACTTTCCTTTTCCCCTAGTAGAGACTGGTTCCTCCCCCCTGAGTCCACCCACCATCCCATCCTGGGGTCCTAAGTGTGTGTGTGCTGTTGCGGGTCTCAACTTCACCATCCAGATACCTGGAAAACAGGGGCACTACCCTCCTGCTAATGGAGGAGTGCAGTACCCCTGGTGACGGTCTGACCAGTGGGGCGCCACATTCTTCTCCCTGTCTACTTTCTTCTGATGCCAATTGCTACACTAATACCCCAGAAGAGTAGTGAACAGTGTTAGTTGGAAGGAGACAGAGAAGAGAAGGCACATAGCTGTGTGTACACTGGCAGCACACAGACAGTGCTTGCTCTGGGAAGTCAACACTGTCAATCAAAAGTAGAGGAAGTACCCCAATATGTAAATGAGGTGATTAAACAGTGCACCAAACTGTTGGCCATGGCAAGGTTGCACCAAAATCTTCTCATTTGCATACAAATTACAAGTTAATTTCTCTGGCAACGTTCCGGTAACAGGTCCAGTGCCAGTATGTGCTCAGTCCTCTACAACACTGTATAGCCCATTTAAAATTAATTTTTGGGGATTACGAACTCCATTTAAGAATACAATTATAAATTGGAGTTCCCTTTGCTAGAAGAGACACTCGGGGGAAAAACTGATTGCAGATCATCTTTGGATGACATTGTAATCTCTGAGAGCACTCGGCAAAAAAGTGTAATCTTGCTCCGCAGAGTATGATATATAACACAGTTCCCCTTTGGAATCAATGAAGTATAATGCCCAGACGTGCTGGATACTCTTAAATGAGAATCATTCCTTGTATCTGATACTCATTCTACATGATAGATGAAGCCTCTGCCCCCCGCCCAGACCGCCCCAAATGACGGTACGGAATAGGTGATTGATCTGCCTCTATTAGTTTGTAAATGTATTTTCCAAACCAACCCCCTTTAATGGGAGACCTTCAGCACAAAATGACTGCTCAAACCAAGCCCTTCATCATGGCCAAGCAGTTAAGTGAGCCTTCTCATCTACTTCTTTTTGCATGACATTGAACCCATCTTCCTTGTCAGACAGCTCTAGCTTAAGAGGACTGTGCTTGGTTTGAGCAGTCATTTTGTGCTGATAGTCTTCTTTTAAAGCCAATACAGAGGTTTCTCATCAAAATGTGCCCCAACAGCGGATGTTAAATGATGTGGCATCATACTGCCATGTGTGTAGGTCAATACCTGACTTCCTACAGATTCTTATGTAATAAGAGAGTAATACCGTGTTTCCCCGATAGTAAGACCCCCCCGAAAGTAAGACAGGGTGGGGGGGGACGGGGGGTCTGCTAATGTAAGACCCCCCCGATTGTAAGGCAGGGTAGGGGGGAGGGGGGGGTCTTACTATCGGGGAAACACGGGGGGGGGGTTTACATACATACATACACACATACAGACACATGCATACACATATATACACACCATACACACCACACACACCACACACACACATAGCACCACTTCTTACCGGGTCCGGTGTGGGGTCCCCGATGGTCCTGTGCCGTCCTCTGTGCTCCAGTCCAGTCCCCGAGATGATCCACTGCCGTCCACCGTGTTCCGGTGCCGTTTTGCACCGGTATTGCCGGTCCTTGGCTCCATGGTCCCTGTTCTTCCGGAGTTCAGGCCGCAGCTCCACCCAGGTCATAGTGTGGGCCAATCAGCATAGCGGCGCTGACGTCAGAGGCAAGCGCCCGATGACGCTTGCTTGAGCGCCGCTATGCTGATTGGCCCACTCTATCACCTGGGCGGAGCTGCGGCCTGAACTCCGGAAGAACAGGGACCATGGAGCCAAGGACCGGCAATACCGTTGCAAAACGGCACTGGAACACAGCGGACGGCAGCGGATCATCTCGGGGACCGGACCGGAGCACAGAGGACGGCACAGGAACATTGGGGACCCCACACCGGACCCGGTAAGAAGCGGTGCTATGTGTGTGTGTGGTGTGTGTGGTGTGTATGGTGTGTATATATGTGTATATATGTGTATGCATGTGTCTGTCTGTATGTGTGGGAATGTGTGGATGGATGGCTGCAGTGTGTGGATAGATGGATGGATGGTGGGGCCTCCAATGTAAGGCCCCCCCCGAAAGTAAGACAGGGGGCCACTTTTGGCCACAAAAAGAATGTAAGACCCTGTCTTACTTTCAGGGAAACACGGTAGGAGAAACCTGAAAATATTGTAATATTCTAAATCTAGATCTGCGATTCATTTCATTATATATACTGATCATAATTTTCCCTTTTATATATTTTCATACAAACCTGCTTAAATCCTAACAGACATTTAACTCCAATAAGTATTGAATAAAATTCCTATTGTACATACTACATTGTAACACACATTCCCTATCACATCTCCTACACCGTGCCCTTCAGTTCTGCATACATCTATTATAATATTAGTCATTTGTCCCTCGCAGATTGCCTATTAATAATTTAGTTTATAATTATGTGTTCTCATACCTCCTTGGCACTTGTCAATGCATCTGGATAATAGATTGACATCATTTATATGTTGGTCAGTTTTTGATAGGCAGACTTTGCTTCGTCTGTGAGATGAGATATGAACAGTTGTAAAACAAATTGGGTTATTCTCGTTCAGTTGACATTCATTGATATAATGTTCTTATCAGCAAATGGCTGTTTGCACAAGTGATTCTGCTTCTTAATGAGCTGTAAGTAATACTAATGGAATCTACATATCCGCCTTTCAGTTTTCATAACTAATATCATTATATCAAATCATTGACTCTTCATACAACTTTCATGACCTGGCCGACATGTCTGTGTTACTAACAAACTGGCAATATATTCCTGGGCACTACCCCATGGGACCAAGTGATATGTCTGTTTTATGTTATCTATTGTTCCACCAGTATATTACATCTACTGAAAATAACCATGTTCCTATGCACTAATTTCAAGGACTGCCAAAAATTAGAAGGAACAATGCAATACACTGTGGAAGACATGTAGACGATGTTCTCAGAAAATATTTTTTTCCCATTTGGAAGGAGTGGGACTTCTAGACAGGGAAAGCCTATGCAATAAGTGCAAGGGCTGCCAAAAAACAGAAAGTGGGATAGCAATACACCCTGGAAAACACAGAGGAGGGCCAAAGAAAACATTTTTTTTCCCATTTTGTAGAAGTAGAGGAGAAAACATTTTTTCCCATTTTGAAAGTCTGTGAAAGCCTATGCACTAAGTGTAAGGGCTGAAAAACATTTACCTCTCGGAGGTATACGGTCATGGCCAAAAGTTTTGAAAATGATACAAATATTAATTTTAACAAAGTCTACTGCTTCAGTTTTTCTAATGGCAATTTGCATATACTCCAGAATGTCATAAAGAGTGATCAGCTTAACAGCAATTACTTGCAAAGTCAATATTTGCCTAGAAAATGAACTTTAACCCTTAAAACACATTTCAACATCATTGCAGTCCTGCCTTAAAAGGAGCAGCTAACATTGTGTTAGTGATTGTTCCATTAACACAGGTGTGGGTGTTGATGAGGACAGGGCTGGCGAACAATCAGTCATAATTAAGTAAGAATGACACCACTGGACACTTTAAAAGGAGGCTGCTGCTTGGTATCATTGTTTCTCTTCAGTTAACCATGGCTATCTCAAAAGAAACACGTGCAGCTGTCATTGCACTGCACAAAAATGGCCTAACAGGGAAGAGTATCGCAGCTAGAAAGATTGCACCTCAGTCAACAATCTATCGCATCATCAAGAACTTCAAGGAGACAGCTTCCATTGTTGTCAAAAAGGCTCCAGGGCACCCAAGAAAGACCAACAAGCGCCAGGACCGTATCTTAAAACTGTTTCAGCTGCGGGATCGGACTACCAGCAGTGCCGAGCTTGCTCAGGAATGGCAGCAGGCTGGTGTGAGTGCTTCTGCACGCACTGTGAGGCGAAGACTCTTTGAGCAAGGCCTGGTTTCAAGGAGGGCAGCACAGAAGCCACTTCTCTCCAGAAAAAACATCAGGGACCGACTGATATTCTGCAAAAGGTACAGGGAGTGGACTGCTGAGGACTGGGGTAAAGTCATTTTCTCTGATGAATCCGCTTTTCGATTGTTTGGGACATCTGGAAAACAGCTTATTCGGAGAAGAAGAGGTGAGTGCTACCACCAGTCTTGTCTCATGCCAACTGTAAAGCATCCTGAAACCATTCATGTGTGGGGTTGCTTCTCAGCCAAGGGAATCGGCTCACTCACAGTCTTGCCTAAAAACACAGCCATGAATAAAGAATGGTACCAGAATGTCCTCCAAGAGCAACTTCTCCCAACCGTCCAAGAGCAGTTTGGTGCCCAACAATGCCTTTTCCAGCATGATGGAGCACCCTGCCATAAAGCAAAGGTGATAACTAAATGGCTCAGGGAACAAAACATAGAGATTTTGGGTCCATGGCCTGGAAACTCCCCAGATCTTAATCCCATTGAGAACTTGTGGTCAATCATCAAGAGACGGGTGGACAAACAAATCCAACAAATTCTGGCAAAATGCAAGCATTGATTATGCAAGAATGGAAGAGGACTGCTATCAGTCAGGATTTGCTCCAGAAGTTGATTGAGAGCATGCCAGAGAGAATTGCAGAGGTCCTGAAGAAAAAGGGTCAACACTGCAGATATTGACTTGCAGCATTAACTCATTCTAACTGTCAATATAACCTTTTGGTACTCATAATATGATTGCAATTATATTTCTGTATGTGATATAAACATCAGACAAACACAAATAAAAACCAGAGAGCAGCAGATCATGTGAAAATATCATTTTGGTGTCATTCTCAAAACTTTTGGCCATGACTGTACATCTATATACAGTATGTAAGAGAATTCTAGAAGTAGAATTCATATACAGCCTGAAAACATTATAAAGAAAGGCATCATACACGCCCTGAAAATTAAGAGCGAGGGCCAAATGATGATCTTGTTGATAAAGTGGATGAAAAGGGGGCCAAAAAAAGAAGAAACCGTTAACCATATTTTGTGGGTGCATGGGAATATGCCAGAAAAAAGGATAATTTGAATTGGCTTTAGGTTCCGCTGCTGTTAACTGATGAGGTTGAGACATATGGGCCAATCCAGGTCTTGTTCATTTTTATAAGAGTCAGTCTGTCAGCATTTTCAGTTGACAGGCGAAGGCGTCTATCAACTATCAGTCATTATACCCTTGGGGTTAATAACCCAATCTGACAAAACACATGCAGTAGGGCAGGCCAGTACCTCCAAGGCATAGTGGGATAGTTCATGCCTTTTATCCAGCTTGGATATCCACACGGCACAAAGGTATCTTAGAAGATGTTGGTACAGTTGGCTAGGTACTCCTTCACCATTATCCAAAACTTTTCCCTTCTGCGCATCAGGGCCTGGGTGCTTATAGAGTCTAATGAAACTGTCTCAGATCTTTGATACTGTCCTCCTTCCTCTGTTGGACTTGGTGTGTATCTTCCTTTTCTCTCCTACTTGGAAGAAACTTTGACCTCTGCTGCCAAAATTGTGAAACGGGAATTTTTGCACTAATTATTCAACTAGGGACTTTTGGTATTGCACCACTATACTGGTCCTCTTTGCCACAGGAAGGAGAAATGAAAAGTTCTCCTTGTAACGTAGATCGAGAAAAGTGAACAACCAGTAATCAGTGTGGGTCAAAATGTGTGTAATGCGAAGGTCACTGGAAAGGCAGCAGGACATAAAGTTATCCATGTGTGCCAGACTTCTAACAAGCAAGACTTCCCTGTTCCCAGCAAAACGGTGACTCTCCATCTCTTCTCTTCAGCCCATCCATGCTGAACAGACGGGATGATGCTGGTTGAGTAGCACCATCTGTAGCGCTGGCAATAATCTCCTGTTCCTCATCCATCTTCTCCTCCTTAGGAGACAAACTGGAATGGTGTCCACGGTCCGCGCTGCTGCTCTTTACTAAAGGATTTCACAAGAGGTTATTACCATCATAAGGACCTTTATTTCATCACACCTACTCGTTTCAGTCCTGCCCTGAGGAAGGTGCTGGGACAGCACTGAAACGCGTAGGTGTGATGAAATAAAGGTCCTTATGATGGTAATAACCTCTTGTGAAATCCTTTGGTAAAGAGTAGCAGCGCGGACCGTGGACACCATTCCAGTTTGTCTCCTGATTTCCCGCGGTTTTTGGCGTTGTTGGAGGTTCTGCAGCAGCTGCCTTATGCTTTTAAACTGGTTGTGGGTCTCACAACCTTAAAAGGTGAGTGGATATCGTTATAATCCACACGGAAACACACAGTGTCTTTTTGATAAGGCACAATCTGCGCCTCTTGTATCTCCTCTCTTTTTTTAGTTAATCTTCTCTTCCTTAACCTACTGCTGCTCATTAGCACCCAATACATGCTGAGAAGATGACATGAGGCTGGTTTGGGTACTATCACCCTTTGTACTTTCGTCCTCCATTTCCACTAGGTCCATATGCAAAGCTTCCTCTTTAATTGAGAACAGCAAGCATTTAAGTACACACAGAAGCAGGATGGTTGCACTGATTATGGCATCATCTCTGTTCACCATCTTGGATGCATCCTCAAAGTTTTTTAGAAATTCACATGTCAGACATCTATGACCATTCGTGGGTTATTATGTGCAGAGGCTGACAGCCTTATTGGCGGGTATGTTGTGGCTAGTATTCAACTTCTGCCCTTACAAAACCTTGTGTGTACGAAAGATCTCTACCAACTTGGGGGATATTTAAAAAATGGAAACTTTATTAAATTTCATTAAAATAGTGTGAAACCCATTACAAAAAAGCAAAAAATATATACAAATATAAATACAATTTATCTGAACCATGACAGGATAATATCATATCAAGGACAATGCATAGAATGTTGCATTACTGTTGTGTTTGATTCTTTTCTCAGACACTATTTTTCTTACAAGATACAAAGAAATAAAAAAATAATAAAAATTA